>JAVTVJ010000371.1:260629-1460629 GCA_034509425.1 Eopsaltria australis
ATGGCTATAAACTCAATCCAGCACATTCCAGCGAAATTTGTCATCATCACGTACTGAACACCAGCAAGAAGGCCAGTGTCCAGTGAGAGGGAAGTGAGATGTTCTTAGCTGCTCTGGGAGTTGCTCAGGAGCCTGTGCTGAAACTGACTCCAGAATGCTCCAGGTTGCTGTATCCTCCCTCCTGCAGAAGGATTTGGGATAGCTTTGAGTGTAAATAGAACAAGGAGTAGGGGTAAGGTTGGTTACAGAACCCTGTGGACTCTGGTATATGAATCTGGATCTCTTCAACCCTTATGGAGGAAAGAAAGACCCAGAGCCATTTGAATGGAAACTGTAGCAAAAGCTGTGAGATATTTTTCCTTCTGGCTGGAGACCCGACCAATCTGGAGAAAAGCTAAAGAAACACAGTAAGGGAACTCACAAAGAACGTGTCCTGAATACCATGGACACTGGTGGCTGTGGCTAACCTAGGTCACATCTTTGTTGGTATCTCTGCAACTGTGACTTGCCCTGGAGCCTGTGAAGAGAGGGAAGGAAGATGATCCTCTCTGTGTGGTCCCTTTGTGTGTAACACACCAGTGAGAGCCCAGTAGAGCTGTGGTTTTGCGGACAGTCTGACCCCAGAGCGAGCCTGCGAGCGGAGAGCTCTGAGCACGAAGGTTTGCAGGGGCAAGTGCTCAGAGCTGCTCAGCTGCTGCAGAGAGGAGATGGAGCTGAGCACGAATTGCGGGCTCACAGCTGGTGAGAATCGTGAAAACTCAGACACCAGGACACCTACAACTATCAGCTAAAGTCCGTGTGGTTTTCTGCTTGCTGGCCTCCGGGTAGGTAGGTTACCATAAAGGATTAGCAGTATCTTTTTTTTAGCTTCTGAATTGTTTATTCTTCTAGCTCTTATCTCTGAGTGCATCCACACTGTGTGTCAGCTCTGCAGAGTGCAGACTTTGCTGTGACCAAACAGCTCCATGTGACAACAGATGGACAGAATGGAGCTGGGTCTGTAAACGTGAAAGGTTTCATGGTGATGTGCCAGCAGAACCATTGTTTGCATCCTGCTGGTGTTCTGCACAAAAATCCCCAGGCAGGGATTTACACCAGTTTATTGGTTGCACCAGGAAAGGGTGAGAGGCAGCAGGGCAGTAGTAGAAAAGCTGCACAGGAGAGGGTGTGCAGTGACACAGCATTTCCTCTGAGGTATAAAGCTGGGTAACTACTCCATACATTAGTGTGCTGAGGCTGAAAAGCAGGATTTTTTGATTACTGATGTTTAGACGAGGATTTTGACCCTGACTCCTTCAGTAGCTGATTCAGATGTGAAATGAGGCTCACAAAGCTTGAGATGGGGTCAGGCCTGGGTAGAAGCAATGAAGGAACAGCAAAGATCTAGGACATGTTCTGGCTTGGACTTCTCTGGTCTCTCCCCTCTCCTCCTCCCCGCACTTGTCATGCAAACTTACTCAGCCTTAGACTGTACTCTAGTATGGTTCAGAGGCTTAGCAATGGCAGTATGTCATCAGATGAACAATAAAACTCAAGGTTCCCTTGTGACTGGATCTGTAAGATGTGTTTAAAGAAATTAACATTAGAGAATTGTGTTTTGTGGGCTGCAGCTCTCTGGCTTATGCAAAGAGAAAAACTACTGTGAGCCTTAGATCTCAGGATTTAAATAATTTCTGTGCCTCATTAGCACAGCAATAACTGCTCAAGCTCAAAAAAAAATCTCTCCCTTTTTTTTTTTGTTTTTGTAGCTGGTGGTGAAACACTTCAAAATTTTTATAGCAAAAATGAGAATTGCTCAAATTTATCTTCAGTCCTGTGTGGTCATCCTGGGAAGGTTGCTGCTCAATTATTACACACAAACATTTTTTCTTCATTTATTTTATCCTTGCAGACATGCTACTTAAATACTAGGATGCAATGTACTTGAAATGGAATTACATAATTTTATACAGCATGAATTTTATAAAACATGATTGCATATATGTTAGATTTGCCTGGATCAGAAAAGACTGATACTTGTATGTGTGATAGCAGCACCTGTAGTTGCACTAGAGAGAGGATGGAAGACAGAGCTGACAGGGTTGGGGAGGATGCAGCTTGCATGCTGTGTTTCTGCACAATTACACTGGCTGCACTGTAGATGTTTGCTTCCTTCTTCTGAAAGCTCTGGTACTGCTGCCCACATCACTGACACGAAATAGGACTTTCTTTCATCTCTGCTCAAGCCCAGACACCTCTGCAGATGGAAGCTGCCTTGGTTTGCACCAGTTTCACATTGTCCTAGGAAACAAGGTACCAACACTGTAAGTGTGAGGACAAAGCTGTTGTGGGAATGCAATTTTGGTTTCTAGGTGTGTAAAACCAGAATTACTCCCTTTTATTTGTTAGAGAAACACAATTCCATAAGGCTTCATGTCTGTGGTCTCAAGTGAGCATGACCAGAGCTGGCCATGCTCCAGCCAGCACCCAAAGGAGAGCTGCCAAGAGCCCTGGCACAGTGTGGAGCTCAAGTGTGACTCAAAGACTGAAGTTCGTTCTGCCTCTGTAGTGTTTGCAGAGGAATTTTGGGCAGTAATTGCACCTTGTGCCAGGGAGGCCAGCTCAGACAGACTGATCAGCCAAGCTGACAGAAATCCGCAGCAGTTACAACAGCAGCAGACCTGTTCAGCTCTCATGCAATACTTCCTGCATTTCTACACCGACCCTGCCTTCCCTGGCTTTCTTTGGGTAGGACAAAATGGACCAGAAGTCTGGATCTGAGCTCAGAAAGATATTTTGCTGCTTCTTTAATCTTCATAGCCTGGCAATCTTTGTTCAGATCCCTCCATCAGGTGGCAAACCCCTAACCATTCCCTTTGTATTTTTTCTTACGAATGATTTATGACAGCAGGAAGAGCCAGGTGTGGACTCCCCTCCCTCCCCCTCTGGCCCAGCTGGAGTGTTCCAGTCCTTGGACCAACCTCCATGAACATGTGCAGGACTGATGGGTTTGTGACAGACTGAGATGACTGTGCATGACATGAATTAGTACCACAATCCCTTCTAAGCTTCTCTGGTCTGGCCAAAGGGGTTTGTGTGTATTGTGTCCCATACATACCTTTTTTTAAAGAAGATGTAGAGCTGAAGAGCAGCCTGCAATAAGAGGAGGCTCATGAGGCTGATGAAGCTGATGACACAGTGAAGAAAGGATTCAGTATTATCTGAAGAGAAATAGGTGCTCTTTTAGCTACATCTCACAGACCCTGCTTCCCTTGTGCCTCTGTCAGGATGGCATCTCCTGGACAATGCTCTCTGTGTGCTGTGCTTCAGAGGATGACCTAAGGTAGCTGCAATACAGTGCCAGACACACAACTGGGAAGAAACAACCTCCCCCCATGTCCTTGATGGAGGAACCTTGTCTTCTGCTGTATGGCCACACCAACTTCACTCCCTAAAGCCTTCACCTACCAGCCAACCTTGGGAAGCTGTAAGCTGGCTTTCAATCTTCCTGTCACAACCCACAAAGAACGAAACAATTAGCAAGATGCGATGGCACCACTGCAGTACAATACATAGATCTGGGTGATCATGCCATTGACATATTTGTGTGTCGTGACCTTTGGAATTAATCCTGCCTTTCCATTCAGCCCTAGAAGTGGAAGGCAAATCCACTGCATCCATCTTCTTTCCTAGAATTTCACAGTTCCGACAGCACTTGTGTTTATCCTTCCCCCTCCTGTCAAACTTCTTACTGGAAACTCAGCTGCACATTTCCTGCTGCAATCCTGCCAGTGCTACTCATGTTTGCTTTGTGCATGAACAGAGGGCTGAACAGGGCTCTGAACACTGAATGCACGAAGGGAAGCTCACCTGAGGGACAACAATTTATGGACTGGCTCCAGTTCCCAGCAGGGTGGGACACCATGCAGGTGGCCATGCTGATCGTGCTGGTATTACACGCTGTCAGCCTGCTGAGAACAGTCACTGTCCCGTTGTTGTGGCCTCTTTCCTCTGCAGTGGAGCTGCTCTCTGGGACCCAGGAGAGCTGAGCCGGCGGCTTCCCCGCCGCTGCCTCGCACACGGGGCTGCCCTGCACATCACAGGACAGACTCAGCCTCGGGGGCACTGCAAAGCATCAGCAAGGGGAGATACATGCAGTTAGCTGGGCACAGCTGGGCTGGGCTGTTCTTGTTCTCACCCAAAATGAACCCAGTGAAAAGAGGAGGATAAGTTTAGAGGTGCCATCCCATCCCATTGCAGCAATGTGGGCCCAAAGCACAAGAGACAAAGATCAGGTCTCTTTTTTCCATTTTGCACAATTCTCTCCCACCCATGTGAGCCTTATCACAGTCATTCATATCCTCTGTGTGCATGTGGGAAATTGCTTCATACCTGTCATTTCTAACTCATGGGAAAGGAAACAGAAGAGTTTTGGAAAATAAAGAGAAGGGATAAAGCAGCTACTGTTAATGAAATGCATGAGTTTATCCCAGCAAGAATTACAGAATGGCTTTTTAAGGGACCTCAAAGATCCTCCAGTTCCAGCCTCAGTGCCATGGGCAGGGCACCTTCCACCACCCTACATTGCTCAGAGACCCATCCAACCTAGCCTTTAACACTTCAAGGGATGGGGCATCCAAAGCTTCTCTGGGCAACCTGTTTCAGTGTCTCTCTACCCTCAAAGGACAGAATTTCTTTAAAATACCTAATCTAAATATACTCTCCTTCACTTTATAAAAAAAAAAAGAAAAAAGAAAAACCTCCACTTCTTATTGCACACTTCCCCTGCTGCATGGGGAGAGGAGCTTTGTATGTCCAGGCTCAGACATGGTCCTTTGGATAACTGTGAAAGGAGCAAGGAGTGCCTTACCCAGCACGGTCAGGTGGTACGTCGTGTGGAAATTCGCCTCTGTTGATACCCCTTCACAGCTGTAATTTCCCTCCTGGGCTATTCCCACTTGCCGTATCTCAAGGGCAGGAGCCAGAACTGGTCTGAATTTCCAGTTTATCTTGTCACTGCAGTTTATTCTGTGTGTCATGTTCGTATCAGTCCTGTATCCCAAGGTGCAGGGGTCTCCAACCTTGGGGGTTATTTTCCATGTTAGCATATTCAGTTTTCCTCTGACAGGGCAGGTGAGCTCTGAGCTGCTCCCTACAGTCACTAACACTATGTTGTTCCCTGAGGAGAAAAAAAGAGAACGTGTGAGAAGGTGCCCAGGAGTTGTGGTCTGGGCTTCACAGGGAAATGTCTGCAGTGGTACACACCAGAGTGAGGCCATGGCTGTGCTCATCTGTACTTTGTCATCTCTTATTACAGCTGTGCATTATGGAGCCAGTGGCTGTCACAGCCAACCCTTGCAATACTATCAACAAATTTCCCACTGGGACTCACAGAGAAATGTCAGCACTGGGACACATCAGCATGAGGCCATGTCTGTGGCAACCCAAGAGCTGTGATTCTCTCCTTAGGCGGGAATACATCTCCAGTTTTTGTGGCTGTGTTCACAGCCAAAAATATTTGGCCTTGTTTTCACTCCCTCCCTCTGTAAGGTCCTCTCCCTGGGGAGTGAATAAAGTACATGACTGACAAGCAGAGTCTGAATGAGCTGCAGAGCCCATCTCTCTGTGGAGATCTCCCAGGTTGCTTTTCCCTCAGCATCACTGCCCAGTACAGTAGAATAATGAAAATGTGAAAATATTCACCCCACTTTTGCTCTGGACATAAGCTGCCCTTTTAATGCAGTCAAGCACAGGTGGAAATTTATGCCCTGATGCTCCAAAGCTTCTAGGAACCAATTTCCCTAACTATAGTGGTGACAGAGGAAATAGAAAGAAAACACATTCGTGTTTGGTGTTAGATGCAGAGATCCTCAAGAGACTCAAGATCACTGTTTTGTGACCTGTTCCACCTGTGGTAACAAAAGCAAACTGGAAAAACAACCAGGAATTTTCATAATTAATGTAGATTAAGGATGGAAAGGATTATAGCTGCATTCCCAGATCACATATTTTTGGAATTTGCTCTTCTAAGTCTTATTGAAACTTTCATTCTGAACCTAGTGTCTTAAAATCCCATTATACTTCACTTGTGATGTGTCAGGATAAGTTACTGAGACCTAAAAGCAGAGCTTGACAGGGTGATCACACTGATCATAAAACCTCTCATCAATCGTGTTTTTAATAAAAAATAATATACTCCAACAATACCATTACCAGTTTTCATCAAAGCATTGAAAAGTCCAAGTTCACCTTATTGCTTGACAACTGAAAGACTGAAGAGATCTATTTGCAGCTAGAAATGTTTTGATTTGCAGGTTATTGGTTTTCCATTAAAAAAGTCCCTTCAGCAGTTTGTAAAGACTCCTTCTACCAGACTTTTCTTCCCCAAAGAAGAGTTGAGTAAACTCTGATACCCTGCCTTTTAACAGAGAGGTGGTACCAAAGTACCATCAGAAATACCTGTAGCTCCTGTGACTGCAGCGATGGTGAGAAGGACAACGCTGTAAGTGCTCTTCTCGACAACTTTCAAAGCAGCTCTTGCTTCTGTGGGTGAGAAGGATTTCTTACACCCTCCATCCTGCTGTGAGCTCTCCAACATTCTCTGCCAATGATCTTGCAGCCAGAGTCACTGCTCTTCCTCTGCTCCTGAGAGCCCCACAGAGCAGCTACAAAGAGCTGGTTCTTCTTCCTAGTGTGAAGTTTTCTCTGATGAGAACTGGTGAGCAGAGAGGAAGTGGTATTTGTATTTGCTTTCTGGCCAGTGGCCTTCTGACCCACTGTCTCCAGTGTTACTGTGGGAAGACAAAGTCTACAACAGAACTTGCACAAAGCCTAAGCAGCATCATTTTTCGTGTTTGGCTTGGATCTCACTGTTAACAAAATTTTTAACACCAGGCTCTCATCCACATTTGACAGGATTATTGGTACAGATCAATGATGATATCTGGCAGCCTGAGCTAGGGACCTCAAAAGAGGAACCAGGAACAAAGACACCCTGGGGCAATTATACCCTTACAATCCGTTTCCCCATCCCTCATATGACAGTCTGGACCCACAGCAGTATGAGGGTCTGGGATCTTCTCACTCTTCACTGGCTCTCTGTACCATTACCATGTGGTTGCTACATGGTCATCTTCACATCCTCTTTGGTCAGTGTCTGTGGGGGCTTGGGTTGGTCCCATAGTCCTTGTTGCAATGTGGCTGTTATAGTTCATAGCACAGAATCACAGAACCAATTAGGTTGGAAAAGACCTCCAATATCATCGAGTCCAACCTGTGACTGATCACCACTTTGTCAGCTACAACATAGCACTGACTGCCATGTCCAGTGGTTTCCTCAACACCTACAGGGACAGTGACTGCACCATCTCCCTGGACAGTCCAATTCAATGTCTAATCACCTTTTCTGTGAAAAAATTCTTCCTGATGTCCAACCTGAACCTCTCCTAGTACAGCTTGAGGCTATGTCCTCTTCTCCTGTGGCTTGTTGCCTGGGAGAAGAGGCCAATCCCCACCTGGCTAGAACCTCCTTTCATATAGTTACAGAGAGTGGTAAGGTCACCCCCAAGTGTTTTCTTTTCCAGGCTAAACAATCCCAGCTCCCTCAGCCATTCCTCACAGGACTTACTCTCCAGACCTTTCACCAGCTTTGCTGCCCTGCTCTGGACACAGTCCAGCACCTGATCTATGGGCTGGCTACTCTAGCTATTAATAGTAAAGTAATATTTAAGTTCCTAGCTTTGTCTATCCTAACTATCATGAATGTTCAGATTGTTATCTCCAAGTTGCACTACAATCCATCTTTGATTTACACAACATGATTTAGTTCAGATAAAGCTCAGTTTGCACCCTAACAATTCGAATTGCTTATTTCAAGCAAACACCTATTTCAAATGGCATAACATTTTCAACACTCACAGTAAGAATTTTATCATTGGGAATTAGGGGAAGGATATTTTTAGTAGCCACTTAAAGGATGCTCAACATATTAAAAGCAAAATCTCTTGAAAAAAAAATCCTCTTTCTGCCCACTCTGTCCTTCCCTACAAATGTAAAAGCCAAAGACATTTTCTCTAAAAGGCACAGGCAATCACTTCTCCTCTGCAGGGAGGGTGGGTAGCTACATATGATGTACATTTATTACAGCTCTTTTTCTCTGATAATAGTACAGCTAAGGCTAGGCAAAAGTTCCTTTTTTTTTTTGCACCACTGTTTTGTTTCTTAATGTATTTTTATCCTATATCCCCTCACATACACACAAGTGAGCATAGAGCTGTGAGATTTTGTGTAGAGCCAGAAGGGTGCCTTAATTTATGCAAGATCTCTGAAGGCCATTCCCAAGCTACTACTGTCCATCTTCCCATGTGATTAAGACTGCTGCCTTATACCAGCAAAGACAGCTCTCCTAGATGTAAGACGAACCTCCCTGAAAATTAATGTACTGAATTTAATTTTATCAGAAAATTATTTGCCTCCCCACACTCTGAAACCACCAAGCTGAAATGAGTTGATGATTATTTTGACTGTTCTAAGAACAGAACTCTCCCCCTACAACTACAGTCAGAGTGGATTTTTGTATTTATGTGGCTGTGTGAAATGTGGTTGGAAGGGCTTCAGTTTTGTGGTCAAAAAGACATCTGTGACTGAAGGAATCACTGACAGGCAGAGAACCATGACCTCCTTCACCCACCCTTCACTCAAATAGTGGGTGCTATTTAACTGAGAGGAGACATAGCATCCATAAATGACTCCAAGAAAAAGCTGGGTGAGTGCAAAGAGAGTCAGGCAACCTCTCTTTACACTTCTTATGAAAAGACAACAGCAGCAATAAAATGAAATCCTCATCTCTGATGTCTTGTTGCTTCAGTTATACTGTCCAAAAAGTCACTCTGTCAAGCAACCTCAGATAGCAAACTGCACCTTGGTCAGCACAGCTTCTGCTTCAGCGCTGTGTGGTTTGGCAGTGAAGTGCAACAACCATTACTCATGTTTTGAGCAGATCCAAGATGCAAATATCATATGTAGATCCCTGTGGTGTGAGACGTACCACAGTTTCAACCATACAGTCTGTGGGTAAGGTAGTTCAGAACTAACTGGCAGAGGAAGCATGAAATAATGGTCCAAGTCATAAAAATCAGAATATTTCAGGGTCCTAATCACTGGGGGTTTAATCAGGAGCAACAGACCCAAGCATCCAGAGAATGTAGGGTCATTTTAGAAACTAAGGCAGGAAAACTCCTGATAAACGGGGAGCATTCCCTACAGTATGGGATGCAACCTAGTCCATTCACTTTGGGGAAAGGCCTAATGGTTTTGGGTCTGGGTTTTTTTGCTAAAGATTCTACCTCATCTCTGATATTCAAAGTGATGGCTGGGAAATCATTTCTTTAATTAGCCTTTTGGGACTTGAGTGTCTGGATTACAGTCTGGCCACAACACAGAAACTCACTGCTTGACTATGGAGAGTGGAAATATTGTTCATGGGTGATTGGCAGGGGGAGGACTGATGGGAGTTTTTTGGTTTTGGAAGCCCAAACTCTCAGTCCAACACTAGAGCCAGACAGCATGGCAGTATTGTGCCCCAGGCAGCGGATCCAAGCAGCCATGCTGCCGGACCTGGTTGTTCTCCAACCACCTCCAGCACAGTCTTGGAGCTGGTTTCAAGTGTCCTTCACTGTTAGATTGTTTCTGTCTCAGCTCAGAAGGCTTCTGTGGTCTCAGACCCTGTTTTAGTTGAATTCATAGCTCACAATCACCATGAAAGACTGCATGACATCCTGTTTCCTTTATGTTGTTCCTGGCTCTGGATGTACATCACAGCTCTGGCAGAGGGACTTAGCCTCCCCCTGCACCCCCCATTACAGACATAGCCAAATTAAACCAAATTCTGGTTTTAGATGCCCTCCTGGACATTTCAGAGCAGGCTGCCAATGGTCATTAGTGGTTCAGTCCCCAGAAAGAAGAGGTTTGCAAAGATTGGCTTCATGCTGCTGCTGCTGCTGCTGCTGTTTTTGCTGCTGTGAGGGTTTTTGTCAGGACCCATGTTATAGCTGTGCTTCCTTCTCCATCTCCTGCTCAAAGCAAGCAACAACACTCACCTTGAAAAGTTCTTTTTCTTTTTAACAGTCAAAAAATCTAAAACATTTTACTTTCAGGGGCGTTCATTGTTTTTTTTCTCATTTTGATGTGGTAAGTTTGGGTCCAGGAGAAAAAAAACTCATCAAATTTAACACGGATATTGAAAAGAGGATTTCAGTTCTGTAAAACCAGTGGAAACTACTCTTAAGCTGGGACTAGCAGTGTTAGCTGCCACATGAATAATAATGCCTTTCTCTTTCATTACTTTAATATGGAACCTTTAAAAAACATTTTCCACTAATGGGTATAATAAGTCTTTTAATTTTTTAACTATTTTTTTGTTAATGTCTCTGACATCTGTGACTTTGAATTCCTTCCTGGGACCAGAGACACTTCTCCCTACCCCCAATCACATAGTTTGCAGAGAGGAAAATGCAGAGCTTCTTAACATTTTATACAAACAATTTAGTCTGTAAAACTCATCTAGTATCTCCAGTTCCTAGACCACCTTCCAAGTCAAAAGAATATAAGATGTACTTTAAGGGCAAGCACAGATTCAGGCACAGTTAGTAGTGCTCTTAATGTCACAAAAGAAAGCAGGCAGGCTGGTGTGTTCACCCTGTCCTTTCCAGCAGGTTTCCTGGTGACAATATTTGGTCCAAGTTTTTCTGGGTGGAAATGAAACTGAAGACCCCAGCTGGTTTTGGTTCACAGGACGTGAACCAACTGTCCAAAATGCATCTCACTGCTCTCCCAGAACTCCATCTCCAGCTGTCTCACAGCTACTCTTCTCCGACAGATATGTGACGTGAATGATGGTTTGATCCGCCTCACAATGCTGGCAGAGACAAGATCAGACCAGACAAGATAACTGGTGTTGCCACTTCCTTCCAGCTCCATGCTCTTGACTATTGTTTGGGATTTAGGTCAGTGTCAATGGTTATAGATCCCTCTTTCAAACTCCAGAGGAATGATTGTCAGAGTTTTTAATGTGCACTTAATTACTTTTGTAGAAATTCCCTAACATTTGAACTACATAACCAGCAACTGAAAAGAGACATCTGCTGGCACAGACATGAGCCACAGGCAGTGTCAGTGTGAATGCCTGATGTTTGGCAATAACATGCACAATAGAAAGCAGAGTCTTTCAGGGGAGATACAAAGCAGGCTTAAATGTTGGTAATTTACCAGCTCTGTCTACAGTAATCTGCCATTTTCCACCTCCATATGGTCTGCCCCCAGAGAACCTAGACTGCAGTTTGGTCCAAGAAAAAGAACCAAAAAACCACCGTCTACTGAAATGTACAGTTCCAGTCTCCAGGTTTTAGATGTGAGTTTTCTGGATGCTCTAGTTTATCCCACCCTCTGCTGTAATTAGAAGTATTCAAAAGGTCCTATATCACCTTAATTTGTTCCTGCCACCTATGTAGTCACATTAAAAAGAGAGACTTAATTGTTGGCTGGGACGCTGGCCTGTGTCTGGGCACCTCTGTTCCCACCATCACACCTGCAGATGTGGTGTTAAATGGGCTGATTGGTTTCTCTGCTGCCTTCCCTCCTGTGTCTGGCTGGCTGTTCAGAGTGTAATGTGCTGCAGAACGTGTGCCTGGCAGGGGTAACTATTGCAGGGCAATTGGAAGCAGGCAAGGCTGCTGCCTGCAGCGATAAGCTTTGTGGGACTCTGAGGCAAAAGTAGCCAAAAGCACTTGTTCTGTTTCATGTGTCACAGTTTGGCATAGAAATGGGGAAATCGGCCTGCTGGTGTGGTTATGAACATATCTCTCTCTGCCCAGTGTGTTTTTTCTGTTAATAGATTCACCACAGATTTCAGGTCAATTAGGTTGCTTCTTTACTACCCCCCAAAAAAAGAATTAGCAGTGTACCTGAAGTAATGCTTGAAAGCTTTTGTTTTTCTTTTGTATATTTATACAGTTATGTGTGCCATAGGCAGTGACAGGAGAGAGGCCTGCCATGAAAGCTCCAAACTGGTTTGGAGCCAAATAAAAGTCATCTGCAGATTTATTTGGGAACACTTTTCTAAGTATGCATGTGGCAGCCAGTGATTGTGGTCTGTCCTGAGCTATGCACATTTGAGCTCTGTCTTGCTGTGAAACAAAGCAGGTTTTAAGAGCACTTAATTTACAGGACTGAAGTAGAATACAGAGGTTTTTTCCCTAGGTTTACACCATTAACCTCTCACTGTTAACCACTTTCACTGATCATAAATTTGAGAAACAGCTTATGGATTTCAGTAGAAGTTTGTCTTACTACAAAATATTCAAAGCTATCTCTGAGAAACATGTATGTTGCTGGCTGCCCTTCTCTTAAGGGATCAAAGTTCTTTCCCTATAGCTTTGTAACTGAGCTCAATACAAAGAAAGTAGGATATAGCCTCTCTTACCTTCTAATGGTCCTTCCTGGCCTTGAATCTATTCATTGTAATAATTAAACCATCCAGACTTACAGGGCTTTAAACACAGGGCTGGGACTGCAGAAGAAAAAACGGGTCTCTGTCTCAAAGGAAAGGCAGTGTGCCCCAGGATGCCAGGCTGAACATCAGGATATTTTCATGTACTACTTTTATAAAGATACTGATGAAGTTAATTTTCATTTGATGGTGTTAAAATTGCAGCACTTTGAAGCTGAAATGTTTCAAGGAGATACATTTATTTCTGTGGTTTTGCAGCCCTATGAACTGTAGCCATGAAGGAGAACAAGGTAAAAAGTTTTATGTGGTTTTTTGATACAAAAACAGCACTCTGATACATATCAATTAGGGAGCAAAACTTCAAGGGTCTTCTTACTATAATGTGAACACAGATACCAACAGTGTTGTGGTTCATTTGGGTTTATTTTATCCAAAATAGAACTGACCTCTACATAGCTCTCCTTGAATAAACAGATTTTTTTTTTCTTAAATTGCTTAAGTTTTTTTACTTATCAGACCAGCGCTTGGAAAACTGGTGGCTGCAGCCGGGAGGTGGATGGTGCTATAGGACAGGGCTGCTTTGCCCCACTCCGAGGCCAAACAGGGCATCAGCACACGGAGCCTTCAGCAGCTCCACAGCATGGCTGGGCTTGGCCTGAGAACGCTCATGAGAAGACACTGAGCTGAACAGATGATACAGAACTGGGAGGAGCTGTTGACTCTCTTGACGGCAGAAACCCTGCAGAGAGACCTCGATAAATTAAAGGACTGGGCAGTCACCAACCATATGAAATTCAACAGGGGAAAATGCCAGATTCTGTACCTGGAATGGGACAATCCTGAACGTACGGACAGACTGGGGGATGAGATGCTGGAAAGCAGCACCATGGAAAGGGACCTAAGGGTCCTGGCTGATGGAAAGTTGAACCTGAGTCAGCAGTGCCCTGGAGCCAGGAGGGCCAAGCGTGTCCTGGGGGGCATCAGGCACAACATCACAGCCAGGCAGGGGAGGGGATTGTCCCGCACTGCTCTGGGCTGGGGCAGCCTCAACTTGAATATTGTGTGCAGTTTTGGTCACAGCATAAGGCTATAAAGCTATTAGAGAGCGTCCAAAGTAGGGTAACGAAATGGAGAAGGGCCTTGAGAAGCAGCCATATGAGGAGTGCCTGAGGTCACTTGCTCTGTTCTACCTGGAAGAGAGTGAGGGAGACCTCATTGCATTGTAGAACTGCCTCGTGAGAAGCACAGGGGCAGGCACTGATCTCTTCTGTGCTGACCAGTGACAGGACCTGACCAAATGGCCTGAGGTTGTGTAAGGGGAGGTTTAGGTTGGATATCAGGAAAAGGTTCTTCATCCAGAGGGTGGCTGGGCACTGGAACAGGTTCCCCAGCGAAGTGGTCACGGCACCAAGCCTGACAGAGCTCAGAAAGCGTTTGGACAACACTCTGAGGCACATGGTGTGATTTGAGGATGGTGCTGTGCAGGGCCAGGAGTTGGATTTGATGATCCTTGTGTGTCCCAATTCAGCACATTCTGTGAGTCTACAAACAGCCGGGCCTGGGCAGCTCCGGCCGCTGTCGGGGCCGATGCTGACAGCAGGCGCACACGCCGTACCCAGCCCCGACAGCCCCGGGCTGGGCGGGGACACCCAGGTCATCGCCCCGTTGTCCCTCCCCGCTGTCCCGCTCCCCGCTTTCCGGGGCCGGCCGAGTCCCGCCTGCAGCTGCCGGGATGCTGCTGCCCCGTGCGGGAGGTGCCTCGGGCCGGGCCCCGCCGGCGCTGGCCGCCCTGTCCCAGGTGCTGCGGCTGGAGCGGAGCCGCCGCACCGGGATCGTGTTCCCGCTGCAGAAGCTGGAGCGGCACCTGGCGCCCGGCACCGACACGGCGCGGTTCCGCCTCTTCCAGCCTGGGCTGGCCGCTCTGCAGCGCGCCGAGGCGCTCTTCAGGTCCGACCGTGGGCACCCCATCGACTACGTGAGCTCCGCCGTGCGCATGGACCATGCTCCGCCGCCCGTCCTGCCCGAGGTCAGGCGAGCGCTGCCCTGCACCCTGGGCTGGGACCGTGCCGGGACAGCGGCTTCTCCCTGCCCGGGCCACCCCCGGCCGGGCTGACCTGCGCGGTAAAGGGGTGGTGGAGTGGTTGTGCAGCTCTGTCAGAGCGCTGTGTGGGGCTCTTACCGGTGCTTTTTAAGAAATCGTTTATTTGTTGTTCCCTGTTGTTCAGCTCGGCAGCCTGGCGTGCCCGTGGCACAGGACACCGCTGTCCCCGGCCACTGGCAGCACGGGCTGGGAAGTGACCAGGACTGGGTGCAGCGAGAAGTGAGCAGGTGTAGATGTGCCCTCTCTGCCTCTCCCCCTGCAGGTGTGCTTCATCGGCCGAAGCAATGTGGGGAAATCATCTTTAATCCGGGCTTTGTTTTCACTGGCTCCAGAAGTGGAAGTTAGAGTGTCAAAAACTCCGGTGAGTGACGTTTTTAACTTCTCTCCCTTTGGGTCATAAGCTGGTACCAGTCCAGAGGATAGGGCTGAGAAGGGTGGGAGGGATCCAGCTCTTGAGTAGCCTGAAATGACAGAAAGTGCCAGCTCTGGTGGCCATCGACTCATGGCTGGCACTGGCCTTGCTCTAGCCCAGGAAGAGGCAGGAGTCCAGCCTAGTTCTTCAGCCAGACAAAGAAGCTGCACAACCTGAGCAGGTGTGCTATAAAGCCTTTTGAGAAGAACCAAGCTCAAAAAACCATGAAGGTATTTTTAGTCTGGTTTATGGATAGAGCCATGTAGGATTGCTACAGGGGTAGGAGACTGGGCAGTTTAAAGCATTCTGGGGGGGCAGGGGTCTGGTATAAAAATGTTTTGCCAAGCATCTCCTAGTACACTGCTTAAAGCAGCTTTTTTCAAAACCACCCCTATGCTTCATCTTGTCTAAATCCTCTCTTCAGGGCCACACCAAGAAGATGAATTTCTTCAAAGTAGGGAAGTACTTTACTCTGGTGGATATGCCAGGATACGGCTATCGCGCCCCGCAGGACTTCGTTGAGATGGTGGAGGCCTATCTGCAGGAACGGTGCAAGTAAGGGACCTACCTGTACCTCACAGCACAGGGAAAGCCAGACAGACACCCCTATAAAGTGGCATGTAATGAGGGGAGAGGATGCAGAGGGGTAGCTGCTTCCATCCATTAGTTCTGACATCATTTCCCTGGAAGCTTCTGCAGTGTCACTTATTCCTGCTCAGATAGATCAAAACAGCAGGAAGCATTGAGGTGCTGCTCCAGGCTGACCCTCAGTTTCCATGCATGGTTCTTCTTGGCTCTTCCCATCCCCAGATCCCACGTTACTTGTTTTTGCTTATGAATTTGGAAGGAGTAGAGCAGGCATGAAATAACGGTGGCAATTACTGTTGCTTGTATTTCTGGCAGCTTGAAGAGGACTTTCCTATTAGTTGATGGTGTAGTTGGACTCCAGAAAGCAGATCACATTGCAGTAGAGATGCTGGAAGAGTTTGGGATTCCTTATGTGGTAGGTAATGCTTCATTCTTGGGTTGGTTATAAGGTACAGGTAACCTGTAAAGGTGTGTACTCTACCTGAGCTTATGCAGATTGACCTACCTAAGCAGTAACCCCACACCCTCTATTGCTAGTAAAACAGGTTTAAAATGTGTTGAGGGAGAAAAGTGGGATTTAAGAGGGTTTTATGTGTGTTTTATTAAATAGATTTTTTTTTTTTATTGCTCAGCTTGAGCAGCTTGAAAAGGCCCAGTTCTTATGCAGGCCATAGAAGTGTTTTAGTGAGCTGTATTAGACCATTTTCCCCTCTAGATATGACCAGAGCTTTCAGACTGCTTTGTAAGATGGTCTTGGACTCTTACAGATCTTCTGGGTTAACAGCAAAATAATCTTACTTTTTTTTTTTTAATCCTTCCTTTCTGGATCCATGCAGATGGTGTTAACAAAAATTGACAGAGCTTCCAGAGGGGTGTTGTTGAAGAATGTACTGGAGATCCAGGAGTTTGTAAAGGAGAGCACTCAGGGATGCTTTCCTCAGCTGTTCCTGGTCAGGTAAAGCTCCTCTCCACTGCTGCTGTTTCCTTTCTGGTGATGAGTTCAGTAGGGCAATTTACCTAAAACAGATCTGTCTGCTCTAGAGGCAGCACCTCTCTGTTCCCCAAGGATAGAGGGTAGGCTGCTGATGGGGAAATGTCCCTTTCCTTCTTCCCCCTTCTCTGCAAGTGAGTGGGGTTTATTTCCAAGGCATTCCTTTGGCATTTCTCAAAGGCGGGTAGCAGTCACTGTGCTGCATGCTAGCAGGCTCTGCCATTTTATTTGGAGTTCTGGTCACAGAAGGAGCTGTGATTGTTGGATTACATAGCCAAAGTGCAGGCTCTTCCCAAGGTGTACTGTGGGACATGTAATTGAACACAGCCAGTGGCTGTTTGCCTTTATTACTCCAAGACACAGCAGTATGTGGCACTGAACATCTGTGCCTCTGTTTCCACAGTTCTGTGGAGTTCTCAGGGGTTCACTTGCTCAGGTGTTTTGTAGCCCATGTTACTGGAAACCTGCCCACTGTAGAGGCCAGCTGAAAAGACCAACTCCTGCTCTGCTTGACTCATCAGCAACAAAAGGTACCAAAACCAGAAGTCTGGGGTTTTTGTTGGAAATAACCCAAGTTACTATGTGGTATTTTTTAATAAATTAGTATTTATAAAGCTAAGATTTTTTCTGTATTAAGTTAATCAGTTCAGGAAGTTTGCAGTGTGAATTAATCCAGGTTATTATAAAACTGTTTCATAAAACATATGTGATTGTGCTAAGGATAAAAAAAGCAGAGAACTTCCAAAGATAAGGGAAGTTTTAATACATTTTCCCTTTCTTCACTGAAATGTTCAAAAAGCTACCACTGCATGCCTAAGCTCTGCTCTATTCAGGATATCAGAGATAGTCTAGTAATATCATTAATACATAGGCATTTAGTTCTGGAAAGAAAAACTATAGCCCTAACATTAAGTAAACTTTACTTGCCCAGTCAAACTGAATGATACACAGAGGTTTGCTTCTCTCAGGGTTAGGATATTGGGGGCCAAAAACTACCAGCTGTGCAACCTACGTGCTCTAAGGTCATGCAGAGTGGAAGCAACCAACCTGTTGTCTGTAAAGCTGTATTTGACGTCTTGTATATTTTACTTTTGTAACTCTTCTGTGTCCTGTCTTCAGTAGGTGCAGCAGGATAGCATGCCTTGCTTGCAGACACGGAGTTGTCCCTGTTTCACAGGGATGAAGGAAAGAGCATATCTTTAATGGGGTCTGCTTTTCCATCAGTGTCGGCTTGAAACAGAGTGGAATAAAAGACTGACATCTAGAGGAGCCCTCTCCTGCACACTGCCATCAGTCAGTGCTGCATCTACCTTCTGTTCTGAGATCCAGAGTTTCTGCAGCTGCACTTGGATGAATTGCCAGCTCTGAGGCACAGCCCCCATGATCTGTACTGGCTCTACCCTGGCAGCTGAAGCTCAGCACTGATGTGTCCGGTACTCTTTAGGGGAACTGCGTCCCACAGCAGCTGTGTCTGTCTAAGAGCACCTGAAACTGTCCAGTTACAAGGCAGAGCTGGACAAAAGGACAGCCATCAATAGCAGCACTCATACAGGAGGACTTAGGCTGAAGCTATGGAGTGGCTGTGTCAAACCCTGGCACTCAATCTTTGTCATGTCTCAACATGGCCAAATGTGGTTACGCAGTTGTCAAAGTATTTAAACTTCAAGAAAGAAAAGTTCTTTTCTAAACCACTCTGATGGTGCAAAAGGACTAGAAATACCTCTTTCACTATGCAATTTCTCGTAACACACTAGATGTGAGAGATTTGTTTTCAGCATACATGTAAGAAGTGGAGAATATGAGGAATGCAGTAGATGTGGCTCTCTAGCTTCTGCATCTTAGTAGTGATCAAACCTGTAATTCTGTTCCTGTTTTATCTCTAATCCCAAAATGCTACAGGGCAAATCAGCCCAAGGGATGCATGATCCTAGTAGTGCAGAAGTAGCTATACAGATGGAACAGGTGAACTTGAACACTTCAGGAAGGATCTTTTCTAAGTATCTGAAAACCCGGATCTTCCAAAAGTATCAATCTTGTCAAGGCTGTAATTTTCAAGACCTCAGCCTTGACTGAAGAGCCTCTGAAAATAGCCCTGAATATGTAAAAAAGTGCACCTCTGGTTTTAATCCCTCTTCAGAATGAAACCCATTACATTACAACTCCTTACAGTGCTAGTGCTTTTACTAACCACAAACATACATTAAATACACCCAGTTAATACATTTGTGTAAAAAACTGGATGCGTGTGCATGGAACATTAGGTACCAGCTTTACCTCTGGACACATCCTGGTTTCATTCAGAAGTGCTTCGAGTACTGGAGTAACTCCTGCATTGTACTCAGTCATTTGCAGGAGAGAACATTACAGTTTGATTCTTGAGTGTGACAGTGCCCCTGTGACAAAACAGTAAATAAAATCAAGTTCTCTTCCTAAACAGTAAAACATTTAAGTGCTTTCATGGGAACATGCTTTGGGGTAATCAGGTGTCCTGACACACTACTGAACTTTTTTTTACCAAATTATTAAGGAACCAGCTGAGTTGCAGAGTGAGGAGCTGCACTTTCTCAGGTCAGGGACACAAAAGCTCTCCCTTTCTTTCCCCCTCATTGATGAGTGGTGGATGTGCCTGGCAGCATACTGATGCAGTACAGTTCATTTCAGTTTTAAAATCAGATTTAAATTCAAATATCTAGTTGTTTGCAGTGCATAAGCTTCGCTGCAGGAACCTATCATTACCTTGTAAAGCTTTGCCTCTTCCACAGCTGTTATTTACAGAAATGATGTTGAGTATTAGCTTCCATGGAAAAGGATTTCACCTTGTGTATCTTCCGTGGTCTTTCAGCAGTACTTTCCATTTTTTTCCTCTACTGTGTCTGTGTCTGGTCTGGTCTGTCACCATAACCCTGACACTATAAAGGCAGTATTTTTGCAACAGTGTCCAAAATTAGAACATTGCGGTCTGGACAGGTGCACTAGTAGATGAATAAAAAGTAGTTGAATACTTGAGCTCAGAGCATAGAAGTCAGTGGGTCATACTCCAGTTGTGTGGCTGTTACAGGTGGAACACTGCAAGGATCCATTCTGGAATGTGTCCAGTTTAACATCTTTATAAGTAATCTGGAGGAGGTGCATGGTTATCAAACATGCTTGGGGCACCAAACGGGGGGGAACAGAAACATGCTCCAGGGCAGGGCTGGAGGAAAGGGGCTGACAGCAACTGTATGAAATACAACAGGACTGGAGCACCTCCCCTGCAAAGCCAGGATGAGAGAGTTGGGGATGTCCAGAAGGTGGAAACCTCGATACCAATATTCCAGTGTGTGAAGTGAGCCTAAAAGGAAGCCAGAGAGGGACTCATCAGGAACTGCAGTGGTAAGACAAGGGGGAATGGGTATAAACTGAAAGAGGCAACCTGGTCCAGTGGGAGGTGTCCAAAGGACCATTATTCCAACTCCTTTACATTCTGAGATTCTGTGAACACATTCTGCCTTGCTGAAGGGAAGGAAAAGCCCTTCTCAACCGAACAAACCGACCGTGAAAAGACCTCGTGGCTGACCCTCTTTCGAGCAGGGGCGTTAACAGACACCCCCCGAGCTCACTGTCAAACCACGCTGTCCTGACCTGACAATCCAATAATGAGTGTCATACCCAGGTTTGGGGAGGGTTACCAGCTCTATGCCACCACACCTATGCCAGCAATGTCCCGGTGCCCCCCGGGCAGGCAGGCCCGGCAGCGCCGCCCCTCCCGCCCGGCGCTGCTCGGCGGGGCCGCGGGGCGGGGCCGGGCCGCCCAAGCTGTTCCGGGCCGCTGCGCAGCCATGGCGGATGAGGAGGAGGACGTGCCGGTGAGTGCCGGAGGGGCTGCCCCTGCCGGGATCCACAGCCCAGCCGCGGGCGGGGAGCCGCGGGAAGGGGCCGGGGCCAGCCGAGCGCTGACCGCGGCCTCCCCCCTGATGTGCCGGTGTAGTTCGAGGAGGACGCGGAGGACGCCGGCGGGGGCCTGGACGGCGGGCAGGGCAGGAGGAAGAGGCTGTTCTCCAAAGAGCGTGAGTCCGGCCGGGCCAGAGCCCTGCCCAGCGCGGACGGGTCACTCAGATGAAACCCCGAGCTCGCAGCTATGGGGTCCCAAAAGTCACCTCGCCTTAGCAGAACGGCGGCTTTCATTCTGTGCCTTGGCACAAGTGCAGAAAGCTGCCATGTAACCCCCTGAAAAACACTGCTCGTGCATCCGCTGAGCCTAGCTGTGCCCAAAGTCGGTGCTGTGCTTTACAGCCTCAGTGAATATTCAGAGAGCTTGTCCTCAGACATGCTTTCCTGTATGTACAGCACCTAGCTTTTGTTGCCCTCTGCTTATTTACTGTATGTTTCCTCAAGAATTACCCTGCCTGACAGACGAAAGTGCCATCCTGGTGCAGGAATGTGCCGGCTGGTGAGCTCTAACTAGATGTGTGCAGCACTGAATGGATGAAAGAAGCCTCACGCTGCGTGTTTCTTTGTGCAGTAAGGTGCATGATGTATGGATTCGGGGACGACCAGAACCCTTACACAGAATCTGTGGACATTCTTGAGGACCTGGTAATAGAATTTATCACAGAAATGGTAAGTCAGCTCTAGGCAGCATGGTCAAAATGTCCTCACCAGAACTTTAGCTTTCTTAAGGTTAATACCTCTGCATTATCCCACACCCCAAACTCATGGCATTAGTAGGAGAAACATAAACTTTGTTTTCTCAAGATTAAAACAAAATCTATGTGTGTTGCTCTGTGTGAATTTAGAACACTGAAGTCCTTAAGTAGCAGTTAGATTAGTATTGTAGGAGGGGAAATACTCATCCGACTTTGGGGTTCACTGGCATCACTGGACGTGCAGGTGACAGAAGATAAGGCTCAGATTTGAAAGTGTCAGCTTTTTGTGTTTGCCCAGTGTCTGTACATGGATGGGAACTTAGTTCTGCCCTACAAAAGAAATGCATTTTGGGCCTGAGGCCATTACTTTTCCAGATCTGGATACTGTTTCAAAGTATCCAAACATGCCCCTTTTGAAAGGGTGGTCTTCCCTATATATATCAAAATGCCCTACACTGTCCTCTGATACGGTTACCTCACATTGCTTCCAAGTTGTGCCTTCAGCCATTCTGCAGGCTGGGTGTCCTGCATGTAATCTGGCCTTAGTTTTGATACCATTATGTGATTTATATACAGAGTTGGGGTGTGACAGGCAGGTGGGGACAGCAGAGTAAGTCCATGGTTTACTGGGAAGTTCTCTTGTGACTTGGATGATGGTGCCCAGAACCTGCAGTTGCTTACTTTTTGATTATAACATGGCAGGAAATAAAGTGGAATTGAGAGCTTAAAAAAACACCATGGCAAAGGAATGCTGCTGACTTTTTTCCCCCCTTTCTAACAGACACACAAGGCCATGTCCATCGGGCGGCAGGGTCGGGTGCAGGTTGAGGACATTGTCTTCCTAATACGCAAGGACCCCCGGAAGTTTGCCAGAGTTAAAGACCTCCTAACTATGAATGAAGAACTGAAACGAGCCAGAAAGGCCTTTGATGAAGCAAACTATGGGTCTTGATTCTGTGCACAAGCTGCACTGGGGCATCATTTGGGCACCTGCTGCCCACTAAGAAGGAAGATTGTGTTGTTTGGAAGGGTTGTTCAGGATGGAGGTCACTGCTGGGATGTCTGCCCTCACTCCCAGCCTTTCCTGAGAAATATTCAAGCAGCTGCAACGTTACCTGATTGTATGTGGTATACTTAGGTATTTTTATACCACTTGATGAAATGAAAAAAGAGCTCTAAAAATTCCTGCAGTGGCAGGAGTCTGTTTGAAGCAGGCCTTTGTTGAATCAGATGGCTTAAGGGCTCATGATTTATGACTCTCTAAAATAATAATTTCAGTTGTCAGTGGGTATTCCTGTGATGGGAAACCCAGAAAATGGATCTTGGTTATCTGTATAAAGACCTTAAGCCCAAACTACTATCAAAGTTGTGCTCTTTGCTCTGTATATGCTTTTTGAATAAAACGTAAGTTTGTGCCCACGTTTCATAACTAAGTGTATATTGATCAGTTCATAGAAGGTGGGTAATACAGGGTTACTGTTGCTGGCCACAGCTGTGCTTTTCCCTACTTCTGGAAAAGCTCAGGGGAGGTAAATTCAGTTAACTCATTTCAGAGTAAGCATAACAAATGCTCAAACAGCAATAATACTGCACATCAAGACTGTCCCCTCTACAAGCAGCACAGAAGGGTGTAAGGCTTGGAAAGGTGTTGCAAGTCTTTTGTTCAGTGCAGCAGTGAGCGATGAGCTGCAGCCTTCTGCCATGGATGGTAACTACTTGCACTGTGGATTTGACAGCAGCATTTAACATGGGGTCGAGCAATAGATTGGGACACTGAGTTTTATGAAAATATAATAAAATGGTTGCTACTTTCTTAACAGAATTCAGGATGTGAGCTACTGAGACACCATTAGGGTTCAGAGGCATTTACTTAAAAAAAAGAGAAAACAACAAAAAACTAGAATGATTTGACCCCTTTCCTCTGTCAAGTCCAGAGTCAGACACCTATTGTTGCAAAAATAGAATCAATATCTGTGTTCTCAGCAGCTTCTTTCCATACAGGGCCAGGGCTTCCTTCCAGCAGCAGCCGCTTAGGAGTCCCTGTTCTTAGTCTGACATATCTTGTATCAGTGTTGTAATGTTCTTCTTGACTCAGAGACCTGTCCTGGTATGATGGGAGCATGAGTGATGTACTGTTCTCACAGACCCCAAAAAGTTCAGGAGGCTTTCGCCCACCAGTCTTTAGGGCTCTCTTTAAGTGTGCAGATGATGTGATCCTCCTTCGGCAGAACCGTGCCCTGAGGTGCTGCTTTGGCCAGCGCGTGCGTTGTGACCCGTACAGGAGGTATTTACGGACTGATGCTTTGACACAGCGCAGCTTTTTCTTCAAGCTGAAGGGGAGAAAAGTACCAAAACAGAATTTTATCAGCTACTAAAGTGTTAGTAGCTGGAGTTTGGAGAGATTTGGCTATTAGCCCTCTCTATCATTTTCCGTATCATACCAAGGAAACAGAACAGCACCTTGTACAACAGTAGCCAGGGCAGTCTGAATAAAGACAACCCTTGCCTCATTTGGTTGTTACAATAAAACATGCAGATGATTTAAGTTGCATTTTCATCCTCCCACCTAAGTACTGTACATTTGTTAGCCTTTTAAATCCTTTCACAAGAGTCTGAAGCTAAACAGAAAGCTCATGTCAGAGCACCCAGTAATTCGAACTAGTGATCCTGAATTTTAAAAGTGGCTTAGACCACTGTTTCACTATACTATAGCAAAATACATAATATTAAAATATAAAGTGTTAGACTCAGAAATCCCACACCCATGCAAAACTACCTGCATCCTTGAGCCTCCACATGGTGCAGCCGGTTGCTTTTCAACAACTTGTTACGCAGAAAATAAGCTTCTGATTTGAATTTGTTGTTTTTGCACCACAGAATAGCTTTTCTGAGTGCCTCTGACAGCTCCCCAAATGATGCAGCTGTTTGGACCATCTGTACAAGAGATCCATTGAGCCGTGACTTTGCTTTAAACAGTGTTGATGCAATGCTTAGATCCTGAAACAAACAGTAACAGTGTTAAAAAGATGATGCGTCTGAACCTTTCTGCTGGAAGGGAAGCAGAATACAGAGATTTTTGTGAGAACATTCCTTATTTCCTAAGGAGAAAAGGGAAGAGCAGTCTTGTTTTGTGGAATATAAAAAGAAGAGGAAGATAATTAGAATTTGTATTCCTGTCTACTGCTGACTTGCTGTCTGGTCATTTCACTTGACAAACCAACGAATGCCCGAATTCCTAAGCAGAAATAAGCAGTGCTTTTCTGTGCAAAGCTTCCACACTAACCTGGGTTGCTGGACAAGCAAAAATAAGGCAATAAAAGGGGACATTTTCAATCAGGGATAACATGTTTCAAGTGTTAAGAGTCTTTAAAATAAAAAAAACAAACTACTGTGTAAAAAAACTGTGTAAAAAAATTAAACCACCAACCTAACGTGTAAAACAATACCATACAAACCTCTTGTGTTGAACGTCTGGCTGGCCTAAGCAAGCTCTTCACATCAAATCCTGGGTGCTTCCCTACAGAGAGAGAGGAGAGTTCCCATTACAACACTGAGATAGTTTTATTTCTTCGCACAGAGATGCCACAGAGCTCTCAGCAGGCTCACACCTGTACTCAGCATTTCCAGACAAACCCAAGGGGAATACACTCATTGTGCACTGCAGCTGGTAAGGAATGAAGAGCATGCAGGGACTTACAGATGGCTGCAAAGGAGAACTTAACGGGTAAAAGCTTCACACAAACACCTGGATGGCTGCAGTCACTGGCCATAGCCCTGACTTCAGAGGGCACAGTTCAGAACCAGCAAGTCCAGGATTCTTGCATCCTGTACCTACAGCCTTACCTACTACAGACTGCAGACAGTGCCCTTAGCTTCTTATCTATGCAAAAGCAGGAAAGTAGAAACAACTATTTTCAGGACCTGCATACTGCCTTCATTACCTGCTTCTCTCCAGGCTGTATCCTGTTTAAAAGAAACCCCCCAAAAAATTATGATACTGACATTATGCACAGTTTTATAAAGGCAAGGGTACACACAGCATTCTCTTCTTCCAAGGATAGGGAGTTTGTACTAGAACCACACTGTGGGTAGTAGAAGTGCTTGGCCTTGTTGGACAGAAGCTGCAGTCAGTTTCTGAGATGTCAGAAACCATTAAATTGGCACAAGGCTTTACCTCTCCTGGCTGTGGGCACCGTAACTTTCTCTCCAATGTCCACGGGGCACAGGATGCTACGGTTTTTCATGGCACTTGTACAGGTCTCAGATTTTCTCTTTTTCCCAACCTTTGATACTGCCTCTGGCATTGCTGGGAAGAGCTGCTTCATCCAGCTGGTAGATTTTTTTGTTGCAAGCATTTTAGCCTTTTGCTTCTTTGCCTCAGAAGATACGTTAACTCCAAGGAAGTCGCCAATATCAGAGGGGAAGGTAAACCCCTTGATATAAGGGGTCTGTTGGGTCTCAGATACCAGATGAAGCATTGGCGACAAGGCACCGTACAAGGATGTGAGGGTCTGCAACACACACCTGTACTGAATCCTGAAGACAAAGAACAAAAACGTATGGATTCTCCTCTAATAAAACATTATGCTCACTGAACAATTACCTTCAGCTCAGCTGCCCTTTCCCTATATCCCCTCAGTACAAATTTACCTTTTTACACTCCATCACCCTGCTTTCCTTAAGTCTGAGCTTTAAGGAACTGTTCCACATCAGAATGCAGGAGTGACTTAACTAGTAAATTCCTGATCGGGAGGCCCTCTGCTTCCGCAGAGTTTTGCTGAGTGGCACACTTGGGACTCATCAGGTTCTTCGGTCACATGTTGCCATGACGTCTTCCCCCAAAAGGACCCTGTACCAACTCAGGCCTGATGCCACACAACTGCCTGCTCTGTGTTTCCTGGAGAGTTTCTCCTTCAGCTACAGACAGCAGTTATTCTCCCAGACTGCGAGAGACTAGAACACAAATTTTCCTGGAAAACTCAGCAGTATAACAGAACATGTTTATCCCAGCCTTTCCACTTCAGCATGAGGCAGGACTTACTGCTTGCTGCACAGAGTACCAGGTGTCTGTGGCAGGCTGACACTAACACTGTGATTTCGTTAGAGCTGCATACAGTTTGCTAAGATCCAAGAACAAAGCCTTTCATAAGAGTGTGTAAGAAGTCTCTCTCCACTTGTACAACTCTGCAGGTGCTAGAATCAAGTCCAAAGGCATGGAGGGACCCTCCCTTCTCCTCCTCCCAAATGAATAAAGTTCCCTTAGCAGCAAGGCCTAATTACAAGCCCTTCTCCCTGACAGGCACATCAAACAGACAGACACAAACAAGACAGACTTTTGAACACACAAACCAGAGCCGGCTCAGGAGCCCCGAAGCCACAGTATTCAGGAGTATGAATTCCTCCGAGCAGAGGTGTTTAATGGACAAGCTGAAGATTACAGCAGTTAAGGTTAAAAAAAATAAACAGCATGTAATGAGACTTGCTGAACACACCAACTAGAGGCAATTCGCAAGGCGATATCCTGGAGTAATCTGGGAGATGAAAATCCAAACTTTGGATTGTTCAAGGCCAGAACAGCTGCCAGCCAACAGCCTGAGGTTCCTGCATAATAACTTGAAAGTGTTTGGCAATCAAAGAAACTTCTAGTTGCATGTATGAATTGCACAGTCGAGTCCATCAGCAATATAGGGCTTACAGCAGACCTAGTTTTGGTCTCATGAGGTGAACTCTAAGAATATTTCTATGGTGAAAAAAGGATACAGAAAAGCTCTACAGCAACACTCCAGCAGACGTAGCATGAGCTTGCAGCCTCCCAATACCTTCAAAGCCACTGTTTCCAGCATAGGCTGGCTGGGAACCAAACACTCTGCCTGGGTTCCGGATGCATTTTTCCTGTGTTGATACAGGGATGAGAAGTTGATTATGATCTAGCATCCTCCTCCTTTATCTCTGCAGACTGAGTTAATGGATAGTACAAGGTATGGGATCATGACACTTACTTGGGAATCAGTTCTACCAGAGTTTCCAGGCAGCCCACCAGATTCATCTTCCATAGGCGCTTCAAACATTGTTCTACCTAGGAAAAAAGAAAATTCCTTTGGCTGCTGTTTTGAGAGACTGAGTGCCCTGGTCTAAGAACTGTCATTATATTAAATGACACCTTCTCTTTATCAGTTTAACAGCCCAAACTGCAGGTTTGTAGGATGAGATGTTCTGGGATGTTTCTATTTCTGCACTATGATGAAAAACTTCCCTTCATCACTCTACAGAATTAAGTGAAGCACAGGAGCAGGCCATGTTTAATTGGTGCAGCTGTATACAAAGGCCTTTACTACCAGCTGTCAAGAAGGAAAACACATAAAGAAATCAAGAAGGTAAGCATCATTCCTGCTCCATTTCAAAACATTTCAAAAGTTATTTAAATATGCTGACAACCTCTTTCCTGAAAAACTGGCAAGGTGTTCACATTTCATCTTAAAACAGAAAGTATCTAACAAAGTAGGCTCGGATTCTTATTCCCCCTCCCATTATTACAATTAGTTGACAATGATGTCCCTGTACTACTCATGTATTCACAGGTATGGAATTGTACCTACTTCAGGTCTCAGCGTGAGTATCGCAGAGCAGGGCAGTAATATGGAAATTGCACTTGCTGCCCACAGCCAAGAAACCCACTGGGCTCAGTGAGAGAACAACAATGCACGTGCTCCCAAACATTTTTTGCACGATGCTCCGGGCGCCAAGCGCTACTCCCCAGGCTTTTCAGGGAGTGGTGACCGGGGGCCGGCAGTTCCCAGCTGCGGGCTCGGCGCTCACCTGCTGCAGGGCCAGGTACGGCCGGTGCCGGAGCAGCCTGCTGTGGTACGCGTAGAGCACGGCGCGCAGGACGCGTCCCTCGGCGGCCAGGCCCGATCCCGACAGCCGCTTCCCGGCCGTGTGGCACCGCTGCCGCAGCACCGAAAGCAAACTCACTGCGGGCGAGACCCGGGCATCGTCTCAGCGCCGGGCACCAGCACCGGGTACCGGGCACCGCCCCAGCGCCTGCCGCCGCTCCGGCCGCTCCTCCGGCTCCCCCCGACCGACCACCCACCGCAAAAGCCCAGGAGCGGCTTCAGACACCCCCCATCCCTCCTCGGCACCGCGCCGGGACCTGCGGGGTGCTGTGCCGGCAGCGGCACCGTGGCGCTGTTGGCGGGCCAGGGCACGTCCAGCCGGTTCCAGGGCGCGTCCCGCCCGTCCCACGCCGCCCTGGGCGCCGCCATCTTCCCGCTGCGCGCGGCGGGCGGGACCATCCGGGCGGGCCGGCGGGGAGAGGCGCGGGCCGCACCAAGTGAGCCCGCGGGGGTGCGGCACGGCGCTGATGCACTGCATTCCCAAATGCCATAAGCGAGAAGGGAAATAAGCATAAATTATGAGTGTTATTCGCACTTTCTAAACCTCGCAATTCTCCAGCGTGTGCCTCGGGAACTGTGGCCATTGGGAACCAGCGCCGCAGCAGCTGAGTTGCTCCGTGAGGCGGTGCAGGGCTGTTCGTGGCGGTGACCCCAGCCCTCAGGCCTCAGCTGTGCCCGCCCGTGTTACAGAAACCCCTCAAAGTGCTGAAAACCTGCGTGATTGGCTTCACAACGGGAGCAATTCATATCCGGCCTAGAGGATGTAGTCTTAAGATGCACCCGGAAAGGTTCAGGTTGGACATTATGAAGAATTTCTTCACAGAAATGGTGGTTAGGCATTGGAATGGGCTGCCCAGGGAGATGATGGAGTCACCGTCCTTGGGGGTGTTTAAGGAAAGAGCGGATGTGGCCCTCGGTGCCAGGCTGTAGCTGGCACTGGTGTTCGGTCACAGGTCGGACTCAATGATCTCAGAGGTCTTTTCCCACCCAGCTGATCCTGTGATCCTGGGATACCGGCGTTCTGAGCAAGGAAGGGCCTTGCTGCTCACACCCCGTCTGGCCGTCCCGATCCCTCCATGCTCCTAGTCCCTTCTGCTGGGATTTGCTGTGGCAGGAACAGCGAGCCACTGCAGGTGACCATGGAGTTGACCACTGTAATTTATTAGTGCTGTTGGAATAGTTTCCTATCAAAATGATTTTTGTGGTGTTCTGAGTTCTCCTCCCTCAAGCGCAAGACATTTCCTGCCTCTTTCCCTTCCTGCCTGAAGTTGAATGTACTCTTTTCCTGCTTGCAAACATTGGTATAATTAATATATTTGCTAGAAATGAGGGAGATAAATTGAGCGCAATTTTTGTACACTCTTACCTTCTCTTGATGCCATTTTGTTGTACACTTACTCTGTTGTTTTAAGAAATCTCATACAAATACAGATAAAGTCATGTCCCTTTAAAAAGACCAAGCAAAAATTGGCATTAATGGTTGCACCTGTAGGGAAGAGAGATAAGAGCAAACCAAGAGGCAGGACTGATAAAAGGCTGCCGTGAGCACTTGCCTATCCTGAAAAAGGGAGTGTTAAGCTCCCTAGGTTAAGAGTGGAGGTTGGGGGCAAAAGGAAACATGGAGCCTCCAGGGTTTGAGCAGAGGATCACACAGGTCTCTCTAGCTGAGCTTCTGAGGTGTTTTGAATGTCCTATAAGTGAGGAGCAAGCCTGGGCTATCTGCTTTCAGTGTTGCAGAAAAATAGAGCAGTTGACTCAGGGGCTGTGCCCACCACTCCATTCTGTGTTCATAAAAGGTTCTGGGAGCATCTTTATCCATGCTGATGGTACTGCTTCCTTCAAGGTCTACCGCAAGTCTGGTAAGAGCATAGGTACCTGCAGGTGCCGAGGGTTGTTCCCATAATAGGCTGAAATGTGGGGACAAAGTAGGGGAAATTTCTTTTCCTCTGTTTTTTTGTTTTTCTTTTCTCTGTATGTTGTCATGAAGCTACTCTCATGCCTATACTTCATTTCAGAGGACTGCAGATGAGTGGTAATACAGACATATGATCTGCTAATTTCTCTAGTTGTGCTCTTGTTGAGTCATTTGGTTCTGGGGAATAGCTATGATGAAAGCCTTCTAGCACTTATGTTATTTGAAATAAATAGTCTGAGGCTTTGTTATATGTACTGCTCTGTTCATCTTCCAGTGTATGGTTCTTTTGTTATGGTAACTCTCACAGCAGATTTATGATTGGTACTTTCCCTTTTTTTGGTTACTATGTGTAGCCAGCAAGTGGCAACAAGTCTGTTATGTAGGGCTTGGTTGGGCTGCAGCAGAGGTCAGTGCTTGGCTCACTCTTCAGGGACTAGAGTAGTAAAGAATAAAGACAAAGATTCTGTGCCTCCCCTGTGGTTGGGTATCAATTAGCAAACAACAAAATGCAGCAGCTGTTACTTTGGGCTAATGCTCACAATAATAGGAGTCTCCTATATTGCTTTCCAGGACTCCCCAAATACAGGCCTGCTTTCCCCAGGTGGGACTGACTTTAGTCAGAGGAGTTAGTTACCTTATTAAAAAGAATGCTTCCTGTTCCCATCTCTTGAGAAGGGTTCTAAAAGCTGTTTATCAATGCCTGTACAGCTGTCTTTCTTTCCTAAACCTTGTTTTTCCCTTTCAGATGTTGGCAGCATTCAGCAGTCAGAGGACAAGGTAAGCCTGTGTCTTTACCTTCATTATATGTGCATATATAATCCTTCTGTAGTAGAAGGCTAGCTCAGGAGATGCAGATGTCTTGGGAAACTATCAAGGTGCTTAAATTTGCTGTGCCCTGTGAGAGTGACTCCCCTGCAACCTGGAAAGGAAACAAAATGCTTGGACTGAATTCAAGTAAGACAATGGGACTGGGAAACAATGTGTGCAGATGCTGTCTACTGTGGAATAGGCCAGAGTCTTGGTGTCTTAATAACAGATATCTTTGGGGTGCCAGTTAAAGCCATTTAAAAGCTTTAAAACAGCTTAAATGGGGGGTATCTCTCACCCTGAGAGATGTTCTCAGTCCTCAGGAGCAGAGGAGGGTACACACATGGCTGGAAAGTGACAGCTGTGATGTTCTCCACAATGCTGTGTGCTGCATTGCTTCCTTGGTCTCTGCAGCTGTTGGAATACTTGGGAGTGGTGATCTATGAAGCCCTGGACTGGGGAATCGCCAGCCAAGTGGAGCGAGAGCTGAGCAAGCCTTTGGAGAAACTGCTGTGCCTCATGTTGAAACTGGATGAGGAGGCAGTGAAGCCACCAGTCACCCTGCAGGATGTTATCAAGGTTTCCTTCTTCCCACTTATAGTCAATATAGTAGCTTTAAAGGAGTTGGTGGAATGGTGCTGTTAACCAAGAGGCAAGACCCTTTCTGGGAAAACGCTGGGTGGGCTGTTGGAGGACAGAGTGGGAACATTGGCTTTCCCATCAGAGGGAAAAGGCAAAACCATTTTAGATGTTTGTAAGTGCCCATGGGAAAGAATTAAGAAGGAAGACTGAGCATGGCTCTCCCACAGCTGTGTTTACAAAGTCCTTCTGTGTACAGTCTTCAAATTCAATACCTATGGATATTGAAAACATTCACTTGCCATAGTATTTGGCTTCTGCAAAGGCTGGGATTTGAATGTCTCAACTCAAACAGATATTTTTCTCTCAGCCGTAATTTAAAGGTGTGAGAAACTTCCCATCCCTCTGATCAGAGCAGGGAAAAAGAACAGGGCAAGTGACTCCACCTGCTGTGGGTTGCTGTTCTTTGAACTGGAGGCTTCCCCTTTCAGGTTCTTGTTTCAAAGCACACCTTATGGAAAACAAGATGTCCAGTCTTTTATGTACAGTAATGGAAGCAGCTGTGTAATTTGTGTATCTTCCTTCTTTGTTCTTCTGTATCTGCAACAGAAAAAAAATATAAAGGGGCAGTGAAGAAGTTTAATTTTTAACCATGGATTGAGAAAAACAGAATCTTGCTTTGTTCCATCCTACCATGGTTTTTTTTAAATTTCAAGATCTTTTTTCAATAGCTGCACTTCTTTCAGGCCTGTGAGGAGCACTTGTCCAGGCCTTCTGAGGCTACTAGCCATTATGAAATGACCTGTAGGAGTCTCTTTACTGAATATGTGGAACTTCAGAAGCTTGTGGCCATCACCCAGACCTCCAAAGAGGTACATTTAAGATTATCCATTAACTGCTATTCCCTCTACCTTCACATACTCACCAAGTACTGAAGTAACCCTCTCATTGCACTAGAAATGGAGCACCTGGATGAAGGTCTGTTTTCATAATGTGAATAGCTGCTGTCTCTGCACTATTTTTATTTATTGTAGCATTTGAAAGTTTAGGGGTTTGGAGCTCGTAGGTTTATCAGATAAATATTAGTAATTTTTGCTGGATAGATAGGAAGTCACTGAAGAGTGTAAAGTGATGACCTCATGTGCTTGCTTCTCAGAGACTGAGAAAAATGGATGTGGAAGATTGGGTGGAAAATCCTGTTCAAAAGAAGAAAACCCTTGGTGTAAGAGATTTATTTTCCTCATTATAGGGAACTGGGACTTTTTGGTCAGCGTTGGCTCTCTGAGGCTTTCCATTGATTCTTCTATGAAAAACAGAGCTTGAACACAAACTGCCTAAGTTGTTCAGGAGCCTGAGTAGTTAAAGACTTGTTTGCAAATCAAGCTGGGGAGTGAACTGGAAGTTAAACTATTTCATATGTCAACCTTACGTGGACTTCTCTTCTACCCAAAGATTGTCTTTGTGGTCCAACTTAAACCACTTCTAAAAATGAAGTTGGAGGCAGTCTTTGGAGTAAGTGCCCACAAGTAGTTTTGCAGGCTGTTTCTTCCCGCAAATGAGCCCCAAATTCCAGCTCTTGGCAGGAACTGACACCTGCCAAAACCAGTCTGTTCCTTTGTCATAGCTGGACTGAAAACTCCCAGAAAAAGCTTCTGTTGTTGGTAGTCCTGGGGTGGACTAATTCACTCTTATTATGTGGGATCTCTGTTGGTCAGGACTGGCAGGGACTGAAGGCTGGTAGCGCTGTCCATCTTTGTGGTTGTGCAGCTCCAGCAGCTCAAACAAAGGGGTGAAGGGGTGAAGAAAGGAGATGTCACTCCTACCTTCAGTGCGCTGCCTTTCTTGTCCTTGCCTTCTGTCCTTCCATAGACGTTGGACTGTTGCAGGGAAAGCAACTCACTGTGCTCTTTTCAAGGCCCTACACAGTCAGGGCTCAATCAGAAACAAATAGCTCTTCAGGCTGGAGCTCTGCCCAGCATAAACAAATGCTCTGTAGTCTGGAGTCTGTGGAGACAAACAGCAAGCCCCGAGAGACTTGTGGACTCTCTCCCTTTGTCTAAATAGCACTTGCTTTGAAGCGTGCTCAAACTATTCGTATGAAAATGTTTGTGAAATGTGTGTTTGGGCATATTCTCAATTTTGTGATCTATTAAAATAAACTGGCAAGCTATCTCAAACCACAAACTCATCAACTGCTATAGCTCTTTTCTGCAGGGAATACATGAATAAATACATGGGCTCTGCTGTGTGGCCTGAAGGCCAGTGTATTTGGCCTCTGCTCCTTCAGGAGGCATGAATTCCGAATGTTGGATGTCTGTTGCGAATCCTCTGCCTCTAGTTTCCAAGTCCCTAAGCACCAGTTGATTGCATTGCTCTGACAAACTCTTGAGTTTAAAATAACCAGGATGCCAGCTTCTGTGGGATCCCACAGATTAGAGCCAATGTCTTGAGTGGTGCTAAGCAGGTAATGTGCTCTATGGACCACACTTTTTCATGTGGACTGATGCAAAACAGATCTGAAATGCAGACCACAGCCTGACCGCGTGCAGGGTTGTACAGTTTCCACAGAGCTTAGCTGTACATGCCCCAAGTTGGTATTCACCTTGAATTCTAAGCACTGAGATTTGTTAGAAACACAGCTGTCTTACCACTCACCTGTTGAACTCAAGGCAATGGATTTAGAGTGTTGTGGCATTTTGTATTGTATTGCATAGGTTGTGGAAAGTTTAGGTGGCTTTTGACAATACGTGGGATGGCACAAGTAGAATAACTGCAGGGATCCCGTCGGTGGGGAAATAAAAGCATGAGTGATAATGATGTCACCAGCATCTGAAATATGTTTTGGGTGTGCAAGTGGCTCTGAAATGGCCAGCTGAAGGCAATTCTTATCCCCAAACTAATGTGGCAATATTACAGTACAGAAGTCTCATTTTAGGTCATGTCGCTCAGTCAAGTTCAGTTACTATGTGAAATACATCTCCATAAAGTGCAAATATCTTGAAATAAGCTCTTTCAAAAGTCTCTAGTACTGATAGTTTGCCCAGAGACTTTTGTGTGCTCTCCCATGCAGTATTAAATGTAGTCTAGGAGATATGGCTAGTGTTTGGTCATTCTTTGAGGGTTCTAGTTCTCTGGAGTTCAGGTATGACTGTACCAAAGCCAGGCTAAAACAATCCAACAAAAATATGTCTTCTTGAAGGCAGCCATCAGTCAGAGCTTGCATAAGACTCCTCTGGTATTATACCAAGATATCTGAAGGGATAAGTTGAGCAAACATGTTTCACGCTGTAAGTAGAAAAGAGAGAGAAGCCTAAGTCAGATACTTTGTTCTGAGGCAGTTTTCTAAAATATTTTGCTTCCCTTTCGCTGTTTATAATACAATTACTTGTTCTTACTCAATTTGCCACTGGGATCCAGATAAGCTGTTGATTTAGCACTTCCATTACAGCGTTGTCTAAACATGCTTTTGAGTAGATTACTTTTTTTTCCTGTCTTTAACTTTTATTGGGTTATGCTGCGTGCCTGAACATCCTCAGATACTAGTACAGAAACAGGATGAGTAGATGTTAGGGTTTTTAGCTTGTGTCTTCAGGCTGAGACTGCTAACCTATGCTGCTGTTAAGTATGAGATCCCTTCCCACTTGTCTTCCTCTTTTGTTCCTGGGCACTTCACCCTTGGTTTCTGAAAATTTAGAGGATGTTAATGGCAAGATTTGAAATTTCATTCCCAGTGTTTCCTAGGATACAGTAATATGAAAACACTCTGGCACCTGGTGCACTTGCAGATACAAAATGGGTCTATTTATTTACCTGGCAGCAAAAGCTGTATTTTGCTGAAGTACATCCATAAAGTTAATGACAAAATTTGGGAATGAGTCTGGTGAGCCAGCTACAACTTTCCTTGTTGTAAATTAACTTCTGCAAAGAAAAGCAATTCTCTGCTTTGGTACTGCACCCTGATCTGGAAGTGAGCAGAAGGGCATGTTAAGGACACAATTCTGTGTTTCTGAGTGACTTCAGCTGCAAAGTGTGCCATGTTACATGGAGGGAGGGGAAGCTGCTCTGTGAGTTCCAGCCAGCTACTGACTTGACCCTTGCTGGTTTCCCTAAGGCATCCCTGTGGCCCAGTGTCATCTGTGAGCTGAAGACTGGTGTGAAGCTGCGCAAGGTTGCGGAGCGCCCACGACGTTGTGTGTCTCCAAAAGAGCGCATTCGCTCTCCCTATGAGCTACTTCTGGATGACATTCAGCACAAGAGGTACACCCTGCGGAAGGTGAGTGACTGGAGTCAACAGGCAACTTCGGAAACATCTGCTCTACTTCATTTCTGAGAAGTATGTGTTGAGATCTCTTCTCCAAAGGTTTGCCTTTCTCAAAGGTACATCCATGTTGTCTGGGGCTCCCTCTCAGCTGTAGCTCAACATTAGATCACCCTGTTTGTCCACCCAAGCGCTACATTTCCAGTAACTTTTTAAGTCCATAGTAGCCACGGTTTCATGAAGTGGGATAGGAAACCTCTTCTCCCTCCAGGGTCAACCATTCTTTTCCCTGCAGCAGTTACTCTGCCCTGCACACAACAGTTTCCTGGAACACACGCTTGCTTGTGCTTTCCACCTTGGGCACTTCTGTCCCTCCAGGCTCCTTGAGCTGAGCTGGGCCAGGCATCCTTACTTGTTACCTTGCTGTCCCAGATGCTGTGGTGTGTATGCAAGTGCAAAATCACTCTTGAGACAGTTCTCTGCTCAGCCTCAGGCAGAGGCCTCTGGGCACTCAGCTACTGCAGGAGTTTTGTCAGGGTATAAAATGTTGAGCCCCTCTCAGGGAGGAGTGGAGACTTCCACCTTCACCACTTGATTGTTAAAATGACCAGATACAAAAACATCTGGGGTGTCTCTAAGGGCCTGTGATGCTCTTTGCTTGCTGCAGCTTGAGCTGGGAATGATGAGCAGATCTAAAACCTTGGCACAAGGCCTTGTGGCATTGGCGTGCTTTGCAAACAGACGTCTTGGCAGAAGATGAGACACAACTCTTCTTGTAATAAAGAGTGGTATTAGAAAAAGTGAAAACTTTGCATACTGCACTAGACATCAGCTTTTTTCCCTCTTTGTTGGTGCTGTTAAAGTGTAGCAGGTTTAAAAGCTTCAACTAAACCGTGCACCTCTATAAAATCCCAGCTCTTGCTTGGCTTGACTGTGGCTCCAGCCTCAGGTAATGCTATGTCATGTGTTTGGAGATGATATCTTGATGGATATGTAAATTAATAGTATTGGAAAGGAGACAGTGCATAATAACTAACTTGAATTCCTTGCAATGTACTGTGTATCAATGCACTGTGCAGTACAGAACCATAACTCAAGGTGGCATGATGAACTGGGTCTTGATTTTCTTTTTCCCCCCACTTCCCTTTTTTCTTTTTTGGTAACTTTTTCTTTGGTCTACGAGAAGCACAAACATGTTTGAAGAGTAGTAGTCAGAAATGCTGAAAGAAAGCAGAGTGCTACTGCTCAGGTCTTTGTGAAGGCTCTTAAACTAGGCTTTCCCCATCTGCAAAGCTATTTTAAAGCTTCTCTAGCAAACAGTGGTCTAATTTGCAAATGAATGAAAGCACAGCTAGTGTGGGAAGCTGTAGCGTTGTTCTACCTGCACTCCCACGTGTTCTGAAGTTGTACACACAAGTGCAAGTAAATGGCACAGCCTCAAAATATGAATAAGTGAACAAAGCAGCTAAAGACATGCATGTGCAATTGATTTTTTTTGTCAGTTCTCTCCTGTGCAGCAAGCACAGGACTTGATGCTTCACATGAATATCTGCCGTGCAATTCTATCTTGCTATTGTTCCTAGTTTATGTCGGGCTGTAAGCCAGTCTCTGGGACTCTGGCTTAGGCATACAGCTGCCTGCTGCTACAGTTCTTGTTGCAGTCTTGTTAACCCATTCAATTGCTCTCCTCCCTGGAGCTGAGCTTTTACTGATGAATATGATGTGACCATGGTGCTTGTTGGCAGCACTCCTGATATTAATATCTGAGTGCAGTGTTTTCTAGCAGCTTCTCAGAGCAGTTCATGAGCTGCTGGGGCTAGAAGGCTTTGTGCTCCTTGTGCAAGCCTCTAAGGGCTGTGCAGTACTTCTGATTGCCTCTGGTTTGCCATGGGCAAATCTTTCCCTATCAAAACCCCATGTTAGGAAACATCATTATTCTACACTTCCCAATTCCTTGTTTTGTTTTGTGGGGATTTTTTGTTTGTTTTCTGGGGGTTTTGTTTGTTTAGGGTTCGGTTTTTTTTTTTAGGTGGGGTTTTTTTGTTTGTTTTGGGGCTTTTTGTTTTGTTTTTTAATGCCTTCCTCACCTCTCCTGTTCCCAACTCCTGACTTATATCAATCACTGTGCCACTGAATGGCAGGGTGTACAAGGAGCAGAGAAAGAACTATTTCTTACGCATCACTTGTGCTCTTTCAGGTGACCATCAAGCAAAAACACAGGGCCCCCAAAGTTGATGTAGCTGCTCCCAAGCCTCATCTAAAGCCGGTAGGTGACCTGGTGCTCCATCTGGTGATGGCAAAACAAGGTAATTCTGGAGGTAACAGGACATTTTGAAGGAATATAAAGCTAATACCTTAGCTATTGGTTTGTATTTGGGAGGGGGTTGTATTAACCATACTTAATTTTTGAATAGACCCTCCTGCCAAATATGGGAAAATGGGAGTTGACATCTTTGTAGAAGAAAGATGATCAATCTTCCTACTTCCTCCACTGCTTCTTTAATTTGCAACATTTTGTGATCTTGAAAGAAGTCCTGGAGTTCTTGATTTCAAATTTGAGAGTCACTAAAATATTCTGCTATGCATAGTGCTGAAGGGTGTCTCATGTGCAGGGCCCAGTGCCCTCCTGGGTGACAAGCACTTGTAAAACAGTGTCATTGCTGATGCAGTGGTTCTGTCACCACTGGTCTCCTTGCCCTGTCCAATGGCTCTTTGTGGTGCTATGCTTTGCCTGCAGATGTTGAAGGTGAGGCTGAAACAGTGTGTTCCACAGAAGCCCAGCTGGCATGAACAGCTCATGGCAGAAATAAAACAACCACCAAAGCTTTGGGCGGCAGCAGCAGCACAAGAAAAGGGGAGCAGGCCCAGAGGTACCTGCTATAGAGTGACCTAACAAGCAAGTGAAGTCAGCATTGGCTAAAAATAATTGATGACCTTGGAAATGAAAGCCCACTAATCTTTGCAATAACATTTGTAATGTAAGGGGTGGGGAAGAATTCAGATTTTGTGTGATAGAGGTGGTATGGCAGAAGAATAGTTATTTCTAAAAAAATCTGTTTGTGGCTTATTAAGACACAAAAGATATTTCAACTTGTGCTTTTTTTATGGATGTTCAAATTTGTCCACTAAGTAAGATTACAGGATTTTGATCATCACCTCAGACTAAAAAGTTATGTAACCACCAGGACAAAGTCTGGCTAAATCTCAAATTCCAGTGTGTGCATATCAAATTTGTCCTCTTTTTTTGTCCCAGCTCAGTATTTCAGTCTGTGAGTATGAGGTTTTTTTGTTCTCCCTCTCCCCTGCAGAAACGTTTGTGGCATCAAATACTGGCTTGAGCTCTTCAAGTGACAGTTTCTTACATCTCCAAGATGCCAGTATTGAGTTCAAAATTGCCAGCACTAAAACACAGCAGCTGGGAAGAGGAGCTCAGGTAAGGCTTTAGGTGAAAGGACTATGGAGAGGATACTTCAGGAATTAGAGCTGCAAGCATATATGTAGCCTGGAAGGTAAGGAACAAATCCTAGTGTAAGAAATCTTGTCTCAAAAGTGAACAAATGTGCTACTACTGGGTTCACTAAGTCCTTTCCTCTACAGAAGCTCATTTCATATTTAAACACTTCTGTTTGTGGCATGGCTGCAGCCTATCAGTACTGATCTCTTCTCTCTGACCAGTGACAGCATCCAAGGGAATGGCCTGAAGCTGAGCCAGGGGAGGTTTAAGTTAGTTATTAAGAAAAAGTTTTTCACCTACATGGTGTTTGGGCACTGGAACAGGCTTCCCAGCAAAGTGGTCTCAGCACCAAGCCTGACAGAGCTCAAGAGGCATTAGGAAAATGCTCTCAAGCACAGGGTGTGACTCTTGGGGTGGTCCTGTGCAGGGGCAGGTGTTGAACTTTGGTGATCCTTGTGGGTCCCAGCTCAGGATGTTCTATGATTCTACAGAACCAAAGTCTGGTCTCTTAAAACCAGATCCTGCAGAAGTTTTAATAGCATGGGAGTCTGGCCAATATGGGCCCGAATATTCCCACTCTTACCTCACAGTGAGGCATTTGATGCTAGATATATTGAGGTATTTTGATTTCATGTGGTATGTGAGCTCATGGAAGGAAAACTTAAATGATGTCTTTCCAGGAAGCAACTTGATGGGTCCCACTTGTCTGTCTGTGGAGTTATTTTGGTAGCACCATTCCATTCTTCAGTAAACCATGATACACAGTCTTTGGGTTTTTTTAGCTCCTGGCTCTGTCATGAAAAGCTTGACTGCTTGGTTCTGGGAGTCAGTCTGAGCATATTCCGAAATTCTGTGGAACAGAACTTAAGCCCTCACACATGTCTAGCACAGATGCTCTGGCATACTAACAGGAATCTGTTTTCTGTAAATATTTCAGCTTGAAATGCAATTGCATAACTGAAGAAAATGAATATGAATTATAAAAGCAGAGAATCTTAGCTATCTTTGCTCCAGTCTGTGCTACTTGTACAAATGTTCAGCATTTGAGAACCCTGTGGTTGAGGTATTACTGCTAAACTAGAAGGTCTTTCACATGGAGACTAATATAATCAAATTTGTTTTCTGCTTTTCTAGACAAGGTAGAAACAATGCTATTGAGTTAATGAGTTGGAATACTCACAGTCTCTTGAACTGTTCTCCAGTGTTGCTACATGTGAGCTGGAGCCAAGAAAATGGTTCCAATGGTTTCGTGGGTTTTGTGGGGAGGATTTTGCAAAGTTGGTTCCTGAACAGATGAAACTTTAGTACCAGTATCCACTATTGGACTTGGGCAAGGGAGAGAACAGGTGAATTGGAAACTTGACTAACTTGGCTGGAATTTCCTAGTTGTGGAGTGCAGGAGGAATTAACTTTATATTCCAAGAGGAAATAGAAAATTACTAAATGTACTCCATTGATTTTTCTCTCTGCTCCACTTCTGGCTGAGCCTCGAGCATTTCTGGTTAGTTGTGGGCATCCTGGGTTTTGTTAGGCAGCAGTACTTCTGCTAAGGTGGCCTTGGTGTCTCTTACATGCAGATTGTGAACATCCTGTCCTCTGGTCTACAGGAAACCACTACCAAGCTGCCTGCTAGCACCTGCCTTCCCTCCACCAGGCCATCGGGAGTATCCTGCATCAGCACAGGTCAGTGCATTTCTGGCTGCACATCCAAACCAGGTCACAAAGTACAGCCAGTGGCCTGATGGGTTCTCAGAACCTTGGTCTGGGCTCAGTGTACCCTTCTTGAATCACCTCAAGATACTTTGCAGAAGTTCCAACACTAAATAAAGAGTCCGGGGAGGTGCCCTTAGAAAACCATTTCTCTGCAGTTGACTGAAACTTGTGTAGCTCCTGCAGCTTCAAAACAATGCTTGCATGTCCCCAAAGTCCTGACTGGTATTTGCAGTAAAAGCTAAATAAGTGTTTTGAATATTCAAGTAGAAAGTGCAGCACTTCATTTTATTAAACTAAATGGTGCTAATGAAGCCTCATCAGTGCCTACTGACAAGCATAATTACTGTAACCTCTGCTTTTTTGTGATCTCAGCAGATGGGTTGGAGGGGGAGAGATGCAAGCCTTGCTACCTTCAGAAAGCAGTGTAGTATTCTTTTGAGTGTCCAGCTTTCAGGGTGAATACTTAGAAACTGACAATGGGTTTTCTGCACCCTAAAACTCTCTTCTTATCCAGGTCTCTCTGCAAACTGCACATATCTTCCCATGAGTGCACCCACACCAGGAGACTTTAAACCTAAGTGTTTCCTGAGCACTGGCCAACAGCAGCTGCCTCCTTACAGAGGAAGGTCCACATCTTTAGAGAGGGGCCTTCAAACCAAGGAACTTGTAAGTCCAACATGTCAGCAAGCAACCCTGGTCCAATACATGTGGTAATGACTTGCCCCTTAATCCTCATGAAAGCAGTAAACATGCTCTGTGGTTTTTGTCTTGGGTCATATGGTTTACCCATCTGAAGTTGGTATATTATTCTCTCATTGGAGACAGCTTAAGAGAAGACAGGGTGCTGTAGTGTCCTTGTGCTGGCTTCCCACTTTGAATGATATGAAATAAATTTTTCTCACACAAGAAGAGAAAAATACGATAGCATTACTTGAAAGTGTCCGTCAAGGTTTCTTCAAGCAGACTGTAATTGAGAGTGGGGCTGTCTTGCTTTCTTCACATCCCTTCTCTCTAGATTCTGATATGCCCGCAGGTATCTTTTAAGCTGCAGTAAAGGGAAATAAGTAGTTAACAAAATGTGGATAGCACAGCATCAGTGACTTTTAAATGCATAATGTATGTAGGATTGAAATTATCAGGCTCTGAATGATGATTGTGGGAGAAATGCTGGGGTCAGTGTGCCACTGTACAACCCTCTGAATTATGGCCTTACCCTGTTCTGTCCTGACAAGGTGTGCTGTGCCCTTGTATCTTTCTTTCCTTCTGTATCTCTCCTTGCCCCACCTTGATAAGTCTCTAACTGACCTCTCTGACACCTCTTTGTTCAGCAATGTGGTGGGGGATGCAGGTGTGTTGGGGATAAAAGCAGAGTTGTCTCTCGTGGCTGATAATGAGACCACAGCTCCCATTTGTGTGGGACCAGTAGGTCTTGGGAAAGAGAAGGCCAGAGAGTGTTCTTCTGTGGAAAGGATTCTTGTATTCAGGAGGGGCCAGGGTGGCATCTGTTCTGTGGCCTGTTCCAAAGGGTAAAATATCTCAAAGGAATCTGCTTGAAAACCGTAGCAACCACTCGCCTCTCTGTAGTAGTTTCTTTGCTAGTGTTGTCAAAAAGTCACCTGATATTCCCCACCACAAGCAAAATGGTGTTTTGGAGAAAAATGCTCCTGATCCTTTAGGACCCAGTTTTGAGATGACCTGCCCAAATAGCTGCTTTCTTCAACTCTGATGTTTAATTTCTGTCTTTCAACAGAATGATCCCTTTCCTACCAACTGGCCCTCACCAACCATTGCTGAGCTGATTGGAACCAGATATGCAATGATGGTGCTGGAAGGGCAAGGCCTCTTCCAAAGAGGTAGCGATGATGTCTTCCCAAGAGCAAAGGTGTGTTTCTTCTCCTTCTCTTTGTGCTGCCCTTGCCTTTTCAAAAGCTGGCTGGCTTCATGCCCTCAGTGCTGAACTGCAGAGGTGCCCTCTGCCTCAACTTACCCTGTTCCTAATAGCTGATCTGAGTTTGCCCCTAGACTGGAAAAATTTTTTAGTATTTGTGCAGTGATTGCTTCTAATCCAGCTTAAGCTGTGTAAATTGCCTAGAAAGTAGCCCAGCCTTTGCTTATTGCTTCTTGTCTGATTTCAATGCAAAGAGAGCTGACTGCCATGACCAATGGTCAGCTCTGAAATCCCTAAGTAAGTAGTTGGGATTTGGTACTGCTAAACAGTGAAACAAAGCCTCTTGACTCAGGCTCCCACACCTGGGTTGTGCTGACTCAAACCACCTTGCCAAGTGGACACGAAGGTGGGGGAGATGAGAGGGACAGGGAAGGAGCTATGTAGTTCAGAGCTGTTGATTGTTCGTATTTCTCGACTTCTGGCTTATCCCCCGAGTCTCCTTTAGAGGGGGTGTTGCAACCGCCCCTCCAGAGCAGATGTCCTGAGTTCAGGCCCTTTGCAACACAGATGTGAGGAAGTCTGTGCTTCTTGGTTTTTGGGTCATTTTCTTGCCCTCATTTATTTAGCAGTATGGACAGAGTCAAAGGTTCTACTAGCAGAGCTATGCTACTTCCACAAGCTATCTGATACTTCTGAGACTGAATCCTTGTTTTCTTCTCACCTCACTGACCCTGCTTTAACTTGCCTGCTCTATGACTATTCTAAAATGGCTCTCTTACCCACTGCTGTTTTTTTAGCTTTCTCAAGTTCTACTTCTCAAGATAATATCACTTCTGACTGCCAGCTGTGTATGAATGTGCTCTTTTTTATAAAGTTCAAGCGACTCATCAGCTTCCTTATGACTCATTTTTTGCTTCAGGATTGAATTCAAATTTGCCCTGATTTAATCTCTTTGGGATTGCTGCAGTCTACCTCAAAGAATGTCTCTCTTCTTCCCTCTCTTTAAACTAGCTACTGTTACACTCTTACACAATACAGCTATTGTTTGCTCAAGAGCCTTTTTTTAAACTCCTGTTGGCTGGCAGCTGCCCCAAACCTCTGCATTATAAAAACACTGGCCTACAAGTAAGAAATTTTTTGCCTTTTTAGCTTTTAATTCCTGTGTCTTTGCTTTCCTTATTGTATATGAATCTAAAGCCTTTAGAAGGTTTGTTTACGTGCTTGCTCTTTGGCAGGCAGTGGATACTGTTGGTACAAAGATGTTTCCCATTTGCATTCACAAATAACTTTCCTTTCCACAGATCTGTTTCAGCTGCCATAAGCAGATGTTTCTTAAGTGGCCTTACAACTGTTACCTCTGCAGCAGGTGAGCTGGTACAAAAGGACTGAATGAGGAGGGAGAAAAGAGTGAAAGAACAGTGCTGAGAATTCTCAGTATTTCTTGGTTGTACTACTGGATAGGAGCAGGTTGCTGAGCCCTTCAGCTTTGCCTTACTGCACAAGCCAGGCTGAAGTGTCTACAGCTGGGGAGGATGTGGAAAATCTTGTCTCTGAAATAGTATCTCAGTTTTAACTCTTAGTATTAAGTCACCAATAGAAAATTTCCTGTGCCAGTATTAAATTAGTTTTCTCTGAGATCACCCTCTGTGTTTTACTCTGAAGGTTTGCTCCAACTTCAGCCAAGGGCTTGAACAGGTTCTGGGAGTGGGTCGACACCAGAATCTTCTGTTGAGCACTGTAAAAGAGAACTCCAAATCTTGTGACTGGGAAGGGAGTTGAGCCTACTTGTATCCACTTATTTGTCAGAGGCTTTCTGTTCATGGGAGAGAAACTTCAGGCTCATTAACGCTCACTTAAATCTATTTGAAGCAGTTATGAAGCACTGAATTGATTATAAGCAGCAAGTAAACAACCACTGGAAATTGAGCAACTGTCTGGTGGTAGTGCTGGGTGAAATGTAATGAGCATTTGCAGATAAAGCCTTGAAGCTATGGATGTTGACACATTTCAGATGATTTAAATTACCAGAAATAGGAAGGCTGGCAAACTGAATAGGGGAGTTCTCAGCTTGCTCACTTTGCCATCAAGTGATTCTGCCACATTCATGAATTCAGACTTAGTTGGGAACATCACCTGTAACTGCAGTATTGGTATGTGCTGAGCTTTACTCAAGTGATAATGCTGGAGGCTTTTTTCTTTCAGGGTTGTCTGCTGTGACTGCTGCGTTAAGGCAAGTCTAGTCTTTACAGCAGCATATGAGATTTTTACATTTGCTGCTTTCCCTCCTCCTCACCTAGTCATAAGAAACTTTCCTTCATCCCACTGATACCTCAAATCTACCCTCTAGCTTGTTTCTAAGAAAATAGAAGGGGCGATAGTATGAAGTGTAAAAGTAACCAGGGTGACTCAGATATCTCTTGTCATACTCAGCTAAAACAACTCTGGTTCTTCTTTCTTTCATTCTGTGTAAAGTGGTTGGGATTACACTGGGCTCTATTTATACAAGGGTCAGAAAGTTCACTGCATTAACGTCTACCTTTTAAGTGCACCAATAAATCATTTGCATGGCATGCAAATTGTCCTGCTAAGAAGGAGGATGTGTTTCCCTGAGAACTCAGGTGATTTGTGTTGTGATTCTAGATGTCCTTGCCCTTCAGAACATGTGTACATCTCCCACTTCAATTCCTAAAATTTTTGAGACTCTCCAGAGAGGAGGACCCAGCTACTCAAGAGCAGAAGAGCTCCGAGTTGCTGCATGAAATAGAGCACTGGCAGTATTTTGGGTAAGCTGGGACAGGGTTGTTCTGTGTTTACCTTGAAAGATGTCACCAGTTACTTATGCAAAGGTACAAACATGCAAGCAGCTGTAGTATTGGGCTGGTCAGCTGAATGTTGTGTTGAATGACTGGTTTCAGCCACTGGTCTAACTAGTCCACAGTTCTCTGGAAGTATTGTGGATTTTAGATGACCAAAAGTGAGGAAGTGTAGGTGTTCTGAAATGCATTTTCTGTTTTAACTATCAGTTTTGTGAGATGGATTCAGAAGTGTCCTTATTAAGCCAGACATAGAAGGTTCCTTGCAATAGCTTCACAGTATGAGAATTTCCAGACTCCATCACATTCTGTCCCCCACAGCTGGAGGTCTGTCACTGTAACCCAGGAGTAGCCCCTTTCTACCTAGACATGAAATATCCTAATTGTGGCTCAGGTATAACTGACTGAACAGTGATGCTAGAAATGGTTTCTCAGTCCCTCCACACACATACAGAGCCTTCCCTTTTTGTCCCCAGAAAATGAATTATTCTAAAAAGAGTTTTTGACAGTTCTGGGTGAGAAAGACAGATGATGTGCATGTAAGTGCAATATACAGTACTGAAAACATACATTATCTCTTCTTTATGTTATCTTCTTTCTAAAGCAGTTAAGTTTTCTACTGGTCAAACTGGTACCTTCTCTTTCTTCCTCTGAAACCATCCTTTAATGTAGACAGAATAAAGACACAGCAATTTCTGGTTCTAAGGCTGGTACTTCAGTACCCAGAAATCAGGAGTAGTGTTCATTACTGAATTTGACTGCATGGGGCAGGCAGTGGTTTGGTCTGTGTTGTAATGCAAGTGTTGCAGAAGAGGCCTGAGAGTCTGCATTACTGTCATACTGCGGGATGGCCAAAAAAAATCCTATGCATGAGAATGAAGCTATATCCTTGGACCAGACACCGATATCTGTTAGCCCTTTGGCTGACTTACTGTCAGTAGAGGGAAGGTGTCAGTAGGTGAAGCTGTTCTGGTGCTTTTTAGCTTTCCTAAGTGGTGCTGATGGCTCTTTTGAGCCCTAAGCATTTGGCTAAATCACTTAGCAGCCTGGGAGAAGGGTGGAAGAGCAGCAAGCTCTCTAACAGAAACCTGGGTCAGCTTTCCTGCTTTTGTTTCTCCCTCTGCCCCTCCAGTGTACCTGTTGTTTTGGAGCCCCGTTGCGTAGCACAGCCCCTGTGCTGTTCCACAGGGACCATGGCAGACTGGCTGCCTGCAGACATCTGTACACAGTGTGAGCAATATCTGTTGAATGTGGCTTCCAGTCAACAGCACAGCATTCCTTTCAGGAGAATTTCCTGGGCTTGAACCAAACTGGAACGATTCTACCATACATTTCTCCTGTCACTTGTTATGTACCTGAAATAAATGAAACAGCTTTATGCACCTACTGACATAAAGGCCTAAATGAAAGACCTCCCTGCTGGTTAGTCTAAGCAGGAAGCACAGTTAGCATTTCTGTATTGTGAAGTATTCTAAAGCTTTGTGGGTTTTAGAACTGTTTTAATTCTTTTTATGTGTCTTGAGGAAAATAAACGTTGAAGCACTATCACGCCTCTAGCATTTCTTTCTTTGCACCTGCAGTTGTCATTGTTCTGTGGCACTTTTTGCATTCATTGCTAAGCAGACTTCATCCAATGTACTGTGCAGAGGGAAACCTTTAACCAAAAACTCTCATTTCTGAGAGGCTTGGAAAGCAGAGCTCTCAGTGATGTGATCACATCACTCTGCCTTTTGCCAACTCCTTCCTGACAACTCATAGCACTTAAAGATCAGGGCTTTGATGCATGTAAAATGGCAGTGATGGCTTCTCTGTCTGCTTGCATTAGGAAGCAGATTTGATTCGGGAAGCTTGTTTTGATTTTGGTCTGTGCACTACCATGCTGCTTTGGCACCAGAGTTTTCTGTGCATCTAACAGAAGTACCTGTTATATCTCAATGCTGTCATCACCTGAAGGGCAGAGTTGTTCTTGAGAGATTTTTGCTCATTGCCTTGGCCTTAAGCCTTTGCTCTGGAATAAACTGGACTATTGCAACATTTCATAGACTTTTTTGTGTGTTTAAAACAAAAAATGAGATATTGGATAGTATATTTATTTATCCCCAGGAACTGCCTGTATGGAAGGGATGTAGCACCTGATGGAGTTTGCCTTAGTGAGTTTTGCAGTGCCTGAATAGAGTGTTGAATGGACTTGTAGCTGGAATGAGTCATGCTGAAGAAAATAATGGCTGGGAAGGGCCAGTTCTAGATAGAGAAGGGAAGAAAGACAAGTTTAAGCTGAGCCCAAGGTCTGTATCCAAACTGCCAGGAGGGTCAATACCTCGAGCTGACTTGCACTGGCCTGACTCTGCTTCCTCCCAGCTGCCTGTCTGCAAGCTGATGCCTACTTGCAGGTTTGGGCAAGCGCTGCAAGTAAATGAATGTGGGGAAGCTGGAGCTTGTGCTTCCTTCTGGACCAAGTTCAAGTGCTCCTCTTCCTTCAGTCAGTCCAGGGGGGTGCAGCCTGCCTGCCCAGGTCCCCTCCTGCGTGTGCCAAGCGCTGGTGCTGCTGGGAGGCACATCCTTATCAGGCAGGTGGGCTCCTTGCAGGCTGCAGGGAATGGCAGCCAAGCTGCAGGTGCGCTCGCTGGCAGGATGGACACAGTGTGAGGCCAGGGGCATGAGGTGCTCTGGGATGCTTATTGAGTGAGGTAGTTTAGAGAGAGCCAGAAATGAGCTGAGATCAGCCTGCTTTTGGTTAACATGTAAGGCCAAAATGCTGCTCAGAGCCTGGGTGCAGCAGCAGGGCAAGATGGTTTCTCTATGGCTCTGAGGTAGACTTCAGCTGTGGAGCAAAGGTAGTTCTTGGTTCTGTCCCTTGCACATCTGCTGTGGGGTCACATGGGCTTGTTTCACTGCCTTTCCCTACCTTGAGACCACGATGGGGTGATGAAATGCCCTTACTTGCAGAACAGACAGGCAGAGTGGGGGGGAGGAAATTTGTGCTAAGGGGCAGCTTGACCTTCCCTGTCTATCCCTGATCCAGCATGCTGATGTGATAACCCCTGTTCCCATCACTCCTCTCAAGGACGCTGGTTGCAGTGGCCAGGGGACAGTAAAACCTCTGTCCCCTGTGCCCGAGTGACATCTGGTCCCTCTTCAGTGACACCTCCTGACCGCCAGGGGGCAGCCGCGGGCCGCGCCGCCAAAGGCCGGGCCGGCAAAATAGGGATACCTCAAAAATAAGATATTTACCTTAAAAATAACAGAGATTTTCCTGTCCTGATTTATTTTTATTTAATTTCGTTCGTCCCGTGGCACTTCCCCAATCCGGGGAAGGCCCCACTGACGGACAGGGCCTGGATAACAGTAGTGGGGAGGATGAGGGGGAAGATGAGGGCTCGTGGGTCAGAGACAGCTGGGACAGAGACACAGCAACACAAAAAGGAGATTTTAGGTGGAGGGGAGAGGCCTGACTGCAGTACCATCGTGTGGCTGTCAGAGCGGTTTGGTGTTTTCTGCTTGAAACCAGCTGGGGGGAACATGCTGTGGTAGAATCACAGAATGGCATGGGTTGGAAAGGATCATAAAGAACATCTCATTCCAACCCCCTGCCCTGGGCAGAGGCACCTTCCACTAGATCAGGCTGCTCCAAGTTCCATCCAGTCTGGCCTTGAACACTTCCAAAGGAGGATGGTGATGCATCTGGAGGGGAAGCCTTACGAGGAGTGGCTGAGGTCACTTGGTACAAACCTGCTTGAATAACCTCACCCAGGGCACCGCTGCCAGCACCTGCTTGATGAGATTAAAGCTGGCTTTGAGTGGGGTTTCACCCTACATTTGATTCAGTTTGGCTTAGTTTTATTTTGTTATAAAGGATAAACATAAGGACTTTATATTTTACACATGAAATAAAACCATAGATGTAGTGTTGGGCAGGACTAGATTTTAAAACTATGTGGGCAAACTGGGGAAATGGTCTGGAAGAAACAGGAGGCAGTTGAATAAGGAGAAGTGGAAGGTCATACACTTGAGCAACAATATGAACTCCCAGAGTACAGAGGAGGGAGTGATGGGTTAAGTAGCAATTCTTCAGAAAAAGGATCAAAAGCTGTATGCAAGTCAGCTATGTCATGGTGTTGAGGTGATGGAAAATAAGTTAAGGGGAGATGTGGCGTAATTGGATCCAGCCCAGCAGAAAGAACAAGCGGAAATGGAGAAACCATTACCTACCAGGGAAGCCTGAAAGAACTAAAATTCTCTAACCCAAAGGAGGAGAGAACTGAAGTCTTTAAGCACATAAAAAGGAACAATCATTGCTCCTTGTCTGTGATGGAGGAGAGGAGAGAAAAAAAAAAAAAGAAAAAAGAAGGCTTAAGTCACAGCAGGAAAGGCTCAATTTAGATGTTAGGAAAAACTTTCTAATGACAGGGATAATAAAGAATAGACTGCCTAGGGAGTGGAGAGCTTTAAGATCAAGTTAAGCAACATCTGTCAGGGATGTCCGAGGTTTAGGTGATCCTGCTTGGGTTAGTGGAATGGACTGGTCTGACCTTTCAAGGTCCCTTTCAGCCCTAATTTTTCAGTGGTTCTGCGGGCTGACATTAATCTTCTTAATGGTATTTAAACAGTCAGCAGCTTCTCTTAAGTAACTGCTAGCAAGTCTCTTCTCTTGCCTGCGGTTTAAAATTAACTTAATTTCCATGCATCACTTTTGCCCTCCAGCTCCCAAGTCCTGCATAGCGAACCAGCAGCTGAATTCCTTGACTGCTTGTCAGTACCTTCCTTGTGGCTCTGTAGCTACACACGATAAAAAAGAAAAGACAGAAATGCTGTATATTGGTGGCTATGGCACCAGTGTGAGGGTGCCCTCCTTTTCTGCATTTACATGCAGGAGATATGATCCCCCTTCTTGAGATGGCCAAGTCTCATATGTGGTTATTTCATTTTGTGTGCTTCAGGGACCTGCTATTCCATGTTGCCTGCAGCCTTCTGAGGGAGTTTGTCTTGCCCTGCCTCTGGCTGGGCTGTTTCTGAAAGGAAGCATGTCAGACCATGGGCCTTTGCTGTCAGTTTGTCACAGGGGACTGGAGCACAGTTTTTACGAGAGGCAGCTGAGCAACCTGGGGGTATTTAGCCTGGAGAAAAGGAGGTTCAGAGAAAATCTTATCACTCTTTACAACTACCAGAAAGGAGGCTGTAGCCAGGTGGGGGTCAGTCTCCTCTCCCAAGTAACAAGTAATAGTACAAGAGGAAATCACCAGCAAGGTTTAGATTGGACATGAGAAAAAATTTCTTCACTGAAAGGGTTGTGTAGCCCTGGAATGGGTTGCCCAGGGAAGGGGCACGGTCCTTGGAAGTGTTCAAACAACCTGAGGATGTGGCACCTCGGGACATGATTTAGTGGTGAACATGGTGGTGCTGGATTAATGGTTGGAGTCCATGATCTTAGAGGTGTTTTCTAACCTTAACAATTCTAGGTTCTATGATAAGGTTTGAGTGTCCCAGCCCAGACACTGCCCAAGGTGTGTGGCACTTCTGTGTAACAATGTGTACAACAACAGGCGCCAAAATTAATACATTGTCCACAGGTGATCTCTTCAAATGGTTCAGACTCCAGAAAGAAGTCTGGGGCTGGATATCCTGACGTTACTAATGAAGGTGAATTACATTTTTCATCTGCCAGCAACAGAGTCAGAGAGAGAGAAAACACCAGGCCATGATGAGCAGTATCTGGTCCTTGACTAGTGCTGTTGGAAAATAGGAGAGCTAGTGAGTGTGTCCTGAAGGCAGCATGTCTGCAATTTCCTAGTTTTTTGCATAAAACAGAAAAGATAGCATTTCCATAGCAGGGAAAAACTACCCCAAAGGGGAGAGGGAAGCGCTGCCTGAAAGTCCTCTCCTTTGGAAAATAACTCTCTCTGAGCTGCATGTATGGATTGTGAGGGGGTGACCCTGCTCAGTGTGACCATGAAAACTGAGTGAATATGGCACCAAGAGGATCAGAGCTAGGAGATCAGCAATAGAGGAGATAGCCATAAACCAAAACAGGTTATCCAACATCAAGAAAACATGAGGCTTTCAACCCTTTGTTGCATACTCCTTAAGTTATCTACCTAAACCAGAAAAGGCAATATTTCTATACTGAGAAAAATCATCCCTAATGAGAGAGGGAACCACAAAAATCTGCCCACAGAGAAGCAGTCACAAGTTCTCCCTCTAAACTTATCCAGTGGTTTTAACCAGCCAAGGTAATTGTGGGCCCGATACATGGGCCTTCACATTTGCTTTTGTTAACAGAGCAAGATCTGTCTTATCTCTGCGTGACAAGCATTAAGAACGTTATTTCATACGTGTGAGTAACGTATAAAGAAACAGAGTGGCCACCACAGCAGCAGGTTGAACACAGGGCCTTTCACTCTCAGCTCTGAGCTCCTTCTTCCAGACCAGGCTGCCAGCTCCCAGACGTGGCGGGGCTGTTATTTATACACGTAATAAAACGCCACCTGAATGCAGCTGGAGTCCTACCTTTGAGCAACGTTAGCACGCCAGGGACTTTATTTACAGCTATTTCACTTTGCCTCTCTTGATGCTGGGAATGAGAGTTTCAGGTGTGCTCCCCTTTAAAAAAAACACTGTGAAATATGCATATGTTGAAGTGGGCTGTGCTTTTGTGGAGCCTATATCCCAAACTACATAGTAGCTGCTTTGTGCACAAATTTTACAATTCCACTCCAGTGAAAATTTATTTATCAGAGCCACAACAGTATGAATCTGACTCATTAAATAAGACTCATTTTTAAGGGAATGTTGTGAGTAATAGAAATAGAGCAAGCTTATAAAGCCCTTGCAAGGTAAGGGTGAAGCAAGCTTACTCCTTAACTGCTGCAATGTAGGAGAGGTGTTTTTGGAAGTGCTATAAAAATCATAACTTTCTTGAGATATTCTGAATGTATCCCACAGGATTTGGAGAAAGGATGAGATTAGCCACTTAAACATAAGTTTTTTTGAACAAAGCAATTTATTTGAAATGCAGCAGGATTTTTCACTATAAGAGAAAATCATGACCTTTTTCATTCTTTGCCCAGACACCTGGAAAACTCAGGACCAGCTACACTTGAACACTCTGCATTTCAGGCATTGCAAACTCAAAAGTTCCCCAAGTGAGGGGTGCTGCCAGCTGCAGTGAGCTTGATCTGTGCCTAGCTCCGGAGCTGGAGCCAGACAGAATGCTGACGCAGTATGGCTGCAGGCCTTTCTGCTGTTTTTACTCTGTGGAGTTTTTATGAGACTATATCTGTCAAACGTATGTGTGAAGATAAATCAAACAAGCACAGCCACGGCCGTTAAATAAATGTGAAATCTGAGTGGCTTCCACCAACCCCTCGGTCCCTCCCCCTCGGCTGCTGTGTGTACTGAGTGTTTTATAGACACGGTACGGTGAAGGATGGCTGGTTATGAGAAAGGGAAAGCAGCGGGGAGGCAGCTCCAAGGAAAGGGGGTGATCTTGCAGGGGGAAGCAGAGAGCTACAAGATGGGTTTGGGGCTCATGGTGCTGAAATATTTGGGTTTGGAAAGAGCCTGGTTTGAATCTTGATGACTTTTGAAGAAGGAGGGGCTCAACAAATTGCATCAGGAATGTGGTCTGACTGCTATGATGGCATCCAAAATGCAATGAAGATGGGGATTCAGCAGAGCAGACAGGAAGGCACTCCATGCAGAAGTGTAATGAGATAGGCTACGTTTGGAGCTAATGCTGTGTGAGCACAAGGTTCCTGCACCTTGAATACCAAAGCATGAGAAGGACATCAAGCTTCTGCATGCCTCACAGCCTGTCTTGTGGAAAATAAAATAATCTTGCCTGACCACCACTCACATTTTCCCACTATTTCCCAAACTCTTCTTCCCCAGGGAGAAGGGTGGTCCTTCCAAGGTCAGAGTTGAGGTTACTGACAGGTCAGGGAGGGCAAGGTCAGGCTTGAAGCTGACTCTCTGTGCCAAAGCTGTCCCACATAGTGAGAGGGCCTTGCAGTTTCCAAAGCCATCAATCTCCCCACTTTCACCATCTATTCACCTCTCCCAGTTTTAAGTGGAAGAAAATACAGCCAACCTCTTCAAGTCCTTGTGTCGTGCCTCTGGGAGCTGCATTCCTGCTCTCGAGTGCTCAGTCACTGAAACAGAATAGCCAATATATCACTCCCATTGTTTTATCTGGGGCTTGAAGTTGGATCAATGTATCTGAAGGCTACTGTACCCAGGAAATGATTCTTCTGATTTCTGACAATGGGGCTGCTTCTGCCACCAAGAAAGCATTTGTCACTTCTCCCTGGCCGCACTGGGGTGTGGCTGAAGGTGCTCGTTTGCCCTAGCACTCAGGGAGAGAGAGCATCCTCGCTTAGAGGATGGGGACGCAACAGGAGTTGAGGCTCATGAACTGCTTGGTAGCAAAGTGCACAGTGCTGGTGCCAAGGGTGAAGCAGGAGGGGCTGTGCCATGTGCTCTGGACATGGCCTGGAAGCCAGGAATGTGGGACACAGATTATTTGATGAAGCTTCTACATTTGTGATAACATTGTGCCTCCCTCTGTTTTTAATGCTGATTGACATTAGGAGAGGACCCATAGGAATATAGTGTGCTGCACATAGCAGTTCTTACGGCAGCTCCTGGTCCTTCTGTTGTATATCACCAATGTTCAGCTGAATGAAAAGAAATACACAGAGATGGGTTTTGCCAGTAAATACACACAAGGAAAGAGAAGGTTAATGTACTAACAAATGCATTTCTGATTAATTGCTAGTGCAATGCAAAATTATTATTAGGAATAATTAGCAATGCATATGAAACTGCCATTGAACAAATAATCTGTGAACACTCAGAAGACCAGGAAAACACTTACAACAGATCTTTCTTGGAACATAAATATTTTAGATTGGATTTTGTGAGCTCATAGGGCCAGGTTGCTTTGTTGAAGTGCTGGCACTGTTACTTTCAATAAAATCTAAATCAGCCAGTTTACACGAGGTGAAAATATTATTCCAAGTTTTCTATTGATCATCAGGGTCATTATTAAAGCTGAATATTTAAGGGCCTAGCTTTTCATTCACTGTTGGAGTTGGGGTTTCTAAGAGTGTGCTGTAGGTCCTAGTGTATAGCATATACATGCAGTTGCAAAGGATTCAGCTGGCACTTACCAGCTGAAATGCTGAGTCTATACCATCATGTCAGTGGGGAACAAATGCATTCTGATCCCAAATAACAGATACACAACCCAAAGGTCCCAAAGTGTCATCTTCTGTTGACACTGCTGCTCTGTAGCCAGGGTAGGAACCTTGCTGAGAGCAGGCTGGAGGTGCAGGTTGGCTTTGAGTGTCCTGGCTGTTGTGGGAAAACCCCTCACACTGGGATGTGTAATGTGCCCTAGGGCACAGGCAGTGCTCAGGTGCTAGACCTGCCATCATTCTCTTTGCTTAGTCCAGAGGAGACAGGCAGCGGTGGTGACATTGACCACGAAGGCAAACCACTGGTGTGTCACCTCCTGTGGGCCTATCCCTGCATTCCTGTCACCATAGGTGATGCTGGCTGCAGGGATCTTCCTTCTACAGCAGCAATAGTTGCTTCCTCACCCCATCTGTCCAGTGGCACTGGGTGCAGCAAGCCCTACCTCCAGGGCTTTCAGTGCTCTCCCATCTAGCCTTGCATCTTTCACCTTCCCAGGATAAGGCTGCTCTGGCTGGGCACCTCCTGATCCTCAGGCATCCAGCAGCAGCAGGAGAAGTGCAGAAAACTCAGTAGCACCAGCTGCAGATGAGGGACTGCAAGGGGAGTAAGTGGAAACAGGCCCTGTGCAGTGGGAAAAAGAAGTTTTGGGGGGCAGACTGAGAAGGAGGAAGGAGAAACATCCTAGTATTCCTCCCTTCCTGTCCTAGTGAATACTCCTAACAAGGCCTTCCATGTACAGTGGACCCTTCAGTCAAACTCCCCCAGGAGAGATTCAAACTAAACCCAAATCTTTGCTCCCCTTTACCCTTTAAAACCTTTACCCCCGAGGCAGGACACTGCTGTCATTCCTGACAGCTATTAGGGAGGCTTCATGCCTGGACACTTTATCCATTGCCTCCATCTGTTTGCCCTAACATTTTTGTGACATCAAATTTGAATCTTTCTTGCTACAGTTTAAGCCTGTTGTTATTTCTGAACCTCTCTGTTTTGGGCAGGTAGAAGTGACTGGTGTCTTTTTTCCCTTGTTGCAATCTTCAATGAACTTAAAGACTTGCTGTGCTTATTATAGTTCTTCTTTTCTTAAGGCTAAGCTTTACCAAGACTTTCAGATTTTCCTCCCAGATCATGTTCTGTAGACTGATGATTCTTCCTGGTTTTGTCTGGATTGTATTTATTTAGTCCACATTTTTTTCTTTTTTTCTTTTCTTTTTCCAAAAGTATGGCACTGATGACAACACTTCAGGTTTGAAGCTGCATTAAACCTCAGCTTCAGTAATCCCATGTCCATATTTGTGGAGTCAGTTATTCCTCAGTTTGGACCCTTAAATGGATTCCTGCTACATCATTTCATTTTTTCCCTCATGGTTTCTTGAATTTGTCAGGCTGTTGTTTGCTTTTTTAAAAAATTCTAATCCTGTCTTTGATGTCCCTGTAGATCCTTCCAGCTTTGGGCATTCTGCAAATTTAATAATCTTTCTTCTAGTCCATAGTCCAAGTCACCAACATACTGTTGGAGTTGGAGAGACCTGTACATCTCTGTTCAATAGGTTCCTGTCTGTGGAGAGTGAAGCTCTGCTCACAGCCTCCTGAGTACCAGTGCTGTCTGCTCTGCAGTAGATAGACCACACATTCCTTCCTGGTTTATGAGAATTCCATGCAAGACAGTGTCAAAGGACCCACTCGAGTCAAGATACTGACATCTGCTTCTCCTTACTGGCCTGTGAGGTCTGTCTGCTTGTTTTAAAGGAAATTAGATGGGTTTCTCAAGGCCAGACTATGAAGCTAATATTGGTTGTTACTCATTCCATTACATTCCAGTTTCTTACAAATAGCTTTTTTCATTACTAATTCCAGAATTTTTCCTGTAATTGAAATTGAATTAATTAGCCTATAATTATACATATCTTTTTTTTTCTTCAAAGACTTCTTGATTTTAACTTCTCTGACTTTTGCTATGCTTTTATGTTAATTCTTAGTAAATCAGCCTAGATTTCACTCTGTATAGATGTCTTCTTTATGCTCAAGGTCAACAGTGGCATTCTGGTCAATCTATTCTTTTCTTGTACTTGTATTCTTTTCTCTGCACTGGTGTAGAGTTTGCTTGGGCACAATGTGTCATGCTGCCTTCCTAGCTCAGCATCTAGCTGGGTGCAAAAAATCCCCTGAAGTCTGCTGGTTGATTCCTGGCTTGATGGCTTGCAGGACACTTGTCATGATGATGAGGCCCACACCAGGTGACCTGTAGGCCACCCTCTGCTGTTGATGCTCCTGTTTTCTCCCTGAGCTGTATTAGCTACAGAATTTCACCTGTCAAAAGTTCTGGGCCACACACCTCAGCACTGTTGCCATCTTCTTTCTTTTTCTTTTTTTTAGGCCTTGTCAGAATTCATTGGCATGAATAAGAGAGCACTTATCCATTCCAGCTACTCCACATGAGAGGGAAGGAATACGAGCACCACTGGCAAACTGAAGTCTCCCCACTCAGTTACTTTTCTTAGCCTTCAAGGTTAGATCTGCATTACCATACTGGCAGTGAAGTCCTAGTTGAAGCCAGCCTTGGATAATGTTTGCTCAGGTGTAGTATCTTGGAAGTGAAATCATTGCTGCTCCTTTCCCAGAAAATATAGTCATTGTTTGCCACATTTAATTAAGTTTCCCCCTCTGTTCACACAGCCTCCCCCACACAGATCTGAAGTTAGTTTTACAGTTTCCTCTTGGCCTTCTCCTTTGATCCTAAAGTAGCTGTCACCTCAGTACCTACAGCCCTTCCTTTCTCACCTTGGCCAGCATAAAATGTGTTTGTGTGTTAATGGCTTTCTCCTCGGGGCGGCTGACTCCCTTTAGCAGTCAGCTGGATGCTGGATGAAATCATTCTCTCTGCTGCTTCAAATATGTCACACATCTATATTTCCCTGCCTGGGTTTTATGTTCCATCCCGACTTCATTCATAGGAAATGGTTCTGTTTGAGTTCATTTTGTTTTGGAAAGTGAATCCGTTGCCAGGGGAATGTGAGAGATTTCCAGAGACTAGGTCCAAGTTTAGTGCAGGAAGGTGCTACACAGACTTTGCCACCCACAGCCTGCCACTGCTGTGCTGCAAGAAGCTGTTTCTTTCTTAGAGCCTCCTCAGCACCAGCCATACTCAAACCAACGTGTCTTGAGTTCTGTAGAGTTTCTGCTCTGGTCAGATGTCCATGACCTGCTGTCTTCAGCTTATCTGGCTTCTATTAGCCAACTTGTCCTAGACCTGAACTAGAACTAACCCTCAGGTCTGCACATCTGGGAAAAACCTGCTTCCATAAAAAGAGCTGTATTACAGCATCTAAAGCAGGGCAAGAGCAAGCCTTCAGCTTACAGTGAAGAAAGTTTAAAATAGCAAAAAAAAACCCCAACCAAGCCCACTTGACATAAATAAATGACAAAATAGCCCCGTGCTCAAGATCTAAGTGCAATTATGAGTAGTACCATTTTTAGACTATTGGGATAAAGTTCTGCAACAAAAGTTATTAATAAAATGCTTTGCCACGAGTGTGGCTTCAATAGCGTGACTCAGAAACCTCAATCCAACGACAGTCTGTCTGCTGTAGAGCCTAATATGGATGCTGCATTTGGCCATGCCACAGCAGGCTAGATTCAAAGTGCTGGATTAGTCTGATTTACCCAAAGTATAAAGCAAACTGCATTTTCTCTGGTGTGCCGTTGAGTCAGAGCTGTTCAGCTCTGGTTCTGGGACTGGACAGATCAACAGGATCCATCTTGTGGGTATAATGTATGAAGAGGGCTAATGGAGGAGAGGGCTGATTTGAGCAGGTCTGGAAGAACAAATCTGGAAGGGAGGAGCGACAGCGTGTGGAGTGCCAGAGCAGAGCTGTGTGCAGTCACACACAGGGACCCCAGTGTGCTTCCCCTCTGCTCCTCAGAGGTAAAACCTTCAGCTGCTGTAGTCAGTGACAGATGCCAGCTGCTGAACCAGAGCTCTGCTTCATCTCAAGAGAGGGAAGAGAAGAAGGCACAAAAGATGTCTGTTAGAGTAGTACACAGAGAACTGTTACAGTTTGCAGTCTCTGAAATGAACAAATGTTGTTCCCTAGTGTTTGCTATAGACTAACTTTCAGTAAAAAAAGAACTTACATTCGTGGAGAAGAAGGTCTAGAGAAAGTCTCTGTGATTTTTTTTTTGTCATTTTGGTGTATTACTATGTCAACAGGCTCATTAAATATTACTTTCATGGATCATTTTCAAATTCATGCTTACACTGTGACCCAAAAGAATGAAGGAAAAAAATACTTCCATCCAAAAAATGTCTGGCAGAGGTTGAACAAAATATCTGCTTTGGGAATGAGCACTGCCTCTCCCTCTCTCATACATATGCACACATACTCTTGCTGGGCAGATCACTGCAAATCAGGATTACTAAGAAGAGTTAAGGCCAAATCAGAAACAAGGAAAAACTCTGTCAGTAGAAACAGCTCAGCAGATGCACATTTATTACATTCATTGCAGCAGCACAGAAAACAAAACAAAACAAAACAATTTCTTGGTGCCTGCATCTGATTTGCCTGCAATGACCTCTCTTTCCTTCAATCCAAGTCCTTTCTTTCTGCAGATCTCCATGTATGGCTGGCATTCCACAGTTAGGGAAGCATCAATAAATCAGTGACAGACAAGCAAGGACTTCAGCCTTCCCTAGAGCTTGCAGTGCTAAAAGTTCATCTCCAAGTGCTCCCTCTTCATTCCAAGCAGCAGACCGGGTGCTTGAGGTTTGTGAATAGGAACAGCATGGGCTCAGTGCTGGCCATGAGGAATGGGAGGGGGTGGGGATGCAGAAAATATTGGGTTGAACTGAACACCATTAGATACTGGGCTACACAGTGAGCCAAGAACTTGGGTGGTAGCTATTGTTGTGAATCATGGTCAAGAAATGTTGTTATTACATCGGGCTTTACATTGGGTTGGGGCCTGATGCGAACCATGGGGATTCAGCTCTGCAGAACACAAAAACCAAGAAAGGCTCACGGAGCAGAGGGGCAGAAATGCCTGTATGAAGAGGGTCCAGTGTGGCAGAGAGGATCCTGTACGAAGCATCAGTGGCAGGGTTCAGGTGCATAGGTAGCTTTTGTGGTCCATTATACCTGTCACAGAACACCTCAAGTGAGACAGAACCTTGGCAGGCTCCAGCTTTGGCCCCCACTCACAGCAAGGCTGTTATCAACAGGTTGTGTTGTTCAAGTTCTGTTGTCCAGGACTCTGTCCAGTTCAGTTTTGAAGATCTCCAAGGATAGAGATTTCACAATCTCTCAGTAAAACCTGTTCCAATGATGAAATATCCTTCTGGACAAGATTTTTTTCCTTAGCTTCAATGAATATTTCTCTAGTTGTAACCTGTGCCTGTTGTGTTTTGCTCTCTCAGTGGCCTCCTCCAAGAACAGCCTGGCTTTGTTTTCTCCTTAACTTCCTTTAGCTAATTGAATACTGCAAGTAGATTCCCCCATATCCAAGATTCCCTTTTCCCTCCAGGTCAAACAGGGCCCTTTCTCTCAGCTTTTCCTGATACACTCCATTGTACCCCCCACACCTCTTACTGAGAAGTAATTTTCCTCTGCCCCATCTATTTAGACAATAAGGTCTTTGGGATGGGTATTATTATTTGATACATGAATGGCAAATTGAGTGGGGAGGCAAGGGACATGGATGATCACTTTATAGCTTTCTCCTTGGAGTAATCCTATTCCCTTGTCTTGCTGGAGATTAGCAAGGGGCTGTAATTAAAACTGTGGGTTCACTTGGGGAGCAGAACAGGGAAGGAGTGCAGCACCAAGTGCTTGGTTATGGTCTCGTAGATGCCCTCATCTTCTGAAGCAAGATTTGCTATACCTGAACCCTTCCTGACAAGTGTATCTCCAGCTCCACTTACATTGCACCCATGAATGAGAATCTGCAGTGTCCCTCATCAGCTCTGAAGTTTCCCTATTATTGCTCTGTTGGTCTAAATCTTTGCTGCAAACCAGCCCCAGTTCTCCTCCTGCTCCTCCCTTGGACTCTGCAATCTTTAGGACAAGTCCTTATGTATCCCAGGGCTGTTAATGCTCCCTCTTAGTTTTCTCTTCTTCAGACTAAACAAACCCAATTCTTTCAATCTGCCCTCATAGATTATGTTTTCCAAAGCTTTTGTCGAGCTTGCTCCTGCACCTCAGAGGTCTCCCCAGTTTGTTTATCCAGTTTGGAGAGTGCTGTGCCCAGCGTCTTCAGGGCCAACTGCAGCAAAGTCATTTTCTCCCATGCCTGCCCTGTGAATCTCTCATTAATGGATCCAATCAAGAGACTTGCCTGTTTTGAAACAGCACAACAGTGTTGACTAATTTGTTGTCTGCAATCCTGGGAGCCTTTCCTGCAGCAGTGCTCTTTATCCAATTATTCCCCATTTTGATTTGAGTTCCAACACCTCACTGTGGTATTTTGCGCTTGCTCTTGTGTGATTTCCATCCTGCTGATTTGAGACCAATTCTCCAATTTATCTAGATTGTTTTGAAATCTGCTGCTGCTGCTTTCCCCTCCACACAGACCACATGGCTGCAACTCCTCCAAGCTCAGTGGTGCACATAAATGTTATCCTGATTTCTCTGCAATATCCCTGATGCTGTGGTCCCTATTATCTCCAGTTCTGTGGTCAGACAAGCTGTTGAACTGCCTGGGGCTTGAGACTGAACTCTGTTTGCAGCAAACACAGTTGTTAACCTTTTTGGACAGTGTTACAGTGAGCTACACACCCGCTTGTGGCAGGATTTCACACACCGTGGGTTCCTGGTGGTTTATGAGGCAGTTTTGCAGCACACCAGAGGCCACTGGCTATTGCTGGGCCATGGTCTCTCCTGCTGGTCCTCTGGGAACAGCACTGCTAAGCGCAAAGGATTGGGATAAAAAGCTACCTTGTGGTCCACAGCTGTGAGAAACTGAACTGAGAAAATTATCCACAGGGAAGTTTTAGGCAGAAAGATGCACAGAAGGATCAGGCAGACTTCCCTTTCTATGGCTTCATAAGTGCCTGAAATACCCTGGCCAGCTGGGGAGAGGGAGGTTATCCCAGGGTCCAGCCTCAGGACCTGGGGCTTTGCAGCAGCCCTCCTTTGGCCCCACGAACTCTTGGATGACCCAAGAGCCCCAGGAAGCACCAGCTCATGCCTGGGACCACGGGCTGAGCCTGGATCAGGACCCCTTCCCCACACTCCCTTCGGTGCCTGGCTGTCTCCAGACCCCGGCTGCCAGGCTGGGATGTGGGTTAGCAGATTTTTTCCACGCTGTTTCTCCGGGATCCCTGACAGAGCCCATCAGAGCTGCCTTTTATCAGCACTGCACGCCTTAGTGAGCCTGTCATGACTCACACACAATGTGCTCTGTGCCGGATTAATCCGGCTGGCTTTCATGCTCAGGATGTGGGCAATGGGCAAGGAATGGGGGTGGGGGGCGCACTGGGACAGATGCAGGGCTAGTGGGGGCTTGGGACATGGGCAGACTTGAGGGCCCTGAAGTACTGAGGAGGAGGACTTTGTTTCAGTATGATCTGAAGGGACAAAGAGACAATAGCCCACAGGCACAAAAATGAAAGGAGAGCAACAGGTGGCATGCAGCCTTCCAGCTGCAGGTACTTCTTGCTCTGACTTTCTAGCAGGAGCCTTGCCAGGGCGTTGTGCAGAGATGTTCAGCCTCATCAGTAAGTTTGTTTGCACTACTACGCCCTTAACTTCCTTTCCTTGGCTTTAACTTCCAACTTCCCAAGAGTATCTGAATTTGGGCCTCAGGGAGCCAAGGGTGGGAGGCAACCCTTGCCACATACAATCATAGAATGTGCTGAGTTGGAAGGGACCCACAAGGATCATCAAGTCCAACTCCTAGTCTGTGCAGTACACCCCAAGAATCACACCATGTGCCTGACAGCATTACCCAAACACTTCTTGAACTCTGTCAGGCTTGGTGCTGTGACCACTTCCCTGGGGAGCCTGTTCCAGTGTCCAGCCACGCTCTGAAAAACCTTTTCCTGATATCCAACCTAAAGCTCCCCTGACTCAGCTGTATCTTGTTTCCTTGAGTCCTGTCACTGGTCACAAGAATGAAGAGATCTTTACCTGGCCTTCCTCTTTCCCTCACGAGGAAGTTGTAACTGCCATGAGGTCTCCCCTCAGTCTCCTCCAGGCTGAATAAACAAAGTGATCTTAGTCTATCCTCAAATGCTTCCCCTCCAGACCTTTCACCATCCTCATGGCCTTCATTTGGATGTGTTCAAAGCTAGATTGGATGGGGCTTGGGGTAACCTGGTCTAGTGGAAGGTATTCCTGCCATGGCAGGGTGGTGGAACTGAAGGAGCTTTAACATCCCTTCCAACTCAAACCATTCTGTGATTCTATGATTCTATGAAGAGCAGCAAATAAAAGACATTGCATGGTATTTATTTACACAGTATTTTATAGGTGGAATTGGTTAAGAGCAGAGTTGACCTTCTGTCCCAAAGCCATATGCATGCTGTCACTGTCTGGCTTCAATTGTCTCCTGCCACCTCTGGAGTCCCTCCAGCTCCTGGCATATCCCATGTTATTTCTTCCACCAAATCATCCACTCAGCCAACCATAACTTATCCCCAGCTTGTGGACTTACATAGTACTGAGCATGTTTTGCAAGACTTCCTGCAGCTCTGCTGCTCCAGAGACTCAATGTGACATCGGTCCAGTTTGGATCATGCCTGTATGTTGCTGCAGGTACATGAGTACAGTTTGGTGTTCATCTCTGTTACACAGATCTATCCAGGCCTAAGAGAGGGAGAGATAGATATTTGCTAATTCATGTGCAAAAACATTCTTTGGGGCTGTTAATGCTTTTGATTTAGATGTGACATTTCTTTGATGTATAAACACATCTGTTAAAGCAGATCACTCAGGAGGCTTACCTGTCTGTGAGACAGGTATGTCTGAAGCCTTGGTCCATGAACTGAGGGAGGAAAATGTTTATAGCTCATCTTTCTCCTTTTCTGGACTGCATTTCCAAAGTAATTAGGATTTCTCAAAAATTTATTGTTTGGATGTCTTCAGAAAGGGCTGCCATGACAGTCCTCCCCGAAATGTGTGGGTAACTTGAGGAAAGCTCTTCTCTTTCATCCCAGTTACCTGCATGCTATGCAAATTTGGGATCTCTTTCTGCTTATTTGTAGAGAATTATTTGCCTCTGAAATAAAGAACTGTGAAGCTGAGCTGAGTAACTTCTCCTAAAGGTAAAAAATACCCAGTAATTTATGTTCCTGCATAGTTAATTTCTGTGAGCCCATCATCGTGGGCAATGAACACGTCTCCTAAATCGTGTCCAAGCTATGACAATTGAAGAGGAGTTCAGGAAAGTCATATTTGCATCTTCCAGACTCTCTTTGGGACAAGTATTCCCATGAGAAGAGCTGCAACCTGACTAGTCCCTTTCGGTGACAGTCACAACAGCCCAGCCAGGCACAGAGAAGAGGGCTTGACCCACCTTCCTGGTGCTGATGCACCCTGTAGGGCAGGTTATGGGCATTGCTGCTGCATCTCTGCTGGCACCTTCCTAGTGGGAACACCACAAAGGGCTGGGCAATTACACTCTGCAGTGCCAAACACAGGCTGTTTAGGGAGTCTTCTACAATATATCACATAAGGGTTTGGGGCTATCAGTCCAGCACTTGGTTAAATGGCCTGGTTTCTTGTTATATGAAGAGGTGTAAATTTGCTCAGAGGGCCCTGATCTGCACTGACAGCTTGGTTAATGGTTTTGAGGTATGCAGAATGGAAATCAAACATTACAGTGCCTTTCTAAGCAAAGGCATATGCTTCATATCCTAGTAAATATAAATAAGAAACAGGAGGATGCAGGAAAGTCCATGTATTTCTTGCCAGTTAAAGGTATTCAGTTGTGTAATACATCACCACACAGCTCTTTCTCAGTGGCTGATCGTTCCATCTTCTGTCACCAAGTAACAAGGATTTTCATTCATCTTCATTAATTGTAGAACAGAGATCCTAAAATGGCTCATTGTTCCAAAAGCTGCTGTTCTATTCTGCTTTGTCAACGTTTTCCTTTCACTTCCCTCAGGTGCAAGGCTGTGATTTAGCAAGGTGTTTAAACATCTCTTCAAGTTTAAGCATATAATTAAGTTTATTCCTACCCAGCAGCACCTCTATGCGTGTTCTTAACCATGTGCTCCAGTTGCTCCAGTTGCAGGAAAGTAACCAAGCAATTAAGAAGGTGCTTTGCTGAAGCAGAGCCTAAATGACTACTTTTAGTCCTTTGTAAGGAGGAGTATAAATCCTCCTCCTGACAGGGGTGGGAGTGGGGAGGGATGCATTTTATTATCATCCTCCTCTTTAAAGCTTGACTTGGTCTTGCAGGCTGCCCGGGTCCTTCCTTGTGCTGGTGACCAGCTGGTAAGCGGCTGTCACCTCTCTGAGAGCTCTGACCACGTACAAAAAATTCAGATTTACAGCAACATTGACAAGATCATCATCCCTTTTATGGAAATGCAGGCTGGTGGCAGGGATGTTGGGAGCTGGCTTGTGTGAACCCAGGCAGGGAGAGGACAGCAGGGCTGCCCCAGTTTACACCTGCTGCGGATGGGGTGGCGAGCGAGAGAAAGGATTTCCGTAGTTTTGTTTCACACCATCTTCCCACATGAGCCACGAAGCCCTTCTGTGGTCACTGTGCTGCTTGGAAAATGAGCACTGTCTCTGTTTAATTTTAATGCAGCCCATTAACTAAGCTGCCTCACTGCACTTTGTCCATCTGGGTCATCCCATGCCCGCCAGAGTTTCCTTTTCATATTATTCCCCATCGATTCAGGAGGCCCTTTTGACTCACCCCCTCCCCTCCTCTCCTCCTCTCCCCAGCCCATCAACATTGTGTTGCTCAGCCTTAGAGTACAAGCTGCGGCCATTCCTTGTGTTCCACTGCCAACACAGAGAGGCACCAACCTGTGCAAGGATAAATTGCACCCATGTTCTCCCTGCCCCAAGAAAATAGCCCTTGCTGCCATAAGAAAGGCAAAATGCACGATGGAGCGAGGGAGCACAGCTATAACAGTGCACATTTGTTAACCAGGAAAAAAATAGGTAAGGAGGAGGAGGAGAAAGAGAAGGATAGATGTAACAACACCAGGGGCTTGGGCAGGAAGGGGGCTGGCAGCAAGGGAGGCAGCCAGACAAGTAGGGTCCTTCTGTTGATGCCATCAAATATAGGGCCCAGGGCCCACTTGTTGTCATTGTTGGCAGCAGGAAGAGTTGGGGTTTGCTTTTTTATGTTCTTCCTTTTTCCTTATTTTCATTTTTTTTGTTTGTTTGTTTATTTGTTTTGGTGGGTTTTTTTGGTACGTGTGTCTGGTTTTTTTGTTGTTGTTTTTTTTTTTTTTCTTCTCATGACGTCTGGGCTGCAGCTCAGCCAAGAAGGGCTGGGGGTGGGGAAGGAAGGGTGAATATGGGATTTTGCCCAATCCACTGATTCTCAATGGAGGCTCTAAGCAACACTCAAGGCACTGTGAGGCAGCACTGGCCCAAAGAAAGGAACTTTCATGGGCTGTGGGGCGAAGGCAGGCAATGGCAGGCATCCCTCCTGCCAGGTGAGCGGGAGCCCAGCCACACTCCCCTTCCCCCAGTCCTACTGCCCAGTCCAATCCCCCAGTGGAGATTTTGGCCCCTGAGCTCAGGCCAGGCAGTTGCGAAGCACTGTAAGACTGAAATGAGTAAATAAATAGAGTGTACAGAGCAGACCTTTGGCTGGAGGGATGCTGGTCTATGCCAACTGGGGCTGTACGTGTGAAGCTACACATATACTTGTGTACATAAAAACACGTTCTTGCAGGGAGCATGGGCTGTAAGGCTGGTGGCAGTAGCAGCAACTGTGACTTTCCAGCTTGGCCCCTCACGGTTCCTTCCCTGAGCCTGCTGTCCCTGGCTAGGTGATATCATCTCTTCCAGGAAAACATCTGGTCCTGATTTCAGGCCTGCCGGCGACCGAGCCACCACTGGCCTTCTAGGCAATGTGCCCTACAGATTAATTACTTTCACAGTTGAAAACGTGCACCTTGATTTTCAGACTGAATTTGTCTGGCCTCAACTGCTAGCAGCTGGTTCTCATAAATGCCCTTTTCTGCCAGATTAAAGAACCCTTTGATATCAGGACTCTCTCTCTCCCTTGAAGTGCCTGTAGATCAAATCACTCCCTCGAAGAACCAGGGAGATTGTGCCTTTTTAAACTGCACACCGTAGGGTGGGTTGTCCAGACTTCAAACCTTTCCAGATTAAGCCATGTGGCATTAAATATCCTTTGGCATCCACACCTGTTCCTGCATCCCTCAGCGGCACCGTGTAGGGCCGCCTGCCAGCCCGGGATGCTTGATGCCTTCAAGATGCAGACACAGCCATTCACAGACCGACCGGGGAGCAGAGATTTGGGGGAGACCTGACAGATGCATTTGGCCATGGAGGGGCAGCTCCTTAGGTGTGAAAGGACCAATGAAATGAAATCTGCTGCTGTGTCTGCTGCTGAGGAAGTCACAGCATGCTGAGTGGGTCAGACCAATTGAGGCTGACCCTCACTAGTATGAGAGTGGGAGGGAGATTGCAAACTGGCCAGCACATCGGCCACCAGCAGCCTTGGAGGAACAGATTCATCTCTTGGATCAAAGGGTGTTTTAGCCACAAAAGTCTGTATATGAAAAAAAAAGAAAAAAGAAAAAAACAGAGAAAAGATTGTTGGTTTGCAACATTTATTTTTCAGATTTTAACTTCTTGTGGCAGTATAGCATAAAAGGAGGAAAGGTTTTGAATATGCTGGTTGGGTATAACCAGTGCTGGCTACAACAGCTGGGGAATATGAAACACTGTCCTTGGCCAAGTCATTTTGCAAAAGGTCACCCAAAGCATCTGTAGCATGGCAGGATCTGAACCCTGCTCATTTAACTGTGCCTCATCATCACAGAACCCTCTCCCAGGTGAGGCCACTCCTCAAGTGCTTTAGATCAGGCAGAGCTCTCTGGGCAGCCTTTCCCACCAAACTGCATTTCTGAAAAACAGGATTTATCTCTCACAGTTGTGTATTTTAATCAGAGCTTCAAGTCTTAAGCTGAGGCCAAATCAGACCCCTACTGCCCATCTGATGAGACTGGGAAGTAAATCCATAGGGTATCTCAGGAGAGAGCACCACAACAGACTAGTGCAATGCAGAACACAAAACTTTTCATCAAAATCTGGATTAAAATTCACCTTTGAGGAAGCTCTACCTTCTTTACAGACTTGGTGCAGTTTCCCATTCTGCAAACTACAGCAAATGGTAAAAGTCTCTTTCACCTGCCCAAGCAGGACCAGGGGTATTCTCCATCCCACCAGGTTGCTGACTGGTAGGATATTTCCTTTAGGCCTGTAACTCCTTCAGGAGAACTAGGGAGAGCACTTCAGTCTTGTGACATCAAACCTTTTTACTCCTGTGTGGTGCTCAGTGCTAATGGGAACGTAAAGGAGAAGAAAGATCTTCTTTCTTGCCTCAAATCCTCCTACCCCCTGTCCCAGTCCCCAGGGTCCCCTGTGATATGAGATTTTGTTTTCCTTTCATCCTTGCCTGAGAAACTCATGTTTCGGTATTAGCATGCAAGATGGAAGAGAGCCAGCATTTCTGGGAGGATTCCATCCCAGAGATTGCTTTCACCTTTTCCTGACTGTTTCTCCAACACTGACTGCAGCAGAAAACTCTGCCAGTTTGTTACCTGCTCACTCCCCAAGGTGGTGAGCTGAATCTCTTGACTCTGTCAGTGATGCACTTAGACATGGTGACAAGCACCTCTCATCAGAGGCTGCTTTCAGCAGCTCAGGTACGAGGTGCTCTAAAGGGTGCATGGCAAAGGAGGCCTGGAGAGGGGAGGTGGTTTCTTGTGTCACCCAGTGAAGAGGTGTTAATTAAAGTGACTACTTTAACTTTTTCATGCCCTGACATTCTTTGTCAGCCTGCTGAGAACACCCATGACCCAAGTGGCCTCCCAGGAAGCGCTGTGTGAGATCCACTCTCCTCGTTGGCCACTCTTCACCATCCCCCCTTCGTCATCATCTCCCGCCCACCTCCCACCTCGGTGCTGCTGATGCATTTCCATTATTTATGAGACATCCCTTGGTGTTTCCAGTTCAGCCTTTCTCATTCTTACTGCTTTCTGCTTGGCATGTTGAGGTCCATGGCCCAGAAGTCAATATGGCTCAACACTCACCTACCAAACACAAATCCCTTGAACTCTTCCTTTCTAGCAAGGTTTGTTTGAAAGGAGCAATGCGTGATCGTTGTACACGGTTGTATGAACAAAGCAGAAGTCACAAGTTTTGGATTAATGGCTACGGAAGCCAGTGCCTTCTCAGGCTGGCTGTAAAATATGTAACATACCATCAGCAGTAACATGGACCAGAGTCCTGTCAAAAGATGGAAAAGAGAATTCATCTTTTCAGACACATTCTGTTTTTTTGGACACTCTGATGTTTTGATGGTTTATCAATGAGGCAGCCAGCTAGTGCCATCATGATTACAGGTTTCTTCTGCGTTGCTGTGCACAAGGAAACCATGTAAGACATGATCAGTGCATTTCTCATGTGCCATCATCTGACAAATCCTTGGCCATCACCAATCCCCTGCTCAGGATACAGAGCATTTTGTTACTGAGTACTGTCTATGTGAATAACCCTTTCAGCTGCAGCACAAGCAGGTTTGAACTCATTGTAGTGAGTTCACTTATTGCAGCACTGCTCCATAGGGAGATGGGGAATATATTATCTTTTTTTTACAAGGCCTGCATTTGCACGCTGATAGAGGAGGCCCAGAGGAATGATTCCTTACCAGACAGCAGCCAGACCTTAGCTGTATGACCTTATGGCTCGCAGACAGCAGTTTTACTAGCACATCCAAAATAAACCTATCCTTTGTCCTGATAGAGAAACTGCACGGAGGCTGTTTCAATTAGAAACCATTCCTTGGACAGCTTATTCCTCCAGTGGCCTGGGAAGGCTGTCAACCTCTCCTGTGAACTATTTACCACATCTGCCTTTTGTAACACCAAGTTATTTTGCTGCCTTGTTCCCTCTCCAGCCCCCACAGCACGAAAATACCAGTGCACACCCAATTTAAGCCACGCACAGCTCTCCCAACATCTTCTGCTGGCCTTCAAAGATGTCCATGGGTTTTCCCACTGCGAGTGAAGGTTTCTCATTCCCACTGTAATAGCCCAGAGCTTGTTGTCTAAATCTGATTTTGAATTAGGCAAGGGTCCATGGTTCCATGTCAATGCCAAGATGTGGGTGGGAGCAGAGGGAAGGATTTTTTCCTGGGGATTTGAAATCTCTTCTTACGCTGTTTCTGAAAGATTTCATCTCTCCAGGAAGCACAAGTCTCTCGAGATGAGCTGTTTGTGCAAGACTCTGCCGTGTGGGCTTAAGCTGGAGCCTTCAGATGCAGCCAAACCAAAAGACTGCTTTTTTTCTGGGTTGGGACCAGTCAGGATCCAAACTTCAGGGGAAGATTTTGGTCTAAGAAATTGAATCTGATCTGCTCTTATCTTCAAGTGTTTCAGATGAAAGGACCGTCTGAGCCCAAGAAGGCGTGTGAAATGCAATCACCCTGACTTAGTTGTGCCTCCAGGCAGGAGATGTGATGGGACAGCAAGGGAAGCTGCTCATGCCTCGGGTGGGGGCATGATGAAGTGACTTGACAAGGGACATACAAACAGCCTGTAGCAGAGACAAGGGAAAAATTATCTAAATATTGTTATCCCTCTTTGATCCAGAGAGACTACTTTGGCTGGGCCAAATCCACAGCTGGCGTAAGACCCTCCATATTATCCAAATATCTAGGAAAGATACAAACATAAAGTTTGAGTTAGGAGTGAGTGATCCCAATTTCTAACTGGAATTTATGACAGGAGCCAAAGCTGGAGTTCACATGAAACACATCCCATTTTGAATCACCAAAGCCAATGCCTGGGTTGGATTTTCTTCCATACCAAATATCAAGGCTGAAAGCGTGGGAATGCCTTCTCTTGAAATATATCTTATTTCCACGGTCTGGCTAAAGAGGTCACTCACTCCCAAACCATTACAGCCTTTGTTTCTTTCCTAAATCTCATAGCACCGATGTTTGCCGTGAAATCACCGGGTCAGCATCCCCCTCCTGGCTTCACTCCCCCATTCTCTGTGAGCTTGCTGGGTTACACTCCAGGTTACACACAGGGAGATGAGCTGAGAATCCCCGGCAGCGGCCGATAAAATGCTGCCAAGTGAAACCCACACTTGTTGCAGCGCCGTGTTTTAACCTTGTCCCATCCCTCCCCTTCTAGAAAGCCAGCCTGGGTGGGAAAGTCGAGGAGAAATAAGATGTTACGTTCATCCCGGGGAACTGAGAGACGGGGGGATTTGTAACTGGAGACCAGGGTGGAGGCGGGGGAGAAAGAAACACACAAATATTGGTGACCCCCTACGTGGGCAGGTCGGCTGTCCCCGGCGCCCCTTTCACAGCACGTTTGGCATCTCTCGGCGCCGTGCATCCCTCTACGTGCGTGCCCTTGCATGCAGGCGCGGGCGGTGGGATTGGGGGGGCGGCTTAAAAAGCCTCGCTGAGAAAGGTATTTCTTGTGGGGAGAAAGACGCGGGAGGGGAAAGAAAGAGGGCAGGCCCCCTCGCTCCCCACTGAGTCCATTTCTCCTGCTTTGCCGGAGCTGTCAGCCTTGAATCCCGGTGGCGTCCCGTAACTAATTGACAGCAATGGGGGCCTTTGGGAGCCGAAGAATACGCATCCTTGCTGGGCGAGCGCTGGAGCAGGGGCTGCGCGGGCAGCTGCGGGGGGACATAAAGGGCGGCTTTGAGAGCCTTTGTGCCTGCCCGCGGTGCGTGCGTGCGGCTGTGTGGCGGTTTTGTGGCGAGGTGAGGGGAGGGATGCCGGGCATGGCGGCGGGGGGGATGCGCCGAGGAGCCGCCGTGCACAAGTGAGGTTCTCCCAGAGAAAAGGGGCGGGGGAGGGAGGAAAAAGCCCCAAACGAGGTCCCCGCGCTCTCAGAGGCCGAAGGCGCTGCGAGCAGGGAGCTGGCTGGGGGTTCGGTGTAAAGCCGGGGCCATGGGGAAACTAGATCGGTGTTTTTCATCCTGCCCTGGCCCAGACTGTAAAATATGACCTGCCGGCACGGCCGCCAAGCTGCAGCTTCGAGAAACAAAACCCCTGCTGTGTTTTTTTTTTCTGGGCTTGGGGAACAGGCAAAGAAATTTCTACTCCCAGGTGTAATCTGGCAGCTTTGTCCCTGTGGTCATCCTACTCCTTCCTGAGGATGCTTTGATACCCATCAGAGGAAAAGCTGGAATTTTTAATTTATTTTTTTTTATTCTCCTGAAGCCAGTTGCACAAACATGTCCCAGTGTCGCAGACAAAATATTGTCCGGGAGACATTTTTATGTTTTTAGCTTGACTCATGCAAAAATGCCCCATTGTCTGTGACATTTTAAGAAACAATCTCTGATAAAAGTATTTGCACATTTAGAGCTGAAAAGAAATAAATTAACTGCTTGCATTTCTCCAGGGTCTGTCACCCTGGAATTTAATAACACAAGCAAGAAAATGGGGACAAGTGTAGAAGAAACAGCTCCCAAGGCAGCTGGGCAAGGATGCAACTATCAAACAAGCCCAGCACAATGTAGTGGCAACAAGGGACACTTATATTTTAGACCTAATCTGCACCCATTTTTTGAGAGAGAAAGTGAATGTTTGAAAGATGGGGCATCAGTTCATAGGTTTGAGGGCCAAAAGGTATCATTAGACCAGCTAGTCTAATCTTTTGTGTTATAAAGACCCCAGGATGACACCCAATTACCCTTATATTGAGCTAAATTACTTGTATCTGACCAGTAGCCACTTTTTTTTTCTTTGTTACAGTCTTTTGTCTCTTTATTTCAGCTACGCCCTGTGCATAAAATGCTTGGACTTAGCCAGTCAAGAGCTCCCAGGCATTTGGCAAAATGCATTTTTCATGCTGCATTTGCCTCACCTTAAGTAGATGCTGTATTTTCACTAGATCCTATGTGTGGCAATACAGCATAGGAAATCCAGATCTTCACAGGTTTGCTGGCTGATCAAGGCTAATTGCTCAGCTCTTGGCTAAAAGTGAGAGGTGCCCAGCTATCTCCCAGGTCAAGTCCAGAGGCCCTTGGAAGTACCCCAGCTCCCAAAGCTGTTCAGGCTGAGGGCTTGCTCAGAGCATCCAGCCCCTCTGGTAGCCATCCAGCAGCTGGCTAGTGTCTCTGTTTATGTGAATTAATGGTATTAAAAGGTGGCTGATTTATTTGTGCTGTTGAAAGAGTAGAATTCCTTGACTAACGGGAAAAGCAGTTCCTCATGTTGGGATTTTTTTAAGAGGTAGAGAAAAGCATGAAAAAATATACTCATTTATCAATATTTTTGAAACATTTTTTTCCTCTGGTTTGTTTTAGTCACATGGATGATGGTGTTGGTTTCTCCATGCCCCAAACACCCTTGGGGCCAATACAGCTCTGTCCAAGCTCTGAAAGATGATGTTTGGTCCATCTAATAACTGCTGGCTTCAGCCCAAGCTCCCAATGAACTCAGTAAAAAGATTGACTCAGCTTAAAAGGGAACATGACCTTAGTCTGTACCCTGAACAATAGTTCAGAAATGCCTGCCTGGCTGCAGGCTGCAGTGACCTGTTGCTGTTTGTGATAGCTGCACTGCGGGCTCTGGGCAGCTCTAGGCATCTTTAGGCTCCATGTTTGGGGAGCACCCAGTGTGAAATCAGTATCAATTTTCTGATGGATGCTTCCACTCGTTGTTGCAGCAGGTAAGTGATAGCAGAGCCTGTCAGTGCAGGTATGAGCAGGGATGGCACTGCTCTCCCCCTGCGAGCTCTGGAATTTCAGGCAGCTGTTTTGTCTGCAGAGGGGTCGCTGGTTTGTGTGGGAAGAAAGACTGTGACTGCTGGCAGAGGCATCGGTTCAAGCCTCCTGACTGCTCTCTCTCAGCTGACAGTAAAAATAATTCAGTTTCAGATAATACAGCGTTGTTCTTTCCATGTCGAAAAATCAGAAAGGCATGAAAAACTCTCCCTCTTTTTTTCCTGCTAATTGCCTTGATTTCTGCTTCCACATTCCCAGCTGCCTCTCCTCTTCAGGTTGCCCTTTTTGACTCCTCGATTAACTTCTTTGTCCACCCGTTTACCACTCAGGACATGGCGACCTTTGGATGTAAATCTGCTCTGACGTCCCTCCCACTTGCGTGCTTTTGTCGGGGCTGACATCTGCGAGTCTCCTTGTGGTGGAGATGGGAGGGAGCCGGGTGGGTGTGGGATCTGGGCAGTGCCCTTCCCTGCCAGGGCTGCTGCCCACCTCCACTCTGTGTTGCTAGTTCCCCATCCCACAGTCCAGTGCCTTAGCCTGGGATGACAGAATCACAGATTTTGGTCTGCAGCTCCCAGGTGAGATGTGAGTATAGGTGCAGCCTTCACCCTCTGCTCTCTGCTGGCTCAGGACTTCCTGAGCTGCCCACCACACTGCTGGCTCTCACCTCCTCAAGACACAGACAATCTTTATTATCAGGTTAATTTGGACAGGCATTCTTGGTGAGAAAGCCCAGCCCACATACAGGGCCCCTTGTAGCTCCCTGGAGCTGCTGCTGTTTGAAGTGGGAGGCTTGTTTGGAGGGCACTCCCAGAGCCAGGACAATGCATTTGCTCCTTGTGTCACCTCAGGGTGCAAGATGTCCACCCTGCACAGCAAGTGTCTGACAAGCCTTGCAGTGATGAGAAGGCCACAGACCACTGCAGAGCCTGGCTGTGCACCTCAGACCAGAGCTGACAGGTGGGGTGCTCACAGCACCATTTTCCAGAAGCAGGGCCTTGTAGACTTTTGAAGCAGAGACAGCTTTTTCCCAAGTGATGTCCCAGGCTGCAGCAAAAAGGCCTTATTTGCTCTGAAGTGGGTTTTATTCTGCACAGAGTTTTACTACTGGGATGTGGAGTGCTGCCTCCTGGGTCCACTGCGATTTTTGGCAGTATCTCCTGAATCCTGCTCTGAGGCTTTCTGCTCTGAAGCTTTTCCGAAGTCCTGCCCAGAGCCACCACCAGAGATGAGAGATGCCAGTTAAGGTTCAGCTTTCCAGCACTGTGTAGGGCTTTTGGCTTTAATTACACAGAGAGAGCACCCTTCCCCCAGCCTTCCCTTGTTCCCAGCACAATGAGGTCAGACACCTGCAAAACTGAACTTTTAGGGAAATGGCCCCAGAGCAGGACAAAGGCGTTAGGCGGTGGGGGACGGGGATGTGAGGGGCAGGCAAGCAGCTGCAGCAGAGGAGGCACAGCTGGATCCCTGCACAGCACTGCCTCCCTGCCTGCCCCTGCCTCATCCTTCCAGGGCCTGTTAAAGTGGTTTCTCCCTGAGAAAGCAGAGTAGTTTCTCCTTGAACTCCATGGTAGCACCACAGATGCCATGCAAAAGGGTCCCTGGACAAGCTCCTTGCTGAAAGCCTCTCTGAACAGTTAAGAGAAGTGGTCTTGTTTGCTGTTTATTCACTGGGCCCTTTTCTTCTGCTCAGCTTTACCCAAATAGAGAGAGACAACTTTGTGCAGGTTGAAATAATTTAGCTCTCCCCATCAGACCTGTAGACACCAAGAATGAGCAAGCTTCAAATCCCTGCCTTGCCTCACTTAGATCACAGTCTTTTTTCCTTCACTGGAGGTGGAATGCAGATGGCATTACTGAGCTATGTCCAGATGCTTGGAAGACTTGGTTTAAATACTTTCCTAAAGTAAAAGGAACAATAAGCATTGCAACTGCACAAAGTGATATGAAGTTGTACTTACATGCTCAAGAGGTCTGTGAGCTTTACAGAGCACTCTAGGCAAATGAGTTTTAGTGAAACCATACATGGGTTGAGCTATACCAGGTTTTTGTTTGTCTTTTCACACTCAAGAGAAAGAAAATAAGAGGACAGATCCATTCCTTAAAACTAAAATTAAAAAAAAAAAAAAAAAAAGCAATAAAAGGATTTAGAAAGAAGCAAAGAGAAAAGAAAGCAGGACTAATAGGTGACCTCTGTTCTGACCACCAGTCTGCTTCTCTGTGTTCCCATATGTAAAATGGGAAGAAAAACAATGAGTAGATAATGAAAATGGGATGACAGATAGGGTGGAGTAGGTGGATAATGAGGGGAAAAACGATTAAAAGGGTAATCAGTTCTCATGCTTATGGATTCAGCTCAAGATATTAAGTGCAAGGAGAAAATCTGGGGAGTTGCATCATTCAACTGCTTCTACCAGGATTTCTTGTGCTTTGACATCGGGCAAGTGGATCTTGCCCAATAGTACCTGCTTTCGTACAGCACTTTTCCGTAGGTCATGGAGGGCATTGTATGAACATTGCATGAGTGTAAGAAAGCATGTCTCTAATAAGAGATGACTGGTTGGAAGGGCCAAGTGAATTCCCCACTCCACAGTGGTCTACAATGCAGCAGTTACAAGGCAGCAAGTTAAGCCTGAGCTTTGGACAGTGTTAGGTAGATGATTTCCAGTTTAGGCTCTGTCTCCTTTAGGAAGGATCTGTTCTGCCCAGGAAGGGTGTCAGGCTTAAAGTCTTTTCTCCTCGCTGTCACACTGTGGGAATGTTGCTGAGGGGGTTCTGTGCCTCCCACCATCTCTCCTGAGGTACGACCCACTGTGTTGATGCCTGGGCTGAGAGGTGGTGGTGAGGGGCAGGGATGAAGGGGAGGGGGCGGGGGGAGAAGTTGGTGAAGAGGGTAAAGGAAGCAACTTTTTAAATAAAAAAAAATAAGTGATGAATAGATCGGCTAATCCGGGGAAACCTTGAGAATATAGAGCAGCGTCTGTGGAGCCTCCCTTTTTTCTTTTCTTTTTTTTAATTTTCCTTTCTTTAATTTCGCTGCAGCACGTATAATCAATTATGGCTTGAATCGGGGATAAGGGGAGGGAAAGTACTTCAATTCATAAATCAATTTTATACGGTCATCAGTCAGGTTGTGAATGCAAATACCTCTGTCGGTTTAGGTTATTCAGAATTAATTGACTCCCACCGGGCTGGGCTGCAGATGGAGAGAAGCTTTCTCACAAAGTCTGCTCAGGCTCAGCATGGGGGCAGGCAGGCGGGCTGGCTTCCTCCTCCTCCTCTTCCTCCTCTTTCCTCTCCTGGAGCATTATACTATTGGCGTTGAGGAGAGTTTTGTGTGTGCATGTGTGTGTCCCCTCTGTGAGAGGGAGAGATGCTTGAAGAAAGAAAGGGATATGCAAAGATTAAAGTCACAAGCCCCCTCTTCAGCCCTGGCCTGCGCAGACACTTTTATGTGATTAGGAATGCTTTGCTTTCAAGGGTTTGCTTTTAAGCCTTGAGCTTCTCTTGAACTTCTCCAATAAGAAAACAAACAGCAGTGTCAAAGCCTCCCCTGTGCCTGGAATTCGAGCTCAAGTTGTGTCATTAAAAAGCCACTTCGCTACTGGGACTTTGGCATCTGAGTCACTGTTTCAAAGCCAGTCTGGGGCAGGAGAGATCGAAAGTCATTAAACATCTAGTGGTTGTTTTGGTGGCCTATTGAAAAATGAGGTTTGGAGGGTTTCAGGGCCACCAAGAGGACGCAGAACAAATGCTGCCACCTGAATCCTCCCTCCTCCTCCTGCACCTTCTCTCCAAGGGCTGCATGGCTGAAATATCTGGCAAGCAGGAGCTCTATGGAGAAACCCCGAAGGATGGATTTGCTGGAGGGTGAAGAAGGCTGTAACCTGCAGCCCCTCTTTTCTTCCCCCATTAGCACTACCCAGGTCAGCACACATTCTGGGCTAAACTGCAGGGCAGAGCTGGCAGTGCACCACAGAGGGGGTTCTCAATTTCCTCACACACACACATACACACACACGCTGCACCCTGGAGGCTGTCACCCCACGTGGTACCCCAGGGCTATCACTCCACTCCTCTCCTGGCCCCATGACCCCTTCCCTCCTCCCTGGCCAGCTCTCTTTGTCTCCCTGGTTAGCTGATGCCATGAGTTCCCCCACACGAGGGACAGTCGTCCTGGTTTTTGCATGGTCTCACCAACCAGTCCAGGCCTCAGACTGACTGGCATGTCGACTTCATCAGCCACTGGAGGTTTGTGTCTGGCGTTGCCCCTTCCCAGACATCACACTGATGGAATGGGTGGGGAACACCATTTCATGACACCCCCTGGGAAAGATAATTGGTATTAACACCCAGGTACATGTCTTTCCCTCTTTGTTTTGGCTTGTCACACCTTGGCTTTTTCAGACCAGGACATCTCAGCTTCAAACTGCAGGAGCTCGTCTAGAGAAGGAGGCCATCAGACATGCATCAGTAGATACGTAACTATGATATCAATTGCCAAAACCAGTCAGGTTATGTAACCCTGTTTTCTGCCTGGGGAAACTGAGGCACAGGCAAAGATGTGGCTCAATCCAAAGCATCCTAATTTAAAGAGTGGCATAGATGGAAATAAAGCCTAGGTCCTATTGTCTGCACTCTTGTTATGGTACACAGCAGGGCCCAGACTGCAGACCACCAGAGCTGAACATGTGGGGCATGTCCATGCCCTCTGCTGTACAATGGGCATGTTTCAGCAGGGCTGGAGGAACTGGCACATCCGTGGAGTGCCGGAGATGACCCAGTGGAGCTGATCCCCACAATGCCATGGAAACAATAGGTCAGAAACACCAAAAGCTTGGAAGAGGCTGTGGAGGTAGCAATAACTGGAGAGGAAGTTTGGCTATGCTTAAAGCACCCCGGGAGGAGGAGGCTGCAAAGGAAGATGAAAGGAGCTGTCTGTAGCTGTCTGCAGTTAAGTGGGGAGGTGGGAAACGGCTCTGCAGTTCTCCAGCAGGAAGCGTGGGGAGCAGGTCTTGGCAAAGGGAAGCGAAAGGGAGAAGCAGAACAAAAGAGCCATGCAACTTCCACTCAATGTTTTCCTCTATTTTGGGCAAATCTGCTATTTGAACAGCGACCAAAGAGCCAGGTGCTTTGGATGGTCTTCTACAAGGCTCTGCCAACTTCACAGCACCCCTCAGCTGCAAAATTCTCCGCTCGTTTGCACAGATGCAATTTCGTCAAAGCCCCTTCCCACGGCCCACTCCATCCCCTCTGCCTCCACTGCAGTCATGGGCACTCCTACACACACCATCCTGCCACCCCATTTCCCATCAGTGCTTCCCCTTCATGATAAACACTATGGACAGTAATTGATGAGAATATGAATGCCCCAAATTCCTCGTCCTGTATTTTCTGAAATTAATTTGGCCCATAGTCTAGAGAAGACAAACATGGGATTGTTAGCTCTAGCACCAACCTGGAAGCCTCAGAGAATTTACCACCCCCACCACATGCTGAAGTACAACCCATTAGGAAGGATGGGCCCCATGTTTGCAAGCCTGTCAAGTATTTCACACCAAAAATGAGAATTATGCAGACAAGTCAGGCTCTTTTCTGCTGAGGCTGTTGCACATTGTAGGTTCTCCATGGCCAGCATGTTGTCCCTGTTGCACCTTCTCCATATGGCAGTACCAGGGGGATGTCCTGCTCAGGGGCTGGTGGTGACTGGGAGCACGGGATGGGAGCATATTTTATGTTTTGTGTGTGGTGTGGGAGTACCGAAAAGCTTTTGCCATATGGCTCCTCACATGGGAACCCTGTGCTCCCTCTTCCTGTGACAAGCACCAGGAAATCCATGCATTAGATAAAAAGTGTCATGATGGCCTTGTGCACGTCCAAGTCCCATCCACCCAGCAGCCTGACAATAACCAGGTCTGACTCTTGCCAAACACATGTCCCCGGGGCCAAAAGCTGGAATCCGTGCTGCCTCTGCTAAGCCTTGTCTAAATTCCCTGTTGAATATCCCTGAGAAGATCTGCTTGGTGTTCATCAGGTTGGAAAGCAGTTTAAAAAAAAAAAACAAACACCCTTTGGGATCTTCCAGCAAATCTGTAATATGTGAGAATTAACCTATTTTTAATGCACTGCCTGCTTTCCCCACACTCCCTTGCTGGCCCGAGGCTGGTTCATCTTTCAGAGCTGAACAATGCTTCGTGTGTTTCTGTTTGCTCAACATTTAGAGGGGAGGCCTTCCTCTCTTCAGTGCTTTCTTAGCATTTTTTAATCATGTTTATAAAGTCAAATACCTAAGTGACCAAAAGAGCGGCAAGAACTGCTTCTCTGCTCTGCAGGGTACTGAAATCTCCTCTTGAAGTCAATGGGGAGAGCCATGCTCTGCTGAAATCCTGATCAGAGCTGGAGCTTTAGCAAAGGGGAGGAGTGAGCCCCTTGCTTTACTACACAGCTCCTTTCACAGAGGCCCGGGGAAGGAGGGGAGAGGTGTGGGGGGAGAATCTTTACACCCATGGTGGGACTTCTGAAGAATTTACAGTCATCTTTCCTAGAGACACTAAAGATTTTATAGCCTTGGTACCAGTGGTTACAATGCCCTATGGAGCACAGAGCTGAGTATATGCCAGGGACCCCTTCATCTCACCAGAGGCTGGAAGGTGGCCAGGGGCTTCACACGGGGAAGTTTATTTCAGAGAGAGAAGGGAGTGAGGAAGCGGGAGGGAGAGAAGAGGGGAGAGAGGCCGAGCAGAGGGGGAGAGGGAAGGGAAAACAAAAGCATGTAAGACTGGAGAGTGAGGCAAAGAGGCAGGATGGAGAGCAAGGATGGGGGAGCAGAGGGAGCAGAGAAATGAGAGGATGCCAGCCTGGGAGGAATCAGAGGAGAGACCCAGAAAGGAGGAACAGAAGGGAGAAATGAAATGGAGAGAGCGAAAAACATTTTAGAAGTGGCAGAGGGAGGAAACATGAGATGAAGGAATAACAGAAAAGGAGCCAGAAAGAGGGAAAGGAAGAAACAGCAAATACAGGTAAAGTTAGAAAGTGAAACAGGTTCTGAGAGCAGGTACAAGAGGGAGGCTCAGAAGCAGCCTGCAGCCCAGTCCCCCAGACAAACCCAGCACAGAAAATGAGGCTTTTCAGTGACTGTCCCCATTCTCCTGCCAAGTCTTTAAACTGAGAGAGGAGCCAGGAAGCACTTCTGCATACCCAATTCTGCAGAGACCTGCACACCCAGGCTCCTCTTGGGCAGATATTCACATAAATGAATATGCATCTACATATGTGTGTGTGTGCACATGTGTATGCACCCTTACACATATGTGCAAGCATGTCATATACCCAATGCTATGACACCCATGCTTTCCCTCTCTTGACACTTCTGTGCACCTGCTATGCATGTGCAGACTCTCCCTGTACCTTCACCTGCCTCCACAGCCATCCACACACCCAGCCTGAGCTCCACTCACTCCTTGGCTGGCTGCGAAACAAGGCTTACACTTTGTGAAAAACGCTGAGGTTTGGCCATTCAGGTTCATTCCATGCTGGGGAGAAAATGAGCCTTTAAGACGTTGGTTGTTCTTTTTCTCTTTTTTTTTTTTTTTTCATGAAGGAAAAAAAAATCAGAAAAATGAAGCCAGCAAGTGCTCCACCCCAGAACATGAAACATGGAAATACATTTAAGAAATGGTCTCTCTGACCTGGTGGTCTGTGAATGCAGATTTAACGATGATTGTGGTGGTCAATTATAGCCTGGTCATTTATAGCCATATGAGGCTATGCTTGAGGCCCCTAGCCCAGGAGTCACAGTGCTGTCAGAGCATTAGAGAGCCAGTTCCACGTTCTTCATCCTGAGCCTGGCAAAATCAACGAGCTGGCACATCTCTGGGTACAGTGGGGTGATCTCTGAGCTCGGCATCTGCTTGGTTTGCAGATGGGGGAGTGTTTGCCCAGGGTTCCCACACAGTGGTGTGCCTCTTGTGAGCAGAGCCAGGCAAACCTGGGGCTCTCGGGCCAGAGCGGATGTCGAGCTCCTGCCAACATCCAGTGCCCATCGCTGTGTTTCTAAAGCACAGTGTGCCAGCTCAGTCCCAGGGAGGGTCAGTGGCAATCATAAAACTCCCTTAAAGTGAACATCGCACTCATCATGCTTCTCTCTCATTATAATGGACAGAAAGGGGCTTGTAGCAGAGATTTTCTGTTCTTTTGTGGGTGTTGCCAGAGCCCAGAAAGGGTAGGGAACCAAAGGGTGAGAGACCTGGCAGCTGTATATTGGAATGAAGAAGCAACAGTGGTTTAATATTCTATTAAAAGTGCTCCCCACAAGCTGTGCAAACTTTCTCCTGTTAGAAAAACACTGCTCAAAGGCCATGGGTAATACATTGTTAATGGGTCTCTCTCATACCAGCAGTAACCACAGCTCCGTGCTGGAGGACTCGGCAAACCACCAGAGGAGGTAGATCTGTGCATGCCACTGCTGCAGGAGCATGTCCTGACATCTGAGCACCATAGCAGGGCCATCAGGATGCCAGGGGAACATCCTCTCCATGTCAGTGATGATGTCAGGGCTCTTGTGGGACAGCTGCATGTTTTTGGACACTTAGGGTTAGGGTTAGGGTTAGGAGCATGCTGTCCCCTGCCCTAACTGGGTACCATTTGACTGTATTTGACTTAAGATGGATGAAATGTAAAGAGGCAGACCTCCAGTTAGACAGCTGTTGGGGAACAGCTTGAGGAAGAGATGCTTTTATTTCAAGACCTTCCAGATGCACATTTCCTTCAGCTTGTAGTTCAGCCTTTCACTTGTTTGGTGGTGCTCATCTAATGCCATTGGCTTTTACAGCCTCCCTATGAAACATCACTGCTTCAGTAATGTCCCCATCCCCTCTCTCCCCACATTTTCTTTGAATTTTTTTGCTTTCCTATAGAATAACCAAGAAATGCATAGGGTAAAGTGCCTCTGGCAAGGCAGAGAAAGCATGAATCAATAGAATTACAGGAGTGCAAGCTGAGAACCCAGCAATGGAAGTCAACCCTCTGTACCCAGCAATGGAAGTCAAATTTACTTTATTTTTTCCATTCTTATTTGGTCATCAGAGGCAGCTGCAAAGTCAAGGCTGTCTGCTTTGGAGATGTGTGGTCATTTCTGCTAGGAGAGAGTACCAGCAAGCCTGCATGTCCGGGCAGGAATATAAAGGAACTGGCCCTTGTGCCAAGACTTTCTTGGTAATCCAAGGAATTCACCCACAAAAAATGCTAAATTAGTTCAAACTATAGTCCAGGGGGCCCTGGCATCCTCAAGCTATAAACAGAGAAGAGAAATGGATCTGATAAAAAGCCACATTTCTGGTAGGCTTGGAGGAATGCAGTGTGCTCAGTACACGAAGGGGATCTGCATGGCTATGCACAGGTCTTTACTCTGGGGCCATGCACTACTGGCTGATTAAATCTTTTTCTCCTGCTGGTGAATAATTATCTGCCTGACCTGTTCCACCGCAGGCAGCAAGAATACCCCATTATTGACTTCTTCCCAAAAAGAGTGGGGTGCTCATCCCTCATCTGGCTCTACCTGGCCTTTGGCAATGATGGTTAGGCCAGAGGTTTCAGTGCCAGGTGCTGGATGCTGACAAGAATGTCCCCAGGTTCAGGGACCCCTGCGGGAGACCTGGCTCTTGCAGGTAGGGAGACTGCTGCCTCCCAAAGGAAAGAGCCTGGCACCTTGGGAGGTGTGGCCCAGAGCCTTATTTCTGATGTTATTTTGTTCCCTGATTTTGGAAGGAGCAGTGGAAACAATTAGGTCTCTTAATTTCTCTGAGGCAAGATCCAAATACAGAAAAGAATACATCTCCCAGGCAGGGAGAAGTGGGGAATTAACTGCCTTTTTTTGGATGAGATCAGAGAAAGCTGATTTATGAAGCAAAGAGAAAGCAAAGTGCTTTTATGGGTAAAATGTTCCCTGCTTATTTCCTTTCTGTCAGACTACGTTCCTCCCACGCTTCTGGCTGGGAGCTTGCTCCTTGGAAGCCTGTTTAAGCATTTCAGCATGTGATGATTTAACTGGGCATGGATTCTGACAGATCTTTGCAAATAACATCATAGGAGTTGCTGGAGGTGACAGCCTAACACCGACTCGGGGCACGTTCAGGAGGACAGGGCTGGTGGAGAGAAATGCAGCCATCCCTGTGTGCTCCCAGCTTCTGCCAGGGCCCCTCTGAGCAGCAGGCCCTGGGAGACACCCTTGGCCATCCGCTGAGATGGGGTGTGCCTGGCAACCTGCTCTATCTGCTGTCTGCCTTGGACAGACGGAGGAGACACAGCACAGAGGGCTCCAGAGCTGAAGCCTCACGGAGAGCGGGGGCGTTTGGTTACAGCTCAGGCGGAGCGAGGGAAAGCAGAACGGGAGAGAAATCCAAGGAGTTGGGTGTGGAATGAGAAAGTTTCTGCAATCGAATTTCCACACACAGGGCTTTCAGCTCCTGCCAATGTACATATAGGAAGGGATGAACTCAGGGGAACTCAAGAGGCTTATTCCTACTAAGGGAGAATGTAGCAAGCAACTAACGTTGAATTATAGGGTACCAGAACTACATCTGGGGCATCTCAGATCAGGCTGTGCTGTCTGCCCTGGTGGCATGGTTCCAAGTGACAAGGACACCCAGCCATGGCAGGCAGGCTTCTGACAGATCTAGCTGCAAAGCTGCATCTGCTGTTGTGCCCACAAATGCAAGTACAGCCTAGTTTTCACTTATATAGGTGGGGGCATCAATACTGTCTGCGCTGTCCAGAGGAACCACAAGTGGAACCACATTAGTCATCTGTGGAGCATGGATGTAGCAGGTTTTGCACACCCAGTAGACCATTCTGGGCATTGCTGGAAGGTTTTGGTACAGCTGGCTGTCACTTCTGCTCAGGCACCACCCTGTTGATGAGATGTCAACCAGAAGGGACTCCAGAGCACCCCCAAGGACACCATAAGGTCCAGGGATGGGAACAGTCAAACACTTGGCATACCTTCACAGGAGAAAGTTAGCAAAGGAGGTGAAATGAAATCAACCCCCTGTGAAGTCAGGCAAGACAGGAAAATATACTTTAATAACTGATAATGATATAGAGAAGCCCCCACACTCAGACCCCAAACTGCGGTAGGTTTACAGGGAGGAGGGGAGGGCAGGGGTGGGAGCTGGGGGTAGGGGAGAGAAAGCTGTACAAATTGACCTCTCCCCCCTGCCCCCTCCTTTTTCTTTAAATCCCCACCTAGTCAGGAGTGCTCATTAAGGATGGCTCTCGTTTTCCTAATTAGGCTGCCCCCTTCCCTTCACAGGGCTCCAGACCTCTGCCATTCAGCAATAACAAGAATAACAAGAAACTCGTTATTTTACAACCTGGGCCGGGGAGGAGGGGAAGAGGGAGAAGATGGCTTTGTGATGTGCTGCTTGGAGGAAAACAAGCTCAGAAAAACCTGGGTCAAGGGAGGAGTCCCTCCTGTTGGGAAGACCTTGTCTCAAACACTCTCTTGCCCTAGTATGTGCGTGCACTGGAAGTAAAGCTGTAAGGAATGAGGATTTGTTTGGGGTGTTTTTCCCCTTTTCTGCAGGCTCATTCTTGAAAGTTGTTTTTCTTTCTAGCAATCATACATATGTGTACTTGATTTTATGTGAAAAGTAACCCCTAGGGACTCTGACAAGGCATGAGCCATCCCAGCCCTGAGCTGGGGACGAGGAGGAGGTGGCAGCAGTGGCAGTGGGACACTCCATGTGTCATGTGGTCTATATTTGGCATTCATCAGAGCGAGGGAGGCTGTGATGGTTTGCCTGGGGGAGGGCAGCAGCGGAAGCCTGGTCTCAGCCTGGCTTTCCCAATTCCCTTTCCCTCTCAGATACCAAGGCTGTACACGCTCCCCCAGCAGCCAGCCCGGCTGTGCCCCACGTGTGTGAGGTGTGCCCTCCAGCCACACCACCCTCCCTGCTGCCATGGCCCCTTGGCAACTTGGCCACCTCCACTCTGCATCCTGCTGCTGATCCCCTCTGGAACGGCATCCCAGCAAACCTCCTCGCCAGCAGATGTTTGATTTCCAAAGCTGCTGTGGAAAAAACAAACAAAAACAGACAAAGAAACCTGTGGCTGTTTTATACCTGTGGAGCAGAGATGGAAGGTGGGTGAAATGAAGGCTCCCTGACAGCCTCCTTGAGTCCCCATTACAGCATCAAGACATGGCCTTTCCTCTGAGTGTTGAGTTGTGTAGCATCCTGCCCCAGAAGCAAACAAGCCAAGTCAGCACGACCAAGCATGTGTTTAAGTGTTGTTCTGGATGAGAGGAAAAAAAATAAATGCTTGCCACCTTGCAAAATCAGACCCTCCCTGAGCATTTGGAATTAATTTTGTCAAAACCGCTTATCATCTCCATAAATTGTCACAAATCCACTCTGTTTTGCAGAGCTAAACATTTCAACATTCCATGCACATTACCCATTGCACCATCTTTGCTCAATTTATGCCTCATTTAAATAACTTATTACATCAGATATAGGGCTTTTTTATAGCTCAGTTTTAAGTCTCTTTCTCATACTCTCTTTAAGACTTGTCTAAGTCTTTCAAGATGTTCTTTCAAGCCCTCAGACCAAATTAAAACATCATTCACTGCAGCTTCAGCACTTAGCAGTTTTTCAGAGATCTGGCAAATACGCTTTGAAATACCTCGGGAGCAGAAGAAATGCCAAATAATGTCTGCCTTAGCTTACACACTGACATTTGAAGCATGAATGTCCAAAGTTATGCCTCAAAAGTAGGTTCAGGCATGTAAGCAAGGGGTCCTGAATTTTTCTGAGGTGACAAATACCCCATAATAATGTCTTGAGGGATTTATTATATCAATTACTTGGATTTCGCCTCCAAGCCTTTCTTACAAATGATGGTTCATATTGTTTTCTAAATTCATGTTCATGTCTTAACTCAGTTACATCTGCTAACGGGTTTGGATTGTCCTGATTGTAAACAGAAAAACAAGTATGTATCTGCTGGGACTGAGATTCACTGTGCCAAACCCTCTTTAAACACTCTTCTCTTCCTCCCACAAAAAAGACAGAAAAAAAAGCCAAAACTCCCTAGATTTAGAGCAAAGAAAATTGTTTCCACTGAAAGAGTTTTCTTGGGGTAGGATTTTTTTGTGCCTAACCCCAAAACTTTGGGTCACCTGAAACATTTAGCAAATTGACATCAATTTTGCTGAGTTATTTTGACTTAAAGAAAAGGAGCCTTGTCTGCAGGGATAAGAAATATGCAACGTCTTGCTTAGTTCTTCCCTATTTTTATGGAAGTGAGGTGTTCCAGCATATCTCTCAGGCTTAGGAAAGACTGTTGTTCAGCCTTTGGCTGTGATCAGCTTTCCCCCACCAAGAAACACTTAGCAAGGGCACGGGCTGGAGAGAAGGTGTTTGTGGACAGCCTGGCCTGGTGGAGCCTCTTCCAGCCTATGGAAACATTCAGGACTTTGCCTTTTCCTGCTGGTAAAATACAGCTTTGCTTTTCCAGTTACCCTCGCCCTCCTGCCAAGAGGGGAACTTGGATGTTTTGTCTGTGCTGACCCTCCAGCTGGGGCTGGGACATATCTTGGCCACAGCAGGAAGGAAGAGAGTGCCCTGGATCACACATCTGGTTTTACATCTCCTCTCACTTCTCCTGTTTCAAGCAGAAACACATGGCAGGTATCTTTACAAGCAGAGGATATTTGCATTTCACCAAGTGCATCTGGATTGCACTTGGAGTGAAGCCCCAGGGTTGCTTCCAAAGGCAGACTTGATGTCTACACTGAAAGTAGTGGACATGGGAGTGTGGGAAGGACCTGGTGTGCCATGTGCTAATCTGGAGGCGTCAGCGTGGTTGTCCAGGGGCTGATGTGTGAAAAGCACACTGTATTTGCACCTACCCCCCTGTGCTGAAGCTGGGCAGCACAGCTAGTAAGACACATTCCCTAGAGGCCAGAGTCACTCTTGTGCCAGTCACACACTTCCCATTTTCTCCTTAGTCCACTTGTTAATTATGTGCTCCAGTCACATACCAGGTGGACCAGTTGGGAACACAGCTGCTGGAGCGATAGGCAATCCCAGCAGATCTCACATGTCCTGGAGGTGAAGTTGGAGGTGAGGGAGATTTTACCTTCAGGCAAGTGTGGGCCAGAGCCAGGGTCACCTACACCACAATGCCAGCCACACTGTCCCTCACACGTGTGAGCACAATGGGAAGCGAGGCATTCCCAGCTGGGAAAAGGCAATTTGCAGCTATTCTGAGCTGTACTGGTTGGAACCCTCTTGTGAAAACAAACTGAGAGAGACGTCCCTGGTCGCTATTGACTAGCACTGCTGGGACAACACAGGCAGCTTTATTTGGTGAGAGGGGGGACAGAGGAAAAAGCCCCAAGTTCTCCTTCCTTCCGCCCCGCTCTGCTCCATCCCTGCTGCCCTGGGGTGCATTGTCCTGCTTTGTCCCCGAGGAGCACGTGTGTCCGGTAGCACCACGGTTATTTTTAGGCGGACTTGGCCAGCATCCATGGTGGTGGTGGCTTTGGTGAGCTGGGAGAAGCAGACTTTTCTCTCTCTGCCTTTCAATGTTTGGAAACAGTGAGGCTGCCAAGGCAGCCTGTCTCCTGCTCTGCACTTCCAGCCTCTGGAAAGTGAGAATGAGCCCTGAAAAGCCTGGCAGGCTGACCAGGAGAGCCTGCCAGGCAGCCGGCAGCACCCTGCCAACACCAACGGCCCTTTGCTGCCATCAGCCAGGGAAAACTGGGGCAGGGGGGATGGAGAAGGGGAAGCGGCAGGGGAGGGAAAGGCTGGAAAATTGCACAGGTCCCTCTTGGGGAGAGCCTTTTCATTTCCTGAGCCTGACTCTGCATTCGTTATTGATGGGAGCAGCATGGGAGGTTGGAGCAGGGGGAGGTGGGGAAGGGAGAGGCATCCACTGCAGTCCCTCTGGGATTTCTCGTACGTGTGTTTAGGACTGGGTCAGTCTTGCTCAGAGGAAGGAGGCTGCTGACATTGGCCAGGCTTGGAGACCAGAGCAACTTGTAAATGACAATGCAGTCAGCCTGGGCCAGGACACTTGTGGGGGCCCCCTTGCCTCCTGACACCTGGTTTGGCCATCCCTGGTGAGAAGGGACTAAGACATCCCTCGATGGGACAGAATGAAGAGGCAAAGGACTGCTACACCAAGGGATGCTGCAGACCACGAGCAAGGCTGCGTTGTGGGCAGCCCAGCAACTGGATAACGGAGAGGTGTACTCTGTCCCTGATGGAGCAAAGAGCAAGTCTAACACAGTCAGCAGACCACTCAGCCAGCTGACACTGATACTGCTATTTTTGCCCCAGCTACTCAGATCTCACCTCTGAATGAAACCAATTGTTTTCTTGAAAAAGGAGCAGGAGGCATGTTTTTCTACCCAAAGCTTTGCAGATACCCTGTGCCTCAGCAAGAGCAGTTAGGCCCTCAGCAAGGTAGCAGTGGCAGCTGGGGCTGAGGGACAAGTCTTTCTGAAATGCTGGCATCTGTTTCACCACACACTCTTGTGGGAAGCCCACTCCAAAGGGCCAGCAGCCTCTCCTCTCCTGGCTGCACGCCAGGACAGCAGGTCCAGGGCTGTGGCTGGAGCCCCCTTTTTCTCTGAGAGACCCTCCATTCCTGGCTCTGAGCCGTGCCACTGCCAAAAAGGCAAAGGACTCCAGTGTCTGAAGGGGAGGGAGATGGAAAAGAGGAGGTGCAAGTGTGCATGTACGTGTGTGTGTGTGTGTGTGTGTGTGTGTGTGTTGGGGGGAGATGGAGACATCGGGTAAGAACAGCCCAGCTTTCAGAGTTTGGCTAACACCCTCTCCAGCCTCTTACTCAGCATACACGGGGTCCCATGATCTGAGTAGCAGCCCCTCTCAAGCCATTGTGTGCCTGACCTGCTTAAATAAACGGTGTTATTTTAAGCAAGGGCAGTCGAGCATTTGCTGAAGGTCCTTCTCTTTCTTGCTCCCTTTCTCCCATCCTCCTTCCCCCCCTTTCCCGCTGCTTCAGTTTCCCCTCCCACCCCACTTTCCTTTACACAGCACGATTAATCCATCAAACCGAATGGGGGGGAGGAGGAGGGGCAATGAGCCCGCACTCCACTGAGCACTGAAGAGGCCCCCATTCATGGGTCAACAAAACCAGGGAGGACTCTTGGACTTAATCAGCCAAGGAGCGCTCCAGCCCTGGAGACAATTAACATCAAAGCAATGCAGGAGAAAGAGGAGACGGGACAGCCAGGAAGCCTGGAAACCCACATACAAATCCCGATTAAAAAGGGAGGGAGGTTAGGGAGGAAGCAGAGAGAGGGAGGATGCTCGGCAGCATGCGAGAGGAACTGATCCATGTCTGCCTCCAGGAGGGGGAAACTGAGGTGCGAGGAGGAGGAGGAGGAAGAGGAGGAGGAGGAGGAGGAGGCAAGACTTGCTTGATGCCGATGTGTGGGGCACCCGCCTGGGATTGCTGAGGGCAGGGTCCTCATCTGAATTCTGCTAAGAGCCCCTTGCTGAGGCTGTCCTGGGGTAGGAACCCGCATCCTCAGCAGCTGTGGCATATATCCCTTTACACCAGCTGAAGTTTCATGAATGTCAGTGGGACTAGGATTAAGAAGCAACATGTGGCTGGGTGTTGCTAGCCTCCCACACCTCATTTTGAAGGTTGTTTCCAACAGTCTTGTCATAGTATTGTCACGATCCACATAATTGAGAAAACTTAATAATACTTTATTGTTACCTTTGGGCACTACATCAAAGACTGTGAGCACCTAAACATAATAATCATATTTTGCCTTTGTACCAGATGGTCACTTGGCTGCTCATGTACACTGGCAGTGGTCCCACGCAGTGCTAGGGAGCAGCAGGGGCTCCATGGCCAGAGCCTGGCTCTGCATTGCCCATTGGGAGGGACAGCCAAGCCTGCAAACTCTCCTTGCACTGGAGCCTGGGGTTTAATTGCAGCTTCCTTTGGAAAGAAAAGCGTCAGATGAAGTTATAGGTGAAGAAGGAGCAGCTCCTGCCCCTGTGGCTGTGGGCCCCCACACGCACGAGTGCGCTGAACCGAAAAGAAGGGGGCTGCACACTGCTGAGGGGAAGGGTAATGGCAAAGGAGGCTGCAGGGCAATTTTCCAAAACTTTTGCTGCACGCTTCCCCCCTTCATGGGCCTCACTCTGCACAGATCTTTCCACACCTCAGGAGCACCATGAGGAAATGTTAGGCTGCTAGTGAGCTGTTGCAGTTGCAATTTACCATCTTCTTGAGTTACTATGGGATTATTGAATGGAAAATCAGATCCGTGCCACAGCTTGCTAGCACATTCCCTCTGCTCAGCCCCAGACTGTTCCGGTATCTCCTCCCCAGAGCTCTGCAACAGGTAGTGCTGTTGCCAGCCTGCAGCTGCAGCTATGGCTGTGCTGAGATCTTACAGTCTATGTCAAAGCATCAGCTTTGATGGGGTTTGCATTACCTCCCCTACCACCACACTGACGAAACACCATGGAGGTGCCAGAGCCCTCCTGGAGGGGAGCAGGGTCTGTGGGCTCTGTCTCATTAAACCCTGGCACCTCAGGTGTTCAGAGAGCTGAATATACAGTACATGTGGTGATACCACCACTCTTCCCAGTGACTCCACTGGAGTTTCCCCTGACTGTTCTTGCTTGTTTGAACCAGTAAAGTATCTGGGACTGGGACTTTCTCCTGTGGTGGGAAAGTATAAATCCTTAGAGCTCAAAAGTTGGCACAAACTCACTTGATTAAAGTATATAGAGGGGAGTGCACAACTCGTCATGATGGTCTTAACTCCTGATTTGGGGGAAGGGGGCATTCTGGTTCATGGCTTTTGAGGAAATTCTTAAGAGGCACAATTCCATTGAAGGCTGTGAACAGAAATCATGGAAAACAGAGCCCATAGACCAAAAAAGGCTGGGCAAAACATTGCCAACAGGACTTACCTCTTCTAGTTGAAAGATGAGTTTCATATAAAGAATTGCTGGTTGGCCCAAACAAAGCACTACATTTCCATACCAGTATTTACCTCAGAGTACATCACCTATCTCATATTCTGTTTTTCAATGTGTAATTGTTTGCTCCATCCTTCTGACATTTGAGGCCCTGATCTACACAGGTGTCACTGTTCAGGGGCACAGCTGACAAGCTTTTCTGATGCTGATCTCCATAGCTTTGAATTGGGAGTGAATATCCCTGGGTACAGCGATAGGGCTAAGTGCATCCCACAAAAAGTAGGACCCTGAACAATGGGCTTGGGTCAAGATCAGGGCCCTGGGCTGGTTGCAAGTGGTCCACCAGGTTCTGCAGGAGTAAGGGCTCTTTCCAGAGGGGTTGGGGCCAGAGACAGAGCAGGACATAAGTTGAGTCCCACCACCTCATGAACACATAAGTGGCAGCATGGGCAGGTGCGTGCAGACAGTTACTCCCCACAGGAGAAAGGGGAACTTGGAAGCAGCCCGCTTTTCACACCGCTAAAATTCCTTGCCCTGTGGGTTGCTCTGGCAAGGTTTGGCTGCTCTGGCTGGGTTTGATAGTTACACAGTAGCTCTGCACAGCTGGGTTCCCGCCTGCCAATGTTGCCACCATGGACAGACAGGCGAGGAGGAGGTGAGGGAGCACTGGCAGGAGGGACCAGCTCTCGGTGTATCAGTTACATCTTAATTGCAGCTGTCTGGTTACAAGGAAGAACAGGAAGGGGAGCAGAGAGTCAGTCTTGGCTTTTGTTTCATGCACTGAATTTTTGGGCTCCTCTTCCCTTTCTTCCACCCACCCTCTTTTGCTCAGATACAGCCACCCACATGCTTGCAGCACACTCGCTCATGCTTTTGTCCTGTCATGGCTCTTCTCCAAGAGCTTGGAGAGTCTCCTGAAAAAAAAGGAAAGGGGGAGACAGGGTTGTGTGGAAGTAAAACACTATACAGCGCATTCCTTCACCTTCCTCCTCCTCTGCGCTGTCTCCTGAGCATCCCTCCCTTTTCCTCAGCAGGTACCTATGGAAAGTGACACTGTCAACAAACCCCCAGCAGGATCAGCCTTTGGTCTTGCTCAGGCAGCTGGTTCCCATTAAATGTTCTCAATCATGGAGAATTCTTTCTCTCTCATCTGAAATATTTTATTATTGCTTTTCCTTTCTTTCAGTTTCCTAAGGAGAAGGGAGGGAATTTGCATGTGTGCATGCAGTGAACTAAAGAAAGGGAATTTAGAACTCAATCTTGTCGTGCTCATGTGGAAGGGTATGCATTAACCAGCTGCTGTAACATTTATTCTTTGTTACACACCCACTGAACTATTGTTCAGATGTTCACTCCCCCACTGCCTAAGGTGGAGTGCCCAAGGATGAGAAAGGTGCAGTTTCCTGAGCAAGAGCCCCTCCATCTCCTTGGCTGCAGCTAAGGGAGGCCAAGATTTTAACTGGGTTGGGTTACCTGCAGTGGGAGGCTGAGAGGTTTCATAGGAGCAGCTGAGAGCTGTGGCATTCCCATTTTGCCCAGGTGCCACTGGTTTCGGAGGATTAAAGGAATTACTTTGCTGAACAGTTTGTCAGCACCCTCTCTCCTGAGCTGCCACATGTAAGACCCCTGGGTTTAACACATGTAAGCCTGCTGAGGGCTTGGAGACACGATCCTGGGGAAGCACAACAGGGCTGAGAGGTGAAGCCTCCCAGGTGCAAGAGAAGACATATCCCTCAGTCTCTGCTCAGGGCACCCCAGTCTTACCCCCCTGCCTTGCACGGTGATTCCTTTGGCCCGCAAGTTTTCTTGTTCACACTGAGCACAGACAAGTGATTTCAAGCCTGAGGCAGCTACTTGCTATGTGATTCCTCCTTGCCTGTAGCTCCCAGAGCTGTCACTTCTTGGTGTGGAGCTCCCATATTCCAGGACCTCCCTGAGGTCAGGAGCCTCCTCACTCCATACCTCAGATCCTGTGTGGGGCAGACCGTGTCAGATCGCCAAAGTCTGCCACAGGCTTCCTGCACTCTTTCCATTGGGAGAGGCTGAAAGGAGCAGTGGGCTCTAACAAGGAGGACCACGGATTTGGGTGGTTAGTAGACAAAGAAGAGCTCCTTAAGAAGGGAAAAATGTATATGACTGCATAAAACCACAGTTTTGTTGAGACTGACTCATGGCCTGAACAGCATAGCTGATCCTAGGGCTTGTTGCAGAGCAGCTTGGGCTCCAAATGACAGAATGGGTTATGTAAATTTTCCCTGGTAATTGTTCAACCTCTATTGCCTTTGAAAAGACAAAGAACACATGAAGCCCCCTGCTCTCTAATGAGAAAATGCCTGCACTTGGTTTTCTCCTCTGGAATTTCAACTCTTTTCCTCTGCTGTTTGTTTCTGCCCTGCTGCCTGGCTGTGGCCTGGTGTGATGCCTGCAATCTTCCTCCCGGGACAAGAGACACGATTCTCCTCACAGCTCATTAGTAGCAACCATCATATCATCTTCAGCCATCTGAGAAAGTATCCTCATCTCCTTGCTTGCAACTGGCTTGCCAACAATTTCCCCGCAGGGCTGGATGGCAAAGGATCCTGCAGCTCTCCTGCCTTACCATGGACACATGAGAACAAATCAATCCCAAGTGCTTCGCAGTAGGGATGCAGCGCTGGAAGGGATCTCCTATTTTACCATGTCTTGTCCCTTGCTATTGTCAGCAATCACATCGTGCAATCTTCCGCACAAATGTGAAGATCCAAACAATCCTAATAAGTTTTAAGATTCTCCCACTACCCCAATTAGTAGACTCTTCCAGAACTTGACAGCTCTGAGGCTTAAACCATTCTTCTTATTTCCAGTCTCAATTTATTCCTGGCTGGAGCATGCCCACTTGTTCTTGCGCCAACATTGTTCCAAGGCTTAAATAGCTCTGCTCCCTCCCTGGTGCTTATCCCTCTGATGTGTTTACCAAGAACAATCATATCCATTCTCAGCCTGCATTTCACTGGGCAAAATAAATCAACAGTCTCTTGCCTCCCGATAGGCACTCTCTTCCCCTGACCATGCTGCTGCTAGCCTTTGTCTGCATCCCCTCTCAGTGTTTCTCTTTCCAGTGCAAATGGCGAGTAGTGGAAACCATTCTCCATCACCTGTGCTCTGAATAGGGTCCTGAGCAGCCCTCCAGTTTTTGCTGGTGCCCCAGTGGCCAGAGAAGGTCTGAGCATGGGGATTTTTATAGGCCCAAACTGCTTTTCCCAATGGATTCTGGTTTTGACCCTTGAATGCTGCTGGGTAAAGTAGTGCCTCATGGCAGTATTTTGACACCACTTAGGAGCCAGCAGCCCCGCTCTGCTCTGAAGCTGTCATGCATGCTCTTGGTAAAGCATGCAAGACTTGTTCACAGAACCACAGGGATAAAGTTACTCTTGAGGTTTTAACTCATTTGGTGGCAGTAGCTGTTGGAGTTGGGTCTCTGATTTCCCAGCACTCTGAGCTGTATCATTAGATGGGCTTCGCAGGTTTTGTTATCTGGTGGTTTTCTATGTGCAAGAGGTCCACATAGGTTTTGTCAGTGATGCTTTCCTGGACATTCAGAATTCATGTGAAGATGATACTGAGAGGCCCAAATAAATTATCTGAGTGTGAGTGCTTTTTGCATAATTTACTGTGCATCTGACAAGTTCATTTTTTCACTTATAAAAGGTGCAGATGGACAGATTTTTAGGCTAGGATATGCTGCAGTAGAAAGAAACAAATAGGTCTACTTTTCAGTTAAGCCATACCTGGACTTCAGGAAAGAAAAAATAAAAACCTTTTCAAAGTATGGGAACTCAGCCATGCTCCTAATTTTCCCTTACTGACAGCTGTCCTTCAGTTCCATTCACTTCTGTTCTGTAGATCTGTAACACCACTTCTTGTATCTTGGTGAAAATCCTGTTCTGATTTTGCTGGGTTCCAAGATCCCAGCAGACACATGTTCTATAGAAGCAGCACAACAGAGTGATTTCCCTCTTGATGGATTGACTTCCTGCCTGAGAAAATGTGACTCTGACAGAGCACCTGTGGCCCAAACTGATTCTCAGTGTCAGACAAGTGCTGGTGTTGTACCATGGCATGCTTTGTGTCCTTAAAGATAGGCTGAGGTGTAACAGGGAAAAAAAGCTCAAAAACTTAAACGGTTTCTTCCCCCCACTAAAGTCTTTTGTTTCTGAAACCAAAGCACAGTAAATCAAGGGGTTCTGCCTTAAATGAACTTCAAGTGCTCTTTATTTTAAAAAAACAACCCCCAAACCAACCAAATCCCCAAGTCCCCAAAAGGAAGAGGAGGAGGAGGAGAAAGATGGGACCTCAGAGAGGATTCATAAATCACATTGCAATGGACCTGGTTCCTGCATTCAGCCCACCAGGCAAAGTGCAGCACCATAATGGGACTGATGGGCCACGTGTGCAGGCAGACAGAACGCAGCTGACTTGGAGGAGACGTGCTCTCTCTGGCACATACAGCACACGCTCGGTCCCTGCCGTGGCCTCACTCAGTCTCTCCTGCCAAAAAATAAACAAGCTGGATCAAACCTGTCATGGTCTGGAAGTCTTCAGCTCTCCCTTCACTTTAACATTGTGCGCATGGTCTGGTTTCCCAGCATTTAATGCTTTGGCATAGCACTGAAAACTTGTTAATTCTCCACTTCTTGGACTGTGGCTTCCCACCTGGTTGTCCAGGGTATGCCTGGACCCCAGGCAGCAAGAAATTGGAAGGAGGGGAAGAAAAGAGCCAGGCATTTCTCCACAGTCAGACCTTTCCAAGAGTTTTCTTGGGGGACTTCTTGCAGAGTTGCCCAGGAAGCCCCAGGAGGGCAGCACCTGGACTCCAGCACACCACTGCATGACCCCCATGCCCTGAAGCAAGCAGCCAAGGGCTGAGGCAGCATTTGTGCACACAGAGCCAGCAAGGAGCACTGCAGGCTGTGGGGCTGGGCATGCCCATTCCCACATGGATCCAGAGGCATATCAGGCTGTGTCCCCATCTCCTGGGGCACCAGCTACTGGGTGCTGCCACTGCTTTGCCTGCACACCAACCACAGGAAAAAGCATGGTCTGCCCCCAAATCCTCAATTCCAAAGTATCCTCATTCACATCTAAGCATTTTGAGGCTTCTTCCTCAGTCCTCCAGGCAACCAAAAGGTCACAGATGATAGAAAGTAACAGCTCACGTGTCACCCAGTGGCTATGTCCTCTGTCTGGGAACAAGGGAACAAGGTGGCACATTAAATTCAAGGCCAGGTTTTTCTGTGGTTTCCCTCAAAAAATGACTTCTCCTATTGCACTGCCAAAGCCTGAAATGCTTCTGTTGTCAGAAATGGCCTCAGGTTGTTCACAAGGGTTTCCCTCAGTGGCCTTTGGTGGATACCCACAACAAGAAGATTGGAAAGAAGCTAAATCTAAGTCCTAAATGTTCTGCAACAAGCTGCAGAGCAAGTATGCTTTTGTTTCATGTGCACCTGGTTACTGACCTGAAAGTATCCCAGGGCACCAATGAGTTCAGAGACAGTCACCTCCCTTGCCTTTGGCCCCCCAGAGGCACAGAAACAGGCAAGTGTGATGTGATTTGGGCATGCCAGCATGGGATATGTTATTTTTCTTCTTTTTTCTTCTTTTCTTTATTTGTCCTTGTTTCAGAAGGAAGGAATCACTCTCACTGGGACTGTTTTGTCCTTTGTGTAAGGAAAGGGAAAGACAAATAGGGAATTCCAATGGGTTTTGGGGCAGCCAACACCTGGGTGGTGCATTGTGCTTAAAATGGTCTCCAAAAATAACTAGGAGCACAAAAGGGGAAAAATTAATAAGGATAATTAACTGGTTTCCATCTCCAAGTGATTCGGAGACATGAGCTAATCAGTCTGTAGGCACATCCAAGTACACACAGTGTCTGTAATTAATTTGCTCTTCTACTTCCTTACCTCTTCCCCCATAAGATTGCCCACCAAGATTCCTATCAGACAGAACAGGTCTCTTTCTGCCCTTTCTGCAGAGGCCTGACAGTCTTGCCTCCTCTTCTCAAAGTACACTGTCTCTCTGTCAGTCTGTCTGTCTACTTCCCTCCCCTGCTGGCCATGATCAGATTTCACTAAATGAATCACAGTCTAGTGGAAACTCCCTCCAATCTTTGCCAAGAATTGCAAAGTTGATGAAATTGGGACTCGGAGCCAAAGGCATTTTAGCACAGTGTCTTACCAGTTCCAACCAACTGGGTTCCCATTGCAGTTGGTTGCTTCTGGTTGTCCTGTTTCCGCTTTCAGCTTGATACCTCTCTGCCTGGAGCATCTTTCCCAGGATTATCATGCTGATTATTTGATGCTGCAACACACCTCCAGGGCCCTCCTGGAAGCTGCAGGCTTCCTCCCACACCAGTGTTCCCTGGTTTGGTGTTTTTTTTTCAATGAAGAGGACTTGTTGAGACCAAGTGCCCATCTATCCAGATCACTGGTGTGGGTTTAACATTTCTGTTTCCGGTTACCTGGTGCAGTTCTGCCCTTGAACCGTCCTTCCCCCCCTGACAATTTCATGGCTCTGCTGGTTCTCCATGCTAGACCTTCATGGTCTAGCAGAGCAGGTACCCCCTGACCCCTGACAACCACAAATCCTCTCCCAGGTGGGACATGGATTCTTTGTGGAACCCAAGGCAATGTTACTTCACTTTTCTCCACCAGTAAAATGAGTGTAGTAAACTCCATTTGAGGAAGACACTGGATTTAATGCAGGAGAGGTATCTCAAAATGGAGAGGAACCACTCTGAGTTCTTCTGGGACTCTCCAGCACACAGAAAGGAGGTTTCTTCACACCACCCTTAAGCGAACTCCCAATGACCTAGCAATAACCTTTTTCTCAGGCCCAGGCTGAGATGCTGAAGCAAAGTTTCTTTGTGTTGATGTTGTCCACACGTCCAGAAGCAGACCTATTCTCAGGCAGTTAAGCCTGGTGAGACATTGAGGAATAGTCCCTAGACATTTATGTGTTGATCGGAAGTTTTTCATCCCTGAGGCTCTGCAGTGAGGTCCCAGGCCTCTCAGGCAGGACAGCATGCACAGTTCCCTTTGGGCCTCTAAGAGAGGCTGCAGCTCTGTCTGGCTGCTAGCACAGACTCCCCAGGCCACAGTGTGGCTGTTGCAGGATGTACAGGAGCAAGACCAACATGTTATACACCATCTCCTTATTCTCCAGCCTTCACTTCTCCTTCTTGCCTTTCCACTTCTGCCCCTTGCTTTTTCCATTTGTGGTATCTACTATTCCATTTCTTCTCCAGGCCTCTTTCTTTTCTTATCCTGCCTTCTATCACCTCCCCAACCCCCTCCCCTCTTGTTTTCTCTCCACCTCTGATCCACATCCAATCATCCCAGCTGGCTCCTCTTCTCCTGGAAGCCACCAGGGATGTGAGACAGATGCCCTGGATCAACGGGGAGCCATGGCTCAGCCTCAGCCCCCAGCTGGCTCCCAGCTCTCGTGTCCCAGCTTCTCATCAGGAGAGCTCAAGCCCTGACCAGTCTGGGAAGGGATAAAAGCCCGGGTGTGCCTTGCTGCCCCAGTCTAAGGTTAAGCCTTCCCACAGGAGCAGGGAGCAGTGCCCCAGCACAGGCTGGGCTCTCTGACAGGAGAAGGCAGTGTGCCTCTGCTGCCTGCCATCCCACACACGACCACCTAGCCTCGGGGGACAACCATAAGCCCTTATCAGTATTCGGCCCCTTGCTGTGAGGAGGAGGGATCGTTTTCCTTTCTCGGTCTCCCTGCTCTCCCTCTAACCCTCTGCTCTCTCCTTCCCTCTCATCCATTTCCTTTGACACTGGTCCCAGGCCCAGTGCCAAGTCTCAGATCCATTAGCGAGGTGCCTTGCTGACTGAAGCACAAATCAGGACGGATCCGGGTGCAATTAGCAGCTTCTAGCACCTCATCTGGAAGGCATTAGCTTGGCGTTTGGGGGAGGGGGTTATGGGTTGGGAGGAGAAGAGGGAATGGATATAGATGCCAAACAGAATAAATAAGCTATTTCTATCACTCCTAGGAACAACCATCAAGCATCCGACAGCAACGCACAAACACACGTGCAATAACCATCTGTGGGGGACACAGTTACTGTGCCAAGCCGGTGTGACCCACAGACCTTCCCTCCTGGAGGATGTGGTTACCATGTCCAAGCAGGTACTGAGACGGCATGAAGGTGTCCATTTAGCCACAACTTGTGGGTGATAGCCTTCCTGGTTTTCCCTCACAAACCAAGGCTTGTGGTTATGGTGCCTGCAAGTGGACTTGGACTACTTTGCCTTCCATCTGGCTCCCAGTGCACCAAAATCCAGGTAACATGATGACATGATGTCTGTCTTATGCGTGAAGAGCCAAGACAGACTACCAGGTATTAGTTTTCATGGCCTCTTTATGTGGTAGACACAGTCCCCAGAAAAAGTAGTTCTCATCAAGCCAGGATTCTGTAAAAAAAATATTGTCTTATTTTTTTTCCACCCAGCATTGTAGATACCTTTTAGGAAAACCTTAGCATTGCTCTCAGCAGAGACCCAAGCCATCCCCCACTCTCTTGTCAGCACGATCCAGACTACAGCCAGGGTGCATGGATGCACAAGAGGCTGTGACTCTTGGGCAATCTCAGTCCCAAACAACAGGACAGAGCAAACATACTCAAAGTGTGACCTTTGTGCTCCCAGAAAGGTCCTGCTCTTTCAAGGCACAACGATGCTGTCACAGAACATGTCTCTGAGGGATTCCAATTTTACTGACCATTGGAAAAGGTGACTGTCAGAGTGAGAGAACTGAAGCCAGCCTGTTCATAACCTTTGCGTTTCCTTTCAGCTGGATCTCAGCTTTGGGGAGAAGGCAGGGTGGGAGTGGAGGACCTGGGGGCTCTGGTGACAGAGCAGTGTGCAGGGAATGGGACCCAGAAGGAGACAGGGCTGGCAGCAGGTGGCTGGCATGGCTCTGAAATAGTGCACGTTGAACTGGGAGCGTTCCGGGGAAAACCAAAATCTCTCACAGGAGAGCCCACCAGCCAGCAAAGCAAGGGGGCTGGCTTTTATTTATTCATCTGTGTATGATTCCCGTGCCCACATGCCAGGTCCCCCTTGCCTCAGCACGCACAGGCCATTCCACTTCCCGGGGCCACCTGCTGATGGCTAGGGGCTGGGGAAGCCAGGGCTTCCTCTGAGCCAGTGATCTCATGTTATTTCTGTGCAGGCAGCAGCTGGAAGTAGCTGGAAACATCTCTAGCAGTAATTTTTCCTACACCGGCTGTTGCCAGACGATGGTCTGTGAAGTCCTGCTGGTTAATGAGCTCATGGAAAGTGAGCTGCACCTGGGCTCCAGGGCCAGCCATATTCTGAAAATTTCCAGCACTGAAACTGTGGTGACATAGGTGTGGGAGTGCCTTGTTGAGGGCTGATGATATTTGTTGATTAAAAGAGTTTGGCACGTGTTGTTATATTCTCTGTTCTCTGCTGCTTACCCCTGGTAGCTACAAGGTAAAGGTGGTGATGGTTTATCCTATCGAAAGAATGGAGATTGGCAATGGATGATGCTGGGTTAGCTTAGAAGGACAGTGGCTGGAAGGACACTGTGAGTGTTTTCTCTGGTTTTGGTATAAAGAGGCAAAATTGCAACGCACAAGAGAAAGCCTGTGCCTCCTCCTGCTCCATCTATGCCTCTTGCTTGCAAGCTGTGGCCAAAGCCAGGGATGGTAGAAATTGTGACATTCATCCTTTCCCCAAACAAGCATCCTTGTTCACTGACCCAATGTGACAAGGAGGCAGCGCTGTGGTACTCAGTGTTTTCCAAAGAGCAGATGCACAATGCCTGGAGGATAGTGTACAAGAGAATGTGGGAGCCTTCTCTGGGTGACAAACACCAAGGAGAAGGGAGAGGAGCAGAAAGGGGGGAGCGGATGCGCAGTGAAGGGTGTGAGTGCCAGGGTGGTGGGAAGTGCACCCGTGCTGTGCCCTGGGGGTGCCACATGAGCAAGTGTCTGCCCTCCCTCTGTCTGTGAGTGGCTGTGCCTTGCCTCCATCCTTGGAGGCAGAGGAGGACACCCGTGCACGCTCTGCCGGTGGCTGCCTGCACGTACTCTCTTGTTTTCCTGGCTGAGGCAGAGGGAGAAGGCCTGGTTTCGGTTAAGCCTCGGTCACACAAAGATGCCTTTCCTATTACTCTTTTGTTTTTCCTTCTAAGCAATGTTCCCATTTAACTCTTCCAACTCTCCCCTGTTAGTGTAGCCTGCCCTGCCTGAGGGCTGGCCCAGGTCACAGATAATTCAGGAACAAAGAGGAGTTGTTGGATTGTGGGGCTGGAAAACCCTCAGCCCCACCGAGAAGCTTTGGGAACCTCAGCATGTAAGAAGGATAACACTGTTGAGAAGATCTAGGAGGCCAGGATGAAGATACTCCAGTGGTGTAGTGCTGAGTATGGTAGAAATACCTAAAGAGTCAGTCATGGCATTATCATGACTGAATTTGGCACCAAACTTCAAATCCACAGAGAGGGGAGTGGGGGAGGCGGAAAAGAAAACATGCAAAGGCCTTTTCAAAACCCGAGACCACAAGAAAAAACTTCCTATAAACAAATCAAATGGAAATATTTTTTTAGTTCTATAAACATTTCCCCTTGAAGCATTCAACCCAAATATTGCATCACTGTGCTAAGACATAAACAAATCTTGCAGTGAAAGAGATGCACACCAACAATAGACTGGCCTGTTTGCCTTGTCCGGGCTGCGAGAAGTGCAAAAAACAAACAAACAGGGCAAAGAGTGACAAGCAGAAGAGAGATGTCTGGGGAGTAGTTGTTTGAATATTCAAGGGAGAGAAGAAACACACACTCCACCCCCCAAATCCCACTGAGCTTCAGTAAGGAAATTCATGTCCTTCATGGTCCTTAGAAAATCACAGCTCTGGCAGGTCAAGGACACCAGCCAAACTTGTCTTTCAGTAATCAAGATAGCTTCTGATTTTCCCCAAATATATTATTTTTAAAAATATATTCTTTGATACAAATGTCTCTTGGATAAAGATGTATTTAGTTTTGCAGTGATTATAATACTGGTCTCAATAACTAAACTGGCCAAGCTGTGCTGTGTTTTACACCAGTGTTGTACTTCCTATATGAGGAGCCCAGCCACACTCCTTTGGGAAGGTTGTTGTCCTCTGAGAAGCAGTTAGCAGGACTTCAGCAGGAGGCAGGGGTCTGGGGGCTGGCTTTTAGTTGGCAAAAATCTTTAGAGGCACTCCAGAAAGAAGAATTTGGTGCCAGATTAGAAAATGTGAAGTACCCCACAAGAAACACGTCCCCAAGGAACAGCAGCAAAAGGTGATGCTGGAGGACTCAGGACTGCCATTTTCTCTCTCCTCCTCATGTGTAAGTACTTCTAATCCAGCTCTACTGCCTCCAATTCTCACATTTTTTGGAATACAGCATGACCCTGCAGACATCATACCCTGAAAGTGCACAAAGAGATCTGCCTCCAGTCCCTCCTCTTGCTCCTGTGCCAGGGAGAGCACTGTCCCTGCATGGGAAAGGAGAGTGGACAAGGACATGCTGAGTGGCAGTGGCAGCGAGGGACATGGTGTATTCACCATGGCATAACTGCACTCAGCGATTTTGGTGCTGCCTGGTGTCGTGTGTTTGGAGTCATTGTACCGTGCTGGGTCCAGTATTTGGCTCATACCTCAAACAGACACTGTAAGAGCTGCCAGTGACCTACTGGCTTTGTGTCTCTCATCATGAGACACAGGCGAGAAGCTGCACAAGTCACTTGGGTGGGAGGGAATTTCATTCTTGTTCCAGCTCACACAAGGGACACTGTAGAAAGGGCAACCAAAAAAAGCAGCTTAGCAGTTCAGTCTCATGGGAAAGTTTCACGAAAAAGCTAGTGCAAATTGAAACCTCTTGGGCAGGTAAACTAGCTCTGTATTCAGCTGCAATAAAACAGAAACATGGTTATCCATGGTTCTTCAGCTGGGACCATAATGCAACAAGCAGAAACAACTACAATTTCTCTGGTGGCTTAATGTCCCCCTTCCACAAGCCCTCCTGGTGCTGAGCCATGCTGTGCATGGTCCTCACACTCAGCAGCCCTGGTCAAGCTACCTGCAGCACTGCAGGGAACAGCAAACCTTCTGAGACCATCTGATCTCCCCAGACTCTTGACAAAACCTTCTCCATGCATGCTTTCTTTGGTCTTGAGAAAATGACTTCAGGTGCTGCTGTGGGAGCTGATTTATGAGGGGAGGCTGACAGAATAAAGGGCCTCACACACTTCTCATGTTACATTGCATCTAGCTGGTGTGAATTCAGAGACATTTACACACAGCTGACTGAGGGAGAATTCGGCCCAGACCCAGTTTATCTGTCTGACAACAGAGAGGATTAAAGACCTGTAAATGCTAAGCAGGGGTGGTCCAAAAATATTAGAATCAGAAGTAATGGAATGAAGTATACAAGAGTAAAATTTAAGTTGTAGAGAAAAGATTACAGCTGACATCCATTCCCTAAGCCAAGTGTTCTGCCTTCCACAAGATGCTTCTAGGTATGGCTTACATCAGTCAGAAAAGGGGATTAAATGGATTTTGGGTTCAGCATGGTCTGGCACACAGCAGGCAGACTAGATTGGGAGTATTTTGAGCACTGGTGTCTTGCAAGACTTCAGAAGGCAGTCTGCAAGTGGATTACAGCATCCTTCTCCAAATTCCCACCCATACAGTCATGCCTCGTGCAATATCTAACACATGCAGCCAAATGAAATGGCGACAAATAAAAGCAGCTGGTAGAAATGAAAAACGACGAATTTCAAAGCTTTGCCTGATTTTTATTTGCCTATAACCGCTGGCTGCTGTGTCGTATCACGCCATGAAAGAATGTGTGGATTTCTTTTTTCCTCCCTGAAAGGTTAGTTTGTTCTTTGGATTAGAAAAGGACCAGAAACACTACGTTATATAACTTTTTAAAGTTTACCTAACCCTTGTTCTCAGTGACTGTAAATTCCTGAGCACCATGGCCTTGGCATCAGCCATGATTCTTCTAAGAGAAGACCTAGTTCCTAAAGTTTCAAAGAAATGACTGGTAGGTGCTTTGCTATCCTACTCTTTAAAACGTAGTAGAAGTGTATTTGTGCACAGCCTAATGAAAAGACAAAGCAGGGTATATATGCCCAGAGGCACGGAGCTGTAAGACCAACTCTTTCATTTTTGCTTTTTACTGAGTCTCCAGATTGCAGTAGGGTGATGGTATCCAGTGGACACCACATAAAAGTAGAGAAGAGAGCATTAAGAGGATATTGCAGGTAGGCATAGCCTGGATGACCAAAAGGAGAGGGACTCATAATGGTTCAAACATCAGGGTCTGCAAGGCTTAACACCAGAGAGTTGAAGATACTGAGGAAGATGATATTAAAGGGTCATATGAAGGCTAAGGAACAAATAATGGGAAAGTGCAGCTTGGTAAAATAACACTGTTTTGAGAGACACATCCTCCAAGTTAGACAAGAGCAGTCTCCTTCAGGCTCCCCTAGCTGGGCTGGCCACTGGGACAGCAGGGGAAGGTAGGTTTAAGGAGGGTGTCACCTCTGACATTGCTTGGAAGCGTCAGGAATGTCCTTTAGCCAGATGGTCAGCTGGGGAGAGGGAGGTTATCCCAGGGTGCATCCTCACGACCTAGGGGCTTGCACCAGCCCTCCTTTGGCTTCATGAGCTCTTGGATGACCCCAGGAAGCACCAGCTCATGCCTGGGACCAGGGCCTTCCCCACAGGCTGAGCCCAGAGTGGGGCCTGCCAGTGCTGCAGGGGCTTCCCCACACTCCCTTCGGTGCCTGGCTGTCTCCAGACCCCGGCTGCCAGGCTGGGATGTGGGTTAGCAGATTTTTTCCACGCTGTTTCTCCGGGATCCCTGACAGAGCCCATCAGAGCTGCCTTTTATCAGCACTGCACGCCTTACTGAGCCTGTCATGACTCACACACAATGTGCTCTGTGCCGGATTAATCCGGCTGGCTTTCATGCTCAGGATGTGGGCAACGGATGGGAGGGGGGGTCTTGGGGGACATGGGGACAGATGCAGGGCTAGTGGGGGCCCGAGAGACTGGGGATCCCCAGCCTTTTTACTTCCTGAAGTTAAGGACTTGTTTGAGGGCTGTTGCAGAGGACAGGGTAAGCACAAGCCTTAAGCAATGAAAAAGAAAGATGGAAAGGCAACAGGTGTGTGGGAAAGTGGCAAGGGAGGAGAGATTATAGGTGAATAATAGGTGAATAAATGGACTACAACAAAGAGAGAATGTGATGTAAAGGAGATCTGTGTGCTGTAAAAGGTAAGCTCCCTTGTTGATATACATGACAGGTAGCTATTTCCCGCAGGTGTAATTATCCAGGGATTGCACTCCACCTAAAGGGATCTTCTCAGTGTTCAGCATTAACCTGGAACACCTTTAAGATGCCTCCCCATCTTCACTGTTGTTGTCTGTAAACCTGCAACAACCTACTAAAGATTAAGGGAATCATAAAAAGTGTGAAATCCTAAACCCAGCTGAGTTTGTACTGATGGGAGTAAGATTCCCATCAACTACTGTACCACCAGGTTTCCATGCAGAGTCTCCACAGAGAAAATAAAACTCACGTGAGAAGAATAAGCCTGATTTTTCCAACAAACCTCTACAAAGCTAAAAATAGATAGCAGGGGGAAAGGATCAGTCAAAGCAACCTAAGCCAACACCACTAAAACATCTCACACTCTGTCATGATTTGCAGCTGGAGGGGTGCACACACACAAAAAACCCTCAAACTGATTTTTGAGGAGCTAGTGATACTGTGGTTTTATGTACACACATATAATTTGAATGCATATGCTAAAACATTATACTCATTGGATCTCTCCTCCAATTTGAGATTCATGATGTTCACTTGAAATTATCCATTCTATCTAATGCATTTCACCCATGAAAGTTCTGTTTTCAGCACCAACTGACCAAGTTCTCATGTCCACTACTTTACAGTAGGGTGAACTACTTTACAGCATCCTGTCCTGTCTATCCACTGTACATGCATCCAAAAGTTTCCAAATAATTTCCCACTCAAGAATGAGAAAAAGCTTGCCTGCCACTGAAATATCACTGTCTCTGGATAAAATATAACACCTATTTAACAACACAGAGCAACATTGTCACTGCACAAGATGACATGCATGGTCTTGTTTTTACATCCTATCCATCAGGGGAGCATTTCTGATCATTATTCTGAGATGGATTTTGACAGTGAACCCAAAGGGAGGAGAGCATGTCCTATCTCTTTCAGCACAGAGCAGGTTCATGGTGCTCTTGTATCCAGTTTCAGGACTTCCCATATCCAGCACTGGCAGTGAGATGTGTGGTCATGATCATAAACGTGGTTATATTGGCTTTCACTGCAAGAGAAGTTTTAAACTATAGGAGAATAGTTGCGAAGTTCTGAGAAAGAAAAGCAGGATTCTAGAGGGGGTGGGAGGGAAAAGCTATTTATTTACAGCATTTGTTTGATCTCCTTACTCAAACAAAAAGTTTTACCAATTGCCTTTGATAATTTCCCATTAATTATATAAAAACATTGTCTTAAAGACCTTGTCCTCCACTCAAAATGTTCAGTGACGTTGTAAAACACTTGCCAAACATAAGAGGATCTCTCTGACTGCTGATCCCTGAACATTTTAAGACAAGGAAACAAATGGACCTGAACCAAATCTTTTCATAGACTTTGGAGCCCACTGACTGTCCAGATATTCCCTATCAATGACCTGACTACAAACAGAATGGTAGTTCTTTACAACATCCCTTGTGGGTATGAGGCACAGAACATGGGCACAGCCATTCCCATATATATCATAATTTATACCAATATATAGCATGCTTTATACCAAAATACATATCACTGAAAAAAAAGGGAATGATACCTTGGGGGGCTGTGTTTCTTTTATATTGTTTTTATCATGCCTGAAACGGGAACAGTACTAATAAAATTATCTTGCTACCAACCCCTCTCTCAGAGGGAAAAGCTAGCACTGGTTCACTGGGATTTTTTTATTTCAAAGTACATGTGTTATCCCTTGTGTGTGCGCTTGTGTTAGTGCATGGCAGGTAACGTATATATTCTGAAATAAAAGAAATTCCAGTTAACGTATGGTATTTCTGTCTGACATCAGGATGAACTTGTCACAACCAAGTCTATGTCCCTGACTTGGACCCTAGTGGTAAAACTAAACTGACATTGAGTTGATTTAGTTTAAGCCAACAGAGATTTCCTAATATAGGCAGGCCCTATCTCTTGTCCTTTCATCCCAGCCCCCCTCTTTAATTTGGCTGAGTTCTGATGACTGAATCACTTCCCCCTTTGTTTCTCTGATTTCTTTCCTAATCTTCTGCTCCTGAAAGATGCTTAGTTCCTGAATCCCTATACAAATACGCTTTCCTTTCTAAGCTTCTCACCAGCCAAACACAGTTTTATTTGTTTATTTAATTTGACATGCTGGAGAGAAATGATCCCGTTTCCTATGGATTATCGAAGTAACAAATAGCTTTACAAGAAGGTAAACAAAGTCAAACGCATGCTGAAACTCCTTTGAACTGGGGACTTCCCATTCACATCCCTTCATAATGTGAGTCTTTCCCCTCTCCTTCACACTGTACACAAGATGACTTTCTGGTCACTTTGGACCATGACCACTCCTGGAACTGAGCTAGTCATCACTTCTTCTTCCATCTTTCCACAAACTTACCTTGAATTTCCAACAACATGACCAGACAACTTTGAATTCACTCTGTGATGGACCATTTTACCCATCTTGTCTTTGCCTCCACAGCCCAATTCCCCCCATCAATTTTTCGTTTTTGCAAAAATGCAGAGCTAGAAGAAGCTGGTGGTGAGTCTGGGAGCCTCCATGGAGGCAGGCATGCCACAGTGATTTTTATTGGGAGTTTTGCCTAACTCAGGTGGCAGACATGGTACACCTAAAGCAGCACTCTGCAAACACACTCCTGCAAAGTACATTTCTGGAGAAAAATAGACAAAACAACAAAACGCAGGTATGAATCTGGGCTAAAATTCATAAGGACTCAGAGCCACAGCTGCTGCTGAGCTCCACCCAGGACGGCAAACCCCAGCAGTGTGCAGCTCGCGTTTTTCCAGGGCACTTGGGTTTGGTGGCTGGGGCCTGCCTGGCTCCCCCCCACCCCCAACATCCCTTTCTGTTTATTACTCCTGCCGTAATTGGGAGGCATGTGTGGATGAATTAAACATAGCAGGACAGATGAGAAAATTCTCCCTCTTAGCTGGCTGAATGAGCAAATTTAACTGAGCCTGTTACCCACTGAGTATCGTGCCGACATGCCAGGGTCCGGTTTCCTTTGAGCTCGCCCTTTCATGCGGAGTCCCTCTGTGCCCCCTGCCTTGCTCCTCACAATATCAAACAGCTGGAGTTTCAGTGGCCCCAAGGAGAAGCCTTTGCATCCTACAGCAGCAGCAGTGGGAATTTTGTCTGGAATCAGACAGGGACAGGGCCAATACGGACAAATTGATAGCCGAGGATCAGGGGGGCTCTGGCATCTCCAGAAGGAGATAGGACACCCCCACCCCCCAGCCATAGGCTGTGCTTGGTCAATGCCCAGAGTTAAAGTTTTCTTATGACGGAGGAACTGGAGTTAATGAGGGAGTTTCAGTTTTCACACTACTTCGAGCTTCAGACAGGCCGGTGGCATCCAGAAGTCAGTTCTGGCAGGGAGTTTGAAACAAATGCGTGCCAGCCTAGAGCAGGCATCCCCAGCACAGTAACAAGAGAGCTTCCTGAAACCAAGACTGCCACTGGCTTTTCCAGGGATGCCAAGGGGACATGGCTGCACAAACCAGCACCCTGTTTTGTCCCAAGGCATTTCTTTTGGGAGGCAGGTGAGAAAAACAGCATATGAAGGGTACTGCTGCGTCCATCTATTCCCTCAGCCCCAGGGATAAACAGGGAATGTAATCCTGCAGGGCTGCAATCTTTTCTTTCATACTGTTTAACAAGCCCTGGGGCACTGCTTTGCACAAGGTAGCTCTAATTCTGCTCCCTCGCCTTTTTCTTCCCACCTCTGTAAGCCTAAAACTAGTCAGGGCTAATTCAATTCCTGTTTTAATTTAGGAGAGTTTACAACTGCTTTAAATTAGGAAACCAGCATTTTTCAGACAAGGCAGGTGCTAGAGGTCTTAGCACTTGTAAAAATTAGGCCACTTAGTGAGGTGTCTACATACAGATTTAGCACCTGAGAAGTGTGTTATTGAGCACTATAAGGAAAAACTTGGAATCTCGGAAACAATTATTTAAAAGACAATTAGACAGCAAAGTTAACATTTCAGAGGGAGGAAGTTTGTGTTCAACCTGATAAGTCTTTGTGTTCAACCTGGTAAGCTTGCCATTGAAATGGAAGTTGAAGAAGCCATCAACACACACTCCCTCCAAATTCAAAAAACCTACAAGAAAACCAGTTTTAATCTTTTCAGTACCTATGTAATAAACCAAGGAAGTAAGAACCCCAAATCCAAATAGAAAAAACACCAAATCATTTGCATCATCCTTATGTGTGAAAAATGAGTAAGCCAGGAGATCAGAACTCTCCTGAAGTGTCACTAAGCAGGAATAACTCTGAAACCCAATGATGACATGAAAAACTTCAACTCTTTCACCCTCTTCTTTGAAAACTGAAGGACTTCACATTTAGAAACTACAGATCGTATTTGTCATCTATGCGCTTCTGTACATGGCAAAAACGTGAGAAACCTATCCTGACTTTTCAATGACGGATTTGTTTCAAGATAATCTTTACTAAAGGGCCTTGAAAGACCAAAGATTTCCCTGCACCTCTGGGTAAACTTAAGTTTTGGGGCATGAATTCACTCTTTGGTTCAGGGCGACGAAGTGAGGAGGAAGCAGTGGGGTTTAATCTCAGGCAGTGGTGTCACTGCTTTTCCTGAAAACATGTGCCCGAGACACTTTCCGTGAGAGCAAGCACCTGCTAGGAAGGGACGGTTGGAAGAAAAGACCTTTTCATCCTTTTGGTATTTATTACAGCTGATGACCGCCGAGGATGGGGCGGGATGGCCGCCCAGGAGGGGCGCCCGGGGGGCTCCGTGAGCCGCTGCTGCCACTCCGGTGTGCGGTGCCGGCCCGGGACCCCCGCGCCCGGGGCAGCCCTCACCCCGGACCGGCGGGGCCGCCCCCCTCGCCCACAACAAACTTTGTATCCCAACTTTCCCGCTTCCGCCGGGCCGGGTGCGTGGGACGGCGGGGAGTGGCCCTGAGGGCCCGCGGCTCCCGTTTTGCGGTGCTGAGGGCACGGGGATGGCGCGGGCGGGGGACGAGGCTCGGCCGCTGCCTGGCTTTGGGGAAGGGGTTTTACTTTGAGTTTTCTCCCTCCTCTGGCTCCTCCTCTTCTTCCCTCCTCCTCAGGGGGAGGGGAAGGAGGGAGGCTCTTGGGGCAGGAGTAGCCGGAGCAGGGAATTGTTTGGGAGTTCAGTCATCCAAAAGCCGTCTCTCGTATGGAGGGTCTGGCTTCCCGCATCCCGGCGCCTCTTCCCTCCTCCTCCTCCTTCTCCTCCTCCTCCTCCTCCTCCTCCCGCCGCGCCTGAGCTCAGCGCGGCCCCCATCCCCAGCGCCAACCCGCAGAAAAAGCACAACCACCATCCCCAAACCAAGGGCCCCCCCACTTTCCCCTTCCCCCCAAAATAAGCTTTCCCCCCTCTTTCTCTCTCTCTCTCTCTTTTTTCCTCTGTGTGTGTGTGCGTGCGTGCGTGTGTGTGTAGTGAATTCCCCGCAGATCCGGCCTGGAAGTTCCCAGCTCCTGGAGTTAAGCCTCTTTGTTGCTTCCCTTCGTTTGGGGCATCTTTGTGTTTCCCCCCGCCTGCTCCACTGGAGACCGCGGTGAGTGAAAGAGAAGGGGGCCCGGGCCTGGTGGCCCTGGCGAGGGGCTGGGAGGACGCACGGTGGTGGCGGGCGATGGGGCGCAGGGCTTGCGCCCCATCCATCTTCAGACAGCGGCAGAGTTCGGGAAGTTGGTGTGGGGATGTGAGGAAGGGGATCTGCCTAGGGATGTAGCAGACGTGACAAGGGAGTAGTGGAGACCCGCTGGTCCCCGCCGGGACGGGGCTTGTTTTGGGGCAGGCAGGTGAGATGTGAGCGGCTCGGATGTTTCCCTCCAGCTCTTCCTCCTCGGCGGGCCGGCCAGAACTAATGGAGGGCCCAGGGCACGCACAGGCTCCGCGCTGCTCCAGGACTCGCTGGAACTTCCCCAGCAGCCTGGTCCACGACCTTGCCCGTCCTCACTGCCGGCTGGGCGAGGAGGCACGGTGAGCAGTGGCGAGAGGAAGGAGCTGTGCAAAGTAAGCCGCAGATCCATCCTCCATTGCTCCAACTCTTGTCAAAAGCTGCTGGGAGTTTACAGGCGAGAGCTGTCTCTGGCAGATGCGAAGGCATTTCGGTTTGTGCTCTGTGAAGGGGCTGCTGCAGAGAAAAGCGGGGGTGGGTAGTTTGTTGGTGGAATTTTTGTCCTTTTCTGTGTCCGTAGAGTTTTTAACCCTGGTGGAAGGATAAGGAGCGGCTTGGGTCAGGGGAAGTAATTTTCTGCCCGGCAGTGGGATGTTGTAGGATTTGTGCACGCGTGCCTCCCTGCTTGGACTGCAGCTTTGGCAGGTCGTCTGGATGGTGACTGTAAATAGAAAATGTGTTGGGGAGAAAGTGGGATGCTGAATTTGTAGCCGTGTCCAAGCAAGACTTTTTAAGGTGCTCTGAAGATACTAATATTTGCTTTGGAAAATAATAATAGACTTTAACCAATACCTCTGGCTGGCAAAAGGTAATACAAATCTATCTTTGGGCATTTCCCCAACTAATTCTGGTACCCCAAGTGTTATTTCACTGGCATTGTGTGTAAAGCAGTTCACGTCTATTAAAGTCGGGCTTTTTTGTCCCTGTTTGTTTTAAAGAAACTCTCTTGACCTCTCTGCAGCATTATGTGAGTGGGATAACAGGAATCCATACACACACTCAGCACCCGCATGTAATTCCCAGCATGTCTTAAATGTTTTTCTTGGTGCCCAATTCTCCTAATTTCTACATTACTAGTATAGTGTCTTTTTGATATGTTCATTTGCAGTCTGCCATTAAAATTTCTTTTCCCATGGGCTAAAAAACTACCATGGAAAATATTAGAGGAATGTGGGCGTTTTGTAAGTAGAATTTTATCTTAGTTTTCTTTTGAAACTAACTGACTCAGTGTGCCTACAATTAAGAGGAGGGTTCCTCCATATTTATGCCTATGTACTTATATGGCAGAGACTTCAAACTGATGGGTTGAATATTGAGGTTCATGGCTCAGGGAAGGATTTCAGAAGAAACACATCATGGATTTGCAGTGAAGATTTGTTCTGTTTATTTAAGTGACCCAAAGAAATGAAGGTGAAATAACTTCCCATGCTACTAGGAGTCATGTGAGGATCTTCTGAAGTAAATAGGACAATTAGGAAGAGCTGTGAGCTCCCTGCTGGGTTCATGATATTATCTTACAAGAAATAAATGGAGTTTTGTTCCATGTCCTTTTCTTAATTCTCCCCTTCAGATACAATTACAGGGACTCATCCTGCAAATACCAAGCAGAAGAGGTCCCAGTAGGTGTTTGCTGTGAGGGATGAAGTGAGATACAGTGCAGTCCTCCCTGCTTCCTCCTGGGGAGTGCGAGGCAGTTTCATCTGAAGGATGTACAGAGATCCTGTGCAGATGGGAAAGGCAAGTTCAGTTTTCCCCCACTCATACACACCCACCCACAGGACTTTTATTTGAGAGATATCCCAGTACAAGTAGCTGAATCCACACATTTCTTCTCTGCTTGGCACAATGAAGAAGTATTAGAACTGCACGTGTGTGCTCCTGATATGTTGTATGAGTTCTATGTATCCCTGCAGTCCGGAGAAAGCAGCTTTTCTGTGGCTTCTACTGACATGATACAGAGGTACAGAGCAAGAGGATCTTTGAGATTGCAGAGTGAAACCCGGTGTCTGGTGTTTGCAGAGGTCTTTGCAGCCCTTAGGGTGTGAGACTTCCTGGCTTGGAAGTTTTGCTCCATTGAAGGACAGGTGAAAATTGCGCAGTCCGCTTCACTCCATGAAATTCTGCTATGTCTTCAAAACTGACAGCAGACAGATCCCTCCAAATCTTCAGTACCAAACTGGCAGCCCTGAAATGCCTTCAGGATGCTAGTACAGCTCCTCCTGGCTGACTAGGGCCAGCAGAATTGCCTCTTTGGGAGCCAGCTGGAGCCTCCTGCCGAGCAGGAAGCGTCAGGGAAGGGGCTATGAAGCAAGCAGCCTGCTTTGTCCCCATACTCCCTAGTGACGCAGAGAACTTCCTTGCCTGAGTTAAGAAAAGTTGCTCATTTAGGACAGACCTGAATTTTTGTTATTTCTTGTCATTGTTAGTGAAACACTTGACTGAAACACCACCAGATCTACCTGCCAGTGTTTCCTGACCTGTTTCTGAACCACATGCCCTTAGGAGTACAGAAACCTTGCAGTCTGATAACAAGCACAGGAAAAAACAACAACTATTGCTTCTTCTACCTGGGCTGTGGGAGGGAACATGGGTGACAGGACAGGAAAGGCACTTCATCTGTCTGGAGGTGCAGGTGTTTGGGCTGGGCCTTCAGCCCATGCACATGCCCTGTGGTAGCTTGAATTTTCTCCACAGCCCTGTGCCTTACTGTTCCCATGCAGAAAATTGAACTCGACCCTGTGCTGATGGGTTGAATGCTGGGAAGGGAGGTAGATATTGCTAAGTTGGCTCTTCCCAGCTGTCATGTACCCACCAGCATCTCTCAGATCAGAGGTGCACTGAGGAGAACCCTCTCTGTTGTGCTGAGCCTCCCCAGGACTGCCACAGGGCTGGAAAGGTACCTCTGTGCCTTCAAAATCACTCTTTTCCCAGGCAAAGATAGGCTGTTCCCCACACTCTGCCCTGTATGCCTCTTGAAGCAGGGGAGCAATGACAGGGAAGAGTGTGCTGAGGACCATGCTGGTTGTTTCAGCCCAGGTTGGCCTGCAGGTGGGTTTTTAGAGACTTGGGCTCAGCTGGGCTCAGTTCAGTCACCCAGCCTGCAAGATGTTGCAACAGCAGTAGGCCAAGGTAACTCCAGGTTGACAAAAGTTCCTTTGGCAGTAAATGATGGTGTGTTGTTCATTTTAATATCTGATGCTTCAGAGATGTGAGGCAGAATTCCCTTGGACTTCTTTAATGTGTAGAGGTGACTTTGATATATTACTGCTGGCATGTTACAGACCAAGGCTTGCAAATCTCTTGGTTTAAACCATTACCTCCCAGGTTAAAAATTTGCAGTGTGAATTCTGCAGTTAGGATGGGATATCCCACAAGGAAAAGGTTGTCTTGCAAAATCTTTGGAGACTTCCTGTTTCTGGTTAGACTGAAAACATCCTGAGGGAAAAAACCTGCTGCTGTGTATTTTGCTGCTCCTGTGGTCAGTCTCAGTTTAAGAGGTTGTTATGTATTCCAGTTCCTAGGCCACAAGAACAATTTCAGACAAATAATGACTAAATGAGTTGCAGGTCCTTAGGTAGAATGGGGGTGAGTATCATCTTTCAGGTTGCTAAATGTACTTTGGGTAATCGTTCAACAAAAGGTATCTCATGCATCTCTTTCTGTTTCCTGATACTGGGTTTAGTTCCTCTTGGCTCTGAATCATACATCATATCTGCTGCTCCATTGGCTGAACACAGAAGCCAGTTCTCTGGAGGGAATGCTTGCAGAATGGGAAGCTTTCAAAATTTGCTTTGTATGCATATTTGTGCATAAAATCTCTCCACAGGAGCGTGTGCTCCAGCAACACAGCTGTCTGAGTGTCCATGGAAAGCTAAGACAAAAGGAGTATGGACGCAGTGGAAGCAAGTTGGCTGGAAAGCTCAGAAGGATATTTATTGCGGGGAAAAGAAACCACTTGGTGCTTGCACAGTCCCAGAGCTGCTGCGGGCGGTGCAGAGCTTTCTGCTTAGACAGGGAGCAACAGATCCCTGCCCTGAGGATGTTACATGCTCCTTTTATTAAAATGGCCTCTGTTCCCTGCAGAAGGACAAATGGGATGGGAGGCTCAGCTCTGCCCGATGGGGTTGGTAACAGAACACCTAGACTGGGTGCCTGTGAGGGGCCCTGAGGGCTGCCATTGTGTGTTGTAGGAGCTCTCCAGTAAGAGGCAGTGCCAATTTATTTTGGCTCTAGTGGCATCGATGGAGAGAAATGTGCGTCAGGGAGCGTGTGGGACGTGCTTGAGCTTCTTTGCCCTGCTTGTGGGCAGTGTGCCAGCACAGAGGTGAGAGCCAGACTTTATCCTTGCTTTCTGCTCAGCTGCTCTTGAGAGGCTGCTGCCCTGTGTCCAGTCATCTTCCCTGAGCAGCCATTAGACATGAGGATGGCGACTGCGCCTTGTGCGTGTGCAGTGCTGGAGGCTTGCTGGGCAAAGTCCACACCACACCACAGCGTGTTGCCCCTATGGAAACCCACCCTTGTCAGGTTTGCCGAGATTTTGGGCTGTGGTGTCTCTATATATGTGTGTGAAAGCCAGATGGTGTTTTGGAAAGTGGTCATTTTTCATTAACTTCTTTGCCTGGCATAGGCAGTAAATCTTTCACCCCGGGCCCTGCAGCAGCAATGCCATTTTGGCTCTCTCAGGTCCAGTCTGGCAGAGAGATCAGCCAGCAGGTTATACTTTCATGCATAGCCATAGACCCAGGGCTCTGCCAAATGCAAGGATGTGTTCACTGGTTGTAATGTCAGCGAGTCTGAACAAGCTTGTATATCTGAAGACTGTGCATCAGGCCCTTCTGCTGTTCTTTAAATCACAAGTGCAGGGGGAAAGGGTGTGAAGATCCTTGTCAGAGCTGTGTTGTCAGCTTTCAAATACCAGAATGAGGTCACTTTTTGTTTTTCTTTTAGTTGACAAAAAGGACAGGTTAGACAGAGCCCTGTGAATTAATGTGTTGAGTTTAGTGCAGTTTAGAAAGCCTGTGGTGACGCAAACATACTGAGGTAGTCTTTGAGAAATACACCTCAAATATGGATATGTTGGCCCGGAATATGGCATTTATTTGCAAAATTCATCTTCTTCTGATAATGTCATTGTAATTTATTGTGGTACTTTTAAGGAGAGCACCCACTTTGCTTAGTGATGCCAGTGTTTTAGGGCACAAGCCTGGCATGTGAGGGCAGCTGCATTTGGTTCTCCTCTACACCACAGATTTTCCCCCAAGTTGGAGCAAGTTGCTCTTTGCCTCAGCTCTCCACCTGCAAAACTAAGTGGCACTTCCCTGCCTCCTTGTGGTGTTGAGGATAAGTCTGCTGGAGATCAAGAGAGACCATAGATTTGCTGGGCCTCACAAAACCTCTTGGATGAGGACCACAGTTGGTTTCAGCAGAGAGCCTCCTGCGGCTCCAACAGCCCAGTGGGCGGCTCCTGTGGTTGCCTTTGGGGATGTGTGCCCCTGCTTGCTGGGTGGATGTGGGCTCTGTAGGGGCTGCAGGATGCTTTTGGTTGGGAGGGCAGGCTGGTGTGCAGCTACAGCAAAGGCCCTCTCTCAGCGTGACCCTTGGGGAGCCTCGCGTAGGTAGCAGCAGTGCAGCTGCAGCGAACTTCTGGCTCCAGCCAGTGGTGGTACAGAGAGGCCATTGTAATCCTATGTGCTGTACAGTGTACATCTCAACAGGCAAAGTGGCTCCAGGGTTGGTTGTTTTTTTTATTTTCCCCCTCCTCCTCTCCATCCCTTCAAATCTACTTTATGAAGTTCCTCCCCTTAAATTGAAAATTTGGCCTTATCTTCAAAGGAGCCTTTTAGTGCCAAGCTTTTAAAGGTGGGGAGGAGGCGAGAGTGAAAACATCACATCCATTAACAGCCCAGTTGCCAGAGAAAATGTTTTTTAAAACATAATCTGAAACCTTAGTGTTTGGGAGCCAAAGCCGAGATTGAATACAAGTATGGGCCTTGTCCCTCGAGAGTCGCAGCGCTGGGAATATGCTGGCACAAAGACAGACCATGGAGCGAGGATTCTTGTGCATGCACGCACACAAATAGACAATTATTTGGAAGCCAATGGTGTTCTGGATGCTGAAGAAATTTAATCTAGTGCCTTCTGTCCCAAGTTGCTCCCTGAGCTGTAGCTGATGTGGAGAGCATTCTCATTGCTCCAGCGCTTCTCTGGATGGCAGTCCCCCCCTGTAGCAGGAAGATTCTGGCTATTTGTTGGCCATGGGTGGTTTAAAGGACTGGCTGGTCCAGCTTCTTTAGAGCCTGCTGCTCTCAGTGAGAGAGTTCTTTGGGGCCCCTGAATGGTGATGGGCATATGATTTTTATGTTCTATTTTCCCAGAAGAAAGCTGCTTGTTTAACAAACCCAAGCACTGTCATATTGAAGGGCTGGGTTTGAGTCCCAGTGTCAAGAGATGTTTTCAGAAACATGCTGGGTGGGATATTTCAAAAGCACCTGGGCTGACTGATGATGTAGTGGAGAGTCAATGAGACTTGTGCATTGAGAGACCAGACAGCTCCCTTCCTCACTTTTCAGTGCTGGGTCACGCTTGGTGGGTTTGTGGGATGGCCCCACTGTCATCAGTGTAACAGCTGCCCAGATGAGTCCTGACCACCTACTCCTGTGTGGAATTGGACTCTGTTTCATAAGTGGCTATCAGGCATATCTTGGCTTGCTAGCAGTTAAGTGCAGCTTCTAAGCCAGAGTCATCTGGGCAGAAGGAGAGCAAGATGGCCCAATTATCCAGTTGCAATGGGGTTTGAATCCAGTGAGGAGCATCCCATTCCTAACTCCTTCTGGGACCTTACAGCCTGGCTAGCAAGACCCTTGCAAGAGGAGGGCTTGACATCTGCTAGCTCTTGAGTCCCTGTGGGGACTTCCCTACCCCTTGGCTGGCCAAGCAGGGTATCAGGCTTGTAGCTGCCAGGACATATCTGCAGCTGGTGGCTTGTAGGGTGAGACAAGCCCATGAGAAGCTGGTGCATGAAGAGCTCCTCAAAGAGGCATGCCAGCTACTTTAAATGTGTCCATCATCGCTTTTCGTCACTCTGACTTTGCCCTTGGGGTATCTGGGACAGGCCTGAAGGGAAAAGATGTTGCTTTGCAGCAGATGAGGAGCTCAGCTCCTGGTTCCGTGCCAGCTTGTGCCTGAACACCTCTGTAATGCTGTGGAGAAGGAGTCCAGGGCTGTGCAAGGACTGGTTTCCTCTGAGGACCTTGCTGCTCTGGGTGCCTGAGGTGCTGTAAATGTTGCAAGAGTAGTTCACTCCAGATCCTGTCAGAGGTGGCTGCCCAAGCAGCAAAGAGGAAGAAGGTCTTGGGATCATGATCAACTGTGGTGGATGACCATGCAGCCTATTAGTTTGATGATGGATGCTGAGAAAGGGAAGTCAGTATCAAGGTACAGAGCTGGAGCTGCTGGAGCCTGGGTGTGTTTGCTGACCCTACTCACCTCTTGGCAGGGAGGCATGGAGCCAGTTTCAGGAAGCCTTAGGGAAGAGTGTTCTGGTTTACATGGCTACAGCAAGACAAGCCAGCCCTGTGTCTCATAGGACAGGCACCAGTCTACTTACTGCTGCTCCCACTAGAGCTGGCTGTCCTTGCCTGGCACACAACGTGCAATACAGGCTGTGGGATCCTGCTGACGGCATCAGTGAAACCTGTGGTCTTTTGTGGAAGGAAGGGTCTGCTACTTGCATCGAGTAGCAATTTAGGCAGGAACATAGTTGCTAAATATACAATTGTCCTGTTTCCCTCACAATTGCCTGGACTGCAGATTTGGGGAGAAGGGAATGGGAGCACAAAGAGAACATCAAGAGCAAGTGGCAGGCTGTGTTTATCATTGATGCCTGACCCTATAATCTCCCTGGGGATAGCTTTGGACATCCCTAACCTCTGAGCCACTTGAAAGAACTGCCTTTAAAAAAATTGCCCAAACTAGTGACCAAGCAAACAAGTGCAAATTTCATCAGCCACAAAAATGTGAGTATAACCCACTTTTTGCATAGCTTCAGCACTGAAGATAAGTACAGGTTTCTTGACTCTCTGGATAAAGGCCTGAGAAAGGCCTGCTATGCCATCTTCCCCATCACCATATTCCAAAACCTAAATTATTATTTGTATTACAAATTTTAACCAAGGCTGGGACACAGCTATGATAGATACCATGTTAACTTGTAGTGGGAGACTGTTCCTGCATCCCCATTCAAAATGCTGAGGCAAATGTAGAAGAGATAAAAATAGAGCATTAAAAGGACACGTGTGCCTTGGAGTGACTTGGCAGGTCAGGCTGGAGCTAAGTACAGACCCCATGGTGCCTGATAACTCAGTCTCATGCTCTGTCCACCGTGCCCTGCTCAGAAGAGGTCAAAGTTGAGTGTTGCTAAACCTGGATTGAAAGTTGTCTGCCTTGAAGCTAAGTTGTCCATAGCAGAGTCTCACTTTCCTTGGCCCTCACCTCATATGAGTGGCTACCTGTGCTCCAGTGAGTGGTTTTCCAGAGGGGCACTTGGCACTGCAGGTAGTGTTGGTAGCATCCTGCTGCTGTGTGTGCCTTACATTGGGGCAGGCAGTGGGTTTTGGGGAGCTGCAGGTGGAGAGCAAGAGCTTGTGGCTGAAGGGAAAGGAAAGGAGCCAGTTATGTCTTTAATTCTCTCCTGTCAGCCAGTTTTCAGTTGTGGCATCATGCTTTGAAAGGTAGCTGGAAGAGGAGAGTGCCAGTGTAATAACAGTGTTTTGCTTGCAGCATACAATCTCAAATAAAACAGTACTATTACATAAATATTGTGTGCCTTCTTTCCACAGGGGGTCTGGGACTGTGCTTCTCTTGCTCTGGAGGCATTGCCTTTCAGTACACATACACTAACAGATGCTTGTGCACAGTGCACAAGCTCTAACAGATGCTGCTAAGTCCATGGCTTATATTGTGCCCAGGTGCAAGAGGAGATGTTCAGGTCAGCAAAGAGGTACCTTACACTGTAAGGAGGTGCAGGAACAGCAGGGAGAGATGGCAGAGTTACAAGGAGCTGCTCTTCCTGAGCACATTGAGCACATGCCTGGGGACATACAGGGGTATCTGAATGTTAATCTGACCCCTGCATGCACAGGTAGCCCAGTAGGGAGCAGCTGTGTGGACACCAATGGCAGGACATGAGCAAAACCTGGCTTGATGCATTAACTGGAAACTATCTCTCAAGGAGGACAGGATTGTTTCAATGAGACCTGGGCAGGTTCCTTCTGCCCTCTTTCTTGTGTGACTTAGAACACTGTTTGGGGGAGCAAATGGGGGTTCAGATGCATCCTCTTCTGGTATCTGTTTGCAAAAAGCTGTAGGCAAACACTTTTAGGAGGCTGCTCATGGCCATGCCCTGCTGCTGTCTGAGTAAGAGCCTGAACTGCAGTCAGAGGCTTTTTGCTCAGAGGAATTCTTTGAAACGTTGTTTTTAATGGCACTGTGTTGCTAAGCACTCTTTGTGTTTAAGTGAAGAGATGACTCAGCTCTTCTCTGCAGAAAGAGGAGCCTATCTGTAGTAGGACTCCTCCATTTGGCAAGTTGGTTTGATCTGCTCTCTGCAAGCTAAATAATTGAATTCCAGAAGAGATCTCAGATGAGGTGCTTTTGCCCTTGCAGTTTCTTGCTGGCTCAGTCAGTGCCTTGGGAGTGGAAGAGTGGTGGGAGATGTCAGACAGCTGCACAGTTACGGCTTTTTCTTCTCTGTTGATCCCAGGTCACTCCCTGTGCATGAAAGACTGCGAAGAGGCCCCAGCATAGCTGCTGCCTTCACTGCTGTCCAGCTGAATTAGACAGGGCATGGAATGGAAAAGGTGTTAAAAAATGGGTTTGTGCCACCCATCCCTCCTCATGTTTGCTGAGAATAATTTCTTCCTCTCTCCCAGCACCCAGCCCCCTTTCAGGTTGGCCTCAGACCTCGCAATGAGGAGGGAGAACAGGATTGCAGCTGAGGCTTCTAGCGTGCCCCTCTTCCCTGCGTGCATGCTGCCTCCCAAAGGATGTGGGTGCCTCTGCCAGGTCCTTGCACCTCCTTTACTCCCTGTTTTCTGCTTTTAATTTCCCCTCCCTCTGCCTGAGGTCCCAGTGCTGCCAGCAGTAGTTGCCGGGGCTGAGAAAGGCTTGTTGGGCCATATCCTGGGTACCCCTGCCCTTACTTGTTTTGGAGAAGACTGATAAGGAACAACTAGGGGTGGCTCCCCAGGCACCAGCCCACTGCTGCAGAGATGCTCCCAGCCCTCACCAACCCGAGGCGAGTGCAGCGCGCTGCGTGTCGGAGCGGGCCTGGGGAGCCCTTGCCCGGGCACGGTGGCTGCCTGCAGATGCAGGCAGGGCTGCTGCCTCCCCACAGGTTATTCTGGAGAAACAGCATCCTCCAAACGAGATCCCTGTCTCTCCTTCCCTTCTTTCCCCTCAGCTGATGGATTGGGGCTTGAGGGTTCAAAGGCAACATTTTCGAGTCCCCACCAGCATGTCCGATCTCGCAGCGTTTTGCAGGCTGGGAGGGTTTTATGCTGACCTGTCTCCTTACAGGCAGCCAGAGAAGCAGCGGACATGGCATGTGTGCTGAGGTATCAAGTATCATGGCATCTGCAAGGGGCATGTAGGAACCAGGCCAAAAAGGCTCAGTGAGTTGTTAATGAGCCACAGATGGTCAGCTTTATCTTGGAGCCTACTGATTTGAGCTTCTAGAGCTTTCTGCTGAATAAATACGTGAGTAAAAACTGGTGGTACGTAAGAGTTGGAAAGGAAGACCCTAAAATAAAGATCCTTAGGCAAATGTGGGGGACCTCAAGAGATCATCTCTGCTAGGGGATCATCATGTTTTTTCTGAAGGTCCCCTTAACTACTTGTGGGCTACAAAAAAAAGACTAATTTTCCATGGAAGAATTTTGTAGTTGATTGATCAGACCAGCAGAGGTTTATCTGTGGCTGTTACAGAGGAGGATCTGCAAAGGCTTTGCTGGAGTACAGAGCCCTGAAGGCTGCGATGAATGTGTTCCCCTCTTGCACAGGGCAGGATGCTCCCAACAGATGTTTGTTACCGGCAAAGTAAAGCAGAGAAACAGAAAAACTTCAGCTGGCAAGAAATGCAGGGGGAAATTATAATTGTTTGCCTGTTGGGCTTGCAGGGAGAATTCTTGAAGCCGTTTTCTGTCCCATTGTAGCATTTTATGTTTATATAGCTTATCTCTTTCTTGAGGAACTGTTAAATCCTGCAGCACGTTGTGGATGTGACTATGCGAGAACAGCCTGTTTCACCCATCCCAGAGCAGAGTGTGCCAGCTGCACAACTGGGTCTAAAATCATGGAGCTGCATTTTCACAAAACTGAATGATATTATTCCTAAAAGAGTTTATGGTATTTTCCAAGGTATGAAATGGTTAATAATTTCCCTAAGGGTAATTCTGAGATTGTATTTCCCTTAGATTGGTGAGTTTTCACAGGTGCTAGAGGGAGGGGAAAGACCTTATTCCTTTCCACTTCTAATGCTGCACTTGAGGTCTGTAGCAAGTGACAGTGTTTAATGTAAATTGGAAGGTAGGTACTGCCTGAGCTGATCTACAGATGACTTTGCACTGAACAGTGGAAGGTTTTTCTGGGGGTATTTAGTGCTATGGGACAGTTACAGATTTCCCTTCTCAAAGAAAGTGCTGACAGTCCCTGTAAGCAATTAGAGATAAATGTCCTTGAGGCAGAGGATGGCTTTTGCAGGGTACCTAATACTGAGTTCTTAAAGGAGTCTCTGTAAAATGAATCTGATACTCCTTATGTTCCTTCTGCTACTGGACAGTAGTATAAGGATTTCTGCAAGATGCAGAGAGTTCTAGATTTATTTTATTTTCCTGGTAGACAAGCAAATGTCAGGGGTTTGCTGTGTCCTCCCAGGACACTGCTGGGTGAGTCTTTGTGGAAGACAGAGTGATCTTTTCTGTGAAACATTTGCTAATACTTCTCAAGAAAAGGTGATTTCTGCATTAAAAAGGCTTTCTGGAATGATAAAGAAATTCACAACACAAAAGCTTCTTAGTCCTTTGCAACAGAAGACAAGGTAGACTTCTTCAATTATTTTATTAGTATATTAGACTTAGGTTTTAAAAATGTCTTAGGCTGAGCAGAATACAGGTAGATGGAGAATAGATTAGAATCTCCTGTTGTCACCCTCAAAGCCCAGGAGCTGGTGTCACTGTTTATTCCTGGTCTCTTTACTGCTTACAGTTTTCTCCAAAAATGACTAAACATATAAAACAAGGATTGGGTTTGGGGTTTGAGGTTTTTTTTTTTTCCTTCCCCTATTCTAGGCCAGAGTCTGACCACAGTCATGTATTTGTTTTTTTTCTTCTTTACTTCCAAATGCAGTCACATAACAATAGCCTGGAAAAAAAGTACTGGAAGTGATTTGTTCATGAATTTATTTCCTTTTTTGGGCTAAGTAGTGGGTTAGCATTTGGGTAAGGATGCTGGGAGCTCCAAGCCGTCTCTTTTAAAGTTGAAGAGGGTTTAAATGGGAACCATCCTGGTAAAATGAGAAGTACTGTAGAAAGGCAGCCTTTCTGGAGCAAGCATTTCCATTGCTCCATGTGCAGAGTCTCATGCTTGGGGCACCTTTTCTCAGCTGAACTTCATTTGCTATTGATGTAATAGCAGCGTCTTGTACAGACACTGCTAAACAGGCTTTGTCTGCCACAGGCAGGCAGGGACCGACTGGAAGAGAAATGCTCCTCCCGTCTTGGGCTTCTTCAGAAGTGGGTGATTGTTTGCTTTCCTTAACAGTCTGCTAATAGGAGGTAGTGGGTGGTGTTGTCTTTCTTATTTATTTTATGTAGGATGTCATGACAGATGGTGATTTTTGACTGTTGTCCACAGCTGTAGAAACTGATTACTTTCTAAACCAAGCTAGCTATGATGGAGGCATAGGAGCGGGATGATCTGGGACAGAGGAAAGCCTGTCAGAGACATCAGATTCCCGGCTGACTGTGTTCTGTCATCTCTCTCCTGAGGAGCCGGAAAAGAAGTGTTTTGCAGAAAGGGTTAGGAGATACATTTTTAGTGTCTGGATCTTTGGGTCTTGGGAGGTGACACCTCTGATTACAAGGAAAGTTAAAAATCACTAGGTGGGACAACAATGAATATGTGATTGCTGTGCTGGTCAGGAGGATGGTTGTTAAATATCAAACAGTACAGGCAGTGAAGTCTTGATATTTTATTGATGCTTCAATGGATTTGGTCCTTATAGGAGAGAAAGCAGAAGCAAATGGAGCTTATGCATACTGGTGAGAGAACATAATCTGATAAAGGCTAGACCAGTCGGTAAAGTTTTCAGATCGCAGGAAATTTCCTCAAAGTATTTATTTATTTATGGCTTTGCTGAAAAATTTTCAACCAGCTGTGTTTAAAAATATAACAGTAACGAGATACTTAAAAAAGGAGTTAATCTCTCCCTCTCTTTGACATGCTGCAGAGCACCAGCTGTAGCACAAGCAAGCCCTGGGGAAACTAAGTGGTCAAGCTGTGCAGCCTGCGAGCCAAAGTCACACCTTGGGAAGCCAAACCCCGGAGGGAAGCACTGGCCTGTGGCAGGTCATGGGGATGCTGGAGGGTGACCTTATGGCCATCCTCCAGGGGCAGCAGGTTTATTTTGCCCACCTCTTCAGCTCCCCAAATCTCCCCAGTTCTCATAGACCCCAGACACTTGTTCTCAGGGCAGCAAGACCCAGTTTTGTCTGAAATACTGGGAGGCCTTGAACTGTCTCTGACACCCCCAATGGGGAAATGCTGGAATGAGGAGGAGGGGAAACCAAGGGCTTTTGTACTGAGGGAACAAAAAACATGCTCTGCATGTCCCTGGGTTCAGCTATTACAGACTACAGACCAGACTGGGTTTTTTTGTTTTGCTTTTAAATGCTTCTTTAGCCAGTGCAATTTTTGTAAATTATTTTTTTTGTCTGTCTCTTTGGGAGACAGAGCCAGTCTGGGACTCTTCATTTGGCCCATCCAGCCTATCCACAAAGTATGCACAAACTGTTGTTTCCAGGCTCATTTCCTCTAGGATTCCCTGTGGCTTTGCAATGGCCAAACCTTTGTGTTTGATACCAAAGGTGGAAAGGGCAGGCCAGCTGTGCTGTGTCCTCCAGCCCCGTGCCAGCAGGGCTCAGTGCTGGGTGCAGGAACTCTATGAGAGTGGTCAAAAATGTGTGTGGTGATTGGCAGAAATTTTTCTGAGGAAGCAGATGCCTCCTCCTCTGATGATGGCATGGCACAGGGTGGACTGAAAAGGCAAAGCATGTTAGTTTTAGTCCCAGATGGAGGGTTGTGTGGAAAAGTCCTGTCTCCTCTGGGCCTACTGGTTTTGGCTTCAAGATACCTATCACAATGGAAAAATCTCCTCTCCCGTTTCCTTTTTCCACCACTGGTAGCTAATCAAGATTTGGTTTTAATGACTTCCCTCTACTCTCTCTGTTTCCTCTCCCCCTGCCCCACACATGCCTTTTTTTATATTTTTTTATGCATTTCTTTTTGGCAGAAGTTGAAACACAAGAAGCATTTGGACCAAGATGAAAACAGTGAAGGAGCATGTTGGGCAGTGCAGTGCTTTGTTCTGAGTTCAGGGGGAGAAGAGGGGAAGCAAGGGGGGACAGGATGTCATTTCCCAGATGGAGACCCTGCCAAAGATGTTCTTGCTTCAGAAAGCAAGGAGTGATTTTTGAGGCTGTACCAGGTTTAACCCTTTGTTGACCCACTTCTGCCATCTAGGGAAACAGCAAAGGCCTGGACTAAAAGTGGGATGGTGTTGTGTTTTGTGGCCCAGGCAATGTGAATGGTCTCAAGCCAAAGTCTGCTGTTGTGGCTAAAAGCTGTCAACAGTCTCCTGTTGGAGACCCTAATGAGTAGATGAGCAATCTGTACTGCTTTATGAGTGGGAGTCTAACACTAGTGCAATTGCTGTTGGAAAAACGAGATCACCATGTTCCTTACAGGGGTCAGGACTGCTGTGCTATGCTCCTGCCCTGCCAGAAGCACCTGGTTGGATTTGGGATGCTGCTGAACTCTGCTTCAGCTGTTCCCATTGCAGGACAAGGAGCATTACTACCTCATGACGCTTGGGAAACACCTTGTCCTGTGACCAAAGGAACCCTGCACTGCTGGGACCGCAGCAGCAGCAAGCCCCAACCGTGGGGCAGCTTGTGCTTGTGCTGGGGGCCACTGGCTGGTTATAGCACTGGTCCCTCCTCTCTGTTTTGAGCCAGTCTCCCATGTGAGAAAACTGTGAGTTTGGAGGATATGGGGAAGTGGAAAACCTCTATAGGCATGTATTTACTGCTATATTTATAGTTCCTTGGGTCTTAGGTGTTGCATCAAGTGTAGGCTGCTGATTGTTAACTGCCCAGGGGCTGTTGCACAGTAGCAAATTGAGGGTGAGGATACAGGAGGGGAGTAGAGAAGGGAAAGTTAAAGCAACTCTGCCTCTTCATTAATATCTCTTCAAGGTTCTAAATACTTGGAGTACTTATGTCAGGACTCTAGAAGAGGTCATTTATCTCCTGATGAAAAAACCTCAAGGGTTCTCTATGGTACTGAACTGTTTCTTGGTGTGGAGGTTCAGCTTTTTAAATCTGCATGGGGTTCTCCTGCGGAAGGCCACCCTCCTTCCTCAGAGTTGGAGTGGACCAATGCTGTATGCATAAAATGCATCAAGTCCCTTTGTGTCAATGCAGATAGAGCCACTATTCACCACAACTTAACCTGCAAGCCTCTTTTTCTTTAGGACCAACAGCCTCTCTGGCCCTTTGATCTCTCACAGTCCTTCTTCTCTAGCTAGGAGGACAACAGCCTTCCTAATTCCCCGTGAACCTCCTGAACATAAACACAGTGTAGGTAAGAAGGTGTCAATAATTTGGGGCTGCAGAACCACAAACTTCTTCCCAGCAGGTTTGGCTGCAGCATGAGAGATTTTGTGCACAAAATCACGTGTGCAGAATGCAGATGGCTGTAAACATGCCGAGGGATGGTTATACCAACACTGCTATGGGTGCATCCATGGCCAGGGACTAACAGAGAAGTGATGCATCCAGTGCTGGCCTTGAAACATGCCCTGTTTCTCTCACATTTCTTTCAGACACCAAGAGAGGTCTGATCTATATGAAATGAGTATAATGCCATTCTGGTATCATCTGTTGGGATGAGCTGTAGAAGAATAGGGGCGTGTGGACAAAAGGTGCCTGTGATGGGTTTCAGCTTTATTTTTGACATGTTCAGTCTTGAATTTCCCATGGAGGTCAGCAGACCTGGCTGGAAATTCCATGGGCATGTCTTACTGCACAGCATGTCTAAACTCACATATTTTCCCTCCATTTTCTTGGATCCCTTAAGTCATCCAGGCACCCTTTCCAGCAGTCTTGTGAACCATGAGAGGGAAGCATGGACCGATGGATAGGCACTGGGAAGCAGAGACCAGTGTTTCCCCTCACTTGCCCAGTGCCACTGGGCACCCTTGGCTTCAGGGCTGGGATCAGCTGACTTTCCCTCAGATCCTTGGCCCTGGCCTCTGGCTTCTCATAGGCACAGTAAATATCGCCACAAGCTTCTAGGTAAAGTGGGGCTAGAATGCATGATAGCAGTTGCTGTTGGGTATTGCTTGTTATGGTGGAGGACTCCTTTCAGCCTGGACTTTGGCCATACTTCAGTTGCCCAGGTGATTGTATGTGTGTGGTGCAGGAAGGTGTCCACTGAACCCATACAAACTGCTGTACCACACCTGCCCAGTTCTGCAAATCCTATTCTGGATGAAAACATTTTGAAGATGTCAGTTGGTCATTGTTTGTCCATCCTGGTGGTGGGTTTTCTTGCAGTAGTTCATCCCCTTGGCTTCAGTAGTGCCTGCTGATGGGTTCAGTTGTCCTGTGACTGTTGATCATGGAGTGTTTGCAAATGGTGCCACATTGGCTCTGCTACTTCTCTGTTTACTTAGTTCTTGGCAGCTGGATGTTTGAATGTTTGCTTGACAAACACTTTCCCTGCAGTCTCTGATTACAGAAAGTTTAGTCTGAGAAACCCCACTGAATTATCCTGTTCTCTGTTGTCAATGGTATCTCTCTGTCTCCCTTAACCACAATATTTTGTGTGTGGTGCAAATTCATATTTTCCCCTTGTTGCAATCAGCGTGCCCCTCCCTGCTTGGTTCAGTTACCGAGGCAGTATCCCCAAGATGCTGACATCTGTATTTTATGAATCCAAAAATCCTGGGGCTAGCAGGAAGCAGTACAGATAATAACACTACATACCTGTCTAGCACCTTTCATCTGAGAATCTGAAATTGTCTGACTCATGTTCATCTCATTACTGCTTGTACCAGCTGGAGTTTGCTGTTCCTGTTTTTGCAGCCTGGAAAGCTGAGACACGGGGTAGGGGTATATTTTGTCCAATAGAGGAGGCAATTCCCGAAATGTGGCATCATAACCTCCAAGACCATGAGTTTCTATCCCTCTCTGTCTTGCTAATTTGCCTCCAAAAGGGAAAGAGATTGGAGTGGGATGGTTGGTTTTGAGCAATGCATTATTTACAGTGACCCATGGCTTTATTTGGTGTCTCAATAAATTCCACCCAAGAACAAAAAAGCAATTGCAAGATTTCTCCAAGGTAAGTTACCTTCCTTGGCTGTGATCAGGGGTCCATAATGTAGTTCTCTAGAAGAAAAATCTCCAAATACTGTCTCTTGTTGTCACTTTGGTGGTTTGAAGCAATGCTGAGGGACAAGTGTTCATGACTGGCCCAGAGAGGGTAAAGTTCTTACTGTGTTTCAGGGGTGGTAATGAGACTTATGAAAACATGTCTGCAGGTGCCTGGGTGGTCAGGCTGGGCTGTTAATCCATCCAGCTGCTGGCCTGTTTTGGACATGGTCCAAGACCAGGTAGGACACTGCTGCTTTTCTTACAGCCTCCAAACACAGCTGAGGACCTTCCAAGTAAACCTGGGCTGGTTTATGGTTTTGGGTGAAACCACAAGCAAACCACGTCAAATCGCTGGGTTCTGCCCCAAACCAGGCAGAGTGCATACATTTCTGTTTCATTTTGCTTGGAGATGACTGGGAGAGGTGGGAGAGGGAGGAAAACCTTCATGGATCCAGTGTTGATGTAAGGCCATAGGTGATCCATTCCTAAAGCCTTCCAGTACCATTCCCATGGCTAGACCAGACTGATGAGGGCAGAATAATAAATAATGCCCGAGCTAACATCTCCTGGGAGCTTGGGTTTAAGAGGAGGGATATTTTGTCTGAAACCCTTCCAGAAAGGGACAGTTGGGAGGGGGATTAGTGTAAATGTGGACCTTCAACATATGTAATCTCAGCCGAGGTGATAGGGCAGTTGGGTCAGGGTTTCCTGTGCTGTGGGGCCCTGAAGCATAATGTGCATGGGAAGTAGAAACTCTAAGAAAGAAAGGAAAGGGGTGAATTGCATGCCCTGGGGGGTAAAAGTGCATTTATTTTTCACATGTTGCATCAGAACACAGTAATTTTTGCCTGGGAGGGAGGGCAAGCATATGCAAAAACAGTCCAACACACTAGGAAAGGGGTGGAGAAGTGTGATGCCAATAGCTCAGGAAATGTGGCTGTAGGACTGTCCCCCCCTCCACTTCCACGAAGGGCACAGGATGGACACCCGCCCATACAGACCCTCTAGCAGGCATGTGCCAGGGCTTTGTAACAGAGTCACGCTCTCCCCTTGAGCCCAGGGCACCCCTGGCTCCCCACTCTATTCCCCTTCTCACATTCCCTCTTCTCCCATGTGCTTTTATTCTTTTTGCAAACAGTGTGTGCCAAATCCAACTTCACAGCTGGCTCTGCTCCACGTGTTTGTTTTCTATGCCTGCACGGCGCTCGCCAGCTCCGCTTGCGCCACAGCTCAGAGGTGGAGGCGGCGGGGGGAGAGCAGGGCTGGTGGGGAGGGAAACGGGAGCAGGCTGCTGCTTGCCAAGCCCTTATTTGTTTAAAGCTTAAGCCTGTTTGAGAGAGCCTTTTTGGAGTGAGGGGTAAGTGGCAGGGGTGGGATGCGGGGGAATGGAGAAAGTAAACTGTGCGTCAAGGAAAGCAAACTTTACAGCTGGAATTGCTGCTGATGCTTGTTGCGTGAAAGGCCTGGGACGGACCTTCGGCTCTGAGCTCCTGCTTTTAGCATGGGTTTGAATGGGCAGGGATGGGAAGTGGGGAGTCAGTGGCAGGTCTGTGCTGTGCCCAGTCATCACGGGCGCTGCTGCTGGACAAGCCTGGCTGTGGCATTGCCGGTGTGTCCTGAGAGCTGGCTGGGGCACAGGCAGGTGAGTCTCCCTTCCCAGGCTCTGAGGCGACAGTGTTTTGCCGTCCTTTTGTTATGGAGCATCCCCTTGTCCACAGAGAGAAACCATATGCCAGCCCTGCCCATCTGTCTGTGCAGGGCGACCTGAGGTCTTGCTTCATCTCCTGCCATGTTTGGCTCACTGTCCTCAACGGGACCATCATTTTTGGAAAGGCGTGTTTATTGTTGTGATGATAAATGGGGCAAATCACATGCAAACACTATCTTTTAAAAACCCTAAACAATGCAACCCTCTCCTCTTCATCTCCAGGAAGAGGGGAAATCTGTCATCCATCCTGATACCCCTCTGTGAGTGTGTCCCCCATGATTTTTCACCTCGGGATGGGCCCCTTGGGGTTTCAGAGCAGCGTGGCAGCTGCTGATCACAGCACAAAGCAGGGCTCTGGCTCTGCCCATCTGGGTTCTGGCACTCAGCGTTAGTCCCCGCACCCCACCTTAGGCATTTGGCACCAGCCAGAACATTTTCTATGGACAGTCATTTCTGTCCCTTTGTTTTGCTAGCCTTGAGCTTCCTCTTGTGTTTTTTGGAGTAGTGACATGTCTTCCAGGGGAAATTTGTCCCAGCAGAGAGTTCTAAAGGCTTTTGACCTGCTCCCATAACGAAAATTATTATTGTTAGTGAAAAGCAATTTAGTGACAGCTATGGAGAGTAAAACCTCCCATTTATTCCCAAATTTATGAAAGAAAAAAAAATCCCCAACTTTTAAATACCATCTTCAAAGGACAAGAAAAATGAGCTTGTACTCTTTTGCATCCCAGCAACAAGTCATTGCTGAAAGGAGTGCAAACTAGAAGGCAGTTTTTCTTTATGGTGGTGATGGGGATGGCTCTAAAGCCAGCCATCTGGGGATTAAACTTTGTATTGACGTTACTGGCAAGTACTTTGTCCTGTCTCTTTTGTGTGCTCTTCTGGATTTTGATGTCAACTGTGTTAAACTAGCCTTGTGCTTGTTAATGCAGTTTCTGGGCCTGCTCCCATTGAAGTCGTGGCAAAGATCAGGCTGATTTTGGTGGCAGTAGAATCAAGTCCTCCATTATAATCCAGAGGATGTGTTGTTTTAGCAGGTATTTCTCCTGTGCCACTGGCTTATGTTTATGATAAGCTTGGTCAGTTTTTTACTGCAACAGTTGGAGGCATCCTTGCTCTTCAAGTACACAGTGGAAGAAGGTTCAGAGCCTAGGAAAGGTACCCGAGTCTTTGCTGTGCCAACAGGAAAATTTCCCCATAGCAGCTTCCCCCAGGGAAGGCTTAACAGTGTCACTGGCAGTTTCTGTGCACTTTTCTGGTTTGTGGTTTGTGGGTTTTTTTATTTGTGTATTTGTTTCACTCTATTACTGTTTCTAATTGGACATGGACAAAATTCTTCTATTGTTCCTAGACAAAGATTATTAGGAATTTTTCTTTTTGTTTGGTACTTAAAGGTAGGCTCATGTTTAAGCATATGAATATGTAGGGTGCTCTTTAAAAGCATCCATAGCTGCTGTCTCTGGCTTGTGATCTACTCTGTGAACAAGAGGTCCTGAGTCTCAGATTGCAGGTGGCCATGGCTGACAGACACTGAAATGTGCTTGCTCCCCGAGCACTCCTGCTGTGCTCCATGCAGATGCTGACTGGTGGGGTTTGTCCACCACTCCTCTCTGCTTTGGTTTATATTGTACAGAGAGAGGAGTGTTTCAGCTGGTGGATACCAGCATGAATGGATGCTGGGATATTTATTGTCTGTCCTGTTGCAAGCTTGACCCCATCACGTGACAGAAACAATAAAATGGAGATGGGTCTTTTCAGGGCAGCTCCATGTCACACCTTTGCCATGATTTGTGGTCTTCCTTCCCATTCTTGACCACTGGTCCGGCCGCAGAGTGGCCGTAGGGTGATATTAGGTAGCCTAGGATTTGGGGTTTTTTAATGTTGCTGCCACATCGGTGGCAAAATGGTTGTTCTGGTCAACATCTTGATGTCCTGTAGTCAGGGAGTGAGAGTTGACTGTGTGTGTTCCCCAAGAGCTGCTGGGGAAGCAATGCAGAGTGAAAACAGCTTTGGAGAAGAGCATCCTGCTCAGGATCCCCATGGAAAATGCTGTTTCACTGGGACCAGAGCATACTGTGGAATGTATCTGTTGACTAAGCTTTTGTCTTAGAGCAGCAAGGCATTTCTGGTGGAGAGCAGGAGTGGTTTTCCTGCTATTCTGAGTAGGCCGCATGTAAATTAAGTGGAAGAGTGTCAGCTGGGGAGAGTGAATTGCTTGAGAGGTGATGGTGTGAGGTGACAGCGCCTGCTCAGAGGAAAACAGGACAAGGACTTGGGCCTGGATACACATGTGGCAGGTGAGCTGTGTGGCATTGCCATGTCCTTGTCCCTGAAACAGTCGGGACAAATGCAATATAAGGAAATCTGCCAAAATCCCAACTCCTACATTTCTTCTTTCTTGACCCTCTCATCTAAATTTAGTTTTCCTGCTTTTTCTTTCTGTCACCTTTATTTTTCACTTCCCTTTAGTATCTCTGAGGGCTTTTGCCCGGCATCACTTCCCCTGCATCTGCCAGGCCTGCCTTCTCTCTGACCTCTCCCTAACCCAAGAGGCAATTAGACTCTCAACAGCAGATTTCAAGGTTTGGGGTTATTTTGTTTGCAAAGGATGAGAAGGGAAAAACAAAAGCAGTGCCCTGAGTAATGTAAACTACCCACAGGCACATCTGTGTCTGTGTGATGACAGCTCCTGGTGGGAGCTGCCCATCGCTCCCTGCACCCTCCTCCACTGCAGCTGCTGACAGGGAGGGAACAACCTGAGGCCTGGCTCATGCTGATGTAGGATTCAGCATGGTGGAGCCCAGACCAGAGCCAGCTACATCAGCTGGCACTCACCTACCATCCTGTGGGTCCCACAGCATCAATCACCAGCAGAGCCATCCCCTGGGCTTTTCTTGCCTAGATGCACATGCTCACTTATTCCCAGCTCTTTGTTCCATGCTTTTCCTCTTTGTCCAAACAGCAGAAAGGTATAGACAGGTAAATTTTGTTAGTGCTTGTATCAAGCATCCTAAAGTAGCTAACTCTTCTACCCAGTGGTGTGAAGTCTAAAGGACATGGGATTGTTTTTCCTCTGTGTTTAGTACAGCATCTGCCTGCAGCTCTGACTGCACTGACACTGATCTCCAGCTTTAGTTATGATGGGAATGATAAAGCGAGTATTGTTTTCATATGACAAGAGATAGAATGCTTCAGGCAAGTAATACAGTGCAGTAAATCCCTTGCTTTTAAGACTGAAGGCGTGTTTTCACATCACACTGGTATCAGTGGATGATCTCTTTCCTGCTGCCTTCTCTGAAATACTTCTTACCATGAAGATTCAGCGTTTTCCCACAGCAAAGCCTCAGAAAAGCAAGGCTTTGTTGCTGCACCATCAGCTGAGTTTGTGGCAGCTGTAGTAGCTGAAAACTGCAAACACTCCAGAGAAGATAACTCATCACAAGTGTGTGACTACGTTGATGTGGGTTTTTTTTTCCTGACACCAGCTTTAGTAAGAGAGTAGGTTGAGCTGGACCACTGTGAGGCCTTGATCTCGCATGGCCTTGATAGCAGCAATTCTGCTGGTTCTGTGACATTTGAGGATCCAGGACCTGCACCCTTCCGTGAATGCTGCAGATGTATGCCCCTTACAGGATTCCTCAGCTCTCTAAACTAGGACCTTAGCTGCGAGGCTGGAGAGTCTACAGGTGGATAAGGGATGAGAAGGATGGAGAACATAGAGGGAAAGTTGGTCTAAAACTGTGGCAGCTCTCCCAGTTTGGGAGTGAAGTTGGACTGAAAGGTTTCGATTGGAGAGGCAGCATGTCCCAGCCATGGGGGCAGCCCCAGCAGCTGCTCCAGGGCCACTTTCTCCCTGCACGCACTTGGGAGAAGGAGCCAGAGAGCAGCCAGTAGTTCCAGGCTTGTTGCAGCAACAACATCTGTTTCCTAGGTGCACTTTGTTTCTGAAGAGGCTGTGCAGCACGCTCCATCTGCGCCCTTCGCTTTTTCTTTGCTTTTTTTTTTTTTCTGCCGCTTGTGCCGCGCTCGGCAGCAGACAAGGACGGAGGGTCTTAGGGGAGGGAGGCAGGCGCTTCCTGGGAGGACCCTGCACCAGCTCCGTGCCAGTCCTGGCTGTCGGGCTCTTTGCACCCCGAGCAGTATTGTCAGCATCTTGACAGCTGGCCGGCTGCATGCTTATTAGTTACTACTTTCCTCTTGCCCTCCACCTCTCCTTCGCCTCCCTAACCACCTCCAGCCTCTCCCTTCCCCCTTCCCGCTCCTGCCCCATCGCCTGGCCAGCCTTTTGGGGAGCCCCCAGCCTCTCCAGATTAGAGCTCTCCAGGGACTTCGTCCTTTTGAAAGGAAGAAAGAAGAAGAAAAAAAAAAAAAAAAAAAAAAAAAAAAAAGGGAGGGGGAGAAGGAGGGGAGGAAAAAAATTTATTAAAAAAAAAAAAGAGAGAGAGAGAGAGAAAAGAAAGAGGGGGAACAGAAGAATGAAAACAGACCCAAGGGGCAATAGTCCCTCGAGCCATTTCACTGCATTACAATGAATATGGACTCTATTAAGCTCCGTTCTGCCTGTTAGTGTTTCCCAGGGCAACACAGCTCCCATATGGCAAGCATGCAGCAGATTAGGGTAGGCCTCCGGGCTTCATTGAGGGCCCGAGGCTTGACTGGCAGTTGAACCCCATCCTTCCCCCCCCCTCCTCACACTTGACACTGCCTGTGTTTATCTAAAGCAAAAAGGGCCGGGGTGGGAGAAGGGGGCATTTGGGGGGTTATTGTCCCGGGCAATGGGAGAGGGCAGGGAGAGGGGTGGAGGGGTGATGAGGGAGGGAGTTGGGATGGAGGAGAAAGGGGGTGGGGGGGTGCAGCCCCTCATACATATTCAGGAGGGGTCTTGAATGGGCAGAGGAGAAATAAAGCAGATGGAATTCATGTTAAAGAACAGCCACAATCGCCCTCCAAAAACAAGGAGAGAAAAGCGGGCAGCCTTAAAGGAGCGTAGGGAGCAGCGTTTATCCAATTAGCAGGGTTGTCAAATTGAATTTACTCAGAATGGAGGGGGAAGCCGGGGGGGAAGGAGGGAAATTAAGTGTCTAGGGCATGGGGGGGAGCATGATATTGAAGAAAGGACGTGGGTTTTCTTTTTTTCTTACGCTTTAGCCTTGTCTTTTCAAGGACTGGAGCTGCTTTCAGGGCTCGCCAAGGGGCAGCAAAAGCCAGTGTGTATCACTCTGTTTTAGCACAGGGCTCCTCTCCTGGTAACTGTGGAAAAAGGGACGTATATCCTGTGGTTTAAGGCCATCCTTGCATCCATGGCCCACCTGCACTAGGGCTGTGCCAGGCTGGCAGGTCCAGCCACCTTGGGACCACCAAGCCCCAGGCAGCGCCCTAGGTGAGCCACACTTGCTGTGGTGCCACCACCATGGGGACACTGGAGAGCCTGTAGCGGGTACGAGGGTGGCATTTCACTCTTCAAGTGGCCTCACGCTCGCTGGCTGACGAAATGCCAACGTGAAGGGGTTTGCTGGGGCTCAGCAAAGTCAGCCTGATCAATGCCAGCTGGAAAGTGGCGCTCAGTTCAGAGGAGCTGTTGCATGGAGAGGTGCCAGGAACTGCAGGCATTGGGTCCTCAGGGATATGAGCAAAAGTCAGACAGGCTATGAGAAGGCTTTGCATCCTGTTGCTAATTCAAAGCCAGCATGCCCAGTCCTCTCCCTGGTGATGCTGCAGGCTGTTGTGGAAAGGAACTGCTCAGGGAAGTAGCTTCGTCTCGAGGAAGATAAAAAAGTTAAAAAGATGTTTGCATGTTTGGTTTGTTGCTGGTTTGGTTTGCATGAGCAGTTCTGTTCAAGGAAAAAAGATGTTTTACCTGCAAGTTTAGTTTATTTTTTAAAGAAGTGTCTATTGCACAGGACTTGCTTGAGTTAAAACTGTAGTTTGTTTTTTAGGGTCACCCAGTTGCAGTTTGTAGGCAAGCTCACTGATCTGTGGTGGTTGTGCCATGCCAAGTTTTTCTCTGGATATTTTCCTTCTGACTATGAGCATGAATTTATCCCAGGCTTTCTCTGTTGTTGCTTTTTGATGGACTCTCTGAGCTCACAGGCAGCCAGTAAGAGAGTCTTTTTTGCCTAATCACTTTTAAAAAGGTAGGAGGGGACCTCCTTATACAGTTAGTCAAGGGCTATGTTGAAAGAGCTAATGCACTCTGAAATCAGCAGCTCTCAGTGCTACAGAGGGAAAAACAGGCAAGCTTTTATCCCTGTTTTCACATGCACTCTGCTACCTCCTTGACTTCAAACGTGGTGGTGTAACATCGGGTTCTGCCTTTCTGCCCTATCCTGATACCAGCCACTTCCCATTTGGGATCCCGCCACTCCGTATGGCACCTGCACACCCATCACCATCAGCTGCCCAGGCTGTTCTGTGGGAGGGGGAGCTTCTGTCCTGCACCAACCTGTCCTTTGTCAAACCCTTTCAGAGAAAATAAGCATAACTTAACAGTGTGAAATTAATACTTTGAAATGGAGACGGGTTGGATAGAGGTTAATTTTGCCCTGTGGGATGTTACTGTTTGATGGGTTGGGGGAAAGCAGTCAGGGATGCCCAGATTGCTGTCCGTGCCCAGGAATCATGCCGGGCCTTTGCTGATCTGCTCACTTATGTCACCTGAACAGTATTTTTGGAGCTAGAGGATTATACAGTTGTACAGTGGGATTTTTCAGAGGGGATGGAAAAGATTTGGGATCCAAGAACAGCTTGCTTGATGGGTTGGAGGTTCCAGTCAGAGAGCCTTTGATTTCCAGCCCTGCCTGCCACTGCTTTGCTGGGTAACCTTGGGCCAGGTTGGCTTCCTCTTGTAGCCCAGATTCCTCAGTTTGTAAAACAAAGGGGTACTGTTGCTCTTTTCTCTTTCACATTTTCAGTGGTTTGTGCTTTACAGGGGAAGAAATGTACTGTCTTGTATTAAAAACTAATGATTACAAGTAAAAGTGGCTCATAGTACTGTGTAAGACATCGCTTTTTCTGAAAAGCTAAGGTCTCAATGTATGAAACAGGGAGCTGGGAGAATCATTGTCCCTACTTGACCTGCTGGAAACAGAGAGCAGCTGCAGTGAATTCTCCAGTCACCCAGGGTGTCCCCAGCTGGTAGCTGGGCTGAAGTTCTGCAGCCTTTCCCTTGGTGCAAAGCAGTCCCTACCCCTTCCCGCAGTTCATCCCTTGCAGGAAGAGATTCCCAGCTCCTGGTGTGCGTGTGCATTCCCTCATGCTGCCGTGGGATGTGTGGTGCAGGGATGCTGCCCCGGAGCTGGGGCACAGGCTGGTTCCTATTTGGGACTTGTAAATTACAGGCGGTGTGGCAGTAACAAGGGCTGCTTGGCTGGCCCTTGTTAAGCAGGAGGGGGCTTGGGACTGTGAGCAGCATTTCCTCAGTAAAACCTTCAGTTTCTAATCAGCAAACACCTCTCCTGCTGCCTGTGCTTAATTCAAATCCCTTTTTCCTTTCGAGCTTTGTCACCCCCCCCTGCGCAGGCGTGGGCCTTTCTTCCCTTTTATATCTTCACCTCTGGTTTTCCTTTCTCGCTCTACTGCCTTTGCAGTGCCCTCCATCACCACTCACAGCTGGGGCTGCAGGCAGGGGCCTCGCTGGCCTTAGGTGTGTGGTGGGAAGCCGAGCCGACAGATTTTACACCCCCGTCACCCTTCCTTAGCTGATGAAGCTCTTGTTAATTTTGTTCTCTTAATGGCCCCTCCTTTGATTTACTGGGCTGTCTGAAAGGGACTTAGAGCTCCACCGACAGGAAATTGTTATTTTAACCTGGCAGGAAAGAATTTAAAATAAATAAACAAATAATTTTTTTGTTTTCCCTCCCTCTTGAAGTTCTTTAAATTACTTTAACTCTTTCTTTTCCTAGGTAGCAATTAAGCAGGAGCTGTCAAGGCTGGTGTTGGTGGCTGCAGAAGTGTTGGCAACCAGGGGCACTTCACAGGGTACCTGCCTTGGGGAGGGGAGGCAGCAGAGCAGGACCCTGTCATGCAGCAGCCCTGCAGCCCCCAGTGCAGCTCCTTCCTGGGACCACCACCTCTGGGAAGTCAACCGGAGTGCCTGGGGCCTCTTCCACTCCCCACCTCTGCTGCTTCTCCCACTGCAGTCCACGCTGGTGCTGCTGGCAGGGACATGAGGCAGATCGAAAGCTGCCTGATTAATAAAGTTCCTTGCTTTGCACTATTGCAGGCTGCTTAAGGGCAGCATTTTCAAAAGAGGTCAGCTCCCATTTAGGCATCGAAATAAGTTGGTTGCCTATTCAGGAGAGCTCAGCATGTCAAGAACTGAATGCTTTTGAAAATCTGGCTTCAATTGTGGAGCTGAGAATTTCAAAATCTGGCCCTGGATCCTAGTAGTTCTTTTGGAATTGATGTTTTCATTCATTTTCCTCATTATTTTTATGCTGGCCATTTACTTTTTGTACTTCACTCAGCTGTGAAAGAAATGGCCACATGTCCCTATTTAGAGCTTGTACTCTTGCCTGGAGGTTTGGGGAGGTACTGTACACTTGTTGCAGCACACCTTCTCTCCTCATTCTCTCCTCAATGCTGTTCAATCTGCCCAGTGCTGTGGCCAAATTTTTTGAGCTCCCCTTTTTTTCTGCCCACCTATTGCTCTTCATCTTTTCACAGACCTGGGGGCAGCCGGTTCAGTCATTGCATCGATGTGCCTGGGTGGTCCTAGCTCACGAAGGGTCTCATGCACAGTTCTGCGCCTTTGGCTTTGCCCTTCTGGCCAGAGGCTCTGTGAGACACAGAGCTGCAGGGAGGTCTGGTTGGGAACATCTTTGTCTACTCCCTCCTTCAGCCTGGGCTCCAGGGAGCATCTCCTTTCCGTCCAACATTTTTCCATCCTCCTGCCAAACCCATCCAGATAGGGGGAATGAGTCAGTTTTGCTCTGTAGGCTTCCAGCACTTGGGGAACCAGACAGTGAGTCCTACCCCAAAATGTTTCTTTTACACCAGTGTAAGGCTTTCCATCTCCATTAAACCTTAGGGTGTGTTTTTAAGCCTGAACTAACTCAAAGTCTTTTCCAGATGAGTGTAATTAGTGGGACCTTAACTTGTGCATCAGCAGTGCACAGCACTGCATGTTCTGGTATGGACAGACCCAGGGCACTTTTACAGCCATCATCAGTGATGACTTGCCATGGTGGCTGTGGCATAATGAAGGGTGCTTTGGTGGCTGTCTTATGTGGAGAAATAAACTTCAGCAGCTCAGATGGGTCTCCAAGTCAGTCTCTGAAGTATCTTGTACGACACCATGCGCTGGTTGGTGGGGGAAATGTTGAGACTCTTCTCAGGTGAGGAGAGTGAATGTGAAGAAGGATGAGGTGTGTGGGAGGGAAGTTGCTGTCTTGTGTCTTTGGCACTGCAGGTTACCCATGGGGATTTTCACACGTAACTGGGCTGTGGCCTGCAGTAGCTGGAGTAAGGCCTAGCTGGTCTCTCTGAGAGCCTTCAGGATATGTCCAATGTCTGAGCTCTATCCATGCTCCTGGATGCCTGGAAGCCACATTGGGCCATGCCAAGTTTGACTTCATTTACCCTGCCTCTCAGCAGGGCTTGTCATCTTGGCCTCACAGCTACTGTACCTATGACTGTAACTCCTGGAAAGAGCTGTCTTGTGTAGAGCCCACTGGGCTAGCCAGTGCACTGAACTCATACTGGCCTGCAAAGTGCCGTGTAAAGATGCTCTTTGTGGCCTTCCCAAAACTCCAGCAGCACGTTGCTTTACTTGGTGTTTCTTTCTTTTGAAATCACCAGCTCAGAGGAGGCTTTCCTTCTCTCTTCTCAACTTTATATGAATGTCTCTTCCATGACTTCTCTTTCAAGCAGGGCTTTGGGATGTGGGAGGGGAAAGGGACAGCTGGTGAGGCTATTAGAGGGACAGCCCAGTTTGCAGAGATGCATGCAAGCCAGCTTGCTGGATTCTTACTGTCACAATGTGGACCTCAGCATGGCTGGCCAGGGACATTGCCCTGTGCTGCACTTTTGCACCTTTGCTGTCACTGTAGGCCAAGCAAAATCACTTGAGAGTAGTTTGGTGATATTTCCCCAAATGCTGTGGTCCCGTGCTAGCAGTAATCAGCCTTTCCTTGGACAGCTCACCAAGCCTCTCAGGGGGAGTCTGTGTCTGTCCTTACTTCAGGAGCTAGGAGGTTTTATTTTGGTCATTATGCTTGAAGGGACTTGTGCCCTGTTTTTGACTGAGATGGTTGTGGAGAGCCCATGTTCAAGGAGGTCATCTTAGTGCTACAGCTGAAGGGAGCTCAAAATCCTATAGCTGCATTACGATGCCAATAGAGGGAAATCTCTTGACTTCAGCCTGTTGCCTTTGATTAAAGATGAATTCAGTCTGACATCTGAGGTGTCTCTTGGGGCAGCTACCGAGGTCTTTAATCCCCCTGACCTGGCTTATCTGCTTTAGTGTTCGTTCATGAGTCTCCAAAGCAGCTCTTCACAGCAACCTGGGTTGTGACAGGTGCCCTTACATTTCTAGATTTGGGGGCTAGTTAATGCTTTCAGATATGAACCAGGTGGTTAGTGTAGACTTAAAACAGGTGGTGTGATTCAGGCAGAACAGTAATTTGAAATATTTTGGTAGGTTGAGTCTCTGAGTTAGAATGGACTTGTACTGCTCATTTACTTTAGTGTTCAAAATAGAATATATTCTAGACATAGCCAAGAAGTGGCAGCAACACTCAGTGGATATCTTCAGTGTCACTTTGTTGGAAATGTTTGTGTTTTACTCCTGAAAACTGCCTGGTGTGCATCTCTGTCATCCACTGTGCCAAGTATGAAATGGGGAAGGGGAGTGTGAGTATATGTGTGCATGTGTGCTGAGGGCTGAGGGTGGGATGTCTTGGGAGACTCCCAGCTGTGCCTAGGGGAGAGGCTGGAGAAGAGAAATGCTTGCATCAGCATCTGTAGCCTCCTCAGGCCGCTGGCTTGGTGAATCTGGCAGTTTGGGGATGTTGGTGGAGAAGCAGGGCTGGAAAGCCTGAGGGTTTCATCCATCATGTCTCTTGTCATCCACAGGAATCCACTGCCACACATCCCCTGCATCCCCTGAGGCAGCTTATGGGACCCTTCCCTGGGCACGCCAGGTCACACCGCATGGGATGGCAATGACACGTGGAAGGAAGAGGCCCATGTCCCCCATCCCTTGCCTCGTGCTTGCGGTTGCCAGCTGTTTTGCCAGACTGAGTGAGTATCTTTTCTTACCCATGTTGGTTTGCCTTGATGCTGTTTAGCATAGCAATGCCTCAAGGACAAAGAGGTTTCCTCTCTCTGCTGTTCTCTGAGTAGCCTTGACCAGAGGTCTAGGTTCAAACCCTTCTCCAGAGGAGGAGATAGATTTGGAGTTGCACATTTCTCTCAGGCAGTGCCAAGAAGAAATGGGGCTGGTGTACATCTCCAAAAATTAGGGTGGGTGTGTGAGGAATCAAGGGGATGATGCAACACAAGGAGAGGTGATGGGGAATGCAGAATGTACAGCACTGCAGCTTTTTCCTCTGTCCTTTCTATTGCTGTGTCTCACAGAGCTTTCTTATTCCCATTTTTTCCCTGTGTGCAGGTGAATCTCTGCAGGTCACAGTGCAACCTGCTTCCATTGTCCAAAAACTTGGGGGCCCAGTCAGCCTGGGGTGTGTGGTGGACCCCCCCCGAGTGAACCTCACCTGGAGACTGAACGGGAAGGAGCTGGCTGGATCAGACGAGGTGCTGGGAATCCATGTGGAACGAGGGAAGCTCATCATCACAGCTCTCAACAACCGCACCGTGGGGCGGTACCAGTGCATCGCTCGCGTGCCTGAAGGAGTCATTGCCAGTGTCCCTGCAGTGGTCACCTTAGCTAGTGAGTAGCTTTAGTTCTCTGCCAGCCCCTGCTTTGCTTGGGCCATCACTCACACATCTTGAGAGGCTCGTCCTATCTTGCTTGTTCATGCTGGCCTCTTTGGCATAGGCCATGTTGTAGCATTTTTGGCCACGGACTGGCTGGAATGTTGTGGCCCAGCCTGACCCAAGCTGTCCTTCTATTGCATGGTGGCTGCAGACCTGTCCTGCAGGGAGAAGTTTCTGCAAGACCAGAGCTGTGGGGTTTGTGTGCGTGGTTGGTTTCCTGACCGTCAGGTTGCCTGCTCTGGCTCCTGACTTATTGATGGAGTTTACAAATAGTACCTGCTGGTGCTGATGGCCAGACTGGTGCTGGGGCTGCTGCAGCACTGCTGCCAGTACAGGGTCAGTGTGTGCTGAGTTTTGCTGCCTTCCTGAGACACAACTCTGAGCGAGGGACTTTGCTCCTATCCTTGAGCTTACGTGCTCCTCGCCGCTGCTCTCTGGCACTGGGAGATGTGTGTGGCCAGAGGTGTCTTAGGTGGGCAACTATTGTTACAGGCCCCTGCTTTTGGCCAGATGTTGTGTGTATTTGGCCAGAAAGTGCTGTATTTGGATACATCTGAGAAAGTGCAGTGGAGAGCCCCACCTTCTCAGAAACCCACACAGTGTTTGGTGGAGCAAGTGTGTGTAGAGGAGGCTGCCATTGCCTTTCAGTGACAGTCCCTGAGCGTAGAAAGGGCTTCATCTTTCCCAGCAAAAGGGAGTTTGGGGCTAAGTCTTAAGAAAATGAAGAAGTGAAGATATTTGTGCAAAGTGGGGCCTGGCTTTGCTTTAAAGCCAAGAACTATTGGCTTGTCACTGATACATTAATCAGGAGTGAAATGTTTAGGCCAGGCTGGGTGGGAGGAGGAGGACGCCAGGGAAAGCAAGGAGAGAGTTGCTGAACTCTGAGGCGGGGTGGGAGGGGGTTGTCACGGGGCTGAATCTGTCGGGGGATTTGGCCTGAGCCCCATGCTGAGATTAAGTTTCGGAGAACACATTCCAGAGCAGAAAGGGGGCTGTGTGTGCTGGTGGCCTGATAGAGAGAAGGAGAGGAGGGGAGAGGTGGATGGGATTACCAAGGGCATGGTTTGCATTTAGGAGAACAGGGTGTGCACAGCTCCTCAGCCTGAGCAGTTCCTGCTTAGCTGATCCCCTTCTCTTTTTTCGCTTGCACCCCAACCCACCACCACCAGATCTGTCTCCTGAGAAAAGTATGCCTGACCTATCTGTCTGCTTTAGTCTAGCATCGGTGATGGGTGGGAGACAGGTCCTAAAGCACCAGCAGGCCCCACCATGTCCTTCAGGACAAATCAAAGCCACTGAGTAGTGCATCAGCGCTCTCCAGGAGCCAAATCACCTTTGCCTGCTGGATTGCAACTGGGGATGTGCATGCCGAACAGAAGGACTTGGCCATTGCCGTGGTCCCTGTGATGGCAAACACACTTCTGAGGGGAAGTCAGGAGCATTGTTCAGTGGAGCTCACAAAACTGTAGCCAGAGGTTGGATGACCAAGCAGCTGACCCATTGTGGATGACCCCTGTGCTGTGCAGTGCTGCATGGGTCCCTCATGCTCAGGGGCAGTTGGGGATGGCAGAGGCTGTATCCCATACACCTGGACAGCCTCAGGTGATAGAGAGCACCCAAGTGGGGAAGGTTTAGCAGTCGGTGAGGGAACAGAGAGAGAGGGCATCCTAGTAAAGATGTGGGACTGGTGGTGTGTGAGGAAAACCTTCTGGAGGGGTTCAAATAACCAGTCTCATGTTCATGAGCTGGAAGCTGCTTTCCGCAGTGGCATTGAAAAAACAGGGAGCACCTGTTGGTGATGAGACTGAGTTTGAAAACTGTGGTAGCAGGCGTGCCCCAGGCTCTGCTTCCTGCTCCTGACCTCCTCTATGGGACCTTGCTCAGAACTGATTCAGTGGCAACCATGGTCCTGGGAGTGAGAGGAAAGCCCCTGGCAGGTCAGCATTGCAGTTGATGCATCTCCTCCAGATAACCTTCAGGGCTGAAATAAAACCCCCTGAAAGTCTTAGTTCCATCCAAAAATTATTTTGGGGTGGCAGGGGGTGAAACTGGAATGTAAATGAAAGCAGTGGGGGGAAAGGGGGCAATGGAAATATTTTCAAGGTTTAGGTTTATTTTGGAAAAGAGCCTGGAGTCATTGGAAGAAGTGACTTACTAGGTTTTGAGGAGTGTAGGTAACATTGTCTGGCCAACTGTTAGGCTATTTCCCCTCCTTTCTTTTGGTCTTCTTTGGAGGAGTGTGGAGTGCCACAGGCTGTGTGTGCCTGGTCTCCTGGGGCCTTGCTGACAGTCAGCAAGCAGATAACCATCACTGCAGTGCCAGCAGCCACAGCGTAGCCCTGGCATTGGTACCTCCTTCTCTCATCTGCAGCACAGTGATGCCGAGGCCATCTCTTTTTCCCCTGGCTCTGAGAGCTGGTTGAGACTTGCATTTAAGTTCTCCAGCAGAGATAAAATAGCTGTTGCATAGCCGAGAGGTGGAGGGAGGAGGGATTATCAGAAGAGGAAGATTTCATAAAGTGGCAAAGGTAGCAGCACTTCAGGCATTACTTGGGCACCTTTGAGTCCAATTAGAGCGAGCTGGTGCTCCACACAACCTTGTCAGTCCATGGCATATCAGTGCAGCCCACTGTAGCTCACACCTGCTGATCACTGCTGGCCTGACTGTGGTGCACAAGATCAGTCCTGCAGGCCCCGGGGCAGCACTGCAGTCTGGGACAGTTTGTATGGATAAAACAGGAGTATTCCTGATTTTCCAAGCCAGGCCTTAAGCCTTCATATGGATGACAGCTGCAAAGAAGAGAGATTTTCTGTGCCTGATTCTAGGCAGCAAAGTTGCCATCCAGCCAGAAAGCCCAGCCCCAGCCCCTTTCTTGGGTAAAGGTGCTGTAGGTAAAAGGCATGACTGCAGTGGCCTGCAGTGGGCTCTGGTGGGGCCAAGTAATTCCACGAGAGACTTGTTTGTGGTGCTGAGGGCTGCTTCTGTAACAGCCAAAGGCTTGGAAGGACAAGAGCTCTTCGTGGAGCTCACAGAGGCAACTGAAGTGCAGAGCTGGAGCAAAGCTGATGAGCAGAGGTGGCGAGAGCTGTGTAACTCCCAGCACTCACCTGCATGCATGGAAAATCAGTGTAGCAAACACAGCGGCAAGCCTGACCTGGATAGACGGCATTTAAAAACAAAACAGAAAAACAGATGAGGGGTGCAGCAAAGAAACTCCACCCGTTGCAGTGTCCGTGTGGCCAGGGGTGTGGGAGTGCCGGTACCTGTGTCCCAGGAATGCTGTGGAAGGGAGGTTTGTGCCCTCTTCCCTCCATCGGTGCCAGGGGTGAGGTCAGTCCTCAGCCTTGTGGCAGCACGTGTGGGAAGCTGGGCCTCAGCGAGTGGTGCCTGTGGGCAGTGACCCTGCACGGGGTCGGGCTGGGCATCCCCCAGGAATTCACAGCTGCTTTCTGAAGACAGCCCCATTCATTTTCCTTCACCCGGGCCTCTCCTCTGATACTCCCCAGAGGCAACGGCAAGAGGGAGAGAGGGCAGGGGATGGCTGCCTGTTGGAACAGCATTTGCAGAGCAGGCACGGGGGGCTGTGGCCCCGGCGGCAGAGACGGCGTGAGGAGGGGAGAGAAGGAAAACACAAGTGGTGTTTTGTGAGCACAGCAGAGCTGTGGCATGAGGACTGTGAGATGGGCCCAGGGTGGGGGAGTGGGGCTGAGGCGTGGTGGGGGAGATGTACTGGGGAGGTGAGTAGGCAGGAGTCTGTGGGGTTGAGGGACTGTGCCTGTGGCAGGATGAGAGGAATCTGGTGGTGACAGCACCAGTGCCCAGGCTCCTGCAGTGCTGGCTGGATGGGGAGTGAGAGCCATAGCCCTAGGCTGCTCTCTCAGCTGAGGGGGGAATAGTGGAATGTTCTTGCCCCAGGCTGGAGAACCCCATTCCTGCCTATTCCCCTTCCTGTGCTCCCTCCCTTACCTCTTTCACCCTTCCCTATGGCAGGGAGAACTTTTACCTTGGGGGCTATAATTTTATTTACTATTGCTTCTCCGAAGTTATTTATGGTCTCCCATTCATTTAATCGGGTTTGTCTCGTCTGCCTCGGTGCTTGGCCCCCAGCCCTGGGATTCAGCTGCTTTCCCTCCCCAGTGACAGCAGCACAGTTGCCTGCAGGGCTGACCCTCCCTGCACCCCGGCTCGCCCCATCGCGCCTCGGAGCTGGCTGCAGATGGACACAAGCAGTGGCCTTTGGTTGCACTCCCTCCTAAACAAAAAAGGGGAAAAAAAAGGGGAAAAAAAAGCCCTGTTATCCCAGCACAGCTGGGATTGGCAGTGCTCAGTCTGTCTGTCCACAGCACCTCCCGGACAATGGCTGGTAAATGAGGACTTGCTTCACTGTGGTCAGGCGAGTCTTTTAAGGACAAGAACACGGGCTGGCACGCTGGGTGCTGCCATATGAGAAGGAAAACCCAGCCAGTGAGAGGGGATGTGGTTTCTCCCAGCTGCAGTGGATGTTAGACTTTGGTGCAAATTGCATGTTAGATGTGGGCCTGGCTGATGCTGGTTGGGCAGCTGAAGGGCCAAGTGCTGCATATCCCTCTGGCAGGGCCCTCTCCTCCACCCCTCCTTGCTGGGGTGACACTCATGGTCCCCTCACAACTTGGGGGCAGCTTGCTTGAACGCCCCAGGACGAAGCTGGGTGTCCCAGCTTGGTACTGCACCCTGTGTTTTGATGTGCTGGGGCCAAATGCAACAGAGGATGTGTGTGGGGGTGCTTTTCTTATGCAGAGAGGGGGACAGGGGTGACACTGACCACCACTCACCAGCTCTGGCTGACCCCTCGGTGCTAAAAGATGGCTGAACATGCACATACCAGTGGCAAGCAGGGCAGTTGAGATTGCCCATGGCCAAAATCCGCTGGCAAATAAACCAGTCTTGTTCTCCACGGGGAAGCAGGAATTTAGGGGAGTAGTTTGGCAGGAAGTTCGTACACTTGGCATATGAGAAAGTAATTTGTCCCAGTTCTGCTGTTTTTCCCCTCTCCCCTGCCAGTTTCATTCTGCTTCTCCAGAGGCACCTAGTTCTTGCTCCCCCAGCCACCCCAGGATCCCTTTCCTGTGTTCTTTCCCCCTCTGTCCACAGTTTCACCCCTCATCCCTCACTTCTGGGCTGAGGGGAAGCCAGTAAGAGCTGCAGGTCCTGCTCCCTACTGTGGGGCTGCAACACCACAGCTGTGAGATGTGGGCTGAGCCACCATCTGGGGGGCTGCATGTGAGAGGTCCCATGTCTGCCCAGCCCACAGTCATCCCAGGAGGTGCCCTGACACAGGGTCATCATTTTTCGTCTTCGAGATGGCTCTGCTATGCCAGGACCTTGGTCTGCTCTTTTTCCAGGCTCCTGGGCCCCTTCTTCTCTTCACGGTGTGTGTGCATGTACACGTGCTCGTGTAAGTGTGTGTGCGTGCAGATCCCTGCCAGCATTGCTGGAGCCTATGCCTTGGCTCCAAAATCTTAATTTGGCTGTGATGAATCCAGACCACCAAGGTGCACATTAATTTTCCTGATGCTCGTTTATATTTTGTTGATCGGAGAAACATGCGCGATGTGGGCAGGCAGGCACTGGGCTTTCGCCACTTCACCTCTTTCCATTTCTGTGGCTCTCACTGTTTTATTCCTTGATCAAATATAAAAAGCAAAGAGGAGAAAATATCCATCATCCTTCCCCTCCCCAGCAATAACTTTCATTGGAGGAGGAGCGTGAGGCTCTGCCAGCTTTTCACAAGTTAAGAGTTAACTTTCATCTGGCTTTAATATCCAGTGGAAACATGGCTCCCCTCCTCAGCTTGTCTTAAAGGATTAATCACATTTCTGAAGTTCACCCGTATTCCTTCTTTTTATTATTTTTTTTAATTGAACAATGCCAAGAAATTCCAGAAGTATTAAGTATGTTCATTGCAAATCATTTTTATGACATTGCAAAACCTCCCCTTTTCTTTTCAACCTCCTCCCCTTCCCTCAGATCTGGGCCCGGGACCGCTGGCTCCCCCAGCAGCCGCCTGACAGCCCCTCCGCACCGCGCTCGGGGAGGCTTTCTCCACGCCTTGCCAAGAGAGCTGGTTTTTATTTAAACCCCATAAAGGATCTTGCTTTAATCAGAAAGTCTGCTTGAGAAATTTCATGTCACTTTTCCATGACTGTGGGTGGGAGAAGCTTGGAGCCAGGGTTGTCTTTCGCTCTTGGAGCGCTCCTGCATTTCCCAGAGAACAAACCCCACATTTTCCTGCTGGCTGGGGCTGCCGAGGGAGGCTGCCTGCCCCTGCCTGCCACCAGCCCTCCTGCTGCTCCCCGGCTCCCCAAAGTGCCCCAGGTTGCGGTGCCACATCCTGGGATGGGTTTTTGGGGACAAGGGAGCTGTCGACAGCACGTGGCCGTGCTGTGGCTGCAGATACAACACATTGCCTTAGAGTGAGGTTTTGCAAAGGAAGCGTGGTCTCATCCAGATTTAGTGGCATGCCACTCAGGAGATCTGTTAGCCATGGGTCCTGGGAAGAGGCACCAACCTGAGCCTTGACGTGACAGTGTGACCTGTCACCTGTGACAACAACCAACTGCAGGATGTGCCACTGTCACTAGTGGTTGCCTGGGCTGGTGTACAGCATTGTAAAAATGCATGCGAGGGAATTTTTTCCTGGCACAAAACCTCCTCCCTCACAGCACAGGCTGTCCGAGACAAACTTCAAGCTTGCAGTGCCTCGGCAAGATTTGCCATCACGCACAGAGAGAATGGAAACCAGTTTTCTCTGTGGAAAGTCTGGTGGGGCCAGGTTGGCATGCTCCCCACCCTGCCAGATTTGTGGGGTTTCGCTGCAGTCCTCTCCTGGTTTAAAAAAAAAGGGAAAGGAAAACAAAAAGTCAAGTATCCCTTCCTCTTAGTTCCTGTGCTTCCAGTCCTGCTGCCCACATCAGCCTGGCCAAGGTGAGAACTCCCATCACGGCCTGGTAGGGGGATGTGGTAGACAGGATTTTTACAGCTGCTTTAGGGAAGGGGCAGCTGTGCCAGGTAGAGGAGGAGCTGGTTTTCCTTGCAAGTCCCTGTTCTTTTAACTGGAGCGTGGGCACTGCTTGGGCACATGTGAAGCGTCGTGGTTAACCAGCCTTCAGCTGGGAGATACTTGATGGGAGCAAGAGTGCCTGGAGCAGAGACGCCGATTTCTCAGGTGTTGGAGGAGCTCAGGGAGCACCACACACTTCCTCCCACCTGGCATCTGCACTCTTGAAGCAGGCTGGGCTGCCTGAGTTATGACTACAAAGTCAGCTTCTCAGTAGCAGGACAGCAGCTGTGTGTGAAATAACAGGCGGCAGAAGGACTATTTTTGGCCGCCCTTCAGTGCTGCAGTAAGTTGGCTCATTTTTTTACTCTCAGGTCAGGATTTTTTGCACCCAGTTTCCCAGCCCTGGAGCAGGCGGTTTGTCCAGAAGCTGTGTTTTAAGTTGTTCATTTTGTAGGAAGAAGGAGGAGGAAAAAAAAACCTGTGAAAGCAGGCCAGTTTCCCTAGCTGCTGGGGTCAGAGCGGTCCTCTGCCGGCACCACGATGAAACAGCCCTGAGTCCATGGGGACAGGATGAGCTCACACTGAGATGCCTTGTCTTCTGCTCTCTTTGCAGATCTCAAAGATTTCAAGTTCGACGGCCAGCACGTGATCGAGGTGGATGAAGGCAACACAGCTGTGATTGCTTGTGACCTGCCCGAAAGTCACCCCAAGGCTCAGGTCCGCTACAGTGTGAAGCAGGAGTGGCTGGAGGCCTCCCGAGGTGAGTGCACAGGGGTCTGTCCCGACAGGCTCTGTCACAGGACCCTCAGTTGCACCCTTCCTTACCAGCAGTAGCTGTCTCTACCTGCTGCCTCCTTGTCCCTTTGCTACCTGTCTGAGCACAAGTTAGTTTAGGGTCCCTGGCATGGTCTCCCTGATGTCCATGCTGCCTGGGACATTATGTTTTTTTTCTTTCCCCCTTGTCCACCTTTTCTTCAGGACACTGCATGTCCTCCAGGCTGGACAGGAGCTTATCTTGTGACCATGTGCCTTCTTCTCTCTCTACAGACAATTATCTTATTATGCCATCTGGGAACCTTCAAATCGTTAATGCCAGCCAGGAGGATGAGGGGACTTACAAATGTGCTGCCTACAACCCTGTGACACAGGAGGTGAAAACGTCTGTCTCCAGTGAGAGGCTCCGTGTGAGACGTAAGCCACTCTCCCTTCATTCACTGCACATCTCCAGCTCTGGGAGCATGGATCAGTGCTATTGCAGCTGGTTTTCTGTGTGAACCATTATCAGTTGCTGAGAAAACTCCTTCCCAGCAGCAGAAGGTCCCAGGGTCTGCTCCTGGAGTGTGTGTATGCAGCCCTGGGATTGCCGTGCTTCCTTAGGATTTGTTCTTGGTGGTGGGCGGGCAAAGGCCCTTAGCGCTTTGGCAAGGTGGCTTTGCTGTGTGCACAGAACCCTTAGAGAATGTCCCTCTTGTCCTGCATTGCCGTTTACCTGTCCCAGCACAGGGAAACAGTGTGCCCTGCCACTAACCTTCCCTACCCCCTGCACAGGGTGCTCTCCCACCAGCTACCTTCCTTCCCACCCACTTCCTTCCTCTATCTCCTCTCCCCAGGCTCCACAGCAGAGGCAGCCCGGATAATCTACCCTCCTGAGGCTCAGACCATCATTGTCACCAAGGGCCAGAGCCTCATTCTGGAGTGTGTGGCCAGCGGGATCCCCCCGCCGCGGGTCACCTGGGCCAAGGACGGCTCCAGCGTCTCCGCCTACAACAAGACGCGCTTCCTGCTCAGCAACCTCCTGATCGACCCACGAGCGAGGAGGACTCGGGCACCTACAGCTGCACAGCTGACAATGGCGTTGGGGAGGCCGGCGCTGCCTTCATCTTCTACAACGTGCAGGTGTTTGGTGAGTGCTGCTGGAGCCATTGTTTCAGGAGGGGCTTGGACTCTCATCACTGCTTTTGGGGGAAAGTATATTAGCACTGATGCACTCTTCCTCTCCCTGGAAAACCACAATGTAATGCAAACCCATGCTTATGGTTCCAGTTCCCAGGAGACCAGACTGATTCTTTCTTGAGGGTAGTAGTTCCTCCTTCTTGGCTCCCACCATGGGCTGGAAATGATGGATCCTCCCTTCCTCTGCAGAAGCTCTTCTGTCATTTGTGGCACTGCTTTTGTTCTAATACATTCTAGTGGAAGCCTGGTTGCTTTTTAGACATATTTGACATTGGCATAAGGAAGACATTGGAGTGTCTTGGGTTTTCTGTTTTGTAGGGAAGCTCTCTGTGAGGTGGAAAATGTAAGGTATACTACACCTTAGATATTTCTACCCTGCAAACTTCCCCTTCTCATAACTGTTAGGGAGGCTAAGCCTGTGTTGCATGGATTGCATTTCATCTGGTGTTGATGTGTTGCTGTGGCACAAGCACAATCTTTGCAGAGTAGCATTTCAGCTCAGAAAAATGGGACTTGTAGATGTCTGATGTCATGTGAGAGGGCAGATGGGCTTGGACTACCTCTCTTTTCGGTTTATGTGTATGCTGAAGGGGAGAGGCATTGAAGTAGACCCATGTGGACCCCCACAAATGGAGTGGGACTTTGGGGTAGGAAAGGATCCATCACTCTGCTCTCATCCCTGCCAGAGAGGAAAGTGCAAAGCCACGACCAAGCCATGCTTCCAGCCAAGTAGCACTCAGCAGTCTGTTTTTCCCTCACGCAGAGCCCCCAGAGGTCACCATGGAACTGTCCCAGCAGATCATTCCGTGGGGCCAGAGCGCCAAGTTCACGTGCGAGGTGCGAGGGAACCCGCAGCCCTCAGTGCTGTGGCTGCGCAACGCGGTGCCACTGTCAGGCAGCCACCGCCTGCGGCTGTCGCGCCGCGCGCTGCGCCTGCTCAGCGTGGGGCCCGAGGACGAGGGCATCTACCAGTGCATGGCCGAGAACGAGGTGGGCAGTGCCCAAGCCATGGTGCAGCTCAGGACAGCCCGCCCAGGTAAGCCCCTCTCTCCAAACTCGTGGCCATTCAGTCACAGCCTAACACACAGGACAAGGACAGGGGAAGCAGAGGAAGAATGTTGGTGTGTTGTTTCTGCTTCCTATTTAACCTACGCTGCAAGTGCTGTTCTGCCTGAGGTCTCCGCATCTCCCTGTGGGAACACATGACACCAATTCTGCTTCTAAGGGCAGGGCCATGTGTGCACATTTGGGACACAGGACACCTGGCTGTAGTGCCTCACGCCATGGCTTAGCTCTGCCTATCAGCTTGCACTGAGCAAGAGTCTAAAATCTGAATTCAGGTACCGCCTGATTCCTTGGACCCTGCTGAACTTACTCAGGGTAAGAGGGACTTCAGAGAGACAGGTTTATAGCAGGGGAAGGAGGCATTGTTGCCAACACCTTTTTGAGTGGCACAGCAGGCAGCACCACACAAGGGGCTTACAGCTCAGCCTTCACCACAGACTGGATTTACCCTGCCATGACACTTTGTCTTCCAGGAGCTCCACTCAACCCTGGGCGAGATGCCCAGCTGGACTTAGCTCAGCCTCCAACAGCACCTTCCAGGGACAGTGCCCTAAAGCTGCCCTTGGATAAAGGTGGATTGCCAAAGCCTGGGACAACCCCTCTAGCAGCATCTCCACAGTGTGCAGCCAACAAGGAGCTGGTGACTCCAGCCGAAGCCCCCATCATCCTCAGTTCTCCACGAACATCCAAAACAGACAGCTATGACCTGGTGTGGAGACCCCGGCCGGACAGCAGAGCCCCCATCCTCTATTACGTGGTGAAGCACCGCAAGGTATCACAGTTTTGCCCTGCTCCCCTCTTCCCTCTGCACCAGTTCTTGGGTGGGCTGGTGGCCTCACTGTGCATTTCATGCCTCGTGAGCAGGGGCCTTGGGGCACCCATCACTCACTGGTGGCACTGGTTAGTGGGACCTCCTGAGCTGCAGCCTCAGCCTGTTGAGGTCTGATGAGTCCAGGCTGCGAGAGGAGGCTTGCTGAGCTGTCCAAGAAGAGCCCAGTGGCAGTGCCTGTCTGCCTAAGTATGCAGAGGGCACGTGCACACACTTCTCCAGTAGCTTCCAATTCCCAGCTGTGTGCTTGCACAAGTAGGAAGTCCTGAGGGCAGGTTTCACAGTGACTTACTCTGGAATGCTTTTGTCTTGGCACGGGGACACCTCTGCCTTGAACGGCTTGGACTGCAGGACACACAGCAGCAGCCCTGTGCGCTGCATGTGCCTTCCCTGCTCAGCAGTGCCAAAGTGCCCATGCTCAGTGAGTGTGAGGAGCCAGCAGAGAGCTGTCATAGCCATGCTAAATCCTCTGGGAAGGTCCTTATCCACCAGTTTTATTCTGGAAGCTGGAAGGCAGTGCACTGTTGAGTACCTTGCTTGCAGGTGGCACAGTGTGAGCACACAGTGCACGGCCGAGTCCTGCTGAGGCCAAGGGACTCCTCCCGCTGGGGTGCTTCACAGCACAGCTCTGGGGTGCTGTGCAGGCGCAGCTGTAGCCCAGCAGTTTCTTTAAATGGCAAAGCATTGTTGAGGAAAAAATTGTGCTTTGGAGGTCTGAAGTATCTCTTTCTGTTTTGCTGGGGATAAGTGGAAAAAAGGGGCTTGAATTTATTTGTCTGCTGCTTTTCTTTCCTTTGGGAAGGCAGGGAGTTGCAGTAGAGAGACAGGTTTTGCCTCAAACCCCGGAGGGTTTGAGTGTATTCCAAATACATGCCCAGGTTGCACGTTCGTGATTCCCAGCCACTGCAAGGTACCATTTTCAAGTACATGTGAATATATGTATCTATTTTCCTGGAATTGTGTGCTTTTGTGAAAATACAGTATAATAGAAGACTGTTACAATCCTTGATTTCTTTCTGAACAAAATTTAAGATGAGGATTTCAGCTAACCATCTCTTTAAAGAGCCCTTTAAAACAAAGGCAGAAGATGCCAGCACAGGAACACAATAGGGCAAGCTTAAGTAAAAACCAAAGATGCCAAAAGCATCCCCAGACTACTGGCTCTGGTCGTCTGCCAAGAAGAGATTTATTCCCCAGTGGTGTATCATGTAACTACCAATTCTGCTTGCAATCTTAACTTGCAGCCTTGGAGTTTGTCCATATTTGATTTGTTTTTCAGCGCTTCACCTGGAAGGGGCCATGGGGCAGTGAAGGTCACCATGGGTCACTGCAGTTTGCAGTAATATGTTTTCAGTGTAGTCCAAATTCTCAGCTGGAGACTCTTTCTTGGGATGCTTAAGGATTGTGTGGAAAGGAATTAGTCCAAATAACCCTTAAACTTGTTTAGAAAGAGTCTCTTTCTATCCAAGATCCCTAGGATCAAGTTATATAATGATCTGGTTTTGACATTTCTGACTGGAAAAGCATGTGTGTGGAGAGGGAAGGAATCAATTCAGCAAAAAAAGAAAAGGCTCTTTGTGTAGAAGATGGCTGTAAGGAAAGTTAAACCTACTGGCAGGAGATCTACATTTGTACTGGGCAAGGTTCTGCTTCTTCTCTAGAAAATATCCGTGAATGTCTCTTTTTACCCTGTTCCTACACTGCCCCTAAACTCTCAGCAGCCTGCACGCAATCAGATGCCATGCAGCTCTTATTTTTGTTTAAGAATTTCTCTTTTCCTTTCCTGGATATTAGCAGCCTTTAGTGCTCCCCTCCCTGGCCTCACAACTTTGCAGGCTCAGGAATAAAAATAAAACAAGGCAGGCATTAATCAGTCAGTGTCAAACGCTTGGAGAAGATGAATGATACAGCAGAGTCCTGGCATTTCCGTTCTGTTGCGTTGCCTGCATTACTAATGCTCCTTTCAGCACCGGGTCACTTCAGTGTCCTGCCTATTTGCCTGCAAAAATATTATCTTTGCAGCTGGGGAGAAGGAGGAAGGTCCCACCTTCCCTCCCCCTCTGCATGGGGCATCAGGGTATCCGCAAAAGACAAACTGTGTTCCCAAGCCTTTCTGAGGGCTGTGGCCATACACAGTCTCTTCCCTGCAGAAACCTGTGCTCCAACATTATGGTTCTTCATTTCAGCCCCAAAATGCCAGGGGTGAGGCTGGATCAAACTCGTTAAAACAAAGTTGTGTCTGGGTACCTCATCCCATGGAAATGGCCAGCATCTAAATGAGCAGCTCAGCAGCTGGGCTGCAGAAGAGATTTGGCTCCTAAAATAGCTCAGTCCTGTGGCTAATGCTGCATTTTGTGGGGCACGCCCGCTCTGGTGATTTACACACATTGAGGGGTGGTGCTATCAGAGGGAACCAGAGGACAGAACAGGGCTGACTGAACCCTGGGGTCAACAGAACACTCTGGGGCTTGGGTGAGTTGTCCTGCTTATACCTGAATTGCTTTGCAAAATCAGGCTGGAAGCCTCTCCCTCCTTTGCAGAATGGGAAGGGAAGGTAGACATGGTTGATACACAGCTTACTAATGAAGTTTCTGAGCTCAGTGCCCACAAGAAGCCCAGCCTGCCCCCAGCTCTGCAATGCCTGCATTGGTCTCTCAGCAGGTCACCAATGCCTCGGACAGCTGGGCAGTGAGGGAGGTCCCAGCCTCGCAGCACCGCCTGACCCTCACCAGGCTGGACCCTGGGAGCCTCTATGAGGTGGAGATGGCTGCTCACAACTGTGCTGGCGAGGGACAGACGGCCATGGTGACCTTCCGCACCGGTAAGGGGCAAACCTTCCCCTGGATTCCCCTTGGCTCTGAGTCAGGGGAGGGCCTCTCTGTAACATCCTGTCCCAGCTCTGAGGCACAGGGCACCAGCCTTAGGACTGTGGGAGTGTTTCTGCTCTCATCTGCCCTCAGCTTGGAGCAACTGTAGGAAGGGAGAGTGGAGGGTAGGATAGGGAAAATTCCAATCCATCCTCTGTGTGGGTTGGACTAAGTCCCTTCTTAACTGAAACTGGTGTCTCAGTTGAACACCTGCAGAACCATAGAAAATAGGTCTAGCATAGATGTCAAGAGGTTGTTTAATCCATCCTCTGCCTGGAGACAGGATCACCCTAGGGAGGTTTCCCAGCAGGTGTTTAGCTTAGCTGTCTTTAAAAGCTTCTCCTGCACTGAAGGAAACTCCAAGCCTTCCCATGCAGTCTACTGGGTGCTGAGCTGTCTTTGCCAACAAAAGGATGTTCCAAATGTCTACACTAAGTGCCCTTGTCCCCTGGCTGTTTTTCACGTCTCCCTTCATAGCAACCTTCTCCATGGTGGTGAGCTTGCTCACATCTCCCCCCAGGCTCCCATCTTGTGCTAATTACTGCCTTCTCAGGCAGAAATCAGCAATATTTCAAGAAAACCAGTTAAAAGTTATAGAAAATTAAATATGAGGGGGATCTATTAACAAATCTGCCCCTTTAGCATTAGTAGCTGCCAGCAGACTAAGTGCTTTGAGTCCCTCGGGCTGTTAGAGTTCAGGAAGTACTCACCTCTGCATCCTATCTGGGAATATTTGCTTTCCTCATCACAGCAAAAGTTAATTCTGAGCGCATCTCTCTGTTACTGATGCCACCTCTCCCTTGTGCGCAGGCCGGCGCCCAAAGCCAGAGATTGTTGCCAGCAAAGAGCAGCAGATCCAGAGGGATGACCCTGGCACAAGCACTCAGAGCAGTAACCAGGCCGACAACAGCCGTCTGTCCCGTAAGGCCCTCCCTGAGCTGGCAGCGGGGAGGGTGAGGGGTGCTGGGTCTCTTGTGGGTGGCAATGGCCAGGCCATGCTGGGGTTGAAGTCTCCACTGGATAAATCAAGACTGCAGTGCTGGATGGGTGGTTTCTAGCTCCTGACAAGGAGAAGTCCTTCTTGGACACTCCTGGTACTGCCCTTGGCAAGCAGTCAGTCCTGGAGAGCAGGCAAATCCCACTGCCTGGCCCCACCTTTCATGCAAGGATGTCTCAACTCTCTGTCTCCTGCTGAGTTCCACATGGAGGGTTCAGAAAGCCCTGTCGTGGAATCTGACTATGTGGGGCACGGGAACAACAAACTGCACTGCACCAGTGAGTGCTCATGGAGTGTGAGGGAGGAATGGGGACCAAGTCCCTGCATGTCCTGGCATCCTCCTCTCTCAGCCAAGCCCTGGCTAGGGTCAATTAGTTCACATTCTAGGGGCACAGAGTGCTCCATTTGGGTATCCTGCTGCACTAGAGAAACATCAGATCCTTACTGGTCAATCTCATTTGTTGTTTCCTGCCTTGTCTCTATCATTACTATTGCCTTTATAATTTCTGTGAAATTGTCTCCTTCAATCCTAATCCTCCTGTGAAATCCCATTCTTCAGTCTCCCCCATACTAATTTGTTGTCTTTATTTTCATATCCATAACTCCATTGATCTTTCCTCCCATCTTTTGATTGCTTTCCTGTCAAGTTGTATTTCCACAAGTCAGAACTTTTCCTTATTTCCTTATCAGCTGTTTCTTCTCAATCTCTCGTGTGTCCATCTCCTACACTTGGTTGTCCCCAGCATCAGTCTTCCCCTGCTCACTGCTTCCACATCACCCAGGCTTTTTGCTCCATCTCCAGCCCTGCATCCACCCCTCTCACTGCTCTCCCTCCCTTCATGGGTGATCACATCTCAAACCTTGTCTCATCCTACCTGAGCTGGGAGTGGAAAAGGAGCAAGGTGCAAGCAGGAATAAAAAGCTGCTTGTGAGCACAAAAGGAAAGGAGTGAGGATTTGGGGGTGCCAGCTCTAATGAAGAGACAGAAGGAAGAGAGCATTCAGGATTTGCAGAGCATGTGGGTGGATGTAATGCAGGTAGTTCTTCACCCACATACCTCTGAGCTACAGGGTCCTCCAGACAGGGTGAGAAGAATATGTTTCATGTCCTGATGTCCTTCTGGGTCCCCTGCAGCTCCAGAGGCACCGGACCGTCCAACCATCTCCATGGCCTCAGAGACATCTGTGTATGTGACCTGGATCCCCCGTGGGAATGGCGGCTTCCCCATCCAGTCCTTCCGTGTGGAGTATAAGAAATTGAAGAAGCTGGGAGACTGGGTCCTGGCCACCAGTGACATTCCTCCCTCTCGCCTCTCTGTGGAAATCCCAGGCCTGGAGAAAGGTAGGCAGGTGCTCTCCTCCCTGCTTCCTGGAGGTCTGTAGGAAAGCTGCAGGGTCCCTGTAGGATGGTTAACCATCTGTCACATCCTGCTCAGCCCTGGCATGCATGAGCAAAACAAAGCTTCCCTGACTCCTGCCTTAGGTGCGTGGGGAAAAAGCTGCAGATGCTTCTCCAATTTCTCCAGCTGCAAAGACCGGCAAAGGTTTGACCTCCCTTGGGGAGGCTTAGGCGTGCTTTTCTGTATTACAGGATACAGTTACTAAAGGCATTTGGTTTTGCTTTTTACAAGACAGGACAGAACTTTCCTTAGCCACAGGCGAGACAGATGGGCACACAAATCCCATTGCACTTCACATGAGTGAAGATTTCATCACTGAGCTGGACAGCTTAAAAGGGGAACATAACGACCCCAAACGAAAGACCAGTAAAATTAAGTTTGGGTAAAAATTAGGCTTTGAGCTTTGAACTGATGTTTTTGTACGTAATTCCCATGGAGTAGAGGAAGAATGCCCTTCCAGACCTGCTTTCAGGTCAGGATATCCTTTCAGGCATTTCTTAACCCCTTGCACACCTTCCAAAATTGCTATCTGACCTTTGGACCAATCAGACAGGAATTGGGGAAGGTAAATAAAAGCAGGCTCCATCTAGGACATGGCTGAAATGTGGCCATTCAGTGTTTGTACTTCCACAACAAACTGCCTGTAGGCTGTCTGCGTTCTGGAGATGGAGCCTCTCTTCCCAGTCAGGGCCATGCTGACAGTGGAAATCTTGGAAGATTCCAATCCCTACAACTGTTTTATTTCCCATTTTCCCCCTAGGCACATCCTATAAATTCCGTGTGCGGGCGCTGAACATCCTGGGAGAGAGCGAGCCGAGCGCAGCATCCCGGCCGTACGTGGTGTCTGGCTACAGCAACCGCGTCTACGAGCGCCCTGTGGCTGGGCCGTACATCACCTTCACGGATGCCATCAACGAGACCACCATCATGCTCAAGTGGATGGTAGGCTTTATGGGGGTGGAGGGTGCTGCAGGGGCAGGAACCAGGTGTGAGGGTGCTCCTTGCCCAGCTTACACCTCCTCCAGGTTACCACACTGAAGCCTGTCACCAGCTCAAATGGATCTGGGGTCCAATAGCTGCCTCCACCAAAGGAGGACTGGGCGTGGGTTACATAGAAGGGCAGGAAGTCAGAGAGCCTAGGAAACCCTTTCCGTTTGAATCCAGCATTGTATGCAGGAAGATTTCAGTGGATAACCTCGGGGTCTTGACCATTTTTTTTAATAAGCACAGTTGAACAATGCATGGGGTGGTTGTGTGCTCTCCTGGACAAATTCCTGGAATCCATTAGCACCTCTCTCTGTCCTATCTTTTCCAGCAGATATGTCCTTCACTCTCATTTGCTGTGTAACAATCCTGAATGTTGGTAATCATTTACAGCAGTCCACTCCAGAGGATTTTTAGGAGTGGGTAGGATCTTTTGGATCACAAGCCCAGATCCAAGTGTTTTCTACAGTTTTAGAGCTTATTCAGAGGGATGCATTGCTCTCCTCTCCTAGCTGCTTCTAGCCAGAAATTGCCACAAGGTGGGATGGGCACTCAAACAGTAGCTGATAAAAATCTGGGTAAAAGACAGCAAGAGCACATGGAGCTGGGACAGTACTGCCCTGGGTGTGGGGGAGGAAGAGAGCTGTCTTCAGAAACACAAAGCTCCTGCAGTGACCAGTTCATGGCAAGACACAATTTGTTTGGAAGCCATGAACCTAGCAGAGTCAAGATGATGGTGTGCTTGCCCATGCCCAGCTGAGTCACCGTTTAGGAGTTTTTCTCTCTGAATCATTGGCTGTGGCTGCTGAGAGGGAGTAGAGCACTGGATGCCTGAAGTGACAGGCCCAGATTCACAGCTTCTCTGTTACCTGACAGAAGCAAAGCCTGAGAACAGAAAGTAGCACTGAGCTTTTGTAGGGAAGCCCTCATTGTGCAAACCAATGGCAACACAAGATCCTCTGCTAGGTTTTCTTCCTGTCCCATCCCATTTATCCCAGCTGCTCCTCACCTAGTACAATATGAGCATGGACATCTCTGCTAATTTCTGCTCTCCCTCCCATTCTCTGCAGTATATCCCAGCCAGCAACAACAACACTCCCATCCATGGATTTTACATCTACTACCGCCCCACTGACAGTGACAATGACAGTGACTACAAGAAGGACGTGGTGGAAGGTAGGAGAAATTGAGAGACTGGTCCCAGCCACTGGTTCCTCCTGGGAGACAGCACAGCCAAAAGGAGCCCTGTGCACGAAAGGCAGGGGCTGTCCAGGCTACTTTAACTGGCACTGCTGCAAAGCTGGGCCAGCTGCCTGTTCCCTGAGGAAGTTAAGAGCTCCATGTGTTTGCTCCCTCCTCAGGAGATCGGTACTGGCACTCCATCAGCCACCTGCAGCCAGAGACCTCGTATGACATTAAGATGCAGTGCTTCAATGAGGGAGGCGAAAGCGAGTTCAGCAACGTGATGATCTGTGAAACCAAAGGTAAGCAGCTTCCCAGGGCAGCTCTGGGAGCACAGCCTGCTGCCTTCCCTGCCTGCAGCTGTCAGAGCACAGCAGGGCAGGAACCATCCCTGCCTGGCAGTGCATCACCCAAGCTCCAGCAAAGTGGTGGAGGCAGCACTGGAGAGAAGAGAGACACAGGGTTGTCCATGCTGTTGATCAGTGTGACCGGTCTGTGTACCCACCCCTTGTGCAGAGTCCATCACTGTCCTTCAGAGTAGTTTTACTTTTGTTTTCCTAACTGCCACATAGGTGGTGACTGGAAGCAGAAGGGCTAACTTGCCCGTGCTGTGTTGAACTCCTTCCTGTGTTCGAAGCAGGCCCCATGCTGTGTTCCAAGCAGCTGCCGTGTTATGACAGGAACAGCATTAAGTCCAAGTGTGTGCTTTGGAGAAGCTCTTTTAGTTTTGCTTTTCCTTGAGCAGTCCACGAGCAGATCTGGCAGAGCTGTGAGCCAAGCATAGGGGCCCTGTGTGGAATGCCATATGCATCAGCCTAGGAAGGCTGTCATCCAGGAGTGTTTCTTTAAAGCCACCACAGAAGTCTGGCCGCTCCACAGCAGCATAAACATCCCTGGACTGGGCTGCTGTGCTAGCTGCCATGTCTCTGTCTAATGTTGTCTCTTCCTTCCACAGCTCGGAAGTCTCTTGGTGTGCCAGGTCGTCTTCCACCCTCCACAGTGCCCCCTCAGCAGCGTCCCCCACTCAGTGGTGGGCACAGTGGCCTGGGGACAGGAGCCATGGTGGCCCGCTCCAGCGACTTGCCATACTTGATTGTAGGAGTTGTGCTGGGCTCCATCGTACTCCTCATCGTAGCTTTCATCCCCTTTTGCCTTTGGAGAGCTTGGTCCAAGCAGAGTAAGGATTGTTTCTTGAGGGCTGATTTACAGGATATGGTTTGCCTGTGGATTAAATCTGACCATGGGTGTAGTTGCATCAAACACCCAAAATGTGAGGGAACTCTGGGAAGCAAGGAAGGGGTGGGCAGAAGGGCAAGTGTCAGATGTCCTGTGGAACCCCATAAAGACAAAGGCCAGTGTTTGTCTCCTGTCCTGCTTGCCTTGTTGCAAAGGAACCTCTGGGACTAGGGGCAAAGGGGCACTACATTTGCAGTTGTGTAGAGCCTCTTTCCACCATTTGTCTCCGAGAGTGCTTTGGGTGCCGAAATAGCTGCCTGACAGGGCAGCCTAACCCTATACATGCTGAGCTTCAACAAGCTTGACTTTACCTCTCATTTTTGCCTCAGACTTTGTTTTCCTTCCCTCTGCAGAGCAAACCATTGACATGAGCTTCCCAGGAGCTGGGCTGCTGGTGTCATCCTGCCAGTACACCATGGTGCCTCTGAGAGGCATCTCTGCTCCTCGTGCCAATGGCCATCCCTTTGTTAATGGGCAGCCCTATGCCAGCAGGGCACATCTGAATGGCATCTGCACCTCTGCAGGAGTGGGGTACGCAAGCACCAAGCCCCGAGATTACAGCCCCGATGAAGTGCCGCAGGTGAGTCCATACCTGGGATCAAGAGCTGGTTTGTCATCAGCTGGAGGCCACACTTGCAGTGAGAGGGCTTCTCCAGGCATGCCTGGCACACACTTTGCAGCATGTAGAAGGGGCAAGATTGGCTTCCCAAAAGAGATTTTCTATTTGTAGTGAAGTCTGAAACAGGGGGAACAGGAAGGTCTCCAAAACACTGGTGAAGGGGTGGTTTCTTGGGCCAGTGCCTCTTAAGTAGGGAGGAGGCAGTGAGAAAAGGCTGCTCTTTTGGGAATGGTTCCTGTGTCCCCTGGGCAAAGCTCACAGGGACTGACAGTGCTGAGGACTCTGTAAGGGGTAACAGGCAGTGCCAGAGCTGAGACTGTAAACTGCTTATCTCCCACTGATTCAGCAGTAAGTGTAAAGTGAGTTTTTCAGTGCTCAGTTCCACTGCCCTCAGTAGCAAAAGAAACAGTTTCAGCTTTTTCTGCCTTCTGCTGTAGAGAAGAGCTTCAGCAGTCTGCCCCAGGGCTCTGACTCACAGATCAGCACCTGCCTATAATGCTGCTGTGTGCCATTGCTCTGCTAAGAATCCTTCTCTCTCCTTCCAGTCACACGAGGAGACCAATGCCTTGCTGCAGGCAAGAGTGCTGCAGAACGGGAGTGCCCAGCAAGACTACCAGCCCTCCAGGTTAGTTCTGGGTGTGGAGAGGGAGGGTGGAACAATCCACTGGAACCCATAAGACTACATGCTCACAAAAGCCTGCCCTCAGTACACTCCTATCTGTCCCAGCTCTTGGGAAAGAAATCCATGCTCCAGCACTAGGACACTTTGGTCTAAATTAATTTCACACAACTTATTCCTCTTAGGATTTCAGGAAGGAATAGTTTAATTGTAGAGGTGGCCAAGACCTACTCCCCTCTGTCACTTTTCCTGTTTCTATGTGGGAGACTGAAAAACAGGATGGGAGAAGCAAACATCTGTGATTGGTGCTGATAAACAGCTGCCCCAGAATCTGCCCAGTGTCCAGTTGTGAGTGCTTGGTGTCTTCACTGTTCAGACATCTTCATACCACACTCCCTGTGAGGCACTATTCCTCCTGGCTCCTGTGGCTCTTACCAGCTGTTGGATCATGGATACCAGGTCCCACATCACCTCATTCCCATCCCACAAGTACATCCCAATTTCTGCTCTTCCCCTCATTTAGGTATGTTCTGTGTCAGAGCATTGATGAGCTGCCTGAGATATGACAGGGGTTATATCTTTCAAGGAGGAAAGATCTATAAACAGCACTAAACCTCTTTGCCTGATTCCCCAGATTGCCCAGCTCCAGAACAGAAGACAGCTCTTTCCTCTACAGTCTCCCAGATGACTCTACTCACCAGCTTCTTCAGCCACAAGATGACTGTCCTCACCTTCAAGAGCACTTTGTTGGCCTCCATCATCCAGTGATGGGAAGCAAAGTGGGAGGCCCGAGCCTGGATGCTCGACGGGATACCCTCTTCCACCAAGGTCAGTGGAATCTTCATCTCATCATTTTAGGCTGCTCTTGAAGGGAAATCTCAACTGCAGAGCCTTTCTGATGGCTCATGTTCAAATGATGGGAATCCATCTCCCTAGGACTTAATCCATTGATTCACCCCATAGTGCAGATCAAACTTGTTTTTTGTGATCATGGCATCAAATTGCCACACAGACTTTCAGAATGCAGATCTTCCTCTTTGATCAGAGTACCCCTCCTCATAAAGTGAACTGTTGACTTAAAACCTCCCACAGCATCTCATTTCAGTGTGCACTGTAATAATTTCCTGCTCCTTTCCCTCTCAGGAAGCCCTTGCTGCTTAGGCCTAGTGCCAGTTGAAGAGGTAGAAAGACTAGATTGCTGCCAGTCCAGAGGAGATCTCCACGCCCAGAATCCGGTGATCACGTCTTTGGGTCAGGACCTACCCAGACATCTGAACAGCAGCCCTCCACCACTGAGAGCCTTAGAGACTCATCCTCCCACCAGCTAGGGACCATGCTGCCTTTTGCAAAAGACTTATTCTAAAGAGAAAAAGAGAAAGGGTATTTATTTTTGTATAACACCCCTATTTATATATTTATGCACTTGTATATAGATGTATATGTGCCTTTTATAATGCTATGGAGACAGAAGGCATCCTCAGCAAGGTCACAAGAGGACCCAGGAAAGAAAGCAGCAGCTCTCGGTGGCACCTGCTGTCCATTAGAGCACACGATGGAAACAGCTGGACAAGGGACACTGCAGGACATGGGTCCAAACAGAGCTGCCACCACCAAGAGCCAGCACCTTCTTGCAGCGAGAGCTTCACAACAGATAATGCTGTCCAAAAGGTCTTTTCCTCTCCCCCCCAGGAAGGTTTATTCCAGGAACACACTCCTGTGAATGGACTGGAGTTATGCACTCTGCCTAATCAACTTAAACAACTTTTCACATACACGCCATCTGCAGCCGCCTATCTGTAAAGACAAATCCACGCTTTAACATCTAAAATAAAGGCTTTAGTCTTTGCTGTGCCTGGCTCTATGCTAACTCCTCACACAGAATGAGCCTTCTCTTTTTTACTTGCAGACATACAGCAAGCAGGACACCTGGGGAAAGGTGACATTTTCCTGCAGTTAGAGTTTTCCAAATAGTCACTGGTGATAATTAGTCTAGGTTCTTCTTGTTCCCTGTCCCCAGCTGAGTCTCTGGGTGTCTGGTTACCCAGGTGGCACTGTATGTCTGTGCCCTTTGCTAGGCAGGGGGTTGGTGCCAGTTCACAGCCCCTTGCCTGGGGCTCCAGCCATTTCCCACCTCCCAGGGCACAACCTGCAACTGCACAAGAGCTCCCAGCACCAGGTGTGTTCCTCAGAAGGCTGCACAAGCACCATTCACAGGCTCATGCTGGGACCAGCAGGAAGTTCTTGTGCCTGGCTGGGATATGACTGGAGCCCTGCTGAGCATACACCAGACAGAGACACAAAGACCAGTAGCAAAAGGTGGGGAGTGGGGAGGAACAGCAAGAGCAGCTAGAGGTTGTTAATTTATTCAATTAAAAATCAGCACCTCAGGAGCCTTGCATGGGAAGAACACGGCCCCTCCACCCACCCTGGGGATGAAGGAAGGTTTCCCAGCCAGACAGGTAAGTGCTGTAAATGATCACATGCTGCCACCACACCAAATGAGAGAGGCAAAAAAGAGCAACACCTGAAAACACACAGGGCTTGGCCCTCTCACTGACCAGGCAGGTGCAAGCCAGTGGAATTACAGGCTGACTTGGCATTGTTACACCCTCCTCCTGCCAGGTAAATGCCATGTCCTGAACTGAGGAGAAAGGCCCCTTTGCTTTCTCCTGGCCAGTAGCACTCACTTGACTCTTAACTAGCTCAGTTAGCAGAGCAGGGCCACTGCTGCTCAGCAGTAACAATGCTCACCTGGGGCAGACCTCTTTTACCGTTTTTGAGAGCAAGGTACCAAAGCAATATTTGCCCCTGTGAAACTTCAGCTTTCCACAGCCACTTGTTGAAGAGTAGACGTAGACATCATGGACACACAGAGGGCACCTTGTCCAGAACAACCCTCTGCAATGAACTGATAACAGTATTTAGTAGTTTTATATGTTATTTTTTATTCCAGATATGTTGCTACAGTCATGTTTTGATAGAAAAACAAATATAACCCTTTACAACTCAACCCCTGCATAGCCAAAACAAATTTGCACTTCCAGGCATGACTGCCATAGTTAATTTTAAGGGTGACTTGGATTGTTAGTTATCGGTTCTGAACTGAGAGTTGGAGTCTCAGAGTCCTGTGGTAAAGGTTGTAGAAAGAGGCACCCACCTTTTCTGCTAAGGAATGTGAGTTCTTCTTTTACCTTGCATCTATACTCCTCCGCATGATTTTCTCTCTCAGAAAGGCCACCTCAGAAATCTTCTGCGTGAGCCGTGACTCCAGCCTGGCAGTCTCTTTGATGTCAGCACTTCCGGTGCCCTCAAATTCTCCACCCTGCCAAAGAAAAAATGGAGATGAAAAAAATGGCTCCTATAAAACATGGAGAAAGAATAGTGGACATTTATTTCAAGCAGGGAAGGTGAAGCTTTCTGAGAAGCAGGACATATCCGTGACTTCTCCACTCCTTAGTCCTACATGAAAGTCAGAGTGAAGGTTCACTAACAGACTTCCTCCCAGGTACAGAGCAATAAATGCACTTTTCATTGTAATGCTTTGCTACAGGACTGTTTCCATGTAACAAAGGAATATTCTTTTAATTCCTGCAAGGCATATTTTAGTTATAAATAAGATTAATTTCTTTCAGTCTTAGAAAGCAGCTAAGTAAGAATTTGCAGAGATGCTAAGGTATGGAGCAGCCATTCAGCCTGTCCCACCCTTAGCCCAAACTGCTGACTGCAGAGCAAGATGTGAGACCAGGGAACTGGTGAGGGAAAGATGATCCCATACCCATTTCTGAACAGTCCCAAGCACTGCAGTGGCTAAAAGGCTCACCTGACCAGTTGTCAGTGCTTCCAGCTCAGTTTCAAGCTGATGCTTTTCATGGCAAAACTTGTTCAGCTGGTGCAGCTTGCTGGTGTTCTCCCTTGTCAGCTTTGTTAACTGATGCTGCAGGAGTACAATTCTTTCCTAGAAAGATGTAAAAAGTTGATCTGGGATGAGAGAGGACAAAAAGTCTGGAGTGGGGAAGGCACAATGTAAATGTCACAGATGACAGGTGAACAACAGACTGACCTGCACACATCACCTGATCCCACAGTACCTTTAGTGCAATGTCATCTTTTGGTTTTAATATATATAAACTGCAAATGCCTAAGAAAGTAAAGCAGTTAGGCAAAAGTGTGGGAAAAAGAAAGCCATTAGGTACACAGTACTTCTGTACCCTCCTGTGCTCTTCTGTGAGGGCAGCATAAGCATGTTGCCTGGTTGCAGCACAATAGCTGAGCCTTAGGCCTTCCAAAAATGGAGACATGAACTTTTCAGACTGCACAGATTGGCACCCCTGGCAGCCAGAGCCTGTCCTGTGCTCAAACAGTGTGTCACCAATTGCACTGGGAAAAGACAGGTGCTGAATGCCACCTGGGAACCAGAGAAAAGCACTCTGCAAGAGCTTAGGGAACGAAGTAGAACAATGTGTTTGAAGAAAGCAAAACAAAGAGATCAACTGCTTCTGTGAAAAACAGGATGTGCACCAGCAGTGGGAGCAGAGGTAGGAATGATGATGGGAAATTGCAGTTGAACATTGTGGTCTATTAAGGACACATGCAAAAAATCAAACATGAGCATGTTCACAAAATATTTTAGTGTAACTATTCAGCTTCCAGGGAAATGAAGCCTTGACAGAGCATCACAACACCTGTCTTCCTCCTCTTCCTGCTGCTTACCTCCCATTCTTTAAGCTCCACAAAATGCTCATACTCTTTCTCCATTATTCTCACTTTCATCTGCTCCATGGGTATATTAACAGAATGTGCTTGAACTGCTTCAAAATCAACCAGCCGACCAAACTTCTCCATCATCAGATCATTGCACCTCTCCTCCAGTCCTAACAGGGGGACAAATGGCAGCACTGTCGTTCATTGTTTAATAAGAATTTCTGCCTTGCCCCAGCTTTTTGTCTGAGTTCTTTGGTATTTGCTCTGTAATAAATAATTCACACAAAACCACACAGAGCTCCCAGCTGAGTCATGCCATTTGTCCTTGCCCATGATCATGCCTGTGTGGTCACTAAGCCACACTCTAAGCCAGTCCTAGTAAGCCGCTCCCACACCGCAGGCTGTATAGGGCCTCTGCAGGTCTGGTGGTGCTAGACACAGCTTTGGGTTTGGCTCTTGGGAAAGTGTTTTGAATAGGGCTTGTTTCATTCTTCACATGTTACAAAGAGGAGGAGATTGCCATAAAAAGCTTATGTATTTTGGGGGAAACACTTTTGCCTAGGAGTTCTGGTTTACAAGCAGAAATAGCAAATGTGTGTCTAGACTTCCAGTGTCTCATCTCAGTCAGCTCTACTTATACTAAGTTCCCCAATTATTTCACACAGCCTGATGACTCTGCAGTGCTGGAGAACTACTACTACTCCATCAAAACAGTCCACTTGATCTGTTTCTATTTTCTCTGTGACATCTGTGCAAATATAGAGACAGACTCGTGGTGAGTTACCCACACCCAGTGAGTGGGACAGAAGGAGCATTAGCAATGCTGTGTTGTTCAGAGTCTCTGTTACTCACGTTGAATTTCCATCTCCATCTCCTTTGTGTCCTGGAGAAGCTGCTTATGTTGCTCCCGGGCCTTCTTATGGATTTCTCTTTGCGTTCTCTTTTCATGGCGTACGTCCACAATCCTCTTCTGAAGGTAATGCAAGGACTGGTTGGTAAATACCAAAGTCTGGGAGAAGTCATGGGGCATCTCCCCATCAACCAAGCACTGCACCTGCAAAAGCAGCCAGAAATAAGAAAGGTTGGCTTTACTGATTAAGGGTGTTGGAGAGGTCTCTTTATATCAAATGTGCGAGCAATAGAGAACTTCTGAGTGAGGTAATAGTAAGCATGGGCATGACTCTTTTTTTGGGCCAGGGAATTGTGAAAACGAATGCATTGTATCCAGTCTGGAATTATTGAATTGGGCAGAACTCCCATTACTTTCAGTAGTTTTTGGGGCTCTTTTGATTTTCTTTTTCTGGGAGGTGTTTTGGTTTTTTTTTTCCCCAGGAGAATATCAGTAGGTCTTGACCTGAAGGAAAATACCATGCCAAACCCATACAGCACTTGAAGACTATCCACATTTCAGCAATGGGCCAGCCTGCCTATCCTTACCTGGTTTCTGTCAGTACAAGAGAAGGAAAAATAAAAAAGGGTATTCTAGAGGAAAAAGCAGCATGAAGTTCAGTCAATGGCACTTCCCTCCCAGGAGACCATGGTGAATCAGGAACTAAGGGCCCCAAACAACAGTAACACCATTGTTTAGCTGTACACAGGCCATTCTGCACGTGCAGATGCACAACATCTTGAATTACCTGATGGAGTTTCAAAGGCACAACTACATACAGATCATTCAGTCTCTGCAGCTTTTCCCACTGAAAGGCCTCCAGTTCTCTGTTAGTTGTGTCCAGACTGGTTTCTACTTCTTTTGCCTGCAGAAAGACAAATTGTGGACAAACAAAATCCTGTAATACTTAAAATACATAAGGCAGCAAGGTTCTGTTAGAGTTCCTGATCCAAAGGGAAAGAAGTATATAAAAGATGTGCTTTTTTAAAATTACATATGATAGGTGAGTTTCATAGTTCATCTACATATATTCAAGCAAGATTCTAACCTGAATACCTCTGCACACACATACACTCATGAATGTCTCCTTAGAGAAGCCCTGTATGTGTCAAGAGACAGCTGCTTTGTTTAGCATCTAAAACACTTGTAGATCTACAGAGCCCGCAAGATAATTTTTATTGTGTTATGCCTGGAAATGCTTATTGATTCTGCATGAGAAAGAAACAATTCAGACTCAAATGTCATGCCCCAGGGTGAATATGTGGCAGCCTTTAAAAACTAAAAAATGTTGTAAGTTAAGCACACTTGATGGAACATTTTTGAGACAAAAAAAGCACAAGACTTGCATAATGTTATTTTGGCAGCACTCCTTCTCTTCCAGATAACCCTTCAAATTAAAGATATTAATACAAATCAAATCCCTTAATGAATGCAGGAGTTCAAAAAACCAAAACAGAAAATTTGTACCAAAAGAGTTTATTCAGTGATTACCTGTGACAAAGAGCAAAGGAAAATAACTAAAAGCAAAAGAAATAGATGGAAGAATAGAATTTTTATACATTTATTTTAACCTGGATTTGTGTTAGAGTAAGTATTCTTCAATCTCTCTGTTCTCATACACAGAGGATAGGCCAGGCCACACCATGTGTTTCATCCAGTTCCTGCTGCTGCACGAGGCTAGACAGCTGGGAAGGAACTGGACCTAAAGCCTGGATCCAACCCCATGAAAATTAAGGCTGGACCAGCTTGGTTTACCCTTTTCAGGAGAACAGGTGACCCATGTCAAGCTGCCTCCTGCCTCTGTGCTACCACAGATATCTCTTCCCAAACAGAGACCTCTCAGAGGGTTAGGATTTTGTTTTTAAATCTTAGACTAGCACTAATCACTAGCACTACATTTAACATGCTGATGCTTGCTGAGAAAACACTGCAATACCTTTTTGGCCAAGGCATTATATTCCTTTTTGAGGTCAGCAGCTACTTTCTTCTCCTCTGCTAAAGCTTTCTCAATGCCTATCCGCTGCTGCTGGAGCTGTATGGTGTTCAGGAAGAGATCCTCACTGCAACCTGAAAGGGTCAAAGAAGAGCTCACTTTCACTGTGACTGCACTGGAGTTACTGGGCAGAGCTGGTACCTTCTCCTGCTGTGCACATTCCCAGCATTCCCCATAATAACACCATGGGTGTGGTTCCCTAGAGCTTCCTTAAGCATAAACCCATGGGTCAAGTGCCTCCATGACTGGATGGATCTTTTCTTTCTTTACACTCAGTCAAGACAGAAGTCAGATTAAATGCATCAAAGGGAGCATTGAAGCCAAGTGCTCAAAAATTAGCTTTAGTAAGCAATGCAGTCCAAGTAATTAATACATGTTGCAGTAAAATCTTCAATTATGTGAGCACATAGTTGTTTCTTCATAGCACCCTTCACTATAAATTATGAACTTGCTGTAGGGATCATTTATAGCTCTATTTGTAAACAAAGCTGTATTTCATAGAACCTGTGTCATGGTAAGGAAGGTCTGTGAATTTCTATCTAATACTGTGATTTCAGTAACGCTAAGTAAGTGGATAATTATGCCCAAATCAGCAGGCATAACAATAAAAAAAGAGAGTCCAATAAAGGCAGAGAAAATTACACATAAAGAGACAAACATGAAGAGGCTAAATGCAACATGTAATTTCCCTATTAAGTTAACAATTTGGACTTTTTAAATAAGAAGTAAAAATCTTTATTTCTTCCCAACGTTCCATTGAAAAATGAGATGAATGAGGAGTTAATAAAAAATTCAATTTGTGGAAATGATATTAAAATCTAATTTTAAAAAAAAGGGGAAGGTGAATTGTTGGTAAGACTTGAAGCAGTGCTGTTACAATGTCATGGACACACCACTCAGATATTTTTTTAAAAAAATAACATCCTAAATTAGCTAAACTTGTAAAAAAGGAGGGAGAGAGGTTGCCTGCCTTTTTTGAATGCACAAATGAAGAGGATTTGGCAAAGTAAAGCTCCTAACTTTTCAGAGCAGCCTAGCAACAGGCAATTGCTGCATAAATCCACGAGGTGGTAACAAAGAGCTTCAATTAACAGCATGAGGATTCCCCTCAGAACTTCCCTGAACAGGGAGGGATACAGCCAGACCAGGCAGCTGGTTTCGAGAGAGCAGCCAGTCTTGCCACTGCTCCACTCCAGAGAGGAGCCTTTTCTCTCCATGAAACAGCCGTGAAATGATGAATGCTTCTTTACACAAAATAATTAATTCTTAGTGCTCAGCTAAGTTTTATTTTTCAAAACTTTTTTAATTAGGGTGTTCTACACTACCAGCAGTTTTATTATCTTGACCGAAGTTTCCTGGGGAAAAATGCTGCACTCAGAAGAGGTACACACAATCCAGCTCTTCATGGCTTTAACATGCAGGGAATAATTTAAAATTCTGTGTTTTCTTTTCAAATACATAATATTGCCTCTAAAGCTAAACAATCAGTTAACACAAGGAAATAACATCTTAGGTACCTTCTGGGAAAAGAGAGCCATGAATGGCTGCATCTCCGGAGCCACGATTTTCTTCATCAGTCTTTAAGTCAGGCTTTTTATCATCCTTCTCTTTGTTCTCATTTTCTTCATCTGAAAGAAACAGGCTGGCTTCTAAAACACTCCAGACCCACCAGCTATGCATTATGCCAATGTGCTGGTGAACACAAGCCCAGTAACCCATGAAAGATCATTCTGGTAATACATTAATCCAGGCACCTTGTGCTTATTGCTTTGATCTGATGTGATGTTTTCACAGAGAGGGAAAAAGAAAAAAGAGGAGGGGAAAAATAAGACAGGGAGAGAGAGATATGTAGTAGTGGAAAAGGTACAGGTGCAGCCCATGTTTTTGGGACTTACTTCAGTAATATTTCTTCTCTTTATATATGTTAGGAACTTAAACAGTGTGGGTTTACCAGTCTACTACAGAGATTAATCAACCAAGCAGAATATGGAAGCAGAAATCTGTTATAAAAGCATCACCATTGTCTGCATTTTTTGCTAATCATGTCCCACTTGAAATCAAAAGCCAAGTGAGAGCACAAGTATTTTACCTCAGTGAGACTGCCTAGCTTTAACAGCTTAAAACTGAGTCACTAAGACAAATTAAATCCTTCTGTAATATGTTTAGTCTTGTGACTAATAGATGACTGCAGATTAGGTTTATGATCTCTCATTAGTCAATGGACAGATTAGAGCAGAATGTCACGAACATGACAGACTAATCACTTATCCATAGCTCCCATTGGAACAGCGCAGCAAGTACCTATTTAAAGTTGTGCCTCTTCCTCTTACCAATTAGCAGTCCTCAGTACTGACTTAAAGGATGTAAATTGCAGCAGCTGTTATCAGACCAGCTGCAGTCATGTTAGAAACTGGATTACATCATTGTTATCATTGACGATGACAGCCACAGAACATGTTGTCAGTCTATAAACAAATCTGGGTAGGTCTGACCTGTGGGTTTTTGATCTGACTGGAGTGTTGTGTGTACTCAGGGCTCCAGCTAGACTGAGAGACACGTACTTGACCACATGGAAATATGTAAAAGAAATCCATGAAGCAAAAAGAACAAAACTGCCAACCTGCTTTCCTTCTTACTTCTTCCACATACTCAACATCCTTCTTAAAAATATCAGTCAGAAAATCAGCAAATTCATTGTTTTCTCCAAGGGATGCTTCGAAGCTGGCATGAAGAGCTTTCTCACGTTCCTGAAGCATTACAATCTCACACTTACTATCCTCCATTTGTGCAAGGTAGCTCTTCAATTTTGACTAAACAAACAAAAAATCACTTCAGTTAAAAGGTACAACTCCTGTGTATGTATATAGGATGCATCTGTGAAGATCCGGAGACGCAAAACTTGTCTTTCTCTCTTTAAACCCATGGTTCAATCAAGCAGGACCTAAGAATTTGTTCTGAAAGTATGTGATTACTTATACCATATAATGAGGGACCTATTAGAATACAAACATTAATATTATTAAAAAATTAAGTACTGGAAGTTAGAAGTGACCATCATAGTAGACTGATCATCAAGAGTTTCTTGTTTTTCAAAATTTAGCACTAGTCACTGGATCAGTGCTAAAACAAAGCCAATGGATGCCACCATTTACTTTATGGTTTGCTTTTGTTTCAAGCCATGCATTAAGGGTACTGTTAAATTTAAATTAATGGTACACATGGCCTACTTACTTGTATGTCCTCCTGTTCATTGATGAGGGCACAAATTTGCTCCTCAAGAAGGTCCTCATGTACCTCAAATTTCTTCAGAATAAGCAGCTCTTCACAGCATGTGATGCAGCGCAGATCAGCACTTTTCATCTGTGCATCCATCTTCAGTTTCTTGTGCCGCAAAAGGCGAAGTTCAGCATCAAAGTTGATCACCAATGTGTTGATCTGGAGCAAAAGAGAGTCGAACCAGGAACAGGAAAAGTATTACCAGTGTAGTTAACCATGCAAAGCTAGAGAAGGGAGCAGAAAGGAAAAATTCTCTCTGCCAAATCAACAACTCAGACATGCTATTTCCTAGAGAGTACTGAAGCACTTAGACAGTTAATCCCAAATGTGTCTCTGTTCTCAGCACAACAGTAAAAGAAACACCAGGGCTTCACAGGCATCTTTCACTGCTTTCCCTCCATCCCTGAAGTATTTTACTCTTCAGAGAATTTTTTAGAGTAGTCTGTAGTTTACAGTAGTTTGTGTAACAATCCCAGATGCATCAATAAATAACTCTTCTGCCTTGACAGACTTCTTTCAAAATAGCTGTCAGCTCTTCCCTTAGACATTTACAGCTAAATCAATACTAGCAGCAGCTGTTGAAATTAACTTATAGATTTGTGATGTTCACAGCAGAATTTGGGTATTCCCTCAAAACCTTCATACCCATAAACACAAGGGTGTCAGTTTTGAGGCAAACCAAAGAATCAATGGCCAGCAGCAGAAATCAGAGAAGAGATACTAAGAAATGGAGCAAACCAGTGAACAGTAGCACACCTCTGGTATACTGCTCTCTATATCCCCCTAAACTCTGACTTAGGGACATCCTGAGCTTGAAGCAGTATGCTTGTGTTCAACAGTTTTGAATGGATTTTTTTCCCACACTTTGTCAAATTATACCTTCCCCCACATCCTAGCACTGAGTTCCAAAGCTTAGCTATTGTTGGATAGGAAAACTATTTTCATTTGTATGCTTCAAGCTTTCTATGTGACCATTTAATTTGATATCTCTCCTTCTTATAAGACATGATTCTCACTCTCCTTTTCTATGCTATTCAGAATTTCATCACACCTCTACAACCATTTCAGTTGCCCTTTTTGCAGGACAAAGATACTTTATCCACTTAGATGTACCTTTTAAAGAACCTTTTCCATAACTAAGCGTTTTGGCTACTCTCTTCTGTACCTTTTCTAATCCTACAAAGTAATTTTTGGACCAAAAAGTTGAGACTACAGTTATTTAAGAGCTGAGAACATGAATCTACAAAGTTGTAGTGATGCTGCTTTTTTAACTCTGTAATTTTGCAAGTTATGTGTAACATTTTACTTGTCCTTTTTTTTTTTGGGCCACTAAGATCATAGTTTCATGGCACAGTCAATAGGAAGTCTAAGATCTGTTTTCCAAGTGGTAATACAACACAGGTCATAGTTACAGATTTATATTGATTTACACTGTAAATTTGCAAGTTAACGTTTTCCTGAACTGCAGAAAGGAAAGTGCAGCTGCAATCCTGACATAGAAGGGGGGTTGGTTTAATTTATGATCCAGTGGGATCTTTTAATCTGACAAAAATAGCTTTCAATTTCCTACCTTTTTAATCAAGGTCTCCTGCAAGTATAGATTTTTTATCTTCTCCCTCTTTAAAATTTCCAGTTCCATATCTGTTGGCTCTGCTTTCTCCATCTCAAATGCCTTCTGCTCTGCTGTGTCCACAGCTGATTTATCTCTAGCCTGTGCCTCCACTGGAGGAGTTTGAAAAAACACGTGCCTAAAGGCGCGAGATGCAGGACACCCTTCCAGTGGTTCCTTGAGCTTTGCCTTGGCCTTCTGCTCCTCTTTGAATTTTAGGAGGACATCACTGTTGTACCCAATTACATCTTCAGGAACCTCATCAGGGTGTAAGTGAGGGACTGGGGGAATAGGGAGATGTTCTGATACATCTAAGCTTGCCTGTATGGATTTCACTTCCTTCACTAAACTCTTGATTTCATCAATAATAGAAACCTTGAGATCCCGCAAAGACACAATCTCTTTGTTATATCCCCTTTTGTCTTATGGATCTGCAAAAGAAAAACTATTTTAGTAGGATTCTCCACCACAAGAAGTCTTCCCCAACTCAAGAAGGCTAACATTAGAATTATTAATCATTCTGTGATAAGGGAATACCATATGAATTGACTCTTTTTATGTGAAGTAATAATTGAATGTGAGCTATCATGAATATACTTGGCAGAAACTTCTCTGATCTCTATAAAAGAAAATTACACACCACCTACCTGAAGCAACTGGAATTCCTCATCTGTATAAAACCAGATTTATGACAAGAACTATTCCCTTTGTTTGTCCTAATGAGTTAGGTTAATCACTGGATATCTGGCAGCATCAGCACTACAGTGAAGTGCTGAAGTCCAAGCATGAGATTAAAATGATCCAACAAATCCCCTGAGACAGTAGCACTGCTTCTCTAATGCTTAGACCTCACTGTCAAAGTTATCCAGTGTCACTCTTTGCACTCCAGCCAAATACAATGAAAAACCATTCCTATTAGAAGGATGGGGGAAAGAAATCACAAGGCAAGCAACAAAGATACTGTACAACATCTGAACTTATTGTGTCTTCATGGTTAAAAGGTGTGTGGTAGCTGTAGGAGTCCTACAGCAAGGTGGCTCCAAAAGATCTGGTTTCTCAGGAAGATTCCAATTCCAGAAGCAGTGATTGCCAAAGTGCAAATATAGAGAGGCCACACTAGAACACTTGTCCTTGCTCACATCCCTGTTTTTGTAAACATATTTTATGGTAGGGGTTATTAAGCTCAGTGTTTTACTAGATTGTAAGACTTATAGTTCAAAAAGTAGGGTGTTCCTGCTGAAGTACTACTAAAGGTAAATTCTCTTTCTTATTTATAAAGAGCCACCCTGGATTGATTCAGGTTTGGGTTTGGTGAAGCACAAGACAGTGGTTTGTAACTAAATCTTACTCAAAACAGCAGTCTGTCCTTCAAGGCCTATTCCCACACTCACTTTGAATTCCTTTCAAAAAATTCCTTCAGTTATTAATACACTATTCTCACTTCTCCCCAAAACTGGGGCAATATACACAGTTTCACATACCAAGTCCTCCAGGGTTGCAAGCTGCATCATCTTCTTATCAGTGTTCATACGCTCATTTTCAGTGAGTGTGTAGTTAGTGGCAGTCTTCAGCCTGTAACATCCTATATTCTCTTGTGCTTCTCTGATCTCTTCAGAATCTCTGGAATTCCCATAGTTGTCTCTAGGTTTGCTCTTGTATCTGGTAGGTACAAAATAAAGCTGAACTTCAAGACAAAAGCATACAAATGAACAGTCATTTCATACCCTCTGACTCGTGCAACAGTTTGGGAGGTGAAAGAGTGATATATCTCTTTCAGAAACGAATGGCTACTTCAGATAGAATATCCTTGCACATTTAAATGGAAGTCCCAGAACTTTTTTTTCCCCTAAGAACTCTTAAAACATAGCTCTGCCATGGGAAAGTTTAAACCTTCACACTCAGACTGAGTTCTGTGTTAAATGAGTACATGTTGCTATCAATTTCAGGGAGCTGCACATCAACAATCTCCCAGCCTGTAGCACAGAATACCTGATCCTACTCTACATTGTTAAACACTCAATAACCTGTAAAGCTTTGTATTCTGACTCTACATTGGTCCCATTCCCTGCCATTCATCTCTTAAGGAAGAACTTCTGAGCATAGAACAGTTTGGGTTAGAAGGGGCCTTAAAGATCATCACGTTCCAGTGCCTCTGCCATGGACAGGGGCACCTTCCACTAGACCAGGTCACTCAAAGCCCTATCTAGCCCGGCCTTGAAAAAGAGGTCATTCAAAGATATCACTTAGGTAAGATATTTGGAAAAGGTTCTTCACCTGGAGGGTGTTTGGGCCCTGAAACAGGCTCCCCAGGGAAGTGGTCACAGCACCAGGCTGACAGAGTTCAAGAAGCATTTGGACAATGCTGTCAGGCACAGGGTGTGACTCTTGAGGCTGCCATGTGCAGGGACAGGAGTTGGACTTTGATGATCCTTGTGGGTCCCTTCCAACTCAGGATATTCTATGATTCTGTGAAAGATGTCCTGTCCCCCTTTCCTGCCTCTCAAGATAAAGACCAGCATGGAGCATGAAGGCATATCACAAACACTCACATAATGACTGAGATGCTAAGACTGCTGACCTAATCCAGCTGTTACAGTGTCCATGTTACAGCTCTATGTGGGGCTGGGCAGGATTCATTAAGAGTTGACTGCAATGCCATAGGTGTCTCTCAGTCATGATCAATTTAGACACATTTTACTCCCTATCTGAAAATGCAGCTATGGAGCTGAATTCAAATTTGATAATAATTTAAAGGAACCTAAATATATAAGTATAATAGAAACTAAATATATTCTAATGCTCTCTTGAGACTTAAGAGATACATGAAAAGTCATGTTTTAATTACAACCCTTAGGAATATAAAAACTTAAGCAGAGAGATTATAGTGCCATATGACAGCTAAATCGCATTACTTGACCTGAGACAAGAAACAGAACTAAAAGGGAACAGAGTCCAGCTCAAGACTCACAATTCATGCCACTCTGCCCTCCTCTTCATGATCTTGGCTTTCAGTGCATCATATTTCTCAACAAGTCTTCTGATTCTCTCACGTCTGTTTTCTATATAACGTGTGGTTTGCTTTCGGACCTCTGGTGTCTTCAGCCTTTCAGCCTCATCCTCAAAAACTACACTTTCTGAAACAAAAAATAACCATGTGAAGATGTAAACACCATGCAGCACAGTGCAGTCCCAGCTACTGGGAACTCCCTCAGACAACTCCTGCAGAGCTGATGTAAATCAGGATAGTTCCATTTAGGTGGATGTTCTAAAGGTATTCAGGTTCTTTGACTCGACTTTCAGTCACATGTACCCATGGGGCTGACAGATAATTGCTGACATTCACCTAAAAATGGGAAACTATGTATGAGTGTTACTTTGCATGTAGGTACTAAAAAAACACACCACAGCTCTATTTCTTTACCTGCACTCATGTGTATTTCTTTATCTTGGACTCAGGAAAAGAAACTGACAGATGATGAAAGACAGAAACCATATTACTTAATTTTTAAATGGTTATCATTACCTTTACGCACAGGACTTTTCTCTCTGGGGATCTCCTCTTCTGCATGTTCTGCCTCTTTAAGTGCTGTCCACTTCTCTTTAAGTGCTGCCCACTTGCTGTCCCCTTGTTTCTTATCTCGGGCATATTTCTCAGATATTGTTAGAAGGCTGTAGGTGGAAACCTGATGATTGCTTTGAATAGCATGAACAGTGAGAGTAAATTCCAGAGAGTCCCGAAACCTGGAATCCCAAATTAGAGAAAAACTGTCTGATGTCAGTGGGCACAACATGCCAGCTTGCCTTGACCAAAAGGGCATTATTAGTGTAGTTTACTTATTGCACATGCAATCATTACATGTAAATCCACAAGTTAGTAAGTAATTGCATAGCAATTGACATCTGACACTACCTATTGATTTTATCCAATCTAGGAATGGAGATGTTCAAGGAAAAAACACATGAAGACCTTTCCCAATGTTTAAACTTACACCAGGTTCTTCATGACAATAACTTCCATCTTCCATTAAGGACTGATTAAATACATGCTCATTCAATCCTTTCTCCCAGTCACATACTCTGTGTGCCTAAGGTGTTTTTGTTATTGTGTATTTATTCCATTAACTCATCTTTTGCTCTTACCTAGATCTATGAAAACCAACTCAAAATGCACCTCATGCTTATACTTGTGTTCTTGAGAAAGTTTGTTTTGTAAGTTCAAATTGTATAGAGAACATTGTGTTAGCAATGACATTAAAATATCTGACAGACACATAACATGTCTTAAAACAGGCATTCATTTCACAGGTTGTTTTTCAACATTTCAGTAAGAGTTCTTGGTTCCTACTGAACTTACTGGCAAAATCCCAGGCAGTCTCAACCAGCTTTCTTCATATAGAAGTGAACCAGAATGAAGTAATTTCCTTCATTTGACTATCTGCATTTTTACCAAAGATTCAACAGAAGTAATTACACATAAATATGAACATATACTCATGTGTATGTTCCAAGTAAAATAAGAACAGAATCATAACAGAACACATGAAATATTGACTATATGAGAGAGAGAAAAAAAGAAAACACATTCTTTTTCCTTGTGGGAGCTACAATTTCATAGACAATAAGCCTCATGGAAGGCCGGGTAGAGAAGTAGAAGAAAAGTGGTAATTACTGTGTTTGTAGTTTCTGCAATCCAATCAATTGTTTCTCTTGCTCCCAAGCCAGCTCCTTTTGCACTAATTGGATTCTCTGTAGTGTCTGCCTCTCCAGCTCCTCAAAGATCCTACGGTCCATCTCAAACTCCTGCAGGAAGATGGAAAACCCAGCATCACATTATTTTGGCCACTAGGTCCTGATAATAAATATTTTTACCTAGGTGCCATAGGTCCATGCACATCAACATTATCCTTTATTTCAGAAGCTATCTCCACAGAGAACCACGTTTTTCTCCTGTGCTTCTCAATTCACACAAATCATCAGCTGTGATTCAGCTGTGATTCAGAAGTCCCAGCAATTCATATATTCCCACAACTACCTTAATCGAAAGCATTGGACATTTTTGGCCCCAACATATGTAGCAACACTTTAGAAGAAAGTGCCTCTAAAGGTAAATGACCCTCATAAAAGCCAGGTGTACCCCTCTGGGCAGCTGCATGTGCTTGGGCAACTCCTGATTCTTTTGAAGGAGAAAAACAAAGTCATGTCTCAGTGCCCTTAACTCCTCTCTTTTCTTATTTTTCTTTTCTTCCGCTTCCTTCATTTTCCGTTCATATTCCTTTTTCTGCTTGTATTCCTCAATACTGAAAATATATAAAAAGAAAATGGTGTTATCTCAATGCAAGAGAGGAAAGATTACAATTGATATGACCTTTTAGATTTCTTTGACAGTCTTAAATTCCCAGTGAACTCAATGGTTCTTAAGGTAACTTAGAAAGCTTCCTGTATATCTGTACACTCCTAACATCAAGGGGCTTTGACCTTTTGTCGTCTCTGTAGTCTGAAGTTAAGTGCCTCATAGTACAATATTTGAATTACTGCCAGAGAAAAGTAGATGAAATGGAGAGAAAGGCTGAAAATATTGTGTGTTTCACAAAGAAATGACCCAAATTGAGGGTGATCAACTTGTCCCTCCTCTTTGTAGGCAAAAAGAAACACACAGGCTGAGAAAATAGCTACCAACACTTGAAAATCTTTCATCATTATCTTAGCATCTCTTACGTGTAGGCATTAGGATCCTTAATGTCTTCAGTAGCCTTCTCCTTCTCAAGACCACGCTGGAATAAAAACATTGTCTTGTCTTTAAACAAGCAATAAGTTTCAACAGACAATAAAGCTTTATAAACATTAAGACAGAGCTCGCACCACCTCTCACAAAACCAAAAAAAATCTTCATTTTCAATTTCAATATCTGGGCCTTAAATATCAGGTTGTAATGTTTCAAACAGAAAAAGCAATGAAGATGGTTTATATGTTAAAGAACTAATGAAACATGGCTCTCAGGGACAGAGAACAAAAATCCTACAACCTCCCCAGTGGCATAAATCGTTACATTATTGCTTGTCCTAACTTCAGTCTATCCCATAACATCTTTGGTTCTCTACCCCCTAGACCCAATTCTCATCTCCCCTCACTGCCACATTGACAAGAGCCAGTGTGTCTGGGCTGATTCCAAGTTACATGTGTAATTAATCTGGTTGGCTTCTGCTGACTGCATAATGGATTCACAATTATTAGCTGTGAAAAATGACAGATGGATGGACATTGCAGTAGCACAAGCTCATTTCCCTAGGCAATCATGCTCTGAAAAAAGAGGGGGGACTATCATCCAACAATTTAGTTGTACTTAATTGATCTGTAATTTAACTCAATTAGTTTCAGATGATTTGTATTTGATTCTCTAAGAATCTCATTAAGTTTAATGAAGATAGAATTTTTAAAACTTTCCACATGACTTAAAACTAGAATAGATATTTAATGAAGGTATACTTTGGAAAGGGAAAAACTCTATTAGGATGGTCATTAAGCAATGTTGTTAGCCCAAACAATAGAACTGACCATATAGGTCTTTATATAGAGCTACTTACATATTCAAAACTATAAATCTGTATATATGCTTTATAATTGTATCTTAATCACTTCTTGTAATACTGGAGCTAGCAAGGCTCTGATATCAAAGTTTCTAATCATTCACTTACAGAAAATAACTCTGGCTCTATTCTCAGTGCTATATATTCTTGTCATACTGGTAAAGAATTCCAACTAGTCATGAATAATATAGCTGAATGACCAAAATCACAATTTCCTCTGTCTCTGTTGCCAAGCATCCTTCAAAACGTAGTTACCAATCAGTATTAAAATATATTTAAAAGTTTAATTTGTTTTATGTTGACACTTTCAAGATTTTTAAACTTTACTGAATGCATGCCTACTGTAATATTTATTGTGAACAATGGCACTTCTTTACTCAACAACTCTCACTGCTTCTTTCAAGTTATATTTATTTAATTCAGACACTCTTAAAACTTTTTAAAAATTCAGTAAAGTCTGAACGTTTTCAGTGGAGGAGTTGACATCCTTCTTCTTGTGCATTATCAGAACTGTTTCTGAGTTCCAGTGTCATTTGTTCAAACGTGCTAGAGATGATCAGCTCCGCAGTGAGTACAGAACACCTGCAAATTCATTACTACTAATGCTGTCCAAGAGTGAAAGAGCAACAGGATCAGCATTGTGTTGTGCTATTGTGCAAATGTAAAAAATCCATTGTGAATTTTAGATGAATGGTACTAGATGTATGGAGAAACTACACATTTGGTATTCTTCAATAGTATTTCTAGAATCCCCATCCAGAGCAGAATCTTGCTTTACTGGACTTAAGCCCAAGAAAGGTGTGAAGTATGAGAAATCCTTGCAATTCTTTCATTTTAGGAATATGCGTGACTACAGCTTTGAGTGGGAAAACATTGGTAGAATATTACATGTGAACAACACATACCATGTTTATTTGGAGAAAAATACAAAACATTGAGTAGGAACAGTGCAGTCACAGAGCCTATGTATTAGAGAATGTTTTGCAAGAGCTATTCTTCTAAATTGTTTGGGAAACTTCAGCTTCTGCTATGAAAGATCTTTAAGAAAAATAATAGAACCATGTTTGCCCACCTCAGTCATTTCATACCAAATAGGCCTAATTCAGTAAAAGAGGGTGCCAACTTACCCTAGGAGGGGGAATTATGACTTTCAGCTCTTTAGGAGGCTCTTTGGGAGGCTCTTTGGGAGGCTCTTCAGGAACCTCTTCTTCCTCTGACAAGATTTCAAATGTAAAAATGTTTCCATCTCCACCACAGGTAATCAGATACCCCTCATCATGACTACAACAGATGCCCCGGATCTGCCCATAATCATTGTCATGCACATTCAGGTACCAGTAGTCCTTCAGGGTATCCACTGAGAGATCTTTATCCTTGAGAGGATAAGCACGCAGTGAGCCATCCTGCATCCCACAGAACATCAGGGGGTTGCTGGTACTGTTAAATAAACAACAAGAAACAGTAAGAGCAGCAACTTCTAACAAGCAAGCTCAAAATATGAAAAGAGCTAATCTAGCTTATAGAAGTCACTTTCCCAAGTTTGGAAGCTGGGAGCAAAGTATTTGGACCATTCAAAGCATGTGTGCTTCCACTATGAAATGTTTTTCAGCTAAGTGGCTGCAAAGGAACACTCCAGCACTTGCTAGGTATCACAGAACTATCTCAGCCCTGAGCTGGGCAGTGTAGCAGACACCAAGTTAAAAGCTAGAAAAGCAGGTTTTTCTCCCTGCTCCCCATTTAGTACAGAAGGTGGTGAATGCAGCCAGCAGTAGATTAAAGCCTGAATTAAACCTGCCTCCTTTTGATGCAGAACATGTCTACTCTTACAGGGAACCTAATACTTGGAGTCTGAAAAGAATCCAGTCTTTTAATTCATACAGTTCAAAGAATGTCCTGAGAAGCCTATATTCTTAGCACAAGAGGGGTGGACTGACCATGTCCATGTTCTAATTCTCTTTGTTAACGATCATAAAGAACTGCTGTTCTGGTGATCACTATATGCAGGGACTTCTAAGGGTTCTCCTGGAGTTCTATAAGCTAGGGTGGTTGAGTCCTAGTCAGTACTTACTTAGAAACACACTTTTTCATCTCTGAAGGTCTTTTAAAATTATTCTGTCAGACACATGGCCCAGCTATGTCCATTAGGAATTTTAAGTGAAACTCAGTGCCAGGAAAACAGAGAGTTCCTGTACACTAGAGTTGAGCCACAATTAAAAAGGGACAAAGGAGTATACACTCCTCTCTTCTAAGTTCAATTTCATCAAGCTTTATCCCAGAGCTATTTGTCTCATTATGGTGTTTTACCAGAAGGATATTTGGTGAATGGGATTGTCCTCAGTGCCCTCCATAGGAATCACTTCAAAGGGTTCATCTTTCCTCTTCTCAGGGTCTTCTTGTTCATCATCATGCGAGAATTCACAATGATAGAGAAACCCTGAGTCATACCCACCCTTAAAAAGAGAAGGACCGTAAAGAACTGGTGACAAAAGAAACCTGAAGCAGCTGACCAGGTAAATGCAAATTTCAGAATAACTCTTCCTTTCTTAAGGATCTATGATAGGTTAGACATTGCTACTTCCAAACACCTAGAGATCCTATTTATCCACAGACAGAAGTCTGTCATGATCACTGGCATTACAAGCCATTCTGCAACTTTGTTAAAATTCTACCTTGTGCCTGTGGGGGAACAGCTCAGTCTTTGTGCCTGTTCAGGCACCACCAAGAAGGGCATCTACTGGATATCTACGAAAAAATCTGAATCAGAGTGACACTACTGGTTTGCTTCACAAAAAACACTGAAACTGTCAAGGATGAAAGGAATTCGATGTCCTAGGGATGGCAGGTTTCAAAGGGAAAGGTTGTCATATCATGCAATTCCATCAACGTGAAGTAAATTAAATAGTGATTTACCAAGGAAAGCCAAAATTTTCCTGGTGCTGAATAGAAGCCACAGAGGATGGGACTGGGCTCCTCTGGTATGTAGATATCTGGCAATGGCTCTTCTTCGGGTTCTTCTTCTTCAGTTTCTTCTATCTCAAGTCCCATCTCCTTTTGCTGCTTTATCCATTCAAGCCTTTTTTTCTCCTTCTCCTGCTTTTCTTTCTCTCTCCGAGCAATCTCCTCTCCCAGCTATTACAACAAGCAGAGAAACACTGAGACATGAAACCAAGGCACTCCACACATCACTGACTGAAGGAGTCTCATAAATCAAATCCAGGGTGGTCCTGGTATTATACATACAGAATACCTACAGAAATCTCTTTCCTGCCAATTAAGGAGAGATCAACCAGACTTCATGGGACTCTCCAGTGAAATGCCCCCATTTCCCTCTTCTGAAGTATTTACTTTTGGTCCTTTGAAACAGAAATAATTCCAAATGACAAGCAGACTTCAACATTTCCTCAGAGTGATTATTTCAAATCTTCACACCACTCTGCTTACTCCTGCAGAAATCCCAAGTCCTGTCCCTTGCCTGCCCTGGAGAAAGAAAATCGCTGGAAAGATGAACTCACAAAAGTTCTAGTGCATCATGGGCATAGAGCAAAAGCAAGAAGCTGTAATGGACTGAACTTCTTCTGAACAATGAAGGAGAGGTTTATCAAACCTTTGAGACTCCCTTCCAGTCAAGCCTTCTGTAGCATAAACAAACATCAAACATTCTCTAAAACTGTAGCTTCCTAAGAAGATATTAGATAACCAAATCAGCAAACCCTTAAATATTATCAGCTGATCTTTGTCTGATTTACCGCTTAAAAATCTCCTGTTCTAGGGACTCTACAGACTATAAAAACTATTTTAGTCCTTCACCACCCTTACTGTGAAAATCTTTCCTTGCATTAAAACATCCTTGTTGTAACTTATTAATTATTGATCTATTTCCAGAGGAAAAAGAGAGAAATTAATATTTTTTCTCTCTGTTGAAACATTTTTTATTTTTAGCAATTTAGAGTGTTTCTTCACTTTATTCTTCTCATTTGGCTAGAAAACAAAACAAAACAAAACCAACCAACAAACATATAAAAAATAAAACCAACAGAACTCTACACACATTCTTTTAATTTTTCCTTTCATATGCATGCTTTGTGATCATTCTTATGGATACTGCTGTGGTAAAACACCTCGAGATCTTTCTCCTGAATGCTGACTTCCTCCAAGTTATAACATGAAATGAAGCTGACATTCAGTAATACAGGAGTAGTTAACAGAGAAGGCAGAGAAACCACAGGTAAACAACAGAACCAGAGACACTGCTGGGTTGTGGTGGATTGAATATGGAACTGAGAACCTGCTCACTGGAGATCTCCTTCTGAGCCTAACATCAGCTTTTTAGTTTCACAAAATTAACTATAGCTGTGAGTTGGCATAACTCTTTTCCTTTGGCCCCACAAATTCTTTTTAAATACTAAGTGTCATTCAAAAATGAAACACACACACCTTTAAACTTAAAACATTTTTTAAAAGTCAGAAATATTGTTTAAAAAAAGAGATGTTACATGTTTGCCTCAAGGTGACTACCTGGGGGTTTTATAGCTGTTGAAGGAAATTTCCTATAGGGCCAACATCAACCACAAGAAATATTCTTTTTTGTGAAAATTATCAAAATTAAAATATTTTGAGAACTAATACACTAATACTACCTTTCCCTTTCTCTAATGCTGTCTTCTAATCATAATCAAAATTCATAATTCTTTCAGTGTCATGTAGGTTCTATTTGAATAAACCAAAACCAACTGGTAAGTCCAAGCCACAAATAGCTTCTACCTGGCATTCCCTTTCAAAGAGCTTAGCAAAAACCCAATGATGAAATACAGAGACTAGAAACTCTTTTGGGTAGTTTCATCACCTGGCACAATGAAGAAGATGAAATTGTGCCACAGGGGAGTTTTTTACCTTGATTTGGGATTTGATACTATAAAAATGGAAGTACTGTGTTGGCAGGTCTATGTGATAGGTGGTTGCTGTATCCTGCTTCCCAGGGACAGGGGCAGGAACCTGGACAGCAAAGCCATTCTCACAAAGGATGAGCAGTGTGCTCTTGTCCTGGATAAAAACACAAAGAATACAAATGTAGGGCAGATGTATAAACAGAATCAAGCTAAATGGGAGGAAAAGTTAGTCAGCAGATGCACAGGCACAAAGCCAAGCTCCAGCCACATTTACCTGTGCTCTTATTTCTATGGACACTTTTAAATGGACTTCAGAAAACAGTGAGCTTCTTTTATGCTAGGCAAAGCTACGGAATTGAAGAAATCCCTCTGTAATTCTGACACTGCTTAGCTTGAAAGCAGCATAATGATATTTTGGAAATTTGGTTAAATTAAAAGATGGATTTGACCCAAGAGTTAGGAGGTTTTGAGTTGATAATTTCATATATTTCCATACTAATAAATCCTTTACATCATCAGAGTCTTGCCAAATGCTACTTACCTTTCAGTTTGTTTGTTTTTTGCTGGTACCTGACACGTTCTTTAAAATGCAAAGTTAGGAAGAATAGGTGAGGTGAGGGCAATAATTATTCAGTGTTTTGAGATTTTAAAAGACAAGTCTGTATTTAGTTTCAATTTTCATAAGCTATCTGGAGAAAAGAGAAAGAGGCTTATTTTATCTGACCCATCACTAAAAGGGTGTAAAGAGGGCATATTAGAGTTGCTATGGAAACCCTAACCAGGAATGATATGGCTCCTGTGTCTATAGGATCTCAGTTTTAAAATGCATTCATTAAATGTACGGTAGTTAATCCCCAAAGTGCTTTTTTTAAAAAAAGAAAAAAAGAAGTAGTGTGACACTCAGATACTGGCACTGTTAAGCAAGTGTTCTCATCTAGCAATGGAGGGCAGATACTGGTAGAGAAAACTACTCAGGCAGAATCTAACATATCCAAGACACAATGGGTGCTTTTTTAGTAAGGAGGAGTACTTTGTATTCAAGGAAAGAACTCAAAATGCAGCTGTCAGATCAAGACCTGTTGTTTCTACAGTAAGATATAATTCATACCAACAAGACTTCTTTTGCCAGGTTTTAGCAGTTCCAATTAACAAGTGAAAATACCAACACTTTGCCTCTATGCACCTGTAAAATATATCTTGCTAGCATCTAAATATAATGACTAGTCTCTCCTCTAAATAAGGATACTGGACCAAACAAAATTTCAGATATTACCCTAACCCTAGAACACTTTTAAATATTAGCAAAAACCTATTTCAATATGCCCTGACACATTTCAAATCCAGAATGTGGATTTCAAGAAGCACCCAAAATCCTTCTTAATGTGGTCAAAAAGCTTTGCAAAAGCCTGTTTTAAGAGTCACAAGCAATAACACCCAAGTAATTTTTTTGTCAAAGAGAATAAGACCTTCCAAAAGCTAAGGAATAAGATTGTTTCTTCAAGTCAAGGGCTCAAAAAGCATACCAAAATCTTGTGGTATGCATTACCCAAAATATGTCCATAGTGACTGAACCAGAGATAAAGCTATGCAGAACCTGTTAGAACCCGTCATGCTGAAGCAGCATGAAGAACAAAGCAGCAAAACACTGTTTGTATTGCCTACAGAGAATAGGGCTAGAGTCATGGATCTCCATTCTATTTTCACTGGAAGTTCTTTTCAAAATGATACTTTAACATTGCAAGGAAGGAAAGAAAACAAATATGCATTACTCACATGAGAAGGTGGAGACCACAGTAATGCCTGGACAGGCCCAGGGACACAGATGAATCCAATTGGCTTGTATTCATCCTCAATTGCAAAAAAGAAAACTGTTTTGTCTTTACTCTGAGGAAAAAAACAAACAAGCAAACAAATAAACAAAGATGATAACTGAATCAAAGCTGACCAAAAATTCAAAAGACTCTATGACATAAGCACATACTTCTTTTGTTGTTGTTGTTGTTGTTGTTAAACAGGGGAACTTAAGACTGGATTTCCATGATGATTACTGGGAGGAAATAAAAATCCTGCCCATATTGCTACAAGAAATATGTTGCACCCATAGCTCTTAATTGCTCTCATGGGCCTCCTCTGGCATCCCCAGCCACCTGCTTTCTGCCCATTGCCCCAGGAGCTCCCTTAAGTCTCAGGCTCAGGCCTGATTTTTCAGACAAGACAGCACAAGCTGATTTCCTCAGATAACAAGAAAGTCCAGAACTGGTACACAACATGATTCACTGTAGCTTAAATCCTACATTAAGTGAAATGCATGGCAATTCACTCAAGGAACATGTAACTGCAAGTGCACTGATCATGGCTAAGGACTAGCTTTTAAAAAGAGACACCACATTAACTGGAAACCATCTCAAAGACTACCAGGAATAATGACAAACTGACTGACTGACCCTGTGGTAAGGCCAAGCAGTGTTGGGTGGCAGCTGGATTGCTGCCAATGTGGTGTATCAACAGACTTGCTTTTACTAATTCCAAGATCCTACTAAACTAATTCCAAAATGAACCAAATCCATCTTCAAAGGGGATTACAGAATTCACACTAAAGAGTCCAGTAATTCACAAAATTATTTGTGTGAATTGCATGGCTGCTTTCCTTCAGAAGAAAAGATGTGAGTGCAAACAGATCCTTCTCCCAGCACAGAGAACTACAACAAGCAATCAAAAGCAGCAACAGAAATAAAACTGTATTGTTAGTAAACAAACTTTACTTTATCTCTTTGAATAAGCTCTACATTTGTGGCTTAATAAAAATAACCAAACTAAATGACACATACCCCTGTGGCAAACACATCTCCATTTCGTTCATATGCCAGGGCTGTAACTGCAGCAGCATGAGGTTTGAAAACTTGTTTCAGATTTATCTCTGGACTCTCACTGTCCTGTTCTGCATGACCAGGCAGCTGTTTGGGATTATAAACCTCAATTATGCGGACAACGCCATCTTCAAACCCCACAGCAATCAGACCTCCTTCAGGATTTACCTTTAAGTGAAATGAAGAAAAAGAATCACAGTGTACATCTGAGAGCTTAGAAGAATAATCCTTATGACACATGCTCTGGTGCTTGCCTGTAACTCACCTTACATGGAAATGTTGCTAAAGCACAAAGTATATTTCATACATGGGAAATGTTGTTTATGCTCTCTAATACAGTACCGTAAAGGAAGAGACAGGTCTGGGGCCCATTTTTTGGGTTGGATTGTGCTTTGGTTTCTTTAGTGGTAACATGCCATTGAGACTGAAGATGTTAATGAGGATGTGGTGTAATGTCTGAGGAAAAGGTAATTCATACTGATATAAAGATATATCAGTAGCTTCTTAAGCAGAAGAGTTGGAACTCAAAAAAGGAATAATATTATCCTAAATACAATAAGGGGCATCAAAGCTAAGTATGATTTTTGAAGAGGTCTGGACACAGGCTTGGGTCTGGCTGACTTAATGTAAAATACAGGAGTCAACAGGGACAGCTACTTGAGATGGAAAGGAGGAGGAACTTTTACCATAAGTCCTGTAGGGTAAGCCAATTCCTAACAATTAAGATAGGCTTGAACTGTGATAAAGGTTAGCAGAAACAGGCCTGTGTTTTAGCTGGATATAGCTGGACTTGTGGATTTAGCTGATTTTTGCTATACATGATAGCATCTTGAAGTCAATTACAAGATGACTTGTCAGTGTTCACTTATCTAACAAGCATACTGCTAGCTTGCCTATGAGATTATGGTACACAGATGCTTCAAAGTGTGTTGGACTAAGCTTTCTTAGATTAATAGCACAGATTTTCAAATACATTTGCACACTTTAAGCTATGACTAAGTATCTAACGCGATTTCAAATGCAGCTGGGTAGATTAAGTACCCTTTGTTTTTCAGATTGTGTTTAGTAACACCTTTCACAAAACTCAACTGAGTCAGTTTTGTGATGCTGTACAATTTACTGTGGCAGACAGCTTACCTCATGAATGTACAGGTCACCACTTAACAGCATCTCTGAAAGCCTGCATGACCAGAGTTATATTTTTATAAAATAAAGGCACTCTTCCATTGGAACCCTCACCTTGAACATTCAAGTAATTATTTTCCTCTTAAATTTGCTTATAATTAACCCACCAGGCTTGCTATGTTTTCTCAAGAACATAACTAGACACTATTTTAATTAAAATTAGCAAATATGTCTAAAAGTGACAGACTCCACACTCCACAAATGATCAGTTCTGGCAACAGTCTTTTATGATTTATCTCCAAATGTTTGTGATTTGTCTGGGCTGTCATTTCAAAATGTGTTAACTAACTCATGTTAATTGACAATTGCTCTGCGTGGGTTAAATAGAAGCTGTTAGTCTACAAACTCAGACTACTTCCCATACTGCACACTGAGATCTGATTTTAAAATCTTAGGAAAGCACAAAGTAGGATACCTGATAACTCATAGTAAAGTTAAACTGTACCCATACTGTATACAAACATAAAACCCTGCTACAGTAAATTCCACCACGGCCGAGCAAGTGACCTCTAATGTCTTGTTTGGTGGGCAGCTTTCTGGATGCTGGCAGGCTCATAGGCTCCTTGATGAATTTTTGCTACCATGCTAGGAAAAAAACTCACAACAGCCGGTGCCCATGTCAGCGCTGTTCCTCCCTGTTTAAACTTGGTTACACTCAGTTGGCTGTTGCTGCCAAAGTCATAGATGCACACTGACCCTGTGTGGGAAAGAGACAGTAAGAATTTATTTCTTGCAATATCACTGACATGTTAGGATTTATGGAGAAATGTCTATTTATTTGAATTAAAATCTGGATTAAATGTATGTTTTCTCTTTTGAGTAACAAAATGCCTTCCTGGAAAGAGGACTGATGGCTACAGAGTACCACAGCTAGCACGGTGCTCATGAGCAAAATATATGATTTCTTCACTCTTCAGCTTATACAGAACCAAGAGTTGTTGAGGCTGAGGGTTGTAATAAGAAGTCCCATGCTGACAATTCACATGTAATTTTCAAGTGAGCATGGAATTGTGGCATACTGTAAGGAAAATATGTACTGACAACATAAGAAAAGATGATAGACTACTACTTGGGACTGCCTAGGGAGGAAAACATTTAAAGGGAGGAAAATATAAGAGATTGTCCACAAAAGATCCAATTTCACCTGAGGGAAAATTAACAGACTCATAGGCACACATATTGATTGCCTAAAATTCCATTCCAACTGGCATGTATCTGAAATGTTGTTTGCTCAACTGGTAGGAGTTTGTCTTCAGGCTAGAAGAATATGTGTGTTGTATTACACAGACAAATGACAAGACAGTACTGATGAGAATTGAGTTAAAAGACCTTGTAGTATTTTCTGAACAGTGTAAATGACATTGTTAATGTTCTGGCCTGTAGTTCTTTCAAAACACAATAAAGCTAACAGTGAGAGGCCTAAAAGGCAATATTTCTACAAGGTAAATGAATATGTCTGTAATTACTTCTTATCAGTTGTTAAGAGCATAATAGCTATTGCATTTTCTAAGAAAGGCACAAACATTAATATTTGCAATGGCTTACACAATGCTGGAGGTGTATGTAATTTCTTACAAGATAAAAATCCCAACACCTATTAATCCCCAGCCCTAAATACAAGTGCTTTTACTCAAACCAGATGTCTCACCTTTTCAGCCATTCTTTCAGAACAGACAATTTACAAAGTTTCCCATTAAAAACTTCTGTTGCTAAAATCATAGATTTTTAAGATTGAGCAGTCTTAATGTGTTGCTTGCCTTAACTATTAAAGAACTGATCCCAGGAACAACAATTGTGTGTAAAGTGACTTGGCAAGAGCAAATGCACAAATATAAAACACAGTAGTTCCCAACCAAGCATCAATGCCCTTCAAAACCAATAATGGCAGTGGCATGAGAGGAAAGGAACAGCGTACTTACGGTCAAGAGCCGTGCTGGCCATCAGGCATGTAAAGGGAGAGACACCGATGGCCTCGATCCTCCCAGAGTGGAAGGTACACACGCGCTCTGGGTCCTGGGTCTGTAGTGCAGAACAGAAAAGAAATTCTGCTGTGTTCTACACTTGCGCTCTCCACTTTGGGCTTATGCTGCCTGGGAAATCATTTAATCATCCAAGGAATTACAGGCTTTGCTATACTCTTTTTATATTAGTTTGTAGAGTATGCGTCTTTTATTTACCATAAAATTTTTGGAACGTATTTTGCTTCTCACATCAGAATTTTATTCCCTGCAAGGGATTATTCCTATTTACTTCAATATGTTTCTGACAAAAACTAAAAGCCCTCTTTTTTACCTCTGTCATCTATTTCTCCATCAAAAACATCTCCATCAGCAACACTAGCTACCAGTAGCATAAAACATGTCAAATATGTTTCATCTTCTTTTTTCTTTCCTAGTTCTTTCTGTCATTTAAAGACTACAGTAAGGATTGATTCAAACACCTGTCTACAGAGGATATAGCAACACTCCTTGAACTCATTTCCTGCATCCATGCAACTTTCATTACCAGTTTATCAGAATCAAACTCCTTTAAAGTAACTTGAATTTGACAGCTGAAATTTCAGGAATCAAAAATCAAATTCCTCCTTATCATTCTGCACCATCATTGTAATCAATTACATCTGAAAAATGTTATGAACTAAAGTATCTGTTTCAATGTTAAAATTTTCTACTGTGCAACTTCATAAAACACAAATTTCATTGCAGATGCAACCAGTATAGTTAGAGGATGTAATAGGATATGATTCTCATTGCAAATGAACTGAAGAAATCAGAAGAAAAAACAAAATTACCATATTTGAAAAAGTCAAATCCAGCTTCCATATTGATCCATTTGTATCCTGAAGAAGAAAAAACATTAACTGAATATTTTCAGACTCTATTTGGAAATAAAACTGCACATGGTGACTTTTTAAAAACTACTTAATGATTATAATTTTGAAACAGAAGTTACTAAATGCAGTTATGTTGGTCTTACAAATCCATCACTTCAGGGTAACAGAACTCAGACAATACATTTTGGCATTCTCTTATCCTTCTCCCAGAGCCTCACACATAACTGTACACTAAAAACACAGCACAGCATAACATAGCATAATTCAGTTGGAAGTGACCTGCAAGGATCACCTCATCCAACTGCCTGATCACTTCAGGCCTCACCAAAAGTTAGAGCATATTATTAAGGGCCTCTATTACATGCCTCTTAAACATTCACAGGCTTGGAACTTAAACCACTTCTCTAGGAAGCCTGCTTCAGTGAAATAATAATAATAGTAATAATCATAATAGTAATAATAGTAGTAGTAGTAGTAGTAGTAGTAGTAGTAGTAGTATCTGTAGGTATGTAAGTAGGTAGATAGATAGATAGATAGATAGATAGATAGATAGATATGATGATTTTCTATATATCAAGAAGGTTGAATTCTACAAAAAAGAAACACACTTATTTGTAATGGACTCCTGCTATTACTTACCACCACCCTCGTCATCCTGTGTTTCTCCACAGGGATGTATGTACCTGAGTGTGTCTTACCTGAGCAAACCAAAAGGGATGTCCACGGTCAAGAATTTTTGTCATGAAATTCAGTCTGACATTCTTGCCAACGCAAAGTTCATTCATAGGCTCCACCTCCACTAACCCTGTTTCATCCACAGGATCAGCAGTATCTATGACCTCGAAGTTCCACATCTTCATGGCATTGGAAGCATAAAAAAAAAGCAAAAAAACAAAAGCTTTTTTTAAGACCAGATTTTTTTTCATACACAGTAAATATGGAAATTCAAAATTTTAAGAAAGCAAAATCACTGCTTTGAACATAACCTAGAATAGTGACAGAAGCTTCAATTCAGCCCTGGCACTAGCAGAGCTATACATGGCAGCTTCAGAACTATACAGAGTAAATGGTATCTGTGGGCTCTCAGCATGGCTCATACCGAGGCAGCACAAAATAACGGGAAGTCTATCCCTTCCATGTTCTGCTCTGTGGGATTAGGACAACGTATCAGTCAGCATGCTTATAATCAAGTGCATGTTCCTAATGGGATAATACCAACCTATAAAACACAACACTAACACTACAACAGCAACAAAAACAGTTGAAACCCTCTAGTGTTTATAGATCAGTTTCCCATTGATTATCTGGGTCATTTCACACATCAGCAGAAGGCACATCGTGTCCTCCCTTAAAGAACAGGGAAATAAGATTGCAAAATTCTTGATCATTGACAGATGAGATCAGAAACTGGTGTTATGCACAAGGAAAACATTTTGACCTTAATTTATAGAATTATTTGTGAACTTCAGGATGTTTTTTCTTTTAATTGTTCCCCTATTTCAGGACATGTATCTCTGAGATGCCAGTTAATTTCTCTATCATTTTAACATTAATAATCTGAGCTTTTAAATACTAAGAAAATGAGTTTCAAATATTCTTGTAATTTATAATTTATCTTTGAAATAACACCACGTGTTAATAGGCCTGAAAACTATAAAGATGAACAAAAACTAAACATGAAAGAAATGGTAAAATGCAGTCAAGAACAAAGCTGTTAGAAAACCACTGAAGATTATTTTGATTTAGTGAAGTAAAAGCTGATTTATTACTATGAAACAAGGACCACTGTGTGTCATGCTATCCAATTCAAACACGTACAGTGTGGAGATATGCTCTTATTTTCCTTGTTCTAAGAAATAATTTTCAGAAAGAAAGTGCACTCCAAAATTTCCTCCAAAAACTTGATAAAGGAAAGATGTAACATTTATCTGCTGACCATATATTTGCATACCTAAAGGCAGAGCAAAAGAAAAACTCACCCGAATGACACCATCTATTCCAACAGAGTAAAGGTCTCCTTCATCAAAAACTAACTGGATGACAGGGCCCTCATGACAGGGCTTGTGTCCAACTTGACAGAGCTCTACTTTAATGAGGCCACCTTCCCAAAGCAGCAAATTGCCCCACTCAGTTCCTGAGACAACCTTCAATGCAAATGAAGATAAGTAGGTAAGCACCTGCATGTAATCGTGCAGAAATACAGGCAAGAACCCATTTGTGGCTTCCTTCCAGGAAAGCATAAAATCAGTAGCAAAGTACAGACATTTGCAAGAGAAGATGTAAAGGGTGAGGAGGTTCAACTTTTTAGCAATGTGACATAATTTGCATGCATTGAAATGGCTGAAGATTAAGACGAACAGTCTCCTTGTATTTCTGTACACTAGTGTTTTCACTACCTCATTAGATGACACTCAGCTCTAAGCCAACACAGATCTTTTCTCTGTGAATTACAACACTAGCTATTTTCCAATTATTACAAAGGAAGCCAGGTTCTGGGCAAGTTGATGTCAAAATTCTCTTCTCAGAACAGTGCATCATGAGCCTGATTCAAAGCATTTTGAAGCAAATAGTAACTCCCCAACTTATGAAGCAGACTTTATATCAAAGCTTAAAAGGGGTACATAATATTTTTTCTTTTTGTCACTTTTTCTTACCTTCCCATCGGGCAGCTCCACAAAACTTAAAATGTCGGACACTGCTGTTTTTCCAAACCTGCCCAAAGCTCCTTGTAACTTGAGACCAGTTAATGTGAGAGCCATCTTCCAGAACCTGAGTACAGAAAAACACACTCCTCTCTGATATAAGATTTCCTAAATACTGTTCAGTCTCTCTTGACATTGCAATACTCTTACCAGGCACGCCTTGCCATGAGGCAAGGGCCGCTCATGTATTACTCTTTTTTGCAGGAGAACTTGGGGTGTTTTCTTTTGAAAATGACATAAAGCTTTACAACTACACAAACATTTTCCTATACCATGCCAATGAAAAAGCTAGGAAAAGGATTTAGAATAGGCAGAATGTAGATTAAACTACAATTTAAAATTAAGAAGTGTAAAATTCACAGCTGCATCTTTCCAGCTACAACCCATATCACATAGTTAGGGATACCTATTTTATTCTTGCTGTCTCCAGTGTATGATGCTCAGATTTGTAAATCCAAGGGACTGAGGTCTTCACTGAATGCCATCCAAGTCCTCTTGTGGAATTAAACTGTACTATAAAATCTCACTGAGCAAATACCCTAAATATTAATAGTTATTTCTATTTGATTATTAGTACAAAACATAACTTTAAATAGCTGCATTGCAAAAAAATTAACATGTACTTAACATGTAATTAGGGATGGTTTACTCTGTGTGCAGGAGACATTACTTGTAAGATAACTGTTGGAAATTGTAATTTGAGTCCACATTTGGGTGAAAGGTTACATTCACTATGTAATAAAAGCTATGCCAGAGTTTATTTGCAGTATTTTAGCTCAAAAGAAAATTTACAAGAGATTTTGTTCTGTCAGATTTGCATAAATAATGCGTTCTAAACCACATTTGTTCTGTGTCTAAATAAATCATTTGCTATTTCAGACCCACCTTGTTACCAAACTATAAAGCAAATCTCAGATTTTGATCTGATTTCTCCATTAAAATTCAAAGAAATTTTAGATGCATTATAATTTTAAAGGTATCATTTTTATTACAACAGAACCCCAGTCATAGTGTAAGTCCCTGCTGTGTTAACATACGAGTACTGGATAAACACAGAACGCAGAAAGAAAGTTTAAAACTATTGGGTGCTTGACCTTTTTTTACAAAAGGACCCATGAACTCAGCAGGGAAGGGAATTTATGGAAACCTATCTTTTGTAGGCTTTTGGTGTGATCAGAGAGCTTCTGATCCATGACTTGCCAACCAGCTCTAATGGCTGTCCTAAGAGCAGACAAGCTCAAGAAATCAGAAAGTAGAAAGCCCAGAAGGCACAGAAGCCATATATCCTATGTCACCAGCTAGAAGACATGTATATGTAAGTATTTTTCATTACTTCTTCCCAGTGCTTGCTGAAATTACAAAGATGGAGCCAGTGGTACTGATATTTAACATCAAGTATCATCCTTTGGGACAGCAAAGGTGTTGAAAATTTTATTTGACTAGCAGAAGAATTTGAAAATCTTTGTAATTGTAATGGCCAGATTAATAGCATTCCTCATTGGTACATGTTTGCTAATGATACATTCTTGTTAGTCATCTCCTATGTATTACGACTGCAGAGGTGTTACGTATTAATCCTAATCAGCAAACCTACCTGATGTGTCCTGATCCACCTGTAGTTAGATGCTCTTCATTCTCAGCAGAAAACATGACCTTGTAAACATCCTGTGCAAAAGCTTTTGACCTCAACAGAGTCTCTTCTTGTTTCCAGTCCCAGATAGTCAACATGTAGTCAGGGCTGCTCCCAACACTGGCCAGCAAATTGCCAGTACGGTTGAAATCACCAAAAACATAGGCTACCTCTGTTCCACCTAAAGGAATGTACAAGCCCCAATACATATACACAGGAAAGAGGTAGAAACAATACAAAAATCTACTCAGAAGGAGTTCAACTTTCACTGAAATTATTTTTTTCTATAGGTCTAAGTTGTCTATCTCTATCAAATAAAAGTTTTTCCCATGAAATAATGAAAAAGCTTGAAACCAGTGTTTTCTATTTTTGCTGTGAAGGACCAAAAGATTCTGTTTCCTTCTAAACTAAAAATTATCCACTACCCCATCTGCTGGGATCTTTAAACACTAGTCCATCTGTATGAAATGAAAATAGAACTTTTTACACTACCTTTCAGTATTCTGTAGGGCCTCACCGAAGGATATGTGTAGATGACAATGTTTGGCTTCTTTCCTTTTTCTCCTACTGCAAAGTACTCCTTCTTAGGGTGTGCCTTGAAAAAGCAGAAGTCCTGTTGCATGCTGTAGTAACACCTTTGTCTTTATCCTGCTAGTTACTGAGTTATTGTATTCACTCATTAGTCAAAACATACTGCCATAAATACTAGATTGCGTTTTTCTGAGTGTTTATTCTGAACAACTGCCAACCTATTGCTCAATACCAGAATGAAGCCACAATGCACACAAAATGGTATATCACACATACATTGTGGAGTCATGACAGACGGCAAAACAATCTGCTTTGTGATTCATCCTTTTACTATTCCTACCTCACTCAACCCACTAGCTAATCTTCCACAGCAACATTTGTGTCTGCAGCCATCTACTTCAGCAGACAGCTGCAGAAAAGCCATCCTGAATGACACTACTCTGAAGGTGCAAAAATGTACACTGATTCCCCAAGGAAAGGCTGCTCACGATGGAGCAGGACAGTCTGAGGCTGGCAGTCTGAGAGCCTGGTTCATGTGCAATAAAACTGAGAGATGGCAGAGCTTGCACAGAGTAAGGTGCTTCAAATTCAGAGACAGAACTTGACACTCCAAGCTCTTGATAGGTTTACTAGAGTGAAACCAGATACTTTTTCTCTTCATTTGTGTAGCAGCTTGATTTTCTAGATTTTAATTGTAAGTAAGACTCTATGTCAGTATGAGTTGTGATTAGGTTAAGAAAAATAAAAGAGTTGCTATGAGCCAAAAGATTTAAATAAGAATGTAAAAGTGCTAAAAATTAATCTCAGCTGGATTTGTCAATCGTTTTAGGTAGCTGAGCCTGGAACTAAGGTGTGGAGATATTTGCTCTCTGCCAATTATATTGATGGGTTGAGAAGCCCATGCTGCATGGTCCACACATCCCTTTAATCAATACCATTCCTTCTTATGTATATGCATGTGCAACTGTAGAAGTCTCCCAGATCCGGCAACCATAACCAAGCAAACTTTTTTTTTCCTAGAAAGCGACTAAAGTTCTTAAACAAGAAACAAGAGCAATACCGTGATAAACCCAATTCCACCGCCACCACTGCTCCGGACGTATTTCTGATATTTAGTTCTCAGGTTCTGGAGCACCACCTGGTTGCCTGCTATATACCCCACAGTATGCCTGTCCATTGTCATCAGGTTTACAGGTCTGGTACAGTCATATCCAAAAGAATGTCTGGGAACAGTCCAATAAGGAAAAGATTACACAGTGGCTTTCTAGACAGTTTACTAAGTGGATAGAAATGCTTAAACTAAAACTGAAATGGGAATACTGAAACTAGTGACTAAGCCTGATAGAAGGAGATAATTTTCTTCAGTATACAGTGAAAGTAAAACATATCATGATTCTATAACTGAAAGGTTCATATTCCATCTTTTCATCTCTACTATGGGTACACCTCTTGCTTCTACTGGATCATTTGGAGCTGCAAGGAATTCAAATTTTATCTGTGTTCTCTTTTCAAACAAAATGTAAAAGATGTGCATCAGATTATCAGGAACTGTTCTACAGACAAGAGATCAAACCAAGCAAGTTTTCAAGCTCACTTCTTAGTTGTTTACAGGCAGATGTAGAAAAGGGAAAATCTAGTCTTCAATAGCGACTGAACTGACTCTGCAGAGAAAACCACCACTATATATGAAGGTCACATATCATATCCTACTCTACTTGACCATACCTACAAAAGAGTTTATTGTAGCTCTTAATTGATGGGCACCACTTCCTCCATTCTACCAGTTTAGATCTTCTGAGCACCAGAATACAAATCTACCTGGTTCCTTTCCCACTTCTCCCTTACGAGGTACACAGGTGCTCCTCTGCCCTTCCCTCAGCTTCTTGGGGAACACCAGTGTGGCTACAGAGAAACGGAGAGCTCTGCAGGGCACATTCTTATGCCAGTCTTCTGCCTGGTCACATTAGCTTCTCCATTATCTACTTCTACAGGAGAACTTACGTTAGTAAGCACTGCACTTAGTAAGAAATGTTTACAAGGTCAAGGCAACATTTAAGATTAAATTTGTCCAGAACCATAACTAGTCAGGATTTTCACCTGTGTCTCAACCAAACATATTTCACTAATCTGACATAGCAAATTTAACCAATACAATTTTGAGAATGTATATTAAATACCATTAGCTTTAAATTTGCACAAACTCAACAGAAAGGATACTTAAAAATAAGAAGGTCACTGGATATCTCAGTGTCGTCAGTGGCATACGGTCCTGAATATACATCTTCATACGTGTAGAAGAAGGTTTCATCGAGTTTCCTTTTTACCTCCTCAGGCCTTTTTTGTGATTCTGAGGGTAGTTGACTACTATCTTGTTCGTCCGAATCACCTTCTGCATCTTAGAAGTGGGAACATAACAGAAATTTATATTCACCATATGCTTTGGGTTAGTTGCTGATATTTGCACCTAACCATAAAAAGGGAAGGAGTCACAATTCTTTGCCTCCTTTGACAGAGAAAGAAATACTTCATAGCTCAAAACAGGGGTCCCATGTCTTAGTAACTACTTGTCCTGGGACACTCTGTAACAAATACTCCCTCAGGCTTTTAAAAAGCTTTACTGTAAATATTCAAAACTGAAGAACCTAAACAAGAAAAATTTTGAGACCATTTGAAAAATACTGATTTTAAAACTTAAAGACTTAGCAAGTCAGTTCAGCTGAGGTTTTCTTGATATTTAGGTCTCCACTTTAGAAACCAAACTAATTTTAAAGTTTTATTTTAAAGTGTCTCTTTTCAGTAGCTATTGAATGCATATTGTAACACAAAACAATTAGTAAAACCACATATAATGGACCACCAGAAGACACCACTGCTAATAGAGCCCTGCTATTGTCCTCAAGAAAGCTAACTGTTAATGTGTGACCCAGTGGAGTTCCTCACTGGATTGCAATGCACAATACTGTCAACTTGACTTCCAACTAGTCATAAGCACTTGTTAAAAGTAGTTTCCAGTTGGTTATCTTCGGTTAGATCTATTCTGTAAGCATCTCATGCTGTCTTCACTGTTTTCTCTCCTAGGTGCGCCATGAGAAACAAGCAAAGGCATCAGAGACCAGCTGGGCAAAGAGCAAAGTTAAGGCAATTGAAAGGGAGCAGAAATACTCAATCACTGTAACTGATTACAGTCTGAGGTTGTTAGGCTGTTCCTAATAATAACAGTAAAAACAATGAAAACTAGAAAGTACTGGGGGTTTTGAGTTTGTGCCAGCACCTCCTCAGTGGACACCAGTCCTCAGCAACGTTCTCAATGTCTGATTCCACTTGCTCCCCTTCTTCCTCCTGTTCCTCTGCAGTTGGTGATTCCTTTGAAACATTAGTTTTGTTTTCTTTTGCAAAGTCTAATTGGGATCACCTTCTTAGGTACAAATTCATTTGACTAACTTGCTCATACCTGCCATATTAAATAAATATATAGTTCTGTAGTAATAAAAGAATCTCCTCTGTCCAACAAATGACTTCCTGCTGTTTAGCATTAAGTGTAAGGAAAAGTTTGCTTCCAAAAAGCAGTAATTTAAAACTCAGGGGAAGGAAAGAAACACATTCTATAACAGAAAAAAAGGTGTAATAGGAAGATCAAACAAATGCCAAAAGTAATGCAGCAATGCATAAAAAAATCCTTCCAAAGTGGACTTGTTATTCATGCTACCTGGATCTAGTATGTTAGATGATATGCAGGACACCTGAAATAGACACTGGAGAGGCATTTCAGGATGAAAAATATGTTAAAAAGGAAAAGACAGACCTCTGACTGATAGAGTCTGGTGCAGTCAAAAACCTGATTTCAGTATTAGCTACAGAGACAGGTATAAGCAGCAAAAATTTTCAGGGGAGAGACTGTGAGCTGAGGCACAGCAGGAACAGCAGGCACAGAACAGGCTTAATCCAGAACTTTACTATGACCAGAGCAAAAATAATATTTGGCAACAGCAAGAGCAGGAACTGGAGATGAAGTAAGAAAGGGGTGAGTGGTGGAAAAAGCCAGAAGTTACTGTAGGCTCAGTACTGAAATCACAATATAACGGGGAAATACTCACCACTGGAATCTTCCTCAGTGTCTTCTTCTGGTTCCTCTTCCATTGGAAAAGATGGATGTCCTCTCTCCCTGGCGGTGGTAAAGAGAAACCTTTAGTATTGTTGCCTTTATTTGCCGTTTGGACCATTTTAATTTCCTCTCAAATGCTTTGAGATTCCCAAAGATGGTATTTGTCTTCTGCCTGCACACAAAAATGGATAACCCAAAGATATGTCCTACTTTGTAGAGTGAATTAATTGGCTCAGGTTTTAGGACTTCAGGCTCTGAATAAATTGTTACAGCAAGACTTTCATCTAAATACTGTGTAATGGGGGAACTGACAACTGATTTAAATTTGTTGAGCTTCTCTTTAATATACTGGGAGGAGATCTGCTTTTGAGACAACAAGGCTATTCCTTCTGGTTGGACTTCATAAAAATATCAGGAGATAGACATTCTGAGATCACCTAATATCTTAAACGGAAATGCAAGAGAGATGACTCTTTAAGAAAAAAGGACTTTCTTCAAAACGTTTTATGATAATGGAAAACAAATTTAAGAAGTTAACACAATTTAAAAATATGAAACAGCTTAACAACACCCCTCCCTCACGTGATTTTCATCTTCCAGACTACCTTTTCAGAGGGCTACAATTTTCAGTAGTTACTATTGACCTCTGCAGTAGAAAAGGTCCAAATTTGTCATATAAAAACCAAACATACTGACCATTTTTACAAAAGTCTCAAAAAGAAGAAAGCATAAGCATTGCTCTTACTCTAAATTTTTTCTGCCTTTTGATGTGCTCTCCATTTCCAAATGAAACACCTTAAAATACATGTTGGAGCAACTTTGTATCAATATTACAGCATTAAACTATCCGAAATCAGAAAATTCAGGAGTAAAGAAACATCAATACTCAGAATAAGAAATATGAGCAGGATGTAAGCAAATCTCTCTTCATTTGTAACCATGACTGATACAACTAAGAAGTCCCTAAAAATGCATTTCCTGTTTCCAGCTTTAAGTCAGAATCCATTTGGAAAAAATACTTTGAGGAATTTCAGGTTTTTCTGATATTTCAGGAAAGGCAAGGTGTCCTAACATAATGCCACCCACAAGAAGGACAAGGAGGACAAAGAAATATTTTAGAAATGTCACTCTTGCTGTTACATGGCCAATCTTCATCTGAAAGTCCTGAATATGTGCCAGAATCTGACTTTCCTGCATAATTTCACATAAGAATTACAAATGAGCTTTTATCCCTTAGGAGTGATGAGAAAAATTTGAAAATAGACAAGCAGAAAGTTTTACATTTAGAAAACAAATGAAAACAACTGCACTAAATCCCAATATATTTAAATGAAATTCATGAGTTTTTAATGGGGTAACACAACTGGTATCACTGAAGTTGAAGAAATAGTTATAGACTATTTGCATAAATAGATAGTGGAGTGTTCAGAGACCTGAATTCTAATTCCAAACCCAGTAATGACGTGTACAATTTGTATCAGCCATTTCACCTCTGGCTGTCTCAGTTATCTCCTGTGAAAAATTAGATAATAATACTTACCCATCTTAGTGAAGTGTTTTGATATCCACAGAGAAAAGAGCTATAAGATTTCAAATTATTGTAACTAATTAGCAATCATTTATCTTCTAAAAATTAAGACTATCACAGTTTTCATTATAAATTAATTCCTATCTGGAAAATGCTTTAGGCTGAAAGAGGATATGAACATTTCCGCTTGCGTTGATATCTGGGTTCTAGTTAAAGAAAGATACTGCAAGGTCCACTGTGCACATTTTTGTGATGGCATTCAAGCACTGTGCCAAAGCAAATTTTGAATTTAAGGAGACTCGGAAGAGGCTCAAGGGGGTAACATGTCTATTTTGCCTGCAGATTCTGGGTTTCATGAGTTGGCTGATCCAGAAAATTCTTGGGCAGGCACACAAAAGCATGCATCTCTCTGAATCCTGATTTATTTTTCGAGGGGGGGGAGGGGCGCGTTGGCAGGTTTTTTTTGAGACAGACTTCCTAAATCACAAAGATTTAAGCCTTTTGATACCAAAAACTGAGATAGTGACAAGTAGAATTGGTGTGTCAAGTCTAGCAGGGAAAAAACAAGTTAGCAATCATAATTTTTCTGCCAATGCCTGACCAGGGCAGTGTATTTTCCCCCTAGTCCTAGTAAATCAAGACACTGATTTGAAATACTGTATCAGATGCACATCAGTTTCATCATTGCCAAGAACTCGGTCAGGACTGCATTCAGGTTATCCTTGTTTCAGTGGACAGTGCTACAAGCTGAGAATTTCAGCAAAGTTCCATTTTCTTTCAAATTGCCTTTTTCTTAGCTCAGAAGCCACAGAACGGAGAAATGTGTTCATTTAGGTATACGCCTTCAGTTATTTCAAAACTAAAATGGATTTTTGTCAAATTTGCTGCCACACAGAATCTTTATATATGGAAGCCTCTCAAAAATTCTCTGTAAATTTGGACATTAAGTGATTTTTCATCTCAGCCATTTATTCAAAATACAGCATAATTAAATCAAATGGGTGCTTATTTGCTAACACGTAAACAAATTCAGTGAGATGACACCACTTTCTTTCTATTTTGTCATCCTACGCTTTTCTTCTATCCAGAAAAAAGATGTTTAAAAGTGTAAACCTCATAAATGCAGCTCTTGCCTTCATAAACCCTGTGACTGACATTTCAACTGCATAAAATACATTAAATTAAATAATGATCAAAATGCAGCCTAGAGTTTTACTTTAGAAAACAGAACATATCTAACAGTTATTTTAAGCAGTCTCTGCCCCACCATTAACTGTTTAAGTGTGCTTAAATGACATCACCTATCAGCTTTTACATCCCCAGAAGAGTGATCATCAATCCTGTCCACTAATTCAGTTTATGTAGAAATAGGTAACTATTACTGCAGAATGAAACTGCAGTGCTATTAGTACCAGCAGTAAGCAAGAGGTTTAAAAATTATCTCTACATTGTGTTACTTTTTGTAGCAGCAATTGTACAGGATTTTATTTGGTTTTGGTTCATTCCAAAATGTGCTAGTTTTTTGGCAGAAAAACTTTACCCACTGGTGGGCTTTGGGGAAAAAAAAAAAAAGGACACTTGGTATTTCTTTCAGGAGAGATTGTGTTATTCCTTTAGTTGTTTTGATTCCACATGACGGAACTCAGTTTGTCCCAGGACTTCCAATCCTGACTCCTCTTAGCACTGCACTATGAGCCTTCCAGGCTGCACTCTCTGCTCTTTCTGACCAGGGGGTAGCACTGGTCTAAAACACAGCTGCAGCATTCAGGTGTCTGCCACGAGGAACTCCATTCTGATCATCTCTTCCAGGGTGAGGCATCTTCTTCAAGTCTAGCTCTGCTTTGAATGTGTCAGGTTTCTTCCCGTCTCCCAAGTCCTGTTTCTTTAACTCACTTTCAAACACGGCCTCCTCAGCACTTTCTTCTGAATCTTCCATTTCTTTCTTGAAAAACAGCAGACCATCGAACAACTCTCTCAGCACTCCTTTTTGCCTTCAGACCACATCAATTTACAACAGCAATTTACTGGGCTGCTGATGAGCGGAAAATGTGTAAACAGAAGAGTCTTGCAAAACTTACTTTCATTCAAAAAAAAAGTTAAGCCTTTTCGTGCTTATACACAGAAAGAAAAATATCCAAATGTAAATCAGGCATAGAAATCAGCTGTCTGTAAATCATTATCCATCAGCATTACTAGAAAATTAGTAATAGAAGTCAATTTAGGCGATCAACCAAGATCCCAAGGGAAAAAAATTGTACTGGAGAACATGGCTGCTCTTGTAACAGCTAGAAGACTTGAGAGCAAGGAGAATAACAGAAGATATCAATTCTCACAGCAGTTAGGTATATAAATTATTTACTAATCAGAGACCGAGACAGCAAGAATAAAGCTACAAAGCAGCATCCAGACACATCATCTTTATCATAGCCCCATTGTCTCTCTTCCTATTTTTCTCCTCACTATTACTATGTTGCACACATGCGAAGTACTTTCCCATTTCATTAGGAGAAATAAACCTAACCCTAATTTCCAATCTTACACCTAAAGTAGTCCTCTGTATGATCCACATATCCTAGCTCTGCCACATGTAAACAAGTTTCAAGTCTCTTAAAGCCTGCCCTGTGAATAAAGGTTACCAGGTTTACTGAGCAGAAACAAGAGCAGGTGACATCACCAGTTACTTATTAACTGACAGCATAAAGAAAAGATCATAAAAGTGCCTATGAGAGCAGTATCACAAAAGCAACAGGCAGTAAAATTAACTGCCTCACAAACAGTGAAGAAAACCCAACAAGTCCCACATTTCAGATGAAGCACGGGATGCTCTAACCCTACTACAGGACACTCATTCCTGTTTAGTGGGGATAGCAGAGGGCAGGCAAGGGACACCTGGCGCTCGACAAGGCGGGCAGGGGAGGGAGCCTCAGCGGGGCCACGGGGAGGGTGCGGGCCCAGAGGGGCCCCGAGGGGCGCAGCGGCTGCGGGGGCGTGAGGAGCGGGGCTACCGGGGACAACCCACGGCACCCGCGGGCCTGCCGGGGCAGCTGTGCCCGGAGCGGCCGCGGGCTCCCCTCAGCCCCGGTACCTGGGCCCGGAGCGGCCGTGACCTGCCCTCAGACCCGGTACCTGGGCCCGGAGCGGCCGCGGGCTCCCCTCAGCCCCGGTACCTGGGCCCGCTCCGCCGCCGCGCTCCCGTCTCCAGGCAACCGCGGCGGCGGAGCGGCGCCCCGGGAGCGGGGCCAGCGGGCGGGTCCGCGGCGCCACCGGGCCAATTGCAGGGGCTGGTGGTTGTTTTACTTTGGGTTGTTCGGGTTTTTTCTTTAAAGTAACCTCTGCTTTGGCCACGGTTGCGGTCCTTTCAGAACTCAGCGGGAAAATTAAATTAGCGACAGGGCTAGAGGACACAGTCTTGAGCTACGCCAGGGAAGGTTTCGGTGGGACGTTAGGAAGAATTTCTTCACAGAAGGGATGATTAGATAGATTGTAGAATGGGATGCCCAGGGAAGTGGTGGAGTCACTGTCCCCGCAGGTGTTTAAGGAAAGACTGGACATGGCTCTCAGTGCCCTGGTGTAGTTGACTTGGCGGTGTTCAGTCCCAGGCTGGACTGGGTGATCTCGGAGGTCTTTTCCAACCGAACCGATTCTGTGATTCCGTGAATCCCCCAGGCGTTCTTCCCGCCCGCAGATCGAAGCGTGCGCTCCTGTGCGCCCCTCGCTTGGGGCGCGCTGCCCCCGGCGGCGCAGCTCGGGCCAAACCTCGCGTCTGTGCCCGTAACTTCCCATACGCTTCTATGCTCAGGACATATATATATATATATATATATACATATAAATTTTATATTGATACAATAAATATATGTTGTGGAATATATACTTTTCATTTTACGTATACATATTTAAAGCAGTTTCTGAAGCTGGCGGCTGAAGCTGGCGGTTGGTATTTTGTCTGGCGTGCCGGCGGAGGATGCAGGTACAGAGGGAGGGGACTGCAGCCGGCGGCAGCGCCCGGCCCAGGGACAGGTGCCACGGAAGGGGAGGGACAGTGGGCGCGACTGTCCCCGGGCGGAGGAGGAGGAGGAGGAGAGCGCGCCATGGCCCCGCGCGGGCGCTGCCGGTGGGCGCTGCTGCTGGCCTGGCTGCCGGCCGGTGAGTGCGGCCCGGGGCTCACGGCTCCCTCCGGGCCCCGGCCCGCCCTGTCCTGGGACACCCCCACGGCGCAGGGGCCGGGGCTCGGGAGGCGCCCTCGGGTTTCGCCCGGGGTTAAGGTGGTGTGGGGTCGGGGCAGCGGCAGCGGCGGCCCCGCGGTGAGGGGAAGGGGCGGCCCGGTCCGGGCGGGCGCTCTTCCCCCCCGGTGCCCTTTCCCGCCCGCGGGGCTCTCCCGAGCTCGGTACGAAGCCATGAGGAGACGAGTTTCGCTCCCCAAAGGTGCGGCTGACCTCTCTCCTAGGAGGAAGTGGCCTCCTGCTTCCTGGCGGCCTCCAGTATCGGTCGCGTGCGGCCAGCTGCGCTGGGAGCTGGGCGCTGGGCACGGACACGGGGGGATCCCCTTGGGCCTTTCGCCAGCGCCCACCCGAGCTTTTGCTGCTGGCTCAGCAGCCCCGGCCTCTTGGGAATTTCTGGGGTAGCTGCTGCACCTGCTGGGCAGCTGCTCGTGCGGGGAGCAGGAGCTCACCTGCGTGCCCACGGGCGGCCTTCAGCCAGCAGCTCTGCCAAGCTTTGCGGGTTGCCTGACAGCTTCTAACCTCCTCTTGGAAATAAAGTGGTCATTTCGCTTCTTGGATGCCTGGGTCTTGGCCGATGATCTGGCTTTAAATAGCGACGTTCGGTTTTTCACAGAGAACCAGTGAAGGAAGCAAAAAAGTATCGAGTGTATGCTTGTTTATTGTCTTGCTTGACAGCCGTGTTCCTGGGAGATGATCTTGCCAGAACTTGGCTACATGGGCTCCAGAGGTTTGTGTCTTCACTGCAAAGCCATAGATGTAGCCAAAACGTACTAGACTGGTAGTGTCCATATTTGTTCTTTCCAACCAGGATAAGGAAGATAGTGTCCTGCAGTGGAGTAATGCAGTCCAAGTTTAGGAACCAGCCTTAATTTCAAAACTTCTCGGTTTTCTTGGAGGAGGTTAATAACAAACATTGGGAATGCAGTGACATCTGACTGTTTGCTGGGGGGGAACAATAGATTTTCAGCCTCTTTAGAAAATAAGGAACTTACCTTTCAACTCTGGCTGTTTTGCAGAACAGAGGTAATGAGAAAGCATCTCTTCCATAAAGAGATGTGGGTTTTGTTGGTAAAAAGCACACAGTGATTTTGAGTGTTTTATTCTTGCCAGAGAGATGGTGTTGTAGGAAATCCATAGAAAATGTTCTGTTCCTGTGAGCCTTGAAAAGTCAGAATTCACATGGGGTTTCATTTAATTGACACTGAGATCAAGGTTTTGCCAATCTTGAGAGTTTCTTGAATCTTGGTTTCTTGTGATTATCTGCATTAAGACCCCAGTCAGCTATTTCACAATGAAAGCTGAAACAAGATGTGTTGAATTACAACGCTTTTAAGTAAGAGCAGCTGTAAGCAGTGTGGACCTTGCTGTGCTACAGCATTGTAAAAACTTACCTAGAGGTTTGTGCAGCTGCTGCTGTTTCTGTGTTTAAGTGCATGTGCGAATATCTTATTTTTCAGAAAAGCTTTGGATTCAGGGGCTTCCCTGGCCCTCTCTATGTTTGTGTGGTATTCTTCAGGCAAATGAGTTCACTCTGCCTGTGCTTTCAGTTGGCTGATGAGGAATCCCATTTCAAACCAGAAACTGATCAAGTTGACAATAGCCTACTGCAGAATGACTTGCTGAGGCAGCATGCACCTCTGCAGTATCTCTTCCACAGGGTGGAAACTGTGAGCTCTTATTTGCCTGGAATGTAGTGTGGAGGTGCAGCCTAAGAGGACACTGAATGATGCTTGACAAAGAATGATGTTTGCAGTTGTGGTCCAGATGTTACTACATAGCAGTAGCAACCTGTTCTCTTGCTCTCATCCTGGAAGCATGGAGTAGAGGGAAAATCTTTGAATATATAATAAAAATGGAGTGTTGTTTCATGGAGACCTGTACAGTTGGCAACTTCAAGCCTCCCACTTTGCTTCCCACCTTTCCTGCTGTCGTGCTCCCCAGTTAAGAAGCAACTAGCACAGCACTGCAGTCCCTGCCTGGTTCTCTGGCATGTATTCCAAACAGGGCATCCCACACTTGCCCTGCACTGTTTGTATTCCCTTATCAAAGGCAACCAGTGATAACTTTGTTATTGTTAATGACAAGCACAACTTAGTGTACTATCAAAGTTTAAATAAGATAGAGATGTTTCTGGAGTATAGCTGAACTGCAGCATAGCCTATGAGAAACTTTGTAAAGACTCCCTCAGTGTGTGCAGCTGCTTGGATGGAAAGTGCTGTGGAGGTTGTTAGGATGAGTACATAACAAATGCATGATGATAATTAAAAAGGAAAAAAGGGGTAATTGCTATGTGCTGTTCTGAAGTGGTGATAAACAATTAACTGCAGTCCTACAGCCTGAAAGTTGTATTGTCTTAATCCTGGTCATCACTAGATAGCATTCTGATGAGTGTCTTAGCAAGACCTTGATAAAATTCATTTGGTGTTTATACAAACATATGGCCCTGCAGAACTTTTCTGGTTAGCATTAAAAGCCAAGGGAGTCCAATCTCATATTCTTCTGGGACAATTTTCCCCATGTAGAAGGAGAACAGAGTGGTATGCTGCATAATGGCTACTCATACTTTGAAGAAAATAATTCATTTGATAAGCTTTCTTCTGTCAGGAAAGGGTGGGACTCGTGTTCTAACCAGGGTTTGTAACCCTGGATGACTTCACTGGAGGGGCTGGGAGGTCTCTAGGTGCAGGTCCTGGGTTGGGGCAAGGGAGATGTACTTGGATCATTGGTCTGGTGCAGATGGTGTGATGGGAGGCCTGAGGAGTCTGTGGCCTATGGTCTACTGTGTTCTTGTTTCCAGGTTGCCTCTCCCTCCTGGTGACAGTGCAGGATGTCGAGCGTTACACCACCTTATTTGCCACTGTCATCCTCAAGTGTGACTACAGCACCTCGGCACAGCTGCAGGACGTGGTGGTGACCTGGCGCTTCAAATCCTTCTGCAAGGACCCCATCTTTGACTACTACTCGGCCTGTAAGTGTCAGGCTCATCTTCCAAGGAATCCCCCTTCAAATGGGAAGAAAGGGGAAGGTAGACTCACTGGGGTAGTACAGGCTTTTGACCCCTTCCTATACAAAAACCAGGTGGTGGCATTTCCCTGCACTCCCAAGGAAATACAGGTCATGTCTGTGATTTCCTTTGAAATGCCAAGGCCTCATGAGATTGTAGAAATCCCATCCAAAACAGCTCTTTTGTCCTCCTTGTCATGGACTCATAAAAAGGGGGGTTCAGCCATGGCTGACACAAGTCAATCTTGGCAGTCCCATCTTATGCTTCAGCATGTTTGAAAGAAAGGGCCCTGCAACAAGTGGGTTTTAGGATTCCTGTGGTTAGGGCACCTGTTGTTGGAGCTGGATAATTGTGACCATATGTTACTGATTTTAGGAAACAGAAGAAACACATGCATTTTGGAGGGCACGAAGACTTCTAAGTAATAACATTCAGTAGTGGTGGGAGCACTTCATGTGCAGACATTCTGGTGTGGGCAGCCTTAGTTCAGGGGTGTTTAATATGGTACACAAACTGCATCCCAGGATAACCACTTGGTAAAAAAGGTGATGATCCCACTATGTTTAGTGTTGGTGCTGCCTCACCTGGAGTATTGTGTGTGGTTCTGGGTCCCAGAATTTAAGGATATTAAGGTATTTCAGTGCATCCAGAGGAGGCCTGGAAGATACATCCTGTGAGGAGCAGCTAAGAACTTTGAGCTTGTCTAGTTCAGGAAAAAGGAGACTGAGGGTTGACCTCATTGCTCTCTACAGCTTCTTGAGAAGGGGAAGTGAAGAGGGAGATGCTTATGTCCTCTCCCTGGTATCCAGAGATGGGATGTGTGGGAATGGCTCAAAAGTACATCAGAGGAAGTTCAGACTGGACACTAGTGAGCATTTCTTGGAGAGAGCAGTCAAGCACTGGAACAGACTTCTTAGGCTGGCGGTCAATGCTCCAAGCCTGCTGGTGTTTAAGAGAAATTTGGACAAAAGGGACTTTGTGGTCCATTTTAAGTATAGCAGTAGAAGATCCTTTGACAAGCTTTGTCCTCATCTCTCTTCACTGCAAGCCCTTTACAGAAAATGCTGACTGAATCAGCCATTTCTCCAAATCTCAACTCCTAAATACTTGGAAATTCAGTGTTGGTTTATTATGTGAGTCTGTCAGGGGAGTATTGTACGGAAATTGCCTTTAGTCCTCCATTAATTCTGTTGTGTGTCTTTACACTTAATCCTTAGCTGGAATCAGATGATGGATTCTTTTCTGTCTTTATGAGCTCCACAATATGTAGTGGGATATAGGAGGGAAAGGGAGACAATCCATAGAGCAGTTCATGAATGTCTGGAGATTTTGTTTGGTAGATAAACACCCTTTTGTTTTAGTTCTAGTACTCCTGGATACTAGTTCCTTTCAGCTTCATACTGGGAGCTGCCTTCCAGCCTACCACCAGTAGCTTCTTTCTACTGTTGTTCTTTCAGTTGTGAGTACAGGAGGCATCTCCTCTGCAGTTCCTGCATTCTTAAAATCTCTGCCATTCCTGTGGCTCTACCTCTGTTTGTTTTTGAGTACTCCAAAGCAACTTACTGGTTTGAAGCCATGGTTTGTTTTGCTAAATGAAAGCAATTGCACACAATGTACTCAAGAATTTCTCTACTGCTCACAAGAGGATAGAAGTTCGTTTTTTGAAATAACTTTTGGTATCTCTGATGATGTGTGTTTGTAGCATACCAGGCTGGTTTAGCCCTTGGCCAGGACCCCTCTGACGACTGCAATGACAGCCAGCGGAAGGTGCGCATTGTCATCCAGAAATTCGGGCAGAAGGACCCTGTGCTGGGCATCGACTACCAGCAGCGAAAGATCACCATCCAGAACCGTGAGTAACCTCGCAGGCAGGCAGTGAACTCAGGAACTGTCCAATGTCTGGGTCTGCTAAGGGTAGAGAAGCATAGACATGGCTAACGTCCTCTCTGGCTTACATACTGCACATGGTAATGGAATAAGAGCAATGAAGGGCCCTGTCCCCAGCTGGCCTGAGAGTGTCAGAGGCACTACAGCCTAAGGCTGAGATGAGGCTGCCAGAGCATTTTGCTGAAGAGCACAACAGCTGAGGAGCTCAGAGGCTAGAAAACAGTTCATTCTTCCAAGTACTGCGTAATTGTTCAGGTGTGTTATATGCTCCCTGCTGTCCTTGGAGCAATAGATGTTGCTCCTGCCAGAAGAGCCTTTGGGATTGCTGACCTAACAGGGACAGTGATCTGTGTTTGTAAAACAGTAGGGTTGGCTTCCAGCAACACAGAAAACACAGACTGGCAGTGAACGCTGTTTATAGGAGTTCTCAGTGGACTCGAATAGGATTGTTTGAAGGTGATGGCTATGCTTGGGAAGGGGGGAGATGCAGTACTCTGTGTCACCTGCAGGCAGAGGGTGCTTTTCAAGTGGAGCCTGAAAGTAGTGTCTGTCAGTTGCAAATAGCCCACTGACCTCTCAGTCCCTCTCCCACAGGAGCAGACCTTGTCATCAGTGAGGTCATGTGGTGGGACCATGGCGTGTACTACTGCACTGTGGAAGCACCAGGAGATACCTCAGGTGATGCGGACAAAGAAGTTAAGCTGATTGTTCTTCGTAAGTGTCTGTGCCTTGTTGCCAAAATAGCTCTTCCTGTTCACTTCTTCTCCACCCCAAGACATCTCCTGCAGTGGAGAGGTGCTCAGTAAGCTACCATGGCCAGATACATCAGGATCAATCCTTTTTCTCTTTCCTTTTTTCCCACAGACTGGCTCACAGTGCTCCTCATCATTCTTGGTGGCCTCCTCCTCCTTCTGCTGATTGGGATATGCTGGTGTCAGTGCTGCCCCCAGTATTGCTGCTGCCACCTCCAGTGTGGCTGCTGTCCAACACGCTGCTGCTGTAATCAGAAAGGTGAGGTTCAAGCAAATGAGCAAATTAATGTCTGTCAAGACAAAAGCTTGGCTGGGAGCTTGCTGAGCTCCACTTTCTCCCTTCTGCTTAGCATCCATATAAACTCAGACATTTCTTTGGCCAGTGTGACCTCCATGACCAGCTAATCTGAAATTAAAGGAGATATCTCAGATACATGGAATCTATCTTGCTCCCCTGTGTCCAACTATCGAGTTTCTCCTCACTCAGACCTTGTTACCTTGTTACCAGGTTCTCTCACACCATCCAGGGCACAATCAGTTTCCTTGTCTGAGTAGCTCAGGACTTTTCTTTCCTATCTTGTGGTTCATATGCCTGTGCATGTGAGAAAGGCAAACAAATGCCTTGGTACTACTCTCCAAACTAGCTTTACTTTCAACTATGTTGCTTTGAGAATAATTACATAAAAATTCGAATTTATTTATCTGCATGTTTTCTTCAGAGCTGTTCCTTCTCCAAGAAAAAGGTTTTGTCTGGTTTTCTTTGGGGAAGGAAGTGAGAAGTAGAGAAAGATGGTCTCTCTTGCTGGTCAGACTTGCAAGTGCATTCTGAACTTGTAAGGGTCAAGAGAAATGTTGTCATGTTTGCTTTCAGCAGTAATAAAGTTTCTGCAGCCAGACCTTCTTCTTTTAATAAGGCTACTTTTTTAATTTTGGCTGTTAAGTTCATATAACCTCTGCACTCCTATAACTGAAACTTGGTTAGCAACAAGTAGACTAGTCCCCCTGAAGCCTACACAGTCTGACAGTAACAAAATACAACAAATAATTTTATTTATCATTGAAATCACCAGGTTCTTCCCCAGATGTTACAAGGAGAAGATTTATGAACAAGGAGCTCTGTTTCAGTTTTACCTTTACCTTCAAAACAGCTATTTAGTACAGCTTGGGTGTTAGTAACGTATGAGAGTTTTAGGTTTAAGCTTAATTCGCTTAGCCCTTGCAAAGAGTGAACAGAACATTCCATTTATTTGCTAAAAACAAAACTAAACATTGGAGGCTTTACAGGTTGTCATGTAAAATATGTAGTGTTGAGGAGGCTATGGAAATTTGGCAGAAAAATCAGTTTCTGTGAAGGGGGAGAGAGGTGATGGAGATGAGAGACTCACACCTCCCAAAATTCCTAGTTCTCAGCAAAAAAGAGATTCAGAGTTTGTGTGAGCTCCTTTCTGTTTTTCTGTGCTGCAGATTATAGCTCACTCCAGACTGCTGCTGTTATTTCCTGCCTCCTGTTAAAGAGGAGGGGTTCTTACAGGGTTCTCTAAACCTCTCCATGTTCATGAGAAAAGGTACAGACAAGTCTAGCCTCCTTGACTGGATGCTGGGCTCCGTATCTGTAATTTCCATCCAAGCTGCCTGCCCCTCTGTATCCACTTTGGATCCATGTGCCTGCTCCTCTCTGTTAATACACCTTCTTTTCACTTCATCCTGCCTCTGACTTGCTATTTTTGGCACTCCAAGAAATGAACTGGAGGCCATAAAAAACACAAGAAGATAGATTCAGCGGACATCTTAAAAACAGTGCTGAGGAATAACATTCCGCACAGCTGAAGAGAAGGCAGAAATCCTCACCTGCTATATGATCACAGCAGGGTGTGTGTGTGTGCTTCCTACCCCGTCGTTGGCCACTAGAGGACAGCGTGGATCTGCTGAACAGTCACAGGTGCCAGGCTAATCCTGGGTGCTGTGAATCTTAACGAACATGGGTTTGAACCGAGCAATAAAAGGAGTGCATTGTTTGAGTAATTCAGGATTGATGTACAGAAATATTGGACATGCCCCAGGAGCAAGCCAATTACATTCCCTGTGGAAAGCTCTGAGAAAAGCCCATCAGAGTAAATATACGTATGACCTCCTTCTGTTCCTATTAGTTCCTTTTCTGCTGTGGACTTCTTCCAGTAATGAATCAGAGAAAAATAGGATATACTTGCACCTGGGTCTCACTAAGTTGCAAAATATTTTATTTTTATAATTGGCCCAGCAGCTGTTCAAGTCTGTCAAAGGTGAAGAACAGATTTTTCCAACAAAGAATAAGTGGAGGGCACAACACAACATTCTGACAAAGCAGGTAGGAGTTTTGGAATCAGGGTGAATCTGAACTTCTTCAGATAAATATGTTCACTTTAAAAAGATCTGTAACTTCCATTTTGCAGATGGGGAATCAGAGTATGTATCAAATTCAAACTGGAAGGTGAAGTATCCGGGGAAGGAAGAAGGGCTGATGGTAATGAAGGAAGATCAGGGCTTAGTCTGGATTTGTTCAGCTGTAGGGAGAGATCAGAAAATGACAGGGACCAGGATGACTTTGGTCCTAGTGACAGCCTTCCTACCTTAAGAGGGAGAACGCTAAGCAGGTATGCCCACAGGTGCTGGACCTCTTACTTCTCAGCCAAAGACCAAGGTCAAAACCCCAGGACATGCACTCAGCAGGCTCTAGGACATTCTCAAAGTAATAACTGGAGGAATGGGAGAGGGAGAAAGAAGGCCTTCCCCTTCTATTTATCCCTTTTCTTTGTACTCTTTCTCTTGTCCTCTAAGTTTGAAATGTAAACTGGAAGGAAATCCCTTGGGACAAAAGAAAAAGAAGCAAATTTGATGTAAAGCTCTTGGAACCTGCTACCTCAGACCACACAGTTTTGAAGATACCAGATTATTGGGATTAAAACCCCTAAAGTTTCCAGCTTTGTAGTTCCCTCTGGTTGAAGCCAGACTGGGGAGGGGGAGGGAGTTTGCAGTGGAGAATGAAGTGGAGCTGCAGGAATTGTGGAGAAAAGTAAGGATGTGTTGAGAGGCATGGTCAGTCCCTCTTTTGTTGCAAGTGGTGCTCTGGATAAATCCAGTGAAACAGCTGGAGGAGGACATGTTTAATAACTGGAGTGCTACCTAAAGGAGAGAGCTCAGTCTCAAAGAGCATGCACTCTAAATGCTGCCTACTGCAGTGAACCCAGGGGACAGAATTAATTGGAGCTTAGCTGTAGCCTGGTTTCTTAAAGAAGCAAATCTTATGCAGTCAACTTCTCTGTCTGTCCCTTGTCTCTTTCCCTCCAATAGCTTTTAATTTCATCAGCCAGCTTCAGCCAAATTTATCAGAGAGGTAGAAGTCTCAAAGGCAATTATGTTCCTATCTGTTTCTTGAACTGTAATGTTTTGTTCATGCCTGACCAGACAAGAGGCTGCAGTAAAAGTCTGTCACTTCTGAAACTCCAGGAAAGCAATAAAAGAGAAATTTTGCGAAGGCGCTGTTGCTGAAAAGCTTCAGCCACTACTAACAGACAAACCAGGCTTTGTAAGGTCAGGGACCTGCAGAATTTACTTGCTTGTAAACTTAAGTTTTGGTTGTTTGTGGTAGAAGAAATAAGTTTCTGTAAGATGTTTTTAGCTATTTCCCCAAAAGAAATGAGCTATGGTTTGAAGGCAAGTATAGTGAGCTTGTCTGTATAGAGAGAGTGAGATAGAAATGCTGAAAAAAGGGAAGTGAAATTGGAATCTGACCCCACAAATAAGGGTCTGGAGTTAGCAGTGATGGAAGCCCTGTGAGAGCGAGAAATTTCCACTGTTTGCTCTTTTGGCACACTGGACATTGCTGTTGAGAACAGGAAATTTAGTTTGTTCACCACTTTGACCACACTGTCTCAGGGGATTTAATTTTAGCAGTCATTCCAAGGTAAATTACAGAGTGACAAGAAGAGTGGTCAAAAGACTGGAAAGGGAAAAGCTGGACAGTGCACCTCTGAGTGCCCTCTTTGTGAAACAGAGAGAAAATGATAGATTATAGAGTGGAAAATATGATCTGGACAGAACTCACATAATGGTGGCAAGGAAAGGTCTCATTTAGCGGGAGATCAAAGCCAAAAGGGGAAAGGACCAGTGATGAGCTGAAAGAATTTTGAGAGAGAAAGAACTGTTGCATGTCTTGCTGTATGAAACATTATTTCCCACTTTTCTGCAGCTATACTCATAAAGACAGGGCAGGTAGAAGTCTTAACTTGGTTATGAGCTGCATACTTAATCATAGTGTTATTTGTTCAGAGTTGCTGGGACTGGAATCAGAATGGTAGGCAGTAAAGCTTTTACTCTGTTTTAGGCACTTTTTTGAAGATGTACAACTTTGCATTGGAATTTCCTGTGCTCTGTTTTCCTTTATAGTAGGTTGGAGAGGGATTTTAATTTTGTGAACTTCCTGTATCCAAAAGCTACAGCCTGTGAAGCAAAATGGCTTGTGATCTGCAAGCTGTGCCTTCTGGACAGGTGCTGTAAGGTTTCTTTTTCTTTTACAGTACTGGAACGGCACCGGTTCATGAAGCGGGCGCAGGCACTTGCACCTTGGCTATCACCTAACATGTTCTATGGAGCTGGCGACAGGAACTCAAAACTCTCCTCTTACCAGCTGAACCCTCTACTGCAACAAGGTGAGACCATGGGCATCATTTCAGAGGGAAATCAGAATGAGAAACAGGTAACTTCTCTGGGAAGTTCAGTATTGAGGCTTTAGCCTCTCTACCAGAAAAGAGAGAAAGATGTTCCTAGCATGACTGCATGTCCTAGAACAACAGCTCTGCCACATCTGCAGTGCACCATAAACTTGTCTGGGTGCATAAAAACAGCCTGTTATCTTAAGTGTCTTGCTGGGCTCAGTGCTGGGTGAAGCAGTTTAACGCTAACTAAGGTGTATCTGTGCAGGGTAAACATACCCAGCTTATCTTGCTTTGTGTGGCAGAGGAGGGTACTGTCTCTTTGTTCTGCTGTGCTGGTCACGGTCAACTCCTTATAGCCAAAGGTGACATGACAAGTGAGGTACAATTTGTTTGAGTTCTTATCAAATATCTGGTCTTCAAATGATTAAGGGCCAACTGCCTTCTGTGCAACAGATCTAGCCTGCATGCAGCAAAAAATGAAGGACTCTTTAATGAGCCAGGAAGAATTTTCTTTTCTGTTTGCTATGTACATCTGTACATACGTGTGTGCGTATGTATGCATACATATAAAAATTTTCTTTTTTTATTTTCTTTTTCTTTTGCAGTATTTCTTCTGGTTCAATGAAATGTAAAAGGAAACACTAGGATCTTTCTCTGATTATTTGTAAATAAATTATGGTATCAGTGCTGTAGGAAAAAATGTTCCTCTAAACACACAGACTATATTTCCAGGTGTGCTGGACTTCTTACCTCTGCACTACCTATTAGATCATGCTGCAGCTTATTAGTTACTACTCTGCACCATACCTTGTTTGGTCTGAATGTGCTGGTTGTGGTGTCTGAGACTTGTGCAGCTCTTGCAGTGAGGTGGGGCAGGAGAAGAGAAGAAACTAAGCCAGGATCGTGAGTGCAGAAAGGCCCTCTCTTCACTGTTCCCCCTTGACTTGCTGCATTCTCCTGTGCTTTTATCCTTAGATGTATCTCTGCAGAACAGTCTTCCACTGGTGCAGCCACAAGCTCAGCTTTCCCGTAACAACGGTGTTTTGGACTACCTGGAGTCTGAAATCCAGAACCTGAACATGTCCCAGCTGCGGCCGCCCTCCCACCAGCGGCAGGCTGTGCAGCCCAGCTTGCTGTCCTCGCTGGGCTCTGACATCGTGCCACCTCCCCTCACCGACCACATCTCCTCCATCCATGGGAGCAGCAACTCCTCACGGCCACAAAGAACTGCCCACACCCCCAGGTCCTGGAACTCTGCAGCAGAGGACAGAAGGGAAAACCGGCGGTGGCCCTTGCCTTCCAGTGGGGATTCTCATTCCAGCTACAGTCAGGAGCCCTGGGACAGGCAGCGAGAGGATCACCCTCAGAGGCAGAGGACAGGTGGCTACAATGGCAGGCCCCAGCACTCCAGACGGGATGTGTCACCCCCACGCCAAGACAGGGGCAAGAGCAGCAGCAGTTTCTATCCGGAGGAGGCCAAGGAGCGCTCCAGCCACCATCGGGGTGGGAGGCAGGAGCCTGGGGGGAGACGAGAATATGAGCACCATGCTGGGAGGAGCAATTACTCTGGCCAGAGGCGGCACAGCTACTCCCCGCCCTCTTCTCGAAGGGGCTCGTGGAGCTCCTCAGAAGAGCAAGTCCGTGTCCCAGTGTCAAACCGCAGGCGGAGGAACCGCCGGTCCCGGGAGTGGCCAGAAGAGAAACCCCCCAGCTACCGCTCCTTAGAAATCATCCCAGCTCAGGACAAGAAGCACAAAGGGACCCGCTCGGTGAGTCACCTGATTTTGTGCTTTCTCATCTGAGGGAAAAGGAGGGGTTTAGGGAGTGAGAGGGAATGTTTGTTGCTTTCTGTAGCCTGCTGTCTTTCAAACAGATGCCAAGGAGCAAGAAGTGCTCTGCACAGCATGGTTCTGAAGAGGCTGCTGAGTGCCCTCCTTTTGACAGGCATTGCCTGGATATAGTGTGTTCAGGGGCAAAGTAAAAAGTCAAATCCCTGGAAGTGTTCAAGGCCAAGTTGGATGGGGCCCTGAGCTACCTGGTCTAGTGGAAGGTATCCCTGCTCAGGGTAAGGGAGTTGGAACCAGGTGATCTTTAAGGTCCCTTCCAACCCAAACCATACTATGATTCTGTGATTCTGAAATAAGGTAAGGCCCCTACAGTATGGCATGTTATATTCCTGTCTCCATCCAGAGGCTTTTAGGGTTCTGTGTATATATTGGTGTTAAAATAGCTGTTCTGGTACTGACTGGGGAGAAAGCACTTCCAGACTAGGCAGCAGCATCCATCCCTCTGTAACCATCTCTGGTGGTGGTTTACTTCTGATTTCTGTTAAAATGTGCATGGTATTTTTAAGATGGCACATATGGGAAAACATCCAGGTATGATGGCTAAAGCTTAGGCTTTAAGGTCACGGGTGGAATGGATGAAAAATGTGTTGTTCTCCAGGCCAGGTGGAAAAGGATGACTCATTTGTTGGGACTCCTGAGAACTGAACATGCATTATGTGAGCAGTGAACAGCTAGTGTTCACAGCTCTTGTCATTTTGCACCGGAATTAGACTTCAGGTAGCAACCCAAGTGTGAAAACCTTCCTATCCAATTGCTAATCTCTGAATTAGACAGTGTATTCCCCCTGAAAAAATGAAGATTCTTTTAAATCAGAAAATGTTAAGTGTCCCTTATCACACATAGGCAGAATTTTACCAGGTGGGAGTATTCTGAGGGGCTGTATGTTGCATATTACCGTTTTCCCTTCTGTGTTATGGAAGGAAGTGCAATTCTGGTTCCATCTGGGATGTGTATATGTATGAATGGTTTTTGTTATGGTGCTCAGAACAGGTAGGAAGACATAGGATTTTTGTTCATCATTTCTTGTTCCTGAATCTTTTATTTTCTCTTGCAGGACAGAGGAAGTTCCCACAGTGGAAGAAGCATAGTCATTTAATGTCAGTACTGGAAGAACTAAGATTCCCACTGGACTCCTCCTAGTTTTTCTACTATTTTGATTGGGATGGCTGCTTTTGATTGAACAGACAAACAGCAATAAAACAGATGAAGCAGCTTCCTCTTAGACTTACAACTCTGAAGAATATATGTCTAGTGCCATGAAAGCCATACGTAACCTATTTTTATTGCTGTGATTTGGAAACTTAGGTTGGGCTCAGTTCTAATGGGCTGAGGTTCATTGGAAACATTCTAGTAGAAGCAGCAGTTTTTTTCAGTAAATAGTGTATTCCCAGTCTTTAAAGAGAGATACCAGTTCTCTTTATTAAGTGCCTTTGCACTGCAAGGAGCCCAGTCTTTAGAATGCTGGTCCTTTGCACGCCAGTTACCAAAGAAAGGTTCCAATGTTCACAGGGTTGTAAAGTCACAAGACAGTAGAACAATATAGATTGGGAGAGGCCTCTGGAGGTCATCTGATCCAGTCCCCTGGGAGCTTTGTGGGGGGAGGCACAACATCTTTCTAAGGCCCTTTGTTGTGCTTCAGAATGTGTAATGTTTGTTGCTTCTGCCTGGCTGCTCAGCAGAGATGGGACAGTTGCTTCCTTTTGTCCCCACTAAGCCTCTCTCCCAAAGAGGAGGATCGCAGTGTAACAAGGTCTCACTGGCATTTCTGCAAATTGCCAGCTTTTCTGCTCGTTACTGACTGAAACAACTTGCTCTACTTTGAGCTTAGACCTTAGTGCCTTAAAATATACTTGTTCTAGCCTTTCATCCAGACTTGAATTTATTTGTAAAACTTAAAAGGCTAAATTTACCAAGGTTTGTCCTTACCTGCAGGGACTGAGCAAAGTATGACTACTATACTTTACACCATGGACCAGAATTTCCTTCAACTCTAGGAAGCATGGTTTTGGTGACTATATCTTGCCAAAGCCATGTACTCTTTTCCATACATTTTGTATTCTCCCGTTCCTCTCTGTGCCATGTATCCCCCTGAAGAAGTCTTATAGTCACTGTTTTTACTACTGTCCTTGATCTTTACCCTGACACACCAACCCTGCATGTGTGGTGCATCTGATCTGGAGCTGGATTGTAGGATTTCTTCAGTTCTCATCCTGACACTAGAACACAGAATTTCTCTGTGTTTGGAGACCAGTTGAAGGAGGACTAGTCATTTCTCCTTGATGTGATTAATCCACTGTTCTAATTTAAAATGTGCTGCGGAAAGAGAAGCTCTCTGGGTGCTGGCTGCTTCCACGGGAAACTGTCTTGCCAGAGGCGCTGTTTGGCTTTAAAAGACTCCACAGTTGTCAAGGAGCTTTTGGTGAATCTTGTGAATTATTTTGTAACCCAGAGGCACTGGAGATTGGCCAGTACCAATGACTGTCTTGCCTAGCTTATTTCCCAGCCAGTGCCACATGGGACACTTGCTACTGTTTGTTCTTTGATGTCCTAATTACTGATATGCTTATGCTTTTCCCTGGAGGACTTGGAGAGACTTTCACTTTGTCCACCTCCTTTTTTTTTTCTTTTCTTTGGACAACCATGGGAAACACTACACTTCGAACAAATGGTCCTAGCTGGATATCCAATGCAGTTGCTGGTCAACCCAGGGCTACTACAAAGTGCTCATTTTCCTACAGTTTCTTGGCTGAACGTGCTTATTTGTAATTCCTGACTATGGAGATAAAGCAGGAGGACCAACGAGCTTTTCTGGTTGACTTTGTTTCAGAACTGGAGGCCTACCTTTTGAAGACAGAGGGTCTCTTTGCCCACAGTTGATGGCTATCACAAAAATAAAATAAAAAAAGAGCTAAAAGACTAACTCCAATTTTTGAATTCAAGAAAGGAGGGCTGTAACTAGCATAGTACTTGCATTAGGCCCAGACTGAACAATGTGAATTGACCCATGAGTCACATTGGAAATATAGGGAATTGTGTTCACAGAACTTGCAGAGCTAGTATCACTCTTGAATCTATTAGCCACTGTTTATGGATCTTTTTTTTCTTATTTTATGACATGCTGAGGATTTTATGAACCACCTTTTTGTATGATGGACTAGTATTTTTATTAGTTAAGAGGTGTTTATGATGACTTCAATGACAGAAAATTATATAGGGCTGCTTCTTCCAAAACTAGCAACCAGTTTTGACATTAGCTTTACCCTCTGCTGACTTTTAGCAGACAGCCAGGGCCCTGCAGATTCTACCCTTGGAAGCTGAATTGGTAACTTGGAATCTGACTCTCTCCTTGTGCCTTCAATAGTTTCATACATCATGCAAGACAACTTTTTCCTGTCCTAGCCCAAATGTCCAGGTTTCAGGGAAGAGCTGCCCCTTTCTCCATCAGAGTAGAAGCTACTTGAGACATGCAGTGAGATCCTAAGATAGTTGCATGGAAGGAGTTTACTTTCCTTCACATTCAAGTGTGTACAAGCCAACATGTACCCAGCAAGTTTTCCCAAGAGCAAGAAGCCACTCACACTGCAAGAAAACCAAGGTGACTCTCTCTGTAGCAGGAGCAGCTGTTGGAGCTGCTGGAGTATGAGCAAACTAACTGCAGAGGTTAGTCCTATGAAGGAGCCCTCCATCTTTATTTGTTCCTCTAGTCCCCATAATTGAGCTAGAGTGACTAATTGTAGATTGTGAACACAATTCACAAATTGTGAAGTCTGAAGGTTTATATCTGTATCATACTTGATTTCCTCTTCAGTCACTTTGTTCTTGTTTATAGAAACATTGAACAAAACTCTTCAGGGAAAATTGATTGTATCTCCATGTTAATTCTGTAACTGCCTAAATTGTGACAGAAGTAGATTGGGTGATCAGCAGGGAAGCAGAAATGATACCAGGCTTACTGGTCTTCAGACCACTGTGGTTCATAAAGCACCAGTTGGTGGGCTGTGAAACAACGACAAAGGAAATCTATCTTTGCATGCTTTACAACTGCAAGCAGACAGAAAAGTGGGAAGGAAATAGGCTCTGCTTTAGATGCTTATTTCTGATTTTAATTGGCCATAAATGAAACCTATTGTGGCAGCATTGCACACAATACAATGTGGACCCTTTTCCAGTAAGATCACAGGGTCTTTGACTTTTTAAGAGAGAGAGAGAGAACTGAGCAGCTCTAATACAGCACACTGAAAGAAGTAACAGTAGGAAATATCCTAGCCTTGTTCTTTGTACATTGCAATTTATTCGTGCTTAATTCTTTAGCCATTCCAATGAGCTGATGTTCATATGTCAGCCCATTCGTGATGGGAAAAGTTGAATATTTCACATATGGGAGTTCTTGCTATTCTAGACTTTTGTTCTTCCGTTTGTGCTGGAGGAACAAGGAATATACCTTACCCCAAAGAATGAATCTGCTGTCTCAGATAAAGTGCCTTCATAGCCACTGTCATTACCCTAATTTAAAATAATGTAATGAGTAGGTGACCATGCCATGTAGGGCCAGGTAAGGTCACCCATGCTACAGTCAACTGCTTTCTACCTCAGACCAGAGATGCATAAGAGAGATAAAAAATAGTGTAATTTTTCTTTGATTAAGAAAGTCCTTGCAATATCTGGCTTTCTTGCTTATTTGCAGAGTGCCATTCCAGGAATGGGGGGCAAGGGCTGCTTCTGTGCAATCATTGATCTGGTCTTGGCAAGTGCCCGTTTGGCACTAGAAAGTGCTGAAACGCCCAGTTGCTATCTCTGGGATTGTATTCATGATAGCACTGCCTAAAGATAGGCTGACTTCAGGGCTGGGGAGCTTGCCTTGTGTGATCATAGCCACAACTACCACACAGGGCAGCTAAGTCCCTTCTTTTACTACCTCCTGCAGCACATCAGTATAAAACATCCACTTAGAGCCTCCCATTTGTTGACTTGACATAAGAAAGAAGTGGCACTTGAGGTTCTTAAATTAACCCCTCCAAGCAATGACTGCTCATTCCTGTTTCTGCTAAGTTTAATGCCTATAATGTGCCTTGTGCTGGTCTTCTGAATGTTACTCCAGCTGTAAGAGAAGATGATAAATGTGTAGATTCTCTTCAATCACTGTCAAATGTGTAATTGAAATATAAGACAGCTTTCAACCAGTTGCTCTTGTGTGTTCTTCCTAGACCATAAATTGCTTTTTAGTGTTTGCACCAAAAGTGGAACTGAAACATCTCTTTTTATTTGTCGAATTAACCTTTTTACATGTCAGTAAGAATATTCTGTTGTTATTTTTTGGACAAAAATGTAAAATTGTTTGCTTGTATGTGGGATTTTTTTTCTTATTTTGGGAGACTTTTTTTCTTTGTTTTTCTAAGAAAAAGGATAATTTGAAATAAATAATAAAGGAAATCAAATTATATAAATACCTAGGGAGTGGAAAAATGTCTGAAAACCACTGGCAGCCCTCTTCAATGACGTGACTCATTGTAGCTTGACTGCCATGTCTGTAAAATGAGAACACTTACTGTTTGGTTCTAAAGCACTTGGAGCACCATGAGAGGAAAAGTCTTCTAGAAATCTTGTTTGGTTGATAAATGAAGGCACTGGTTGAGCTTTTCACACTTGCCATGTGTGATAGTCACCACCTAATAAACAAGGGGTCAACATAAGAATGGAAATCTGCTGGGTCTCACACAGAAGGCTTAATTTCTGTCCCCCCATTCTCTCACCTGATGTCCTTTCTAGCTCACTGTTGCAGCCTTTCTGTCTCTTGCCCCTGTCTGCATGTGCCAAACACAGGTGACTGGACCTGCGGGAGACCCAAGGGGCACATGGAACCCAAGCTGTGGGAAAACATTCCCTGAAGCAGCAGTGCGGCCTCTCTCCGACTGGGACTGAGGAGCCTCGGGAGGTGTTACCATAGAATCTTAAGAATGGTTTGCGTCAGAAAGGACCTTACAAGAGCATCTCATCCACCCTGCCCCTGCCTTTGGCAGGGACACTTTCCACTAGACCAGGTTGCTCAGAGCCCCATCCAACCTGGACTTGAATACTTCCAGTGTCCACAATTTCTCTGAACAACAAATTCCAGTGTCTTACTCTCCTCACAGTAAAGAATTTTTCCTTGCATCCAGTCTAAATTACCCTATTTCCATTTAGACCTGTTTCCCTTTCTCCTGTCAATACAAGCCTTGGTATTGAATATAGGGTCTTTGTGTTTCTTCTAAGAATCCTTTAAGTATTGAAAAGCTGCAATAAGATCTCCCAGGAGCCTTCTCTCCAGGCTGAACAGCCCCAGTTCTTTCAGTCTTTCCCCATGGGAGAGGTGTTCCAGCCCCATGATCATTTTTTATGACCCTCTGGACCCACTCTAACATCTATGTGTTTCTTGGGCTGGGGATCCCATAGCTGGATGTTCCTCCTGATAAGTTTTGGCAGCTGTCTCAGGTGTACTCTCATCTAGTCAGCCTGTGCAAAAGGACTTGGTCACGGGGAAGGATGTGTGAGACCATTTGGTTAATGCATTTGCTGTAAATGGAGATGAAATGGGTGTAACAGCTGCAGGTAGGTGCCAGCTGTCAGAGCAGTGGGGTTAGAGCACAGCAAGAGTGGGAGCAAAATTTAGCCCAGCTTTAGCTACTATTAGTGTGGAGTTTGGTCAGCCTATGAAAGGGGCTGCTATGACATGGTTGCCTGCAACAGTAGAGGACTCAGTGACCCAGAAGCTGCCTTCCACATCTCTTGGGCTCAGGTCAGACTGACCCTCCATTACCAAATCTCAATAACAGGTCCAGAGTCCTCCACAGCTTCTTGCCTGTCCCACTGAGCTGGATGTGCTTGCAAAAGAGCAAATGGGGAAACAAAGCAAGACCTTTGACCCCTTGCTACCACTATATTAGCTCTGCATAAATGCCGGGGTCTCAGATGAGCATCTACCTCAGCTTGGGCCTGAGAAAGAGAGAAAGCAGGACAGGTAAGAACTGAACTTTCTGTTCTGGGTGGCATGGACTTTGTGACTGGTGTATCTAGATCATAGACAAGTTGAGTGGAGGTCATCTTCTATTTTGCCCCATCTCCTCCTGCAAATCAAAGTGTGACTCCTTCTCTCACTCCATAGCCAGGAATGAAATGCTGAAATGGAGAAGGGTGGGAGTACTTGGGGTGACCTGGTCTGAAAATGAGTGATGGATGCTCCATAAGACACTCATAGGAGGGTCAAGCCCATGGTGGGAATTTCAGAGTTTCAGTGGTAGGAGATAGATAACCTTTTCCCAGGTGAGTTCACTACAGGGACTGCAGGTTCTAAAGTGGGTAAGAACACCTGCTCATGCTCCTGGAAAGAAAATTCCTGCCTTTTGTGTACACGGAGAGAAAGTGGCTCTGGGATTAAAAATCAAGGAAGGGTAATAATGGAGCAACTGTGCAAACATCTAGTGAAATGGGTGGTAGCTTTCGGAGATAATCTGTGCACAGAAGGAAATAAAAATGGATGGAAATCTCCTTCCTGTGGGATAAGATGGAACATTGACTTGTAACCACTTGGTACAGGATTTAGCAAAGCATTCCTATATAATAGACTTTCAGCCTATTTCACCATTGCAATTCCTGTGCTCAGTGTTTTCTTCATGTTGCTCTGAGTGATGCAGCCCTCTAATAGGGGGCATAAATCAATTTTAATTTCTAAACACCTTTTTAAGTGCATTGTGTTTGAAAGCTTGTTTAGATGTAATGTCATATTTTCAGTGTACCAAGTAGCAAATTTTCAATTCTCCAGTTCTGACTTTTTTAAAAGACAAAAGTAAAGGAAGTTGGATGAAGCTAAACTTAGCACTCACTCACTTTTGGGAAGTTGTTCTGCTTGGGCTACTATCTGCTGCATTAATCCCAGAGTGAAAAAGGCAAAGGAACCAAGTTAGCTACTTGGGACTTTGTTCAACTAAAGCAAGACAAAGTACTCAGACCACCAGGTCACTAAGACGATCATTGCATGTGATGTACTCACTAGCACAATGTTCTTTAGAGCAATTTACCAAAACAAATCAAATGAAGAAATCTCAAATTATGAATTTTTCAGTTCAATTTATGCATGGAGGAAATCTCTTCTGACCTCTGGCAGAGGTTTGTTCATGTGCTGAAGTAAGGGATTTTAGTTCTCATATAAAAGAACTAGCTTTAACTGTCCATATTTCTTGGAGCTCTGAATATTGTGGATATTTGTGATTATACAAATAAAAGGACACTTTCAGGTTTTTTCCTCACATCTTCAGAAGAAATGCACCATGATCTTTCTGTTCTTGTCTTCATTTATTGTTAGGTTTGTTGCAAAAAGCTGGTGTTTAACCAACAGGTTTTATTTCTCTGAAAACAATCCAAACATTGTGTGCTGATTCCCACAGGTCTCTCTGTGTAGAGAGCAGAAGTGGTACTCAAACCATGCTGCAATCCAGGGCATTGGTGATAGCTCTGATCCTGCTCCTTAGCACCACTCTCCCCGGTAAGTCTGAAAAGCTTTGCTGGTTGCCTGAGACAAAGCTCAGCTCTGCAGGGTCTCGTGCACCGTGAAGTAGGGCTGAAGCCCAGTAATTCAGCTGAAGACCATGAATACACCATGCTTGGCAGCGTGGAACAAGTCGTTAGAGACCTGGCATGAAAACTGCCCATACGTGGTGCATACTCTGCCATGGAAGGTCTGTGACTTAGATCCCCATGACTGGGTGAAGAGGGGGTGCTGAATGCTGTACAGCAAATTCTGGGAGAGGTTCTGAATCTCAGAATTTCAAATCTCTTCCCCTGCACCTTGGGGAAGATACCAGAGACACAAGTGACATGAGAAGCCTCATAGGGTTTTGCCTTTCTTTTCTCAGAAGTGCAGTCAAAGTCCATCTTTGAGAAAGACCGCCGTGAGTTGCTGGCCATCCCTGAGGCTATTGCATCTTACTTCTATGAAGCTGTGAACAAGGTGTACCCTAAAGTCAGTCAGTTCTTGCTGGATACTGTCCAGAGTCCAACAGTTGTTGCAGCCAGGTATGGAAAGCTTCTCTGTACCAACACTCCAACAGCCATGGATGAAAAGGGAGAGGGAGGTGTGGGAGAAAGAATACATTAATCAAGTATTTATCTGGGGAGATCCAAGGGGAAATTAATCAGCAACCAAAGCCTGATGTACCAAGGGAGCAAGGTGCTGCAAGGTGGGATGAGGTGATATGGTCTCCTGTGAAAGCACAAGCTCTTCCCAAGGAGGCACATTGTACTTGACAATGATGCAAATCACAGAACTGGCTCTAGCTGTGCTTATGTCTTACTCAAGGAAGGGAAATTAGTTTCCTCACTAAAGGAAGAGCATGATCACCCTAGAGACAGTTTCGTGTAACTCATGGCACACACACTGCCTATTCCTGTCTTCTGAGGAAAGCCCCTCTAGGACTGCCAAGGAGCTCTGCACTCTCAGTGACAGGCAGTGTGGTAACTACAGCAGATGGGGATTACCCTCACATACTTGTGTGTCTTACCACATACTCTGTTGTCTCCTGCAGACAGAGAATCGCCAAAGAAGCAACTAAAGTCAGTGTAATGTTTGATCAGCTGATTGAAAAAATAAAGAACCTGTGGTACACAAGAATCCTAGGCTATTAGCCAAACGAAGACAAGCCAGTGTTTCCTGATGTGTGTAACACCCTGCAGTGTCCTTTTCCCCCCTGCCCCTCCTACGGACCAAGATCAGTCAGTAAGACAGAATCGATGCTCCTCTTAATGCCACTAGAGGGAACCCACCTTCAAAGACTAAAAGATGGAAGGCGTCTGCTGAAGACATCTGCTGAAGCCTCCCCGGAAAAAAAAATCAAGCGGCTGGGCACGGGGAAGGCAATGTAGAGATTGTAGAGCTCTTCTGTAGCCAAATCTTGAAAATTAATTCCTCCTGAATGGCTTGGCCATTGCCTCTCAAATAAAAAAATAATGTTGGTTGTTACACTTCCTTAAGTTTCTTGTTTGTATTGACCATGATGGAATCCCACTCACCTTGGCAGCCCATTCTGCTGGGAATGGAGCTGTGATTCACAAGAAGTTCTTGCAGGCAATGCTAACAAACCCTGAGTGTTCAGGCACTTTTAACTGAGCTCAGATTCTTCTTGGGTGGAGGAGTCACTACCTGAGCATCTTTCAGAGTAGCCACAATTGATTGTGCAACTGATAGTGCCCCTTGGCTAGGTAGGAAGCAAGTAATAATTTGGGAAAACAAGTTCTAGTAAATTGAACTGTCCATCAACCTAAACAGGGCTTTGGAAGTGTGTTTCATTGGCCAGCCAGAGAGGCCACTGAATGAGCTCTTCCAGAGGAGAAATAAGTGGAAAATGTCTCACTACCTTGATCAGTTTATGAGAGGGGCACCCATGCCCAGCACTGTGTTTGAAGACCTGGCAGGTCCTCATCAGTCCTGTGTAACTGCATCAGCCCACTCAAAGAAATCCACCTATTTTCTCATTAAGCAAGCAGAAGCAAGTAGTCAATTCTTCTGAAATCACAGTGGGAGACTGTGGCAGAGGCTAAAGCAAGTCCATTATTTTGTTGTTTTGTTTTGTTTCTTTAATTATTGGTCGGATCAGCTATAAGCTTGCACTTAACCACTTGCCTGGAATAAACTCCCCTCATTTTCCTTTTTCTTTGTCCCAGCAGCTCCTTGTTACCATGTGCAATCACAATGAAATCAGTGTCCCTATGCAGAGCAGCAAGTTCTTCCATCTCCGGTGGCTTCACCACTTCTGCAGAGCTGTTTTGCAGGTTTATTCATTGCTGCTTGTTTTCCTTAGACAGTCTGTGCTTCTCCAGCCACAATGAATGAACCTCCGTTTGTATTATGTAAATGCACCAGTATTTAGGAGAAGATTCAGAAAAGCAGAAGTTTTGGCTGATAAGAACATTCACCACATGAAAAAGCCAAGATTTTTAGCTCTTTTGCTACAGGGATGATTTCCTTCCTGCTTGTTTTGCGTGCATCTGTTCAATCTTTCTCCCCCACCAAATATAACACTTGCAAGGAGAAGCCCTGCAACTTAAATCCCCTCTTATCCCAAGGAATAATTCAGCATTCTGAATTTTCTCAGGATAGAGATTGTTCTTCTGGCATTTCAAAAGTATTTCTTTCTAAAAGAGTGACAGTCATGAGTCATATGGAAGAGCCTGAATGTGTTCTTAAGAATTTGGTGTCCTGGAAATCAGTGCTTCACCCTTTTCCATCTACTTGTATGCAGTGCCAAAAAGAGTAGGAGAAAGGCCAGAAAGTATAGGGGTCCTCATGTTGCATTTTGAGCCTGTTGTGTGACTTCATCAATGCAACCCAGTGGTATTTCTGTATTGCATCACTGCACAGCTGCAGCAGTGCAGTAGCTGGTATGAACTTTGTGCAAAAACTTAACGGAGTTAACATTTTGTTAAGTGCACCTAATCGTAGCCCTTTGCTTCTTTGCAATGTAACTTCCAGAAAGTCCAAGCCAGACGAATCTTGATTAAGCAGTTTGATGTCTGATTTTAGCAGATGGGCAAAACAGAATCAGACTGTAGATCTCTGTGTGTGTTTGTACCCAATCTCCTGATCATGTAGTTAGTTATCTATGCATTTTTATGCTTGAAAAAAGTAAACAGAAAACCTATCATGTAGTTAATCTCTTGTACAATCTACAACATGGGGCAACCTATGAAGAGCAAAGTAGACAACTTTCCACTGCAACTTCTGCCCCTGATGTTACTGGCATCCTTTATGACAGAAACTAGCAGCTGAGACAGCATTCAGGCTGGGATCGGGTAGGGGGAAAAAAGGCTTTTTATCCCAAAAAGAATCCTGGGGTAAATTCATGGGACACATAATGGTAGGGCCATGTATTTTGTATCTCAACGTTAAAATATTTCGTATCTACGCTCACTTTTCAGTTGGAATGAACAGATTAATCTGTAATTTCTTTTTAAAACATGTATAGAAATCACTTCCAAAATGATGCCTGTTGCAGAGTTCACTGAGTGCTTCAAAATTCTTGGAGAGGCTTCATAAGTGAAGCATTCATTTCAGTGAGATTCATGTCACAGAAACTTTCTTGTTGAGTAATTATCACTCACTTCACAGATTTGGAAAAACTTGTGGTGTAACTGGTTCAACTGAGTCCATTAAAATGAAATCTTAAGAAATACCAGGTTTCTGTTGTTTCTGAGATGGAGGAATAACCCCTTGGGTGTACAGGATTTCTGCAAAAAACACCCTTTCTCGTATTTATTATGGTGGATACTTCACACCATTTTCAGTGGCTCAGAGTGTTGATGGCTTTTACACTTCCTAGCTCCCCTCGCCTCTTTAACACTTGGAAAAATCACTAACTAATGCTAAGGGAACGCATGTGCTGCTTTGAGCAGTGGTTGCTGCCCTGGTCGACGAACAGTCCAAGTCCTCCGGCTGCAGAAACTCCAGCACAGGATGTTTGAGAAGAAACGGACTGGAAAAAGTCTTTTAAAGTATTTGAAACTTATGCCTGGTATTTGCACCTACACATGCAGACACCCCATCCCAGGGTAGCGCAGTTTTTGTCCTCTGGTGAGGGCTGTGCGGGCAGGCACGGCGAGGGGAAGGAGCAGGCTGAGACGCTAGACTCGCACTAAAGCGATGGCAGAGCTGACACAGCCATCGTTCTGATGGTTCTGCCCTTCCCCACGGACTCTTGGCAAAGAGGCTTTCCCAGGCTTTAAAAGTAAACGCCAAAATCACAAACGGGGCGCTTGTATGTGCATGGCGAAGTCAGTAAGGAACAGAAGGCACAAGGATGCAGCGGGGGCTGCGGGCAGCGCTCCCTCCGCGGGGCTCGGCGGGACACCCGAGCCTTGCGTGCCGGGCGGGCGCCCGGGATCAGTCAGCGCCCGCTGCCTCTCGCTCCCCGCCCGCGATCGCGGCCGCAGGGCGAGCGCTGACTCAGAGCGGCACCGCCGCTTCGCACGCGATGTCGCCGGGGCCCCTCATCCCCCGCACCCTCCCGGGGCCGCACGGGGAGCGCAGGCACGCTCGGCCGGCGGGAGCTGCCCGGGAAGGACGAGGGGTCCCCTGCCCAGCGGGGGATGCTCGGGGAGGCGGGAGTCGGGCAGGAGAGGCTGGAGGAAGGGAGGAGCGGTTTTACAGCCATGACCCCACTCTTTGGCGCGGCTGGGACAGGTAAAAGGCTCCCTGCTGGCCACCCGACCCCCTGGAACGGGAAGCGTGTTTCGGCATGGGCCGGGGTGGGGTTGAGAGGCTGCAGCTGGGCCAGCGTTGGGCGAGGAGGGTTTGAATGTTGTTTCCGTAACACACACAAAGTTTTTCGCATGTGCTTGCTCTCTCACCTGCGTGCTTACCAGAGAGGTGGGGGCTTCTTTCGTCTGGGTGTGTAGTGACCGCACTGTGCTTTGCAGGCCCAATTTTTGGCGAGAGGAGAAAGGGTGTGCCGAGTTAGATGATCCCATGGTGCAGATTTCTTTATATTTAGATTTGGGGGTGATATGAGACTAGGTCACTTCTCAAAGTGTTTCTTTGTGAAATGTTTTTTAAAGAAGTTTCTGGGTTTGCTATTCAAAAACCTAGAAAACTGCAGCACAAGTCCAAGCTGCTCTGACAGTAGCTGTGACAAAACTGCTTTATTAAAGTTTCCCAGTGCCATTACATGGCGGTGTTCAGATGTGCACCACAGGATCACGTACCACCCGTGTCTCCTGGGAGAAGCATTAACCTGCTCACTGCCATGCTGGGAGTGTGTCTGGAAATGGTTTAAAGAACATTTGTTATCAACCCTGACATGCTCTGATTACTGGAGATCTTAGAAGCAATATATACAAGTACAGCTGCTAACATGTCAGCGAAGAGCAGAGATGGTTGATACTCACATTTATATTCACAGCTTCCTATCTCCAGGTTTACAGTAGCATCCTTGTCAGATGGGTTCAGATGTTGGTTTGGGGGCTGTTTTATTCTCAGTTCACTTGAGAGACAAAAACTTCAGATGTGAGGGAAAATGTGTGAGTGACCCAGTGTTTGAAAACAAGTGGATTAAGTTCCCTGCTTAGAAAAAAATACTTCAAGATTGTTATTTTTTCCTGATTGTAACATTTTCTCTTCTTCCCAAAGGCCTCACTGTCTCTTGCATTTCTCTGGGGTGCCTGATGTTACAAGTCCTGCCAGTGAAGGATTGCTCCCTTTGGAGTGGAGCACAGACCCTCCCAGGTAACCTTCTCTTCAGCAGCATCTTCCAAATGCCGTGCTCAGATCGGCTTTGATACTTGGAGAGCACAGAACTGTAAAACAGCCAACATGGCTGTGTGACCTGCAGGAGTAATCTGTTTTCAGTAGTGGTCAATTAAATTCAAAGATTTTTTGGTTTTTTTTTTGAAAGGAAGGAAAGCCATAAATCAAACCTTGTTAATGGCCATAGGCTGTTTTGTCCTTAGTTTAATGCTGCCTTTAGTCAGTTAAACTGCCACTGCGGCTGTTGGCTAATTCGGCCTTTTAGGTCTCCCATATCTCTGAGCTGTTTTGCTCAGCATGAAAGTGGGAAGTGTCCTATTTCTTCTTTTCAGGTGGCAAAAATAGTTGGAGCTACATACAATTTTAGCAATGTAAGTAACTAATTAAGCCTTTTCTGGTCAGGAAAAGGCTTGTGGTTTTTAGATTTCGAAAGAGCTTTTATTATTCTAACGATAAGGTTGACTTGACAGAAGTCCTATTTTGTAAAAATAACTGGTAGATTTTGCTGGAGGAAGAAAATTATAATTTTATTTGGAGTTACCTATTTTTCCAAACAATGCTTTGATACCCCAGAAAAACAAAGATCTATTATATAAAATCAGCATATGTAAAATCACATACGACACTAAATACTTTACTATTTATTGAGAAGCACTGCTTCATCCAAAACAGTCATTAATCTGATTAACTGTGTTTCTAAAAACATCCTTTGTTCATATAAACTCCATCCTTCTTCTTTGGACTTCTTAATAGCAGTCAGGTTTAAAAATTTTCCACTTCAGTTGTAAGCGCCTTTTGCTCCATCATATATTATTGTGGAGAGTTCACTGGGTGGGTGAAGGAGAGAGGAAAAGAAATATTTCTCTGTTGAATTGACTCACCATAGGTCAGTAATTTTTGCCAGTTCATGTGCAGTGTTAGAAATATGGTGCAGGCAATGGTCATCTGTAAACCTAGAGGAAAATTCTTATATCAAAAGACAAGAACAGTAGGGACTGCTTTAAGTTGTTTTTGGCAGCTCATTGGCAGCTATCCACCATAGAGGGCTGGCAGGTAATGCAGACGTTGCTAACTCATGTCATAACACATAAAATCAAAATATGGAGCATGAATGCAGAAAGATCAGTTCTTGACATGCATTTGCTCCCACAGGATACCAGGGTTTATGACTGACTCCCTTGATGAAGCAAATCTCAGACCTGACTTAAATAACTGAGTAAATAAAAAACCTGGTTTTGAAGCACCTAAGTCAGTATGTGGCAGAATGTCTTTTCCCTGAGTGCACTGACTATGTGTGATGCTAATAGGTGGTTATTATCCTCAAAACCCTTCAGCTTTCCTTTTAAAGGAATGTTTGTTTCCCTTCCAGTGTGTGTGGTTAAAGGGTAAACCTACAAGTTCAAAAGCAAGTAAAAGGAAACTCTGAATATATTTGCATGGCATATAATGATTTTCAGTGAGTTCTGAGGATTAAGGATGGCTACCTACCCTTACAGATTTTGACAGATACATGTGAAAAATAATCTGTTAAGTGTTTGCTCTTAGTGAACCAGATGATTGCCTGCAGTCTTCTCCAGCTGTGCTGGTAATGCCACTTGTTAGAGCGTGAGTCAGAACACAGGCTTACTTTTTTCAGATAAAAACAAAGAAGATGCATGTCACTATTTGTCCTCTCTATGAACATGACACACTCTATGTCAAACCCCAGTAGTTATCCTACAGCTGTTTGCAGACACTTCAGCTGTTGTGTTTTTACACTACAGTTTATCCCGTCCTTACAGCTCCAGGAGAAGAGCAGGGAACACAGATGCCTAAATAGCTGGGAGCACCTATTTGGATGGCTCCTCTCTCTATGTGAGGCCACAGAATTATGAGTTTCATGGGTCTTCAGAGATTTTGAAGATGAATCATTAGCATGAATTCTAAGAGACACACCAATCCAGCTGGGTTCATTACTGGGTAGGTATCTATGTGTTAGGCTTTTGGTCTTCTCTGTCTGCCAAACCCCAGCTCTCTTGAAGTTAGTCATATAAAATTCCAGTTGATTTTCAACAAAACCAGGGGTTTCTATACTGACTTTAATTAGTATTTATTTGGGTGACAGCGGAAATAAGGACCTAGAAGCCTCATTAGTCTAGTTGCACAAGAACTTAAAAAATTAGAAGAGTAGGAGAGTTACCTCTCCTTTATGAATCAGCATGGGTTTCAGGCATTTTTAGTAGCCTCAGGAAAGTCGCAGCCTCTTAAGTGGCTATGCAAAAGTGTGTGTCACAGTACCATCAATGCAGTTGCCAAAACGTGAGTCCTGGAAGCCAGGAAATGATAAGGGTTGTTCAAGGTTTACTCTCTTCTCTAGCTAAATCAACTCTTTTTTCCATGCAGCAGCTCTTCTCGGAAAGATTTTCTCATCAAGTGCTAGCTTAGTTTCTCATAAGAACCTTGTTTGAGCTTGAGTTTCATATTTATCATATACTCTTTGTTCTACTCTTGACAAAATGGAAAAAAGTGTGCTTTTCAGGTCTCACTCTTGTTTATATCCTCTTGATTTTTCCAAAGCTGCCTTCTTTCTTCTGGTGAGATATCTGGAAAAGTTTTTCAGTTACTTGAATGTGTTCCTAAGTGGTTGGAAGTACCATGTTCTTTGACTAGATTTCACATCTGATGTCTTTTATAGAGCTGAGGTTTTGGACATGCCACTGCACTTTTCAGTACATTTGTTGCCCTCTCTTTTCCTCTCAGCACCCTTCTATCCATAATGTCCTGGCTGGTTACCAGGAGAGCAGAAGTTTTTGTACATAAATGTGTTTCTTGAAAGCTGCCAAGCTTCTACTCTTGCTTGCAACATCTTTTAGGTGATTCTACCCATGGTGGGTAACTCCCACAGGTTCAAACACAGGCAAAAGCAAACATGCACCTCTCTTTTCTCTATCTATCTTTTTTTTTAATCTTCTTTTCTGTAATGGCTTGCATGTTTTCTCTGTGTGAGGCATAGGTAGAAGCTTCTGTGGTTCCCAGAGGAGGGGGGATGAGCAGGGGCTGACAGGGGAAATGGTGGTTGTGGTCATACAGTTGTTCAGGCAGTGCAGAGGGAGGTCACATGAGCGGTCAAGTCAGGTGCACAGTACTATCTACGGCAAACATTTGTGCTCTTTGCATTTAAAGTCTGATTTTTTAGACATTTTGTGAGACAGTTTTAAAGATACACTGAAAATCTGGATGGATTTTAAAACCGCTTACCAAGTTTCATTCTCTGAGCAGATGCCACACAGTTTCACAGTCTGGGTTTTTTTGCCTCAGATTGAGGGTTAAAGAAAGGGCATCTTTTGAGAAACAGCTGTTCTTTTATATTCATATTAACCAGTTTTATCAGTGTAGAAAGAAAGAGGGCATCAGATCCTGGGGATCCATTGTACAGTAAAAGACAGAGGGTTGTTTGGGTTTTTTTTTTCAGAACTGACTGATAACTTTTGGATGTATCCAGTTATTTTCTGATATTATTGAATCCACTTCACTATTGAAGGATCTGCTGTTTAGAAAGTAAGTATTCAAATTTTCTGGATATCAGTGCTTTGCAAAGGGTCTGAATACAAATACACAAGAAAGCTTCTGAATTCACCTTGTGGGAAGCATTTTCTTTGAGACAGGATTCCCACCTTACCTTCCCTGTGACCTATTCTAGTCCCCAAGGCAGCAAAATGCAGTCCAAATTTCAAGAGAAACATTTGCCTTTTCTTTTTTGAGTTCTTTTGCTGAGATGCCTCTTGTAAAATCCCCTCTATTCTATAAAATGTGCAAAGTAAGTAGCAGAGGATGAATGTTTACTGACTAGACTTAGTGGGAGATTCTGACTAAGAATGTGGTCGCTTATTAATAATGAATAATGAAACTGTTTTGAAGTTTGAAAATACATATTTTGGTCACAATGCATTATTTAGATGATTGATAGTGTTAATGTTGTGTGCTCTCAAACCATAACAAGTGGCCTCAATTTCCAAAGCCGCTGCAATCTGTAACAGAAACATAGGTGAGGTGAATTGGGAAAAAAACCTCACATTTCAACTAATACTTTGAAAAAAGTATTACACAACACAAGCAGCCTGGCCTTTGGCAGGAATTTTTTACCAGCTCAGAGGTGGAGGACTGCCTTTCTTCTTGAAGGCTGTTAGTTTCCAATCCACTTGCTTTCTCATCTCCCATATTTTGCTTTCTTTTACTTCATTATGAACTCAGGTCTTAGCCGCCCAGATGTTTGGGGCCAAAGCCCCTATGTCATTTAGTGAGACTGGACTATTCCAAAACCTCCTGTCACTTGCAGCAAGACTGCAGCAGCATCCTGCATCTGCAAAATGAGCAGCTGCTTGGCTTATTATTGAGACCTAGAGTGCACTATTTCAGGCTTTTTGGTATAATATTAAGATGTTAGATGAGATAACACGGGCCCTTGCTGGTTTACTGTGAGTTCCCAGCCACCTGTGTGTGACATTTGGTAGCATTGTAATTACTTCTGAGGCCATTTAATGCAATGCCAGTGCATGTTTCCATCAGTTGTGGATTTAGGTAGCTCTTTCTTTGTTCCTGTTCATGAACTGATCTCCTTTTCTCTGACAATATGCAGAATGCTGACATATTTGGTGAACAGCCTGAGGTGATGGATTTTCCATTGCAGGATTGTTGTCACTGCTTTCTGTCCTTCATTCCCCATGAAATGTGCTCCTTAACTGGCTGAAGCCTTTTAAGCAAGAGAAGAGTCATAGAATCATTTAGACTGGGAAAGACCTTTAAGGGCGTTGAGCCCAAGTGTTTCAGTTGGAAATTTTGGGACATGTAATGATTTGTGCTCACAGCTTGCAAATCTACTCACAATTTCCTGCTGTCCTCATGAATATAAGTGATCCTACAGGGATAACAAATTAGTATTCCAGCAGTAACAGTGTAACTGTTACTGTCCCCATCCATGAGCTGACATCTCTTTGTACAGGATGCCCTGCAAGCACCTGAGAAATAAAACCCAACCTTCTTTTGTCAACAACCTTACTGCTCCTGTGTAGCAGTCAACAAATGTATCATTGCAACATTTTGCAATGTCAGGAAATGTTCTTTTCGTAGTTCACCCTATTGCAAACCTGAGGCACAGATGTGCTGAGAGGGGCTCTTCAATCCACCAGTCTGAAGGAGCCAGGACAAGAAGCTGCAGATGAAATCTGGATGCATCTAAGTCAGTGGAAGTTTCCTCTTGGCTTCCAAGAGCCAATCTTCACTGCAATCCTTGTGGAGGGTCAGTGACTACACCACTTTTCTTGTTTTGAGGGCAGCAAGTTTGCCCTGCTTATTCTGAGGCTGAAGCAATTCCGTGTGTGGCTTTCCCCTCGGCCCTCTGCAACTCCAAGTTCCATTTAGCTGTGCTGCAGTTGTCAGTGTTAGCACATCTGCTGCTGAAATTAGGGTTGCAAAAATTTTTTTGCCTATTGAAGCAAGCATCAGGCCTGGGTACAATTTTTCTTTGTGTTGAGATTAAATACTTTATTTCTGAAAAATACCAATTCATTCAAGCCAAAATGGAGACCAAGAGATGCATTTAACAGGATCCTGATTTTTATCAAGAAGCAAAGGCACTTCAACTTTGTTTGTGTACACCTCAGGAAAGAGCACCAACCTCTAGATTGTTGGGGGTGGTACTGGTGGTGTAGTTGTTCTCATTAAAAACCTCAAAAGGTCCTGATTTAATTCTAAGGCAATATAAAAGCATCTCTGAAATAATGAAAAGGCTTTTAGGATGGGCAGATGAATGTTCCCATCCCGGCTCACTGACAGATTTTCTAGTAATGCTTTGCTACTTTTTCATGACAATGAAAGCAGAAGTTAGATTACAAAAAGTCAGACCATATTTCTTAGCTGCAGCCATACTTGATTTATTTTAAAATAATAAATGTTGTGGGGAAAAAAAGCCCAGTCCAAATTACTTGCCAAGGTCTATGGCAGGTGTCATATCAGAATTGCCCTATTTCCATTTTACATAGCAAACCAATTTACTGCATTAAATTGTTTTAGCATAGACAAAAAGGCATCCTGTTACATTACTCAAGTCTACCACATTAAATACTTTCAATCACAATAACTTTGGTATCATCCTAAGATACGTTAGTGCCAACGAATAAATAATAAATGTTAACACGGAATAGTAAAATTCCTAAAGTAAAGCGGTTCAAGCATAGGTTGACTTCTCTTTGAAAACAAAAACAAATTAAAATAATGTTTACCATGTCATGAAAATGTCAAATGACCTGCAGTTCACAGGAAAATAACATAAACTCATTTGGATAAAAGTCTGAAGAATCTGACGAGTTTTTCTTTGCTGAGTTAGTTGTCTCTTGTATATTTTATTTCTTTTCTCATGTGGAGCATTTGCTATGGCAATTATTCATGATTCTCCTCAAGCCTGACCATATTTATTAAGTTTATTTGTTATTTTCCAGAAACTAAAGCTTTAGGCATGAGATCTTTGTGGAGTTCCTTAGTAATTTTTCCAATTTGAAGTACTTAAAAGAAAGAAAGAAAGAAACCTGCAGCCCTAACTGGAATTGTTTAAAGTTTTGTAAAGATTTGATGTATTCCAAAGTACTGTAGTACTTTGGACAGGGACTGAGGAAATAATAAACCAGTCTGACTTACTGATGTTTTCTGTAATAAAAATCATATCTTAATTGAAATGCTAATCTTAAGCATATTTTCTAAAGAAAAGGGTCTCTTGTTATACACTTGTAAAGGCAGAAAGAAGTTAAGAGATTGAGAAGAGACAGCAGTTTCTGAGGGTCACTGCAAATAAATTTAAAACTTTTTAACTTTAAAATTGGAACTGACATTGGTCTCATTCTCAAACACTGGCAGGTCTGGGAACATTTGATGCTCTTCATGCAATTGCAAGTCTTAAAAAGGAGTTTGACAGTTAGGTGGGGGTGGGAGGCAAAGTCTGTCATGTGGTGGAAGAAAACCAAAATCTTTTATAGAGGAAGTGAGGGAGAAAATAAACACATGCAGCGGAGGGAGGGGAGAGCAAAAAGCTTGTGTGTGTCCCTGTGATACCCCCCTTGCAGCCCAGGTGTGTTTCCCAGTATCCTACTGTGTGCCAGAGATCACTCTGCCACCAGCAGCTACTGAAACACTTCTGCCTCCCCTGAGCCTGCAGGGCCAGCTCTCCATCTGCTCTGCTGGCCAGCAGGTCCAGTGTGGAACTGGCTGGGGAGCTGGGCAAGATGTGCATGCCTTGGTTTCTGGGCTTGTGCTGCTCCTGTGTGAAGTCTGCTTTTGTTTCTCTGCGAACATTTAATAACTGTTCAACAAGGTTTGATATAAAATGCAAATATCAGGATTTATTTGTAACACTCAAAAGAGTTATTCCCATTCACAGATGTTTAGAAAATACAGAGGTGTGAAAAGAAAAGCCACAGTGAATGTACACATGCTGCAGTTACATCAGAGGGATACCACTTCCATCGTCCAGCCTACAGGGTTTTTTCTCTGCTGCCCAGACAGTAGTCAGGACTTCAGGCTTTGCTAATTTCTATTTTTCATGAGCTGTGTTAGCTGATATAACTGTCTTCCCTTTGAAGCCTTTTAGCAGTTTTACATGTGTGTAACTATTCACTCTAGAACTCACTGTGTCCTCTTCCTTTGTAGAAGGCAGTGCCTCTTTAGTTGTGACTCAAGCAGTCAAAAATTGTGTTAAGTCCTCAAAAAAGTCTTAAAAAGCACAAGTGTGCTTTTGTTGGTTTTCTTTTCTTTAAGAGAAAGGTTAAATGCAAGGTTTTGCTTATCTCCTTGTTTCTCTGCCTTCAAGTTCTGTTTTTTCTGAAATCCGAGGGGCTAAACACTTTAATTGTTACAATTTAAACTAAAGATTTAATGCTGTAATAAGAAGCTAAGACTTAAAATGCTCAAGTTATGAGAACTGGTAACACACAAATTTATTGAAATATTAGATTTCTAAGTTCTGAAAACCTCCAAAAACCCAGAATTGATCAGGTTGGTTTGAGGACATTGTGAATTATTTGTGGGCAAGCTAGGAACCAAAAAGAAACACTCAGGTTGGTTTTCCTGCACAGAACCAAAACCTACATAAACATAAGTTCAAAGCTTGTCTTGGAGAGGCCTTGACTGAATCACATGCTTCTTTTCTGTCATTTGTAGCACTTGTACTGGGGTTCCAGCATAAGCATTTGTAGCTTAGTATTTCTTGGTATGATGGTTCACATTTACATCATGCATTGTCACAGCAATCATTGTGAAGTAATTCTGTGGTTAAGGTTTCTTATTCCATTTATCTGCATTTAAAAGGAAGCAGCATCCCTCCCACCTGAAGTGCTGGCTGCATTACAATTGTACCTGTCTCTGATGCTCATTTCTCTTTTTCTTTCCCTGCCATCCTGGGGGGGAGAAGTTCCTTCCTCCACAGTCCCAGCTCGCACTCAGAGGGACACAGAGTGCTTCCTCTTCCTGGCAGCATACTCCTCTGCCACAAAATTGGATAAGGAATGGCTCAGGTGGGTGTCTAGGGTGTCAGAGTTGTTGCTGCTGATTTTCACCCATGGGCACAGGCACTGGAGCATGGCTCTGCGGATGTAGTTGTCAAAGCAAAAGTAAATGAAAGGGTTGGCACAGCTGTTGGCAAAAGCGAAAGGGCTGCTCACCTTTATGCCCAGCTGGGCAACCGTGCCAGAAAAGCAGTCAGGCTCCTTTAGGAGTCGCAGAAGGATGGCCATAAGCCTGAAAAGGTTGTATGGAACCCAGGAGACAACAAAAGCTGCCACCACAATGAAGACGACCTTGATGGATTTTCTCAGTTTCTTATCACGTTTCCCAGCCTTCTGATAGTGCACACAGAGCCTCTTGGTGATGGAGCAGTAAAAGGTTAAGATACTCAACAGTGGGAAGAAGAAGGCCAGGATTAAAAGCGTCAGGGATATGATCGGTTTGACTTCTGTCATGGCGTTGTCTGTGCAGTAAGTCTTTCCATATTGCTGCTTCAGCTCTCTGGACAGAAGGGTTGGTATCCCAAAGAGGCAGGATACCAACCAGACAGAGATGCAAACTGCTGTGGAGTAGAACCTTGTCCTGATCCGTCGTGCGAAAGAGAGGTGCATGATAGCGATGTAGCGGTCAGCACTCATCCAGGTGAGGAGCAGGATGCTGCAGTACATGTTCACTGAGATGACATAGGAGCTGGCTTTACAGAGGAAAGATCCTACCCTCCAGCTCTTGTCCGACACCTCCACGTCCACCCAGAATGGCAGCGTGATGAGGAAGATGAAGTCAGACGCAGCGAGGTTGATGATAAAGATGTCAATCAGCCTCCGGACCCGTCGCTTGAAGACCAAGGCTGCAATCAGGATTGAGTTGCCGACAATGCCCACCAGGAACACGGCAGTGTAAAGGATAGGGAGGAAAGTAGACATATGTTGCAGGTGCTGGTACTCGCACTGGTCATCATAGTAGTAGTAGTCATAGTTGAAGGTGACTGTAGCCACGGATGACAGCTGGGGGAGTTCCATTTCTGGCCCAGCTGTCCCCATCCTCTCTCTGAGGGAGGCTCTGAGCTTCCCCTGCCCTTCCTTCTCTAAAAACATTTTATCTGTGAGTGGGGAGGAGAGGGAGAGGGGGGAGGAGGAAAGTGGTGGTTTGTGGGGAGGTAATTCGTTCTGTTAACAAACAGCATATCAACGTATCAGCGATCAGTCAAAACGCAGTCTTCAGAATAAATGCATGGGGCTTTTATAAAAATTAGGTTTAATTTTACTGATTCTATCTCCATTTTGCATTTTCCGGCTTCAGGTTTAGCTTTTCTTTCGGGTGGAGGGAAGGTAGTTTTTGAGATTCTGAACCGTTTTTTTTAGAAAAGTACATTGGTAGTTTGAAGAAATTTGAGATTGTACCAGCTCATAAGAAGCCTGAGAACAGTGAATTCAGGTTCCCCAACCTTTATCTACATTCAAAATATTTTGCATAAATTGCTTGTCAGGGCAAGTTTGACTTTTCTGAGGCTTGGAGGTTTTTACTTTACTTGTGTGTTTATGATTGTTCTCCTCTGTTTGAAAGTAATTTTCTCATATTAATATATATAGGGAGAAACATTTAAAACTACTGTGTCCATTGTGCCCTGTAGCAGGTTGTTCTTTATCAGTGCCAGGTTCTTGGTTGCCCTGCCAGTGCCCCCTTCCTGCCCTGCAGCCTTGCAAATTCCCCTAGACCTGGACTCTCCACACCCAACTTTAGGAATGTATTAGAAACTTCAAGAACAGTTTTCCAGTGTGTCATATATTCTTCTGCCATTTGAAACTTGACTTGATGCTCCCATCCCACACACAGGCTCCCTTATCAGCCACAGTCCTGGACTCCAGAGCAGTGGTTTGTTCCTTCTCCTTGTGGCTGCACAGCTTGCATGGCTCTTGAGCTGTTCTTGTATACAGCACTCACTTCTCTTAACGAGCTCTGATTTCCTTCATCTTTCATTTGCAATATCAGTATTGCTCTGTGACTTACCTTACAGACAGCCCCTTTTAGCATTGCATAAATCAAATGGAAATTCTCATTTTCAATTACAGCTTTGTCAGTGCATACTAATTTGAAATCTGCACTATTGGTCTTCATCATCCTTCCTCTCTTCTAAAAATAAATTAATTTTCTCCTTCCTCTCCCTCCCACCAGCGTGTTCACAGACCAGGTGTGCCTCCAGGATTCTCAAAGCTCTGAGGAAAATGCCTCCTGGTGTGTGCTCCATCCCTGGGCAGACAGATTGCATCTCTATGTGTCTCCATATGCAAAGAGCAAATCCAAATTGCAGGCACAGTGAGTTGGTTCCTCCAGTGCACTCTGGATGCACTCAGATTCATTCACCCAGTGCTCAGGTTATGTGCTTCTGTGCAGCAGGTGCCTGGTAGACTTCTAGGCACCTGGAAAAGCAGAAGCTGCTGTAAAATTGGCCGCTGGATGGAAGGGTATTTAGGTGGGCTCATGCAGACGTGCTGATATCTAATAAGCACCCACTTATACACAGATGCCTTCCTATCTGTAGGGCACTAGTGGACTCCAGCTGACTGTTTTCATGGAATGTGTAGGCATTTACTTAGTGAGTGTAATTCAGCCATCACAAACTCTGAAAAAGGATCAAGGTGTATAAAAACACCCTGGCCAAGATTATTGATTTTTATGCCACAGATGTAAATGTGAATCTGTAAGGAATAACAGGCTAAAAATCATCTTCCTGCCATCTCAAAGTGGGTGTAAGCATTCACCCTAGAAATCACTATGTCGTCTTCTAAGTAGGAGGCAGTGACTCTGTTTAGTTCACTCATGAATCAGAGTAAAAAAAACTTTCCACAGATTTGTAAAATGCCTTGTTGTTATTCTAGGAATAATCTCCTGCACCTGATAGCCTAAACACAATTCTTATTTTCAATGAAATGAAAAATTCTCTTCTGTGGTGATGAAAGTGAATAGGTACTATTGCTGCAAGTCTTTTCCTTTATGAGAGACTTGTCAGTGGTCAGTTACAGTATGGATTTGTGTGCCAGCTTATTTCTTCCCTGGCAAAGCTGGGAGAAGGAAGCACAGAACCAACTCCTAAAACTCGTAAAAACAGCTTGCATTGAGGACATTGCAATTTGTGTGCAAGAGACATCAAGTGTAAATCTACAAGAAAACATAGGCTAAAAATCATCCTCTCACCATCTGAAGAGTACAAAGAACATACTGAGTTTTCAGCCAAGACTTGTATAAAAGTGCCCAAGTAGCTTATAGGTTACAAAAATTATGTTTAATGATTTCAGTGCAGATATGAGTTTTGTGTGATCTTGCTAACTGCTGCTTCAAGGAATGTGTTTTAGTTTTGTTGGTTGTTTTCTTTTTTTCTGAGAAGCACTGGGAAATAGAGGCATTCTCTTTCCATCAGTAGTAGAGCAGGAGACCAGCTGAACCCTACAGTCAATTCTACACTAGTTCTGCCTCTCTTGCAAAGGTGGATCTAGCTGATATTTTACTCTGCAGTTAGAAAATAACAGCTTACAAGCAGTTACAAGCTTTGGAAATCAGACACAAACTTCTCTTCCCTCCCTGGCACACTACTTCATACTCCTTGAAATTCACTCCTTCCCTCTCCATCTCAGAGCAAACAAAAAAGCGAGTAACTTTAAAAAGCTTAAAGGCATCATTAAGATAAGTTTATGTCTGCATATTCCTGTGTTTGTGGTTCCTCAGTATGTTGTCTCCCATTAGGTTAATAGCCTTACTCACTAAAATGAAAAATTAAATAGTAAACCTTTTCCAACAGAGACCAACTCTGCTCTACTGAATTTGCTCTGTATTCCTTGAAAGCTCTAAGCAGACTTAGGGATGTGACTGCATGTTGCCATGTTCCACATATGACACTTCCCTTTCTGGGCAGATTTGCAATGATAATCTAAAGCATTGCCCTGAATAATAAAGTGATCTGTAATTATCTGAGTGGAGCAGCAGCAAGCACATTTGTCAGTAGTCTAGGGTGTTTTCATGTGATAGTGATTCACTCAGGGCATCATGTAGGGTCTTACTCTTCCCACAGCTCTCTTTCCTGAGACAGAGCCAAGCTAACAAAAATACTGAGTATGTGGAAATTCTCCTCATAACACTCCTGCACAGATATTCCAGAAAGCTCTCCTCAGCTTGCTCCTATATTTCCGCAGCATTTTCCTCTGCCCAGGCTTCACCAGATACGTGTAAACCCTTTTCCCAAAAAAATTTCTCTGCTGAGCAACCAGCTACTGGTTTGACTCAGGTGTATGTTCTTCCATTCAGGATACCCATCTTGTCCAGCCCTTGATGCAGCTCTGAAAAATGAAGCTTCTGGGTGCTGAGTAATTTTGAACCTGAGAATGAACTTAACTTTGGTAACCAGGCACCCAGAGTAGATACTGTGATTGTGGCCCCTCATTTGGCCAGTTCTGCTTTAAATTGTGTCCTTCTCTGATGGTCCTGCCTCTCTCAAATGCACCTGTGAGATCTGTCATTTGCACCACTCCTTAAATCTTCCTCATTTGAGTGCTGAGGTGTTTCCAACAGCGTTCATGTCTTTGTTCACAGTTCTGTACTACTTGTGAAATGTGCATTATGGCAGATAGTCACGTAAATCAGCGAAAATATCTACATAGGAAGCAGGCAGTGCTGCTGATTTTGCTTGTTACGCACACCACCACCACCACCCCTTACAAATTTCTGCAATAGAAGCATTTAAGGCAGTAAGGTGTGGACTTGGGTTTTTTGGGGTGCTTATTTTTTTGTTCTTTTTCTTGTTGTTGTTGTTTTACAGCCTCTGTTTTACTGATAGCTTAAACGTCGTTTTATTCCAGCTTGTACGTGCACTTTTATATAAGCACAGGCATCTAGATAAAATCAGACCTGCAAGTTATTAAGAGCAATAAATGCTGATAAGGAGAGAGGTTCTTTTGGCTGTAAAGTGTAGTAGTTTCTGAATGAGTTTACTTAAAAAACAAGTAAGCAACAGATTTGCAGATCTAATTAAAAAAGAAAAAAATTTTAAAAACCACACAAAATTGGCTGAAACTGCCCTGCTGTGCCATGGCTAGTTGAAGGCAGGCTCAGAGGTAACCACATGAATGCTAACCCATGGAAGTTTTATCCCTCAACAAAAAGGAAAGGGTGGAACCTAATCAGGTAAAACTGTAGGCACTGGGACAATGCATCAGGATAGACAGAAACAGTTTCATGCTGAGAGCAGCAGGCTACAAAATGCAGTGCAGGAAGAAAATATTTTTGTACACTTAATTTTTAAATATTGGTTATTGTTTATTGCTGTTTATCTCATCCTTTTTAAATTTATATTTTTGTGTATGTTTTATAATGCACATTATATATTGGAACTGCAGTACATGTATAATTCTAAAATAATATTTACATTTAATAGGGGTGCCTGCTCAAAAGATTTTTACTGATGAGGTACATGATAAAAAGGTTTGGAGACCACTGATATAGAGAATGAGTGTCATTATAATGCCCCACTGCTATTCATGGTGTTTGGGAGAAGCACATCTAGATTTTCTCTCTGTGAAAATTATACTACTGGGTTCTGTGCCACAGAAAAATAAAAGAAAAATAAAGAAGGCAGAAATAAAACCAGGCAAACTGTATAAAGAGGTCTGAGGGGAATCGAAGGGATTTTCTGCTCACTCAGGCTGTGTAAAACGCTCATAGATGGTGCCTGAAACTAAAACTGCCCTTTTTATTATTGCAGAAAGAATATTTGTTGGGTGAGGTGATACCTTGTAAATTGACTAGTAGATTTGGAAAAAACAGGCAAACTTTTCAATACCTTTTTCAGGCCTGAATCAAGAACTCCAGATGTGAACGTGATACATGAAGAAGGTGGGTTTTTTTTTTTTTGTCCTGTTTCAGCTTCATTTAATACAGATGGTACCACCTCCTACAAATGTTTACTTATTTCCTTAGACTGTGAGAACATTAAAATGACACACATTTTGTACTAAACAATTTAATTATTTTTGCAGCATACTGGAGTATTGGGTTTTGTTTGTTTTGTTTGCAGCTCTCTGATGTTAAACTCTGTCAGTGCCTGAGAACTTAGTAATGCTCGTGATCCAGGTCTGCTATCAGACAAACTTCACTTCTGCAAAAAGCGGAAACAGTCTTTATGCTATAGCCCTCAGCATTATTCCCTCAGCATTATTCCCTTTGTGCTTTCCTGTGCACAGTAAAGCAAACTTTTACTTTTAAAACCTTCCCAACTGTTCCTGATCTGTAACTAAACTGATCAACCAGCACTTCTGCTGAGGCATATTGAAGAGGAGTGAAAAGAACAGAAAAAAGAAAAAAGATAGTTGTTGGCAAGGAACGACCCCGTGCGTTCACTTGTAATGCTTTTACTGGGTTACTCTTACTATATGGAAGGGTATTTTTCCAGAAAAAAAAAATCCAGGTGAAATCTGCAGAGAGCATTTTATTTTAAATAAATAAAATGAAAACGCAGCTCTTTGCCCTGGATGCTTTTGAGCAGCTGCACACTTCATATTGATCAGGGCAGATTAGGAAAAAGAAGAGGCCACTGTAGCCTAATTTAATAAGGGAAGTAGCAATGGCTGTAAAGTTTTTCAGAATTGATTTTCATTTTTCTGAAATTAGATCTTTTAGGAGAAAAACTGTAGACGTGCCAGTGTTAGATAATTGACTGCACTTTAAAGTAAATTATTCCAGTTCTGCTTTTATCATGGCTTAGAATACACAGGGGGTTTGCCGATTTTTTTTCCTTTTAATGCTTTCTGGCTTCAACCTTGGGTAGTTTTTCCAGATATACAGAAAGAAGTTATTGGTAATTTTTTTTGTTTCCTATTGCTACTACATGTATTTTATAGTCTTGCTAGTCCTTAATTCAATACATTAACTCCTTAAATAAACTCCTCTTCTATAAATAAAATTGACTGACCTTCTGTGATATATTTCATTGAGAGAAGTTTTCTAATTGCTCAGTGATTTTCATATCCCTTTTCAGGTTTATCTCTACTTTGCCAACGTATCAAAACTAGACATGCTATTTCAGAGCAAGCACCAATTCTAGATGTGATACAACTTCTTTCCTCCCTGTGATTTCTCAGTTTATATATCCGAGGTTGTGGGAAAGTTATGGGGCTTTTTGGGGGCCACGTCTTGGCAGCTGGTACTTTACCAACTTTTTTCCATTTCATTTTGTATTTCCCAGGATAAAGGCTTATGTCAGGTAAGTATAGTCTCCAGTCTTTGCTTTTAAATTAATGAGCTCATCAATGACATTATTGAAGTGCATGTTTGCTTGCCCCGGCTGCGACAGGATCAGGTCACCCTGTCCCAGTGCCTTCTCCATGTCATTATTTACCCTTCCCTCGTGTCATCTGTGAGGTTTATCAGCAATAATCTGCTTTCTTCCGGGCCCTTGATAAAGATGTGAAGTATTTTAGAGTCCAAGAGAAATTCCAGACAGACCCTAAAATATGTCTTTGTAGACAGTTACATTATGAGGTGTTGGTGAGACAGCTCCATGTTCCAGAAACGTGGGGCATATAGACAGAAATTTCTTAAATTAAATGTCATTTCTAATATTTTTTTAAAATTAGAAAATTAATGTTGCACCAAATCTGAGAAGTTTCTTCTACAATTGCTTTCACCTTCATATCCTAGTTTTCTTACCTTGCTGCAAAAATGCTTCCTGGCTGTTCTGGTTGGTTGGGATAATTCCCCAGAAGTCCTCAGAGGCGTGAAAGCCTCGGATGTTTCTGGGTCTTTTTCTGAGTATTTGCTTGTTTGAGGTTTTGTAAAACCAAGACTGGGTGGGCTGGTCTCTCAGCCAGGGGAGTTGTTAACCACTTTTAAGAGTCCTCTTGTAATTTCCACGGTTTCATGTACCAGGGATGGAGGGAAACAGCCAGTTTGGGGATGGAGCCAGTGTCGCAAATTTTTGCAGTTTTTCCTGAATTTCTTCCCCCCTTACTTGGTGTTTTCCCAAGACATTCAGCCAGGCTGTCATGTCACCATTTTTTATATTCAATCACGAGAAACAGACATAACTAGAAAGGAGGGTGTAGCCAGGTGGGGATCAGCCTCTTCTCCCAGGTAACCAGCGACAGGACGAGAGCACACAGTCCCGAGCTGTGCCGGGGAGGTTCAGGCTGGACAAGAGGAGGAATTTCTCCTCAGGGAGGGCGATGAGCCATTGGAAAGGGAGGAGGAATTTCTCCCCAGGAAGGATGAAGAGCCATTGGAAAGGCTTCCCGGGGGGTGGCGGGCCGGAGCCTCCGGAAGGGGGCGGCAGAACTACATGGCCCAGCGTGCCCCGCGCGGGCGGGCGCGGCGGGCGGAAGCGGGGCCGGGCCGGGTGCGAGGCGGCGGCGGCGGCGATGGGCGGTGGGTGCCGGGCCGGGCCGCGCCGGGCGGGCGGTGAGGGGCTGTGGGGCTGAGGCGAGGGAGGGGGCTGAGGGCTCGGCGTGTTGCCCTGGGGTTTGCTGCCGGCCCGCGGCTGTCGCCCCCCGCGCGGGGCTGACGCCCGGGAGGCCCGAGACCCCCGGGGACGGTGGCGCTCCGTGGGGATGCCCGGCCCGGCCCGGTGCTGGGCTGGCCCTGCAGGGACAGGTGCTCTTGGCCCCAGGGCTTTTCAAGGCATTTCCCCTCTCCGTCTTATCTTTTTTTTTTTTTTTTTTTCGTTAATGATAGCACTGGGAGATGTCTGTGAAGTGATTTCAGAGTGAAATGATGATGTCCGGCCATTCGGTTTGCTCTCTGTTTGTAGATCCCGGGTTGTGATCTGGTGGTGTGGAAGCAGCTGAATGAATGGAACAGTCAGGGCAGAAGGGAAGTTTGCGATTCATGCTCTCCGCTGGCCACAGGACACAAACAACACTGTGCCTCTGAAGAGACCTGGAATCATCGGAGCTGTGTGTCCTGAGGAACTCTGAGCATCTCTGAAGGTAAAAAAGTGGTTGCAATTTTTCCCAACCTTTTGTTGCCCTGCATATAGAACGGACGATCCAGTTTGGTGCTGTTTCCAGCCCTCTCCCCATATTTGCACCCTCTTGTAGGCCTTCTGCCTAATCCCTTTTTGATTGCAAGCATGTTTCCAGAGAGAATGCCAGCGAATGCAGCGGGGACTCTTGTGATGTCACGTAAAAGGAGTTTCTTAAATGTGGTGACCCGCTGTTGGCTGAAAGGAATGACCACAGCAACAAGATAAAAATATGCTTGTTTTTGTATTCCCTTCTGCCATGGTACAGTAACTTCTTACAAAGACTGTCCAGTCTTCAGTCTTAGAGTTGATTTTTTGCCAGAATACTTGCTTTTGTTCTGTTCTCTGTTTTTTCTTTCCCAACTCTACTGACTTGTCCCCTTTGTTTCCCCCTTCTTTGAAGTGCATGCAATCTGGACATTCTGTTGAGTATTGCTTCCAGTTTGGCCTTTGCCTTCTTTTTTTTGAGCTTTTTTTCAAATATTTTCTTTTTGAAAATTTAAAAATTTTTATGTGTCTCACTTCTTTTAAAAATGAATATAATTTCAATATCTTGTTAAGCACTTTCACCTTTTTACAACCACCTAGTATTGTCTTAAATCCATTGCATAGCTTAGTTTCAGCTTATCTTGTTTGAAATAGCTTCTCCTGTTAGACAAAAATGTGCTGCCAGAGCTGTATGAACAAACCTGTTAAAACAACGAAGGCTCTTGTTCACAGCCTGCACATAAAAAGCATTTTTATTTGTTATCAATCTTTATGTCCTTATAATTAGTGTCGTCTTCGGTAGCAGTAGTGTTATTATTTTTTCATAGGTAAGTTTATTCTGAAGCACCTCCTACACATTGTTCTGCACAGAATCTTTTGCAAAGCCTGGCATTAATCCCATAAACAGGCAGTGTGTTTCCTCATGGTCTTCTCTGGTAACTATTTCTTACTGGCTGTGCTCACTGCTCCCTTTGAGCTCTGCCTAGGGCTGGCAGGGTGGTTCTTCCTTTTGAAAGGACACCTCGTTTAGGGGGAGTGTGTCTCCTGTAAGTGAAGATGCAGTGGATATGCACAGTGAATGGGCAGGGTAGTCAGGTCTACTCCACTGGCAGGAAAAACTGGTTCAAGCTTTACATAAGTGTTGTGGAGTTCTTCATCTTTTCTGTAACTAGTTAAAGTGTTAGGCAGAAGCATTGAGGGGACCTTTGTTGTAAGGAATTGGGGGGGTCTGCTCTTGCTTTGTCATTGTCCTGGCCATACTGAAAGTCATTTTGGGACAAATGCCACACAAAGCCACCCGCTAGATTTTGGGGTCTGTAGCCCCCTTGGCTGCTCTCTGCCTATGCCTGCAGTTACACTACAAGTGTCAGTAAATTGCCATGTCCCTTTTACCAAGTGGATAATGAACTCTGGGCCATGCTTTAATTTGCTGTTTGGTGATTAAGCTTTTATTTTGCTTATGAACTGTTGTTAGTTGCCAGCTGACATCAACTCTGCTGTGTTCACAGCACGCCAGCACACAGGAGGCTGGTCAGAAGTGTGTGGTTGTTTCTTAGTGGTGATCTGGTAGGGATACTGCCAGCACCAGTGTTCTGCACCTGGCAGCAGGGATATGTAGCTGAAAGTAAGAACTTTTGGGCCAGTTCTTCTCTTTCTCTGTGTTAGGTATAAATTTGTTAGGGCTTTGTCATTGTCAGCACTTATATTGAAAGGCAGTGACAGCAGATCAGTGGCCCAATAATGTCGTGGTTACATTCTTTTTCACCAGACACTACTCTGAGGATGGAGCTTGTGGGATGTTGTGACCCAGAGAGAGCCCTTTCTAAAGAGAGGAGTCTGTTGCAAAGGGTTCCTCTTGCAGTAGATGTGATTGCAATATAGTGGAAAGTCCAGACCAGCCTGCTCAGCAGCCTGTTCGCTTGCTTGCTTTGAGAGTGATCTGCTCAGCTCTGAGCTCAGCTGGGCAGGAGCTTGGGCCCTGCAGGTGTCACTTGCCCTGTTGGCTTCAGGGACAGTGTGTGGAGGGTGGGGATCCCTCCCTTCACTCAGCAGGGCTGGATGGTGAGGTCAGATCTATATGGCAATTTGCTCTCCCTATCCCATATCCTGTGTAACCTTGAGCAAGATGCTGGGATATCGAAGGAGAGTGGAAGTACATAACAAATCAGGAATTAAAACCAGCACAGAGAATTTGCTTCCAAGACTGGTCTTGATTCTATGTTTTCTACATAAATAAGCCGGGATACAAGGTGTTCTCTCTCTCAATATTTCTATTATCTTATAAAACTTTAGAGCTTGTAGATTATTATTTCAGTACAGTTGTGGTATGCAAACTTTGCAGTATTTAAAATGAGTGTTTCTTGTCAGTTCACCAAAAATCAGTCCTATTCTTTCTCATTGTAAGGATGCAGTTGAAGGATGGATATTGCAGAGAGTGTGCCATATAATCTGGAAATGAAGCATAGGAAATGATATGGGAGCACATAATTTCTCCTCGTTAGCCAGTTCCAGACAAATAGAGGAGCAGATGGAGAGGAAAAGAAAAAAGAATGGTATTGTTAACAGCAAACATTGATGCCTTTGAAGTTGCCTTCTTTAATTTGCAACTTGTATCTTAGTTCAGAATTTCTTACTGACAAGTCTGACTTGAGGCACTTCACTGTTTTTTCCTGGTGAATGTTGAGGTTTAAGGTACTTGCTGTTTCCAGTTGCGGTTCATTCAGTTGCAAGAAAGTAGACCAAAATATTTTGATCAAAGTGTGTGGGAGAAGGGAGGTAGAGCAAGCAGTAGACAAGAGCTGATTAGATAGTAGCTCCTGCCACCAGCCTACCTCTAGCTACTGAGCTAGTTTCAATTTTTTTTTTTTTTCTGGCAAGTACCTCAAGCCTGATTCATAATAATCCATAAATTTAGTCAAGCACAGAAAGCGCATGAGAACAACTGGCATCTGAGAGGAGTCCTCTGGCATACTGCAGCCACAAAACATTTCTTGTATTAAAGTCATGGTATTGTCATAAGCAAAAGCATGTGTGGTATTTGTATTTTCCCCATGCCTCCTTTGACACTGAATCTATTTCATTTGGGAGCACAACCCCACATACGAGGGCATAGATGACCCCCAAGAGAGGGACACAGAACAAAGTCCTTGTGGAAGCATATGAAGGCCTTTCAGTTTTGTCACCTTGTTTCCATGGAACAGGGCACCCCCTGCATTGTTCTAGGTCTTCAAAAATACCACAGTATGTATTCTGGCATTACTGCAGCATTTATCATAATTTCCAAATTTGTCTTCCAGTTCTTCCTTCATGTTCTGCCTCTAGTGCCTAGATACATTTCTCTGTTCTCTAAAGTCATCCAGTACCTTGTCATGGCTGCCCTTTATGAGCAGCCTGGAAGGGCTCTTTCAGCATGCTTGTGGTTCTTATCTTTGCTGTAAACACAAGCTGTGAAAGCCGTATGGGGTGGCAGGCTAAAAATAACTTCTACCCTTGGTAATCTCTTAAGGAAAGCTAAGTCTTCTTCCTGGGCATTGTGGATGGAGTATCTGACGTTCCCTATGATCAGGATCACAAATGACAGCGAGCTGTGTCACCTGCTTTGGGGACGAGTTGGTGTTGTTCTGTCGGTTGCTGTTCCAGGGCGAGCAGCCAGTGCAGTGTGGCTGGGAGAGCACTCTCTGGGATATTATCCCTACTTGGAATTTGCAGATCCAGCGGATGCTGGCCAGCATTGTAGGTTTGCTCAGTGTTCCTTTGATTCCAGCAGGTAGGAAAAGGAAGATGTGCATATCCTGAGGGGACATTTCAGAAGGGGGCTGCTGTTACGAGTGTGGCACTGCTGGGATAACTTTGTCCTTGCAGAAGCGTTGCTCACTTGTCCCTGTGTTCCCCCCGAGGGCGCCATGATGGATAACCGGTTTGCTACAGCGCTGGTGATCGCCTGTGTGCTCAGCCTCATCTCCACCATCTACATGGCAGCCTCCATTGGCACTGACTTCTGGTACGAATACCACACCCTGTCCCCAGCTGAGAACGTTAGTGAGGCTGGGAGAAGCATCTGGGAGGAGTTTGTCAGCAAAGATGCAGATGAGAAGACCTACACAGATGCGCTCTTCCGGTGCAACGGCACGGTTGGACTGTGGCGGAGGTGCATCACTGTACCCAAAAACTCTCACTGGTACAGCCCACCAGGTATCTCCAGAGCAATTACACTTCCCTAGCTTCCCTGGGGTGCTGTGTGCTAACTTCCTCAGAACAGATTTGTGCTGCTTTGTTCCTCCAGAAGGCTGATTTCTAGCTTATGCTTTGGTTGGTTGGTTTTTTAATAAAGACAGTCCAAATTCTTAAAGAAGCAAAGGGTAAAATGGTCTGTGGTTGTCAGTGCTGCAGTTTCTGGTTGTGACACATGATACTTGATGTAAATTTAGTCTTACAAGCTTGATTTTTATTTTGCTTCAGCTGTCCAGTTGGGGGTACATTTATAGTTGCTCTATCAGTTACTGTCTTTTTATGACAGATCCTGGGATCCAGCAATGGAATAAAGACACTACTTTATCAAGGAGGCACACATTCCTTTTAGCTAATCATTCACTTTGTTCACGTCACAAATATTCCACCGTTGCATTAGCACACCTTGGATTCCTTGAATGGATACAGAGTGAAATGTTTGTATTATTTTTCAGAATGCTTGGGAGATAAAATGTGTGGTAAACAATTATTTTAATTGCTTCAAAGTTGATTTTGGGTACTTACTGTATGTGTGAACCCCTTCATTTTGAACCCTCTTAAAGATATACTTTCAACTACATTTTGTGGAGAAAAAAAACACACATTAACTTCTTTTTTTTTTCCCTCTCATGAAAATGCTTACTTTGGAAAACACTTAAACCAGTTCTGCTCAATAGTATTCTCAAAGTAAAATCTGAGGTAGAAACTTTGTGTAAAGAAGCAAATCCTTCATGTTCTTTAAATAGGCCTTTCTATCATGTATTTGATTTAACTGTTAGTACGGGACCACATTCTGCATGTGGAGCACAGCTTGGTTAAGGGATCCTGAGCACAAGAGTGTATGGCAACATAGTTGAGCATCATATGCCACCACATTACTCTCCCAATCTGTTACACGTGGCACAGTTCTCTGTGGATAATCCAGGGAAGCTTGAAGATTCTGCATGTTGGAATGCTGTCCCTTGGTGCAGTACCTTGTGACAGACACATTGTGCCAGCTACATCATAGAAAGCATCTACAGATCTATTTGGAGAGGTAATTTTTTCTCACAGATGGAACTCTGAGGAGCTTCCTAGCTGAAATCATAGGGAAAGGAGGATTTGAAAGGGGGGAAGGAGGGTTGAGGGGAGACACCTAATGGTAACTTTTCCTTTTTTTCACCCCCAGAAACTGATATGACTACAAACTGCATCAGCTTCTCCCTCTCTGATCAGTTTGTAGAAAAGTACATAGAGCCTGGAAATCACAACAGTGGCACAGATTTGAATCGGACTTGTAAGTGTCTTTTGCTTCTGGCAGATAAACAAGTAGAATTAAAAAAAAGTGTTTCTCAAGCACAGTCAACTGCAAGGAAAGCTGCTGTGTCTTGCTCACCATTTATTGTTTTTTACAGTGGTATAGGCAGTAGGTCAAAGTTTAAAAGGAAGACACAGATGTGCTAGCAAGGTTTTGCCTATGAATGCAGTACAGGGATTTGTGAGTTAACAAATTAAGGTCTTTCTGTTCCAATGGAACCCTTGGTCCTTTTTGGCTATGAATGTAGAATGTCTGATGAAGCAGAAGCATCAGGGTAGAAGGGAATATAAGATGGTGGGAGAATGTCTGTTTCTAGGACATCTTCGGCAAACTTGACTTGTCTGTTTCTTTCACATGCAGATCTCTGGCGATTGCAGTTTCTCCTGCCCTTTGTCAGCATCGGCCTCATGTGCTTCGGGGCTCTGATTGGGCTCTGTGCTTGTGCCTGTCGCAGCCTTTACCCGGCCATTGCCACTGGAGTCCTGCATTTCCTAGCAGGTAAGCGTCCTGGATCTTCCAGAAGCTCAGAGTACCCCCTGGAGCACTCCCTCCATGGGTGAGCTCACTGTATTGTGCTGCTTCCCTCCACAGGGCTGTGCACGCTGGGCCTCGTTGGCTGCTATGTAGCTGGGATTGAGCTGCTCCACAGGAAGCTGCCTCTGCCTGAGGATGTGAGGGGTGAATTCGGCTGGTCCTTCTGCCTCGCCTGCGTGTCGGCCCCTCTGCAGTTCATGGCAGCTGCTCTTTTCATCTGGGCAGCTCGCACCAACAGGAAGGAATTCACCCTGCTGAAAGCCTACCGTGTGGCATAAGTGCTGCTGCTGCAGTCTGGGCTTTCCATGTTAGAGCCTCTTCTCCCCCAGCCCTTACTACTTTTTTCTTTTAGTCAGGATTTTATCATTTACTGCATGCTTCTTGCCAGTCAAGACAATTTAGCCTGCAGGCCCTGAAGACAAAGACCTCTGGGCTAAATGACCAAATCCTGCCAGAAGTCTGCAGAACTTTAACAGGTTTTTTAATTGGGTTTTTTTAAGAATTGTTATTATTTTTTAGCTGCATTTGGTTGTTGACAGTTCCCCTTAGTTAGGTGTACATGCCCCTTCCTAATTTTATTACCCTGTCAGCCTGGAGGAAATAGAAGTGATGTTGTGGGGTGGAAGAGAGATAGGAAAAGGTGCAGGTACGCAGGAATGGGAACCTCAGTGCACAAATAATACATAGTCAGGAGCTGTCTGCCATGTGACTGAAGCAGGCAGTACCTACGGGGAGTACCCAAGAGACATGAGGGAATTCAGAAACCTCTGGAATGGAAATACTGTGGCTAAATCTGTAGCTCAGCTCTGGGTCTCCTATCATCACTGGTTTGCTGCGTTTTGTGGCGTGTTCCAAAACTGCTGGAGGCAGAGCAGGCAGCTGAGGCAGTGCCTGTACAGCACACCCTCCTGAATGCACACTCTGCACTTGCTTCTGCCAAGAAGTGGGATAAGATGGCCTCATGGAGCTCTGTCCTGCTATAGCTCCACTGCTTCCAGGACCCAGGCTAGTTTGGTATCTGCACTACATGTGATTGTGCACTCTAATCTTAATTTGTGGTGCTTTTGCTTGATGTGGAATAAGGCTTTCTTCTCTTGTGCTGAAAATGACCTCCTCACAAGTTTTTTGGTTTTAATTTGGTTTGATGTATGTGTGTATATGTACATATATAAACTTAACTTTTTTTAAACCTCACCTGTTTATCCTGTATAGCACACAACAGGGTTTTTTAAAAGGTGCTGCTCTTTCTCCGTCTTGTTTAAATTAAATAATAATAGTGATGATGACTCAGCATTGCATGAATCTGATGGGAAGGTGAGGGAATGATCTAGAGTGGATTTTATTTGAGGAAAGAAGAACCAGTGTCTAGATCATTCTCTGTTTTCATGGAAATGTCACCAGAAACAATGATATTAGATTGGATTTTTTAAATTAAATTCTTAGGCTCCTGCTAACTTTAAATTTTCTCCTGCTCATCATTGGTGGTCACAACGCCCCATACTTTCTAATTAGTTCAAAAATGTTTTATTTATTCTAAACCACTGCAACTCTAGCCAGACAGGGTGACATGGCATATATAGAAAACAATGTTTCAAGACTAAACTGTTTAATTCTGAGGCATTAACTCACCTTGTTTCCTTACTCCATGCTTAATAAAAGAAATATGCCTTTGGTGAAATAATTCCTGACAAAGCAAGTGATGGCAAGGATTCTGTGGGACACTGGTGATGAGAATGACACAGAAATAGACATTTTTATCTCATGGCTGTTTTGTTATTGTGCCTTTTTGCTTTTTTTTTCCTAGTAGGTGTTTCTACCCAAGCTATGTTTGCTGGGTCAGCAATCAGCCCTAGTCATGATTTCCCTGAAGATCAGGTATAATTGCCTGTGTGTTTTTTTTTTTTCTCAAGTGTGTGATAGGGTTCTTTTATTATCATCGTTGGAGCCTTTATGAAGTAAAACAAAGATGATGATGGAAACCAGAATCACTGAAAAAGCAGTGGCAGGCCATTCAAGATAGTCCTCTTTCTTGTGCTGTTGAATAATTTTTTTACTTTTCTTCCTTAAACAACCTCTTTCCTTCCCTACAATGTCTGGGCCAGCTGTAATCTTGTGAGAGGAGTGTGGTACTTCTGTGCAGTATCTGAGAGTAAATGAAAATCTGTGCTGTCTGATCTGTACTGCTAGGGTGCTTTTTCAGAGTAATTATCCTGACTTAGATAGATAAGGCCTAACTGCTCAGCTTGTCATGTTCCTCATTTGCTAGAATTACTAGGGCACACAAGCCTCAGCTTGGGTCAAAAGGACTGAAGTTGCCATTCTGCAGCTTGAGAGGAAACACTGCTGCTGATTTTATCTAGTACAATTTATGGGGTTTTTTGGTTTTTTTTTCAGGAGTTGGCAGAATAATTGTTTTGTGTGATTTTAATCTGAGCAATGGAAATCCCGTGCCCTCACTGTTTCCTCTTGTATGGGACACTTATTTTTCTGAAGTGTAAATCTCAGTTTTCAAGTGTTAACTTCCTGCTTCCAAAAGAAGATTTGTTATAGGGAGAAAAGGGGACGTTAGAGGTGCCATCAGTCCTTTCTTCATCATTTTAACTACCAGCAAAACCAAGATTGCCTGCTTGTTTCTGGTTTTCTCTGCCCAGAAATGAAGAAAGGCTTCAACTGTGCCTTGATTTGGACTATTTTAAGTAAAATGAGGGTCGCCTTTTAGATGTGGTGGGGAGTTTTTTATGTTTTTCCCTTGTGTAAAAATTTCTTCCTCAGAGTGGGTCTTGGTGAGAGGCAAATGTCACCCAGAAAGAGGGCTGGCCCTCTCTGTTTGGGGTGGTGGGTCTGTGGATTGCTATCTTTCTTTGTAAATGTGTGTTTTGCTCAAGGTGAGTAAAAGGGAGCAAGAAGAGTTCTTGGACTGCTGGCTTGGGTCCAATAAATGGAATTGGAGTGGAGGACAGCACAACAGAGGAGATACTGAGGATGAAGTAATTCTGTAGAAGAGGTGTTTAAGCACACTAACAAATAATAAGAGACCCAGAGTGTGTGACACAGGCCCTTCACAGTGACAGAGCCTCATGCCTTGTTCAGAGGCTGCATTCAAGAGGAACTCGAGGCACGTGTGTATGTTTGTGGTCACCTACATGTGTGCAAATGGAGACACCCTCACTCAAAAAAGCAAGAATTGCTTCAACTTGGCAGGGTAAGAAGCTGTATTTGTGTTCCTCGATATTTTGTGGTCTGACCATGGGATATGTTTGCTGATACTGGTTCAGTGCTGAAGGTAGGGATGGGGCAGATAGAGTCAGGTGAAAAAAGGGGCTGTTGTGTGTCTGTGTGCACAGAGAAAATGGCACACATCTCTAACACTATTGTAAGGGCCAGTGAAAGGGAAGAGAAGAGATACCAAAGGAAAAGGAGGAACAGGAGGAGGAATCTGGACTGAGTGTGAGACCTGAGAACTCTTGGCAGAACATGGAAGGAAGCACCCACGACTCCAGCATGAGCTCCCCACATGGTATTGAGTAGCCAGGATAGCAAAGGCCAGCTGCTGCTCCTGCACCACTCACAGCTCTGTCACAGTGGTGGCTTAAGTGGGTGAATTGTCCTCTTGTGCTTAGGAGAAGCTCCTAAAGGTTCTGTCCCCCGAATCTGAAGTCAGCAAGTTGCATTTCCAACATGCAGCTAAATGACACTGTTTCTTCCTCACAGGCTTGGGTTTGTTTTCCTGCTGACTCTCTGAAACCTTTGGGAAAGCAGGACTAGCAGAAAGCTTCATAGATAAATAAAGATTTTAGTCCAGGTAGCAGCCTTTTACTTTTTCTCTTCAATTGGATGTTTTCCCCATTCTCTCCCCATGCTCCAGCAGTTCTGAGAAGGGACTGGTCAGTGGAGCTGCAAAGAGGGGTTTATTACTGTGTCTGTAAGGACAGCTCTTGCTGGTATTAGAGATGACTGGAAACAGGATACTCAATTCCATTTCCTTACTTTATTAAAAAATTAAGGAAATAAAAAGCACTATAGAGCAGACACAAAATATCAGTTTGTTGTGTAAGGGGGACAGTTTGCCTGTACAAAAGTAATGATACATTTTCAGTGCAAGTGGTAGGAGAGTCCTGGATGACCCAAGAGTCCCTTCTAAATCTTGTCATGCCAGAAACTGTGTCTTGATCTGGTTTTCTTTCTGGATCATACTGGCCAGGTGATCCTTTCCTCAAAGCACATCTGTTGCAGTCTTTTTGCTGTGATAATAAAAATGCCTCCTCTCTCCTCATCTAAAATGCTCTGAAGTATTTTTTTGAGAAAGGTGTTTGGATTTTGGTTTTTTGTTTTGTTTTTGTTTGTTCTGATTTTTGCCACTTAGGGTTGGCCCCAAGTTTTGTACCAGCCTGCAGTCAGTCTTTTGCAGTGTTGTTCTGTGGTTCAAGGCAATGCCTTCTGAAAAGCTCTTTCCCACTCTCTAGCATTGTGTGAACTCAGCCAGCACCTGTTATTCAAAGAAAAATTCTGAAATGTCAGCAACTTGTTGCCATTGCATCTCAGACCGACTATCCACCCCAATTTGTGTGTATTTCCTGCTTGAGGATTGTGTGTCTCAACAGAGAGGATAACATCTTGAAGTTGCTTGGTGTTTTCATTTCCTCAGGAATAGCTAGAGTTCATGCTACAGAACTTTATAAAATGGTGTCGAATAGGAAAGGATCAAAAGTTTGCATGTTTGCTGTTAACTTTTCTGTTGCTATTCAATATTGCCCTATGTTTTTAAACCGGCTTTCAGGACTACAGAGTGTCAAATGAACCCTTTGTTCAGGTCATGGTTCAGATATATGGCAGTGGGAAGAGTGGATACTCCACTGGAAGATTGCGTAGGTGTCTGGATTATGGCAGTAACAGCCATATGCAAAATTAACACTTAATAAGAACTTGTCTGCCCACTGATACATGCCAAGCCTTTATACAAACCAACAAGCACTGAAAAAAAACCTGAAAGTAATAATGTATTCCACTCCCTTGTCTCCTCCTTCCTTCTAAATTTACCCCTTTTAAAAATAGCCACAGGGGCAGTGTTTTATTTATTCCTTGGGTTAGAGCCATGAGTGTCAGATGTCTCTGCTCCATGCTTTCTGTGTACAGACAAGGGTAACGATGATGGTTGATTTTTGTAGGAAATCCAAACATCTCTCTGGCTTTGGGTTTCCTGATGTGAAGATTGAAAATCTTCAACAAAGCTAGAACCTTTTGTTTAATGAGTATTATTACTTAATCAGAATACTCTTTAAAAAAAGGTAGAGGTTTCTTTAATAGTCTTTTTTCCCCCACCTTTCTTATGTCTTTCATGTGGCTCCTTTAAAGTGTCAGATTAAGATGTTTTAGAATATTATATTTTTTATATATTCCTGCCCCTGGAAGCTCAGCTGTGGGGAGTTGCATTGGCTGTGTTAGTATTGAGTGTCCTTTGCTCTGTCAGGTGAGTGTGATAAGAGCCTGTCCCAGCAGTGCCCAACCACCACGTGCCATCAGTGTTTGTACTCTTGGACTGAGCTATGGAGTCAGCACTGCAGTGAATTATGGGTTTTTTCATCCTCTGAGGCCAGGTACAGCTTGCACCTTTAGGTGTTTTGATTTTTTGGGAAATTTCTCTACAGAGCCAGGTAGATGACACTGTTGGCTAAGTGACCATGACAACACCTTTTTACATTAAATGGTTTCCATGTGAATTCCCTGAGAATCTTTCTCATTTTCGGAGGATTTGCCTGTGGCAAACATGTATAAGAGCACCAAAGGTGGCCACCTGAAGTGTTTACACTAATGTTCATTTCATTGTTGATTGAATACAACAGCTGAATCAGCAGGTTGGTGAGTTTTGGAGCACTGGCTGGGTGAGAGCAAGAGTGTGCTGGAGTGGCAGTGCAGAGTGGGATTTTCTTGCAGCCTTCCTGCATGCTGGTGATTTAGATAGCAGATGCTGGAGAACTGGTTCCACAACTTTTCCAAATCCTTCCTGCACCTCAGCCCTGCAGTGCTCCCTTACCCACTGCTAATTCCCTAATTTAAACAAACTGCTTGTGTGGGTGATTCTGTGGTCCCAGTGACTTTACTCAAGTAATTTCTCCAGCGCTCATAGAATTGCTTTGATTAAGAAAGGGGTGAGATTCTTCCCCACAAATCTCATCTGCTTTCTGGGGTTGTAGCAGGAGTTTCTTTTGCAAACAGATCCCTTTTGTCTTGTGCTGAAGTGACCCATTCAACCAGCCAGCTTTGATTTGCATTTTGGTGTTTACTTCCACACAAAACAGCAGCAGCAGTGGTGTAAAATCACGGTGTCTGCCCAGTGCTGGGACTGCTCAGGTTCACTAAAGGTCCTGGAGTTCTGGGAAGTAGTTACCCATCCACAGATGATGAGGATGTCACGAGCGGTGTCAGTAGCAGGATGCTGCTGGCAGAGGCACCCCAGTGTCCCTGTGCAGAACTGGGAGGTGAGGCAGGAGAAGCTGCTGAGCTGGCTCAGGCCAGTGAACAGGCGTTGAAGGGGAGGCTGGAGCAGCCAGGGCTGTCCTCTGCTGGGAGCACAAGGAAGTGTGCAGCATTGTGGGGAGAGGAAGCCAAACCTGTTCTGCAGCAGATAAGTGTGCTTTACCTTCAGCCGTCTTTGTGAGCTGGCAGGAGTGGCATCATCCAGGTGGCAAACTTGTCACTTCCTTCTCCCAGCTCCTGAATCTCCCCTCACTGATTCTCCCCTCTCTGTTCTTTCTCTTTCACCACAATAAATAAACTAGCTACTCACTTCAGAGGCACTTCGGGCCATCCTTGGAGGATCTTAAATCTGTCCACATCCCCATTCCACACCCAGCTGGGTGCATCTGGAAGCCTAAAACCAGCTAATTGGAAATGCGAGGCCGAGGGACATGTTAGGGCATGCAACTACAGCCACTGGCGCTCAATTTAACATGGCCTGGATGCTGTTGGCTCTGCTCTGCCAGGTGCTCAGTTTAGAGTTTAAACTCTGCATCCTGTGTTTACACAATGAGAAATAAGAGCTTAATTTGCAGTAAAAGATATGCATTGTACAGTCTGGGCTCTCTGCTTCTGTTATGCTCCCTGCCCTGGGTCATCTTAACCCCAGGAGATGCCAGCAGGGAGCTGATAGCTTCTTGATCCATGGACATTGTTGGTGTTCAACAGTCTGTCAAGGAAACAGAGATGAACTGATAGTGTACTAGAGAAAACTGCCGTGGTGGTGTCATACACAATGCAAAGATTCTGGTCTACAGATAAAGACAGTGGGGATTTTTTACCCCCATTTTTCAGAGGCTGTATCAGATGCTTAGCTTGTGTTTTTCCTCTACTGTCAGTAATTTTTAGATTAACTGGTAGAATTTCTAGAAATTATGGGAGTCACCTTTGTCTTCTTACTGGAAAGGAATATTTTCAACAAAGATGTCACAGATTTCAAGCTCCCCAGCTTAATGAAAAAATATGAGGATTAGCTGAAGCAGTGAGAATTAAGTGGACAAGGAAAGTCACTGAAAATAAAGATTCGGAAAGCTGAATGTCAAAGATATGTTTTCTGTAGGGTTTCTTTTCTGGGGCACATAGTAATTTGGGATATGCATAAAAGATGCAGGAAATAATTGTTCTTCACTTGACCATGTTCAGCCTTAGCTGGTGTTGTGTGTTGAAGCTGTAAATAGCTGGGGGTATCCCAAGAGGTGTGAACAGCACCTCTAGAACTTTTAGAGACCATAACCTACAAGATAGGGAGCAAGGGAACCATTAAGTTGAAGGAAGGGCTTTTTGGGTGGGCCAGGTGACGTTTTTTACAAAAGAAATTAATACACACAATTGCTGGTAGTTATCCACATTCACCAGTGAGAGGACAGGAGGTAACCAGCTTAGTATGTAGTAAAGGAGCACTAAACTGATGGACAGAAAAAAAATCTCACTCTTGGCATGCTTGGTTCTGACTGGATGATTATTTGTACTTTCAGTCCCACACTGTTGCTCATCCAAGCCATCTTCAGGAAAATGTGTCATCTACCCCAGAGCTCATCTGCTGGGTGTTAGAGAGACACCATTTCTGTGGGACTTTCTTTATTCTGTCACAGAATTATTTGTGAAACACAAATAGCAAAACTGCTAATTGAATCCTCAAATGAGTGTTGTGAAATCTGGTGAAGATTCGATTACTTATTTTACCTGAGATACTGTCTCAAGATGTGTTCCAAAAAGTCACTTATGTAAGGTGTTTCCTAAAATCTTACTTTGTTGTATTTGTTTGAGATGTGTTTAATTTGGGGCTTATTTAATCTAGTTTCTCAGTGAGACAAACCTGAGGAAACTATGATGTCTATGTTTTTATGATTGTTGTCCTTCCTTCCCCTTTAGAATTTATTGGCCAGTTCAAGCCAGAGATGCTGAAATACTGGTTCTGTTTCTTGTAAAGGAACCTCGTGGAGGACAGGGACACTGTTGGTGCCTCTATTGAATGTGGCATTGCCATCTGAGTGCTTACTAAGGTGTTCTAAGCTGAATAATCCTTTGTCTAGATGACAGTTCATGGTTATCTTACCCTTCTTTTTTAGTCCCTGATTTCATTGTTTTACTATGAATGAGAGGTATCCAGACTTTTTCAGGTGATTTTGCAGAACATTAAAGAAATGCACTGAGGTTTGCTCTCCTGAATTTAAAACAAAGAAAAGACTAACCTTGAAATCCTGCAGACATCTGGGTGATACCATGCAGATTTGGTCTGTAAAATTCACAGTACTGATACATAACTGTTTGGAACCTTGGTGCAGCATTCTAAACAAGTCTGTCACTTGGTGTAGTGGAGCAGCTCTGTTTGACTCTACATGATACGTCTCACCATATTCCTCTCCCATTTATGGCATTTCCTGTAGGGCTGAAATGAGACCATACATTATTTGTAGCCCAGAACTGCTGTCTCTTAGGCATTGCTGGAGTAGTTCATAAGGAGTTACACTAAAAATGTGTCATAAATAGCAGAATAAGGACAGATGTTTGATATGCTGTGTGATGTCTTTTTGATGTTTGTTATGCTGAGTCAGGCTGAAAGTGATCAAAGGAAAGCATCAGAAATTAGAGGTGATGGAGAACTAGACAAAAGCAAAATTTGGAAAATAAGTTTGAACTGTAAATAATAAAGCTGATATTCCTTCTGGCCTTGCAGGAAAGCAGATAGCTTCATGTTAGTGACACAATCATATCTGTTCTGAGATAGTATTTTTCTTGAGCTTGCTCACACAGAAGTACTCATCAGCAGTTTCCCCCACAAACTTCTTTGGAATTTTCCTCTGAAAATTATGTTTTTTAAGCAAGATTTCTTTGTTACAGATTTCTCTTCCTTGTTACAAAATTCTCTTTCAAAGAGGAAATAACTTGTTAGAAGAACATCATACTGTTCTTCTAACAAGAGATTCTGCCCTACCTGAAGTCAGTGTGTGCTTCATTCTTGAGCTCCCCTTTGTTCTCTGTGTCTTTATTATTTAATGAAAATTCTTTCTAATGTGTGACTGATTTCTCTCAGATGAGCCCTTTGAACTGTTTCCAGCTCTGTTATCGAAAGCTGCACAAATCTCACAGTGACAAAATTTAACAAACAAGAGAAGAACGTTAAAATCATGAGCAGGTAAGCCCATGGAAAGAAGAGCTGGTCCAGCTGGAAATAAGCAAATTGGAAGAGAGTTTCTAGCATCTCAGTGCCACAAAGCATTGGGCACTTTGGGTCTGTGACACTGATGTGTAGTAGGTCCCATATTCAAAACTTAAAAGGAAATGCTGTGAGTTCAACTCTGGTGTAACTGGATCACACACTTAAGGGTTTTAAATAAAATTTTAAGATTTTAGTGGTAGATGTTAATTTTGTTTCACCATATTGCCCTACATTTATAGAAAAAATAAGGAGAGACTTTGGGACTTTGTTGCTTGCCTAGACTCTGTGGTATAGGGAATTTGTTTTGAAACCACATTGTGGTTTTCACCTCATGGGGTTTGCTTTGCTTTGAGGTTTTCTTTGTTTTTGAGGCAAAGAAAATCTTGCTAAGAGAAACCGTCTCCTCAGAATCACTGCATCAACACATTTAATCTCTAGGATTATGTTGCTTTGCAGATTGTCAGACTGCTTCAAGATTGACAAATTTACCTTGTCTGAGGCCATTATCCTATGAAGACTTACAAAAATATTAGGTGAAGGGAAAGTGTCAGCCAGTTGAGCATTTCCAATCCCTACTTTTTCACAAAGGTTAATATAGGGCTTCTAGTTAAAGCTCTGTATGATGGTACAGACACAAGTGAGCAAATAGCACAACAGAGCCCTGAATATACAAGTTAAAGTAAACACACAAGGACACAATTACAGCCGTGGGCAAAATATCAGTCTTGGCACTTGTCACCACATGTAGGTAGTAAAAAATGCAAATTCAGAAATCTTTTACTAGCCAAGTACAGTAATTATAGCCAAAAAAGGTCTGCAAAGAAGAAAATGAAAGAAATATTTTCTTTCAAAAAAAAATAAAATGTGACTCAGAAAACAGTATTTTGGTCATATCTGGCATTAACATAAGCTGATAAGCAAAAATTAATTCAGCAGTAGTCTCAGGAAAAACACTCTCTGTACGAACAGTAAACAAAGCACCAAACACATAATTTGGCAGTGGTTGGAATGTGTGAAGACGTGCTCAGCGCTGTGTAAGAGAGGATAGCAAACTTGCCAAGCCAAATTTAAACTAAACAGTGGCCTAACTATTGCTCTGCCAGGGAAAGCCAAACTGCAATGCCAAGGAAAATATAAAGGTTAAAATATCAGCGAATATAGTGATTACTGAGGAATATGTTTTGATTGATGGATGTATATATTTACAGTTAAACTTGCTAAACAAGTGGCAAGCGATGCCCTCAGTAGATCTACAGACAAAACAATTGCTAGTGGAAGAGCTTGCATGTGATTTTGGCTTTCTCTAGCAGAACTGCAGAAAAAGTTAATGTTTTGGAAACAAAACAAGTAACATCTTCTGGATAAATTACTCCAAGAATTAGACTGCTTGTGTCACTCAGCCCAGCAAAGCTTGATGGAATTCTGTTTGAAAAAAAAAAATCCTCCAATAAGCTGTATTTCTAAAGTGATAGAAGAAATTGGCAAATAGACAGAATCCTTGTACTGAAGTACAAAAGGCCAAGGAACCAACTGACCAGTGAACCTTGCCTCAGTCCCTGGTGAGGTAATGGAATGCCTCACTCTGGTGACATCTCTGTTGACATGGATGAGAAGAAGATCAGGAGTAGTCAGCATGGATTCACTAAAGGTAAATCTTGCTTCACCAACCTGATTGTGTTCTACAGTGAAGCAATTACCTGGGTGCATGAGGGGGGAGCAGTGGATATTGTCCACCTTGCCTTCAGCAAGGCTTTTGACTCTGTGTCTCACAGCATCCTCATAGGCAAACTCAGGAAGTGTGGACTGGATGAGGGCACAGTGAGGTGGATTGAACTGGATGAACAGCAGATCCCAGAGGGTCGTCATCAGTGGCACAGGGTCTAATTGGAAGTCACTAGTGGTGTCCCCAAGGCTCAGTACTGGGCCCAATATTGTTTAACTTCTCCATCAATGACTTGGGTGCAGGGGCAGAGGCCTCCTCAGCAAGTTGGCTGATGACACAAAGCTGGGAGGAGAGACCAGTACCCCAGAGGGCTGTGCAGACCTCAACAGGTTGGAGTGATGGGCAGAAAGTCCCCACAAAAAAGCCCATATCTGGAGCTCTTGTCACACTGTAATACACTGCTTGCCCAACAGAGAAGTTTGAGAACCAAAAAAAAAAAAATCTGTATACTCAATCCAACAGAAGTAGGAGTAAATACTAATGGAGTTGCCTCTGAGCTAATTTCCAAGCAGAAGCCAGAGAGAAGGTGTGAGCAGGCAAAGAAGTGGCACAAGCTTTACCAGAGTTCACACTCATTCTTCTATCTGGAGAAAAGAGAAACTTCATCTTCCCGTATGTCCCAACTATCACTATGGACTGAGTATGCAATATAGCTTTGCTTATGAAGATATTGAAACCTTCAATAAGGCTTATGTCAGAAAGTTTAGGAGCTGATTGCAACATGTATCAGCTGTTCAGAATGACAAGAATGCCTTCAGGCAGGGATGGATGCTGCTTACTGTGCAAATATGACAGTGATAGAGATCAGGGACTTGATGTCCAGTGGGATATATATGGACAGGAACAAGAAGCAAAAAGAGACAAAATACACGAGTTCCAAACATACAATGGAGCAAAGTGGGAAGGGTGAGTGTCTAGACCGTGAGAAAATGCACTGAAGTAGAACATAGCCATTTTAACTACGGCTGTCTGGAGTTGACCTACTCTTTGCTGCCTAGCTTAGAAGGCCACACACCCTACATTAATTTACCCAATTTATCATTGCAGATCTTTTTTCTGCTAACTATTCAAACATTCTTATTGCAGGCAGTTTCTCGGTGTGCTGAGAACGGGGTGAACTCCTGCACTCCCAAGTGATGACTGGCATCCATGAAGTGATAAGGCATTTCATCAGGCACAGCCTGTTATCTCATTCCACCACCTCACAACCAACAGCATTCTAATCATGCATTAGCACTTAAAATTATAAATACACTGTGTCCTTCAGTGCAGTCTTAAATTTTCTGTAACTACTATGTCTGCTATGAGACACAGGCAAGACAGCAAGGTAAAAGTTGAAAATTTCCTATACTTGTAAGCAAAAGACTATGTGAAGTCATAATCAAAATGCCTCACCTGGGTTATTTGCTGAATATAAAAGAGGCAGCTTTACTGAGAATTGAGGAGATTTATATGGGGCTGGGGGCTCCCTGTGTTGGCTGATCCTTGCTGTGTCTCAAGGCATAAGGCACTAAGTTCTCTAGCATACAGAGCACAGCAGCATCCAGCCCTCCTCAAAACTGTCCCTGGGCCCAAAGGTAGGGGCTTTGATCTGATAAACCCTCGTCACGTAAGGGAGGACTGGCACTGGACTGCAGATGTGGTCATTTACCTGCTACAAGCACAAAGCCTGAAGAGGAGATGTCATAAAGGCAGCATGCCCTCTGCTAGGAGCTGGCCAGACAGGAAGAAACCACAAACCCACTAGGTGACCACAGTGACCAGCCTGGAGCATTGTGCACCAGCAGAACAAAGTGCAGAGCCGTCTCCTCTCTTCTTCCTGTAGGGTGGAGTAACTGTCCTGATGTTTTTTCCTCGTCTTTTTTTCCCCAAACCTTTTAATACACCCAATATGGAACCCAGAAACCAACAATTTCCAGAGCAGCAGAGGCTGTAAGTCACATAACAAAACAAGGTAGCAGCAGTGAATATGAGTGTTGGTGCACATGTGTATATATCTATAGAAAGAGAGAGGTTTTGAAGGGCCTGTGGAAGGATATCCACTGTGTAAGTTACAGTATTTGAACTTGGGATTGATAATTCACACTGATTGTGGAAAGACCAAAGAGGAGTTCCTAAGGTACTTGAACCAATGTAAGCTTAATCATGTGTCTCTGTGTGGGTTAGCAAAACCCTGGTCTGATGAACTGCAGAGGGATTCCAGGAATGCTTAAAAGCTTGCTGTTGTGGTTTCACTTGCCGTAGGCAGCACTGGTTGATGTCAAGAAAAGAGACCAGCTAAACCTTTGCTATTCAATGTTTCTTCTGGGAAGTCTGTAGCAGTAACTTTGAGCTCACAGCCAACCTTCAAAGGACTACAGGAAAGCTGATAGTGAATCATCAGGGGATTATTTTGCATTTCCTGTAGGAGTAGCAACACCACCTAAAATTTAGGTCATTATTGGCCTTCTCTTTATATACTCCAATATCAAACATAGGAGACATGAGTCTGTACGTTCGATGCATCCTAATTTAACAATCTAATAATGGAACGGAGGTAGTGTAACATACATCCTCTTTTCTTCAGGAAGTCTCTAATTGCCCTGCCTCTTAAAAGTGGAACATTCAGAGCTCCCAAGTGCTCCCTGATGTAAACAGGACCAACTGCTGTTATGAATGGAAGCCTTCAATTAAAAAGCACTTTTCTGTGTCTGTTGCTACCTAAGGTTGGCGATAGTTACCAACTTGAGTCTCCAAGCTATTTATGACACTGTAGGTGAAAGTGGTAGGTTGGGACAAAAGGTGGAAGGAGAGAGGTATGAGATGGAAAGTGTAGAAGCAGAAATACTTTTAGCAATTGCAAAAAAGGAAAATGGAGCCTGAACAGAGGGCAAATGAGAAACTAAAGCAGACAGTGCACAGCAGACTACCAGATAGGAAGCACTGGAATATACTGGCAGAGCTGAGTGAGGATAGTGGTCTAGAGTTGTCAGGGTCGAAATGTACTTGCAAAGGTGGAGTAAGAATTTTATGTGCTGATTTGTATTACGCCTTCCCCACCCAGGCCGTCCCTTCCTCTGTCTCCCAGGAGGATCTATGAACACACCTCTGTTTACATTAACTTTACAACCACAAAAAAAAAAAAGTACAATTTTGCTCTGTTGAGAACTGCCCATGAATTTAAACAACAGACTTCAAAACCACGTCAAACCAAGTATTTTAGTGGGTTTCTGAGTCTGGATTAGTATCATGAATCTTGGTGTCATTGGTATGAATTTGTGTCATAGGTCTTCCAGCCTTGTCTTTAACAGGGATTCCTGTTAAAAGAGCACAAACATTTTTATTAGTCGTTCTTTTTCAGGAAACTCAGAGGCATTCCAGGAACTTGTCTTGGATACCAGACTGTATGTTCATCTCTGTGTGTGTGGGTGTTCCCTGGTCTCCTGTTGGTTGAAGCAGCCAAACCTCTTGGTGGATCTCACAGGCTAAAGCAGCTTGAGGGGGTGTCAGTACTGAAAGAAGACACCTTTATTCAACTTGTACCCATTTACTTTAAGTGGGAAATGTCACCAGGGCTCTAAACGCCAGCTGTGGGTGCTCAGCCAGCTCTCTCAGGGTGCTCAGCTGATCATGTATGCCTGGCTTTTGCTACAGGCAGTGCTCAATGTAGTTCCAAGGAGATGCACTTGTCCCTGGTTTGTATTGACAGCAATGTCCCCAGGTGATGATGGCAGTGGGTTCTGCACTGCCAGGGCATGCTGTGTTTCTGATATCTGGCTATCTATGGCCAAGGGACACTGACTGCAGTCTTGAAAACCTTTTTGGAGTCATGGCCCCCTTGCCCTGACAGATGCAGTGGGTTATGTGAGTTCCACCAAAGCCCCGCAGTTCCTGGAGGACACAAGAACCTCTCTGTCCCTGAGCAAGCCTGTCTCTCAGGTGGCTGGCTGGCTGCTTGCTCTACAGCAAAAGGGCAGAACAAACAAGGAAATGGGTGCTTCTGAAGGCCTCAGCATAAGGGAGTGTCACTAACACTTGGGAGAAGAAGGCTGGGAAAGTCTTGATGCTTCCAGTGACAACAGAAAAAGGCAGCTGGGCCCTGTCACCACCTGCAGTGACTGCACAATAATGGGACACCTGCATCCCATCTCTCTTCTGTGGATTGCATCTCCTCTCTCCATGACTTGTGGAAGGAATGTGCGAAGGGATGCAGCTCTGGATTTCATGTGAAATGAACAGAGCTTGTGTGGTTCCACATCCTCGTGAAGGCTGGATGGAGGCAGCTGTGAGGGTGGCGAGGCAGCCTGCTGAGGTGGTGTGGCTCTTCTCTAGCACATGGCCCTCAGTGTTTACTCCACATTCAGCAATGCTGAGAAGGAAGAAACTGCTGCTCCCTCAGCATATCATATTACTCCCCTACTTCAACTCCCCACAAGTTCCTGACTCCTGTGGGCTCCACCCGCCTTCCCTCCAGCAGCGTTATGCATGCACACCACGAGGCCACTCCTTCACGGGAGCAGTGCAAGGAAGGGTGCAGAAGGGGAACGACTTATGTAAAAATTACTTCAGAGGGGAAGGTCCCCCACAGTCAGCTCAGGAGACAGCGTCTTCAGAGACTGTGCTGGGAGAAAACTGTGACAGTAAAAGCCTGAGAGGTGTGGCCTTTTGCGGGGGGGGGAGGTGCGACTGACTACAGATAAAAGACTTTGAGAAAGTGCTGCAGGCTGGAGCCATCCAGCTTCACTATTCAGAAATGCCACCATCAAGATGAGACCAGCACACAGCAGCAGTGAAACTCAAGGAGATGCATACCAGACACCTTCAAACCAGGAGCCACTTTTAGAATTCATTTTGGGGCTGACTTAGAAACTGGAAGAAATAATAATAATAATAATAATAATAATAATAATAATAATAGTCTTTCCTCATTGAAGACCAACTGGGCTTTATGAGCACTAAAATATGTGCAGACCTTCCATGCAAGACAATATTAAGCAAGATTGTTTACTTATTATGTTACTGTGTTAACTCTGTAACAGGTTTTGTCATGAGAAATCATGTGGCAGTCTTAGATTTACTTTTCTTCCTCCAGACAGCTAATATGGAGTTTGCTTCTCTTTAGAGCTGATTTTCTCTTCTAATTCTGACTACCTAAACAGTCATTCTGTATCCTTCAGTCTCTTTAGTCCTGGTCTTTGAAGGGACAGATCCTTTAGGGAATCTCTAATGCTCACGGTACTGCGAGGAAGCTTCCTCTGCCCCTCACAGGAAAACCCCTTGGCCTGGACAGCAAAAGCACCATTGATTCTGATGGTGCTGAACAGAGATCTCTTCTTGAGGTTGGCGGCAACATCCACAGTGGTGGCTGGGTATTTCATTTGAGGAAGCACAGCGTCTAGGAGCTGAAGGACAGCCCACCTTCTACAAGAAGATCTGACATCTTGAACTTCATTGGGTAAGCCTTGTTAAAAACTGTGGAGCCCTTAAAAATTTCTTCTCCCTTTCACCTGAAGACTTTTCCCAAATACTGTTTTTCAACAACAAGCCCAAGAGTATGAAGTACTACCACCCCTGAGGGCCAGCTGTTTTGGTGGTACACACCAAGGGAACTGTTTCCAGCAGAGCCAGTTCATCTGAAGAAACAGCCCCCCAACAATACAGATTGATTGCCCCACACAAGTGGCCTGAGGCTCAAAGTAAATTTCTTGTGCCTGCAGTTTTGGATAGACAGTAATCTGAGTCTGAGTTTGGTGAGATGGTATCCAACACTCTCATGTGCTGCCTCTTGCTACTAGTGAGATTGGAGCTCAAACAGGTAACATGCAAAATTCACATTCACATGGATCGGAGAATTAATTTTATTTCCCTAAACAGTACTAGAAATGCCCTCATGATCCCAGTGCATTTGTCGTAACATAGTAAGAACATGATTAGTACTTAATACTATTTAATGAATATGCTGATTAACTTAGGCAACAGTAATCAGTATTTGCACAGATTAACAAACTTGACCAATAAGTGGTGTGAAATAGCCATGAGGATATGATATATTAACTCTGCTTTGCATTTTAAGGTTGAATTTGGGCATCCCTTCCTAATACCCTGAAGAAGCCTTCTTCCAAAACTGAAGATACATTTGGCCATGACAAGAGTCTCTATTTCTTTATTTTGTATTTATTGCTGAATGGGGGACAAAAAACTAATCTGTTATTTGTGGTTCTGTGAGAATGGGAAGAATAGAATTAATTTGTGAGCTGAAACTTTATAGTATCTTTTTTGATCAGGTTTATTAATCAGCAAGGGTTTGGAAGAACAAGATTAAGTGTCTGTTTTCAAATCCAAATGATTCTTATAAATCCAAATCAGAGTAGATACTTTTGGTGTCAGTTCCCCCAGATTTGGGGACCCCAGGAATCCTGTAAAGCATCTGCAGAGGTTCCTCACAACTCCTCCTTGGTCCCCAGTTAAGAACTGGGCGAGCCAGGTACCTGACAGGGGTGGGGCTTGCTCTAACAGGGCACAGTTCAGCCAGACCCCACATGATGTTCCAAAGCCTGGCTTCTTCACTGCACTTCTCACAGGCCCTGTGTCCATAGAGCCTTTGATCACAGCACATCTGTCCTCCAGCATCCTCTTTCTGCAAACTTACATTCTTAAGGTCAAATATTTGCCAGCAGCAGCTCACACACACAGCAGCCCTGAGCACATACACAGGCTGTCTGGAGAATGGATCCATAGGAGCCCTGAGGAGAAGGACCTGGGGGTGTTGCTGGATGAGCAGCTCAACAGGACCTGTCAATGTGCACTCACAGCCCCCAAATGCCAACTGCACCCTGGGCTGCATCCAAAGCAGTGTGGCCAGCAGGGCGAGGGAGGGGATTCTCCTCCTCTGCTCTGATCTGGTGAGACCACACATGAGGTACTGCATCCAGCATAAGAATGATGTGAACCTGTTGGAGCGAGTCCAGGGGAGGGCCATGAAGATGATCTGAGGGTGGGAGCACCCCTCCTATGAAGACAGAGTGCTGGGCCTGTTCATCGTGGGGAAAATGGCTCCAGGGACATCTGAGAGCAGCCTTCGAGTATCTAAAGGGGGCTACAAGAGAACTGGAAAGGGACTTTTTTACAAGGGCTTGTAGTGACAGGACAAGGGGCAATGACTTTTAAATGAAAAAAGGTAGGTTTGGATTAGATATTAGGAAAAAATCCTTTACCGTGAGGGTGCCCAGAGATGTTGTGGATGCTCCATTCATGGAAGCATTCAAGGTGAGACTGGACGGCACTTGAAGCAACCTGATTGAGTGGAAGGTGTTCCTGCCCATGGCAGGGGTTTCAAATTATTTCAAGGTCCCTACCAATCCAATCCACTCTGTGATTCTGTAAGATTTGGCATTATGACTTTAGTAAATGAATAATTACTGAAGGAGGCTTCCGAGGGCACGAGTGTAAGCAGCTCCTCCCAAGCCCCTCTGAGGCAGTGCAGAAGCCAGGGCAGGGAGCAGCTGGGTGAGTGGTGTGCTCAAGTTGTCCTCCCCCCTCTCCTGCTGCCAGCACATGGCCCACCACTGGTGGTGGGCAGGGAATTTCAGGCTGGTAATTCTAATGAGATTTATTCAGTCTTGCTGTATCACAGGCACAGAGGATGTACTCTATCTTGAAAACTTGCTTGGCAAAGAGTGATGGCAGCTGCACTGGGGCAGGTCTCAGCAGAAGGGGGCCCCATAAATGACTTTGCTGGTGACCTTTGATTCGACTACCAATATGTAGCAAGCAAATATTTAAACCTATGCCATTCAGAAGGGAAGCACAGCCTTAGCATGGGGAACTCAGGCAAGGGGTGCTGCTGTGATAGCCCTGGGCTGTGCCTGGGAAGGGGCAAGCAGCCTTCTTCCCCTCCTCTTCCACTGCAGCAGAGCAGCCCCCCCTGCCCCTCATGCCCACACCAGGGGAGGGGCAGATGCTCAGACAAGTTGGGTGACTGCTGCACCAAGGAAGGCAGGAGTTTTAAAGCTGTTTTTAGCCCAAAGAGAAAATAACTGTGGCCATTCCTCCTGCCTACATTGCCTGTGACCCCATACAAGCAGAGGCTGTGTGACAGGGAGGCCACCTCTGGATCTGGCTGTCTGCTGTGACCAGAGTCCCAGGGGGCTGGACCGAACCTGCTGGGCTGGCACCCACAGACTGATGAGTCCTCAAGAAATTCACTGGTGTTAGTCAGGTGCAGCAACAGGCCAAGAGGGTATTTATCCCTCAGAGTGGTGCCGAATTAGCTCTTTTGGTCAGTTTATAATTAGGTACTTGCACTTAACAGTATTCTTTCTGTTGGATTTTTATAGTTTTGTCTTTTCTTTTTTAAACATGAAAATAATCAGTCTTAAAATAAAATAATTTTTTAAAAAATACCCTGGGAAGTGATCTATAAAAGGAGAAAACCCTTGCCAAGGGAATGCCACAGCAGCGAGCCCAAGCCACAGAAAGCCCGGTTGAAGGCTTCACTTTGCCGCAGCTTCTCAGAGGTTAACCAGGGTCTGTAAGCAAACAGCTTAAAGAAGGAGCCCGGCTTAGTGCCTGGTTCTTGGGCTGTCCCAGAGCCTACCAGCCTAATGCCCTTGCAGCAGCCCCTCCCTCCCAAAGGCGATGCTGGGCAAACAGAGCCAGCCCTCGCCCTCTCCTCTCGCAGCGGCGCCTTCTGCGGGGCCGGGCCCGCGCTGGGCTCAGGGGCATCGCAGAACGGGGTGTTTCACTTCGGACGGGCGCAGAGCCATGTGTATATAAAGCCTAGGGCAGCAGCCCGGGAGGATTGTTTAGCACAACCACACCTCGGCTCGCTTGGCAGCACGGCCAGGCACTGCCGGAGTGCCCGCGGCTGAACCCCGGAGTACTCGAGCGTGGGAGCGATCTGCCCATGGCCCCCCGCCTGCTGCTGACTGTGATGCTGCTCCAGGCAGGTGAGTACCTCTGCATCTCTCGGTCCCTCAGCCCTGCCGTGCCTCCCCTGTCCAGGCACAGCCTCTGCCCTTGCCATCAGCTCTGCGTGCTTCGTGTGATTTGGCCAAGTGAGGGAAAAAAGTGTCACTAGACAATCCTCAGCTTTACAGAGAGGGACTGTGTAAGTGAGCTGCCTGTCTGCCTCACTTCCCAGCCCCAGCGATGGTTTGCATTAACTGTATAAACACAGGTAGTTTTCTTCGTTAATAGTTTCCTGCTACAGAGTTGCTAGTGCCTGTGTTTCATAGAAATACCTTCTTTTTATACCAGTACCTGTATACCATGGCAGTTCTCAATGCATCTCAATTTAAAATAATTTTTCAAAATTCTGCTTATAAAAGCCATAAATGACTGCTAACATAAAGCCTCTACACACAGAGGCAACAAAACACTAACCTGGTACCTCTGAGGTTATACCTGCAGTAGAGTTTTAAAAGAAAAAAACAACCCCCTGCCTTCATTTACAGCAAAGGCTGCCAGTTTAAGCAGGAAATAGTGCTGAGTTGTCAGATTCACCTCTGCTCACCTCTCTGCAGGTATGTTCTTCTCTAAGGTGCTCCATTAGTAGTTTAACTAATGATTGGACATGCTGCTAACGGGACATTTGGCTAGGAGCAGGCTGCTGTGGAGACTCAGACTTTTTCAAGGCTTTCCTGGCTGGGTTGGCTCAGCTGCCTAGCACAGAGAAAGCAATTTCAGTTCTTGGTCAAGTTATTAGCTGTGCACCTGAATATTAAAAATGTACTTGCTGGGGCTGACCTCTCAGCTGCAGCAGCGCGCCGCTGGCTCAAAACCCAGACAGCTTTCAAAGAACAGGAACATCAGAGGCTGCCTGGATGCCTCTTGCAGAACACACAGCCCTAAGCACACTAATTGAGTCTTGTGGACTCCGTTTCCTTTGGGGCTTTCCCTCCACTTTCATGAGCAGCTCTGCACTGTAACTACAGTTCCTTGATCCCCAGAGATATCCCCAAAGGAAGAATGTCCTTTCTTCTTGTGAGTGAGGTACAGTTACCTTATACCAGCCTCAGCCAGTTTCAGTCAGTGGCCAACAGACCAAGCCCAGCAGTCCTGGTTTAAGAGGCCAGTGAAAGACAGCTAAAAAAAATTCAAGCTGCTTGTCAGAAGGCCGGGATTCCGACAAAGAAGTTTTTGTAACCACTGGAACATTTTCAGGGTCTGCAAACTGCAACAGGTTGAAAAACCATGATTTATACCCCCAAGTCCAAACCAGCTCACTACTTGTGATTTCCCCTGAGAACTGAGCCCCCTTCTAACTCTGGAGCCTTGCTGTTTAGACAAGGAAAATAAGTGGTCTCTTTAGTTCTCAATAAAACCCATCCGATGTGTTTTTAGCACGAAACCTGAACACTCAAGTAGTGTTTAGGTGAGTGGCTGCTTACTTTTTCAGGAATGTGCATTTAATCCCCAAGGAATGCCCCAGGAAGCAGACAGAGGCTGTGCTGCGACAGCGTGAGGTGTTGATTCCTGGGAGTGCAAATGGTGGCAATCGCTCCTGCTGGGGGGTCAGGCTGTGAGGGAGCAAAGCCCTGCCTTGTCCTTCATGGGGAGAGACCCTCCTTGTCGTCACTGGCATTTGGATTGGGCTCAGAGGGCAAGCTAGCCCAGGAGATGTGGGAAGAGACCCAAGCAAGGGGATTAGAGACTAGGTTTTAAAAGGAAAGCAACTGTTTTAATAATAGTATTGAGTCCTTGGGTGGTTTAGGGGATTAATTAGCCCGTGTTTGCACAACACTTTGAAGAGGTCAAGCGTGCTGCAATAGCCAGGGGCAGGTGACAAAGCAACCTCAGTGGCGAGTTCCCAGCTCCCAGGCGTCATCTCCCTCTCCATCCAAGTGTGCTGGAAAGTCCCCCTGTTTGTTTTTGGGGTGGCTGTGATGGGTGGGATGAGCAGATGGGTTAGGCTGCCGGGCTGAGCATTTTGATCCTACCAATAGAGCAGTGCTAAGTGCATTTGGTCCTTCGCAGTAAATCCAGGCATGCAGTGCTCCTGTTTGTCGCTACAGCATGATAAGCAGCAACATTTGCAACTGAGCATGGCAGTGGTTTGAATATTGGAGGCCAGGTAATCTTGGTTTTCGTGACAGTTACTGCAAGATTGAGTCTGTGGTTTCTAAAAAAGTTCCAAATTAACATGCGAAATCACAAGACTGTTTGAAAGGTTTGTAACTCAAAAGCCTCCAGGCTGGTTTGGGTGGCCAACCATACACTCCAGCTGACACAGAACTCCTGTCTTCTTTTTTCCCCAAATTAGTGCAGCCCACCTGTTATGATGTAGGTGGAACATAATAACAGAAGTGAATGCAAGTGTTGCCAGCACTTCCAGAGCCTCAAGAGAAAGCGGCTGTCATGCATCTTGGCTAACGGAGGCACTTTGTCCTTGACAAAGTATGTACAGGCTCAGGAACTTGTAGCTGTCCCTCTGTGCAGATTAATAGCACTGTCAGTACTTTTTGCCACCTGGAGAATGGGTTAAAAGATCCTCAATGGTAGGAGAAACTTGGGTAATGTAAGCAATCTTGAGCAACATAGAAACTTCATTTCTTTCCATAGAGCCTCAGTTAGGTCTGGTTGCCTCATGTCCCACTTGAGACCACAGCATAGCTGGAAGACTTTCACAGGTTTGGGAGCTCTGGGGTGCAGTGAAGCTCAGCTGGCCCTGCAGGGTGCTGGCACAGACCCTGCAAAGCTTGACAGCTTGGGCTCTGTGATGTGCAGGACCAGGCACACTGCTCCTGGGTGCAATACAGCTGCAATCACACACTAGTGCACCTGAACTAGTAAGTCCTGCTTGAATTGAGCTCCTGTGGAAGAAATAGCCTGCTTGGGTATTTCTACATCTACCTCTTGATTATCCCAGGCCAAGCTCCCTGCAGAGTACCCTTTGCCAGCTGAATGTCATGAATAGTTAGATTGTCAGGGCTGCAGTCAACCTACCAGTCAAAATCAAAACCATCTCCCTTTGAGGACTGCAGGAAAATCAGTAGCAGGCGTGTTTAATCCTTGTGTGTAACTGTGTCCTGTCTTTGCAGTTTGGAAAGGTGCTCTGGGAAAATCCCATACACTGCACACTCGAGGAATCATTGAACTGGCTGGAGCTATATCATGTGGCACGGGACGGTCTCCCTTGGCATATATTGGCTATGGGTGCTACTGTGGACTGGGAGGACGAGGTTGGCCAAGAGATAAAACAGACTGGTAAGAGAAACCTCACTTATGTGTCCAGAAGCAGCACAGACTGCCTTGTCTTTCTCTGTTCGTACTGCTGTGACTCCACTGACTCATTTACTGCCTTGTGGGCAGGGAACTTAGCATATATGAACCAACTGGGGATTTGTGAGTGATGACCCATGTATCACTTGGGATTTGAATGAGGGCTTAACCTCCTTCTGGATGACACCAAAGCTCTTAGGAGCTTGTACTATGTGGGGTAGAGGGCAGAGGAGAAACCCGGATGTAATTTCTTGAAATAGCTGACTGTTTTTTTCATAGAGATCAAAACCCTGCCTGAAAAAAGGAGGGTAATCCAAGCTATTTGGAAAGTTATTTCACCCAGGTCCTTAAAGTAGAAGTGATGGAAATATCATTGTTTATTGTTCTGAAGAAATCCATATCGTTGCAAGGACTAAACAAACCTGTTGCTTTCACTGCCTGTTAGTTCACACTGAATCAAGGCAGAGCGATAAGGGAGAGCATGGTGTTATTTCCCCTTTTCTTTGTGAGTGGGAAAGATGTTGGGCTTGTTATTCCCAACGAGTGTCAGAGGTATTGCAATCAAAGGCTTCTTTCCTGTACTCTGCAATGAGCATGAGAGAGTAAATGAGAGTAAAGCTGAGCATAGTGAACTCTTGTGTGCTCTGAGCCTGGTATTTGCAATCCCGCCAGGTTTGAAATATCAAAGTCAAAGCACGTAAGTCTATCTTTATCTACAGTCAACAGGCCAGGTGCTACTAGTAGCCAAGCCCTGCTTTTAGCAGGGGTGAAGGCAGCCTGCAGCTCACTGGGAAGGAAACTGAGCTTTCCAGAATACCTTGCTGCTGGAGACATTGCACGTTGCTACAAAACCAAATTTTGCTGAGTTAGCGTGACTGAAAAAGTGTGGGGGGAAAGGAAGAAAAGATGTCAAGATTAAAGATCTCTTGTCAAGGTTAAAGACCTCTGGGGCCACGTAAGAGACGCTGTCTGTCCCTTAAGACTGATGGAGCTGTCTTCATCAACGCAGCCGTGTTTCACTCCCAAAGCCCTCTCATCGTGTCCATTTATTTATCTGTGAAGTATTTCATCTATGAAACAGCCAATATGGGTCTCACAAATAAGGAGTAACTGCAGTAGCATCTCTTGACCTGCTCATCACCATCTACAGCAGTGAATATAAGGTGTTTAATTATTTTTTTACTCTTTAACAAATTTCATAATAAAGCCTTGAAAGTAAAACATGACTTCACTAATTTAGAGTACTGCTTTTATTGAAGGGCTGAGCAGAGTGACCTAAAAGCTGTTTTCCATAGAGGCTGAGTGACATCCAAATTTAGGTGACCCTCAGAGATGCAAGTAGTCAGCACTGCTGAAAGAGAGAGAGTAAAATTTGGCCACATTTTCATCAGCCAGTGTTTCTGCTGTTGTTTAAATTCCACAGAGTATTTTAGTATTTTATCCTAAAGGCAGGAAATGAGACTTTGCCAGTGGAAATGCCTCAAAATATCATAGAGTTTGTAAAAGGGAAGCTTGATCCTTTAAGTACATTCATTATTATTCCTTAGCTGCAATGCTTGGCTGCTGTAGAAAAACTTGAAAGTTTTATTTAGGTTCTTAGCTAGGAAGAATCAGCAATGCCACACTAGATTTAGCCCTAAAAATTTCCATTTTCTGTTTGCTAGAGAAATATTGATATCTGTTACTAAGCACTACTACAATGATTAGTGTGGTTGAGTACCCCATACCTGCCAAAGTGACCACTTTATTTTCCATATTTGCCATTCCAAACAGAAAGAGATAGCAAAACTACTGGCTGTGAGTGACAAACACTGTTTGAAATTACTCACCCCCTTGTCGCTTTTAGGTTTGTTACTGAGACCCTTACAAAAGGAGTAATTTTCTTGTGTGTAATTCAGTCAATCTGTCTAGACAGAGCTAGAGTGCTTCTAAGCACCTCTCTTTTATGTGCAAAAGAAAAAAAGCCATTGAGTGGGTAATCCTTTTATAAGGTTTATTCCACATACTGACTTTGATGTGGTGTTGTCAGTAATTACCTTTTCTCTTTTGTTCCACTCTCAGTTCCATCTCTTCAAGGCACAACGACATTTCTTTCACACAGAGTCAATAGATTTGTTTCTCCTTCTCCTTTCTGCTCCCCTGGATTGCTGCAGCACCTCTGTTATAAAGCAGGATCTGAGGGATCTCAGCATTTCCCTGAAAACACCATGAAAGGCAGGGTGCATCTATGACTCACCTAAGTCGTAGAATCATTAAGGTTGGAAAAGATCTCCAAGATCATCACATCCAACTGTTAAATCCCGGCAAACTCATAGGGAAGAGTATGATTTCCCCTCTGTCGCGACGTTAAAGCTAAAGATGCACAGCAATGAGGGTGCTGTCGATGTGACAAACACGACGTGACAAATTCTTACCTTGTTGGCATTTGCTCCACAGCAGGGGTCTGGCCAGCTGATCCCCGCGGACCAGCCGGAGCTGTCTGTAGCCATTAGGGCTGTCTCGTAGCCCAGGCTGATGAACAGGTTGTTTACTCCCCAGGTGACACAGTTGTGTTTGTTTGCCATCGCTGATGACCAGTGAGTGCTCTGCCATGGTGTTGGCTGCCTCTCTTTGTGTTGGTGTGACCGAGTGTTAGCAGGTTATTAAAGGCTTAGCACCACTCTGACCCAGGTGCAGCAAAGGGCATTTCCAGACAGGAGGGGACCATCTGAAGGTGGCAAAGGACAACAATAGGATTCCTTAGTCTTGATTCCCTGGCAGTTCTTTCAGATGTTTGTAAAATAGGAGCCAAAAGTCTTCTCACTTTGTGCTGGAGTAAGCTACCTGCCACCTTGCTGTAGGTGTGGGGATCATCAGGAGGAAATGCTGTAAGGGGAAGCAGAATTGTGTCCCAAATCCTGTGGTCCTGCAGAGTTTATGCAACTCCCCCTGGTTTTGCCAAGCCAGATAAGGAGCAGAGAGTTCTCACAGCTAGCTGGAACACCATTTGCTTGTGCAAATTCAATGCTCATTTGCTTTACCTTGCCTGATTCACAGAACATCTGCCCCCCACAGTATCTGTCCTCACCTGTCCTACCTCTCTTTCTGTTTGCTCCCTCTGGCTCTCCATAAAGAGCAACTTCTTTCCCTTGGCACAGAGGCTGCTAACACCTCGCTTTGCCCATCTACCTTCACATTGTTCTTCCTCCCCACACTCCCCCATCACTGACACCAACTCTACCAATTTGGCTACTGACTCACTCCCCAGATCTCACAAACCTTTGGTTTCTATAGCTGGCACTCCCCTCAGCTCAGCCTGATTCGTGGCACTCCACCACAGCCTCCAATGCTCAGTGTCCCTTATATGAGACACCAGTGATGAGTGTCTCTGCTACCTATCATTCCCCTGAGGATGGGTTAGGCTTTGCTGGAGCTTCAGGTGTTATATGTAAAATCAACCTATCTCAAATTTTGCCAGTTAGTAGAGTGGTTTCTCTGTAGAGTCACAGTGATCTTGCAGGGATGCCTTCTGGAAATACAGGAGATCACTGCTCTCTGGCTCCAGCCTCTGACCTCGCATCCTTGCTGAAACAACCTCTGTTATTCAGCAAAGAACCTCTCTACGTGCTGAATCTTTTCTCAGTGGAATTTGAGTCCCTAAACTACCAGAATAAAATTCAAGTGACGTCAAGTTTTCTATAAATTCAGAAGTAATTGACAGTGAGAATTATCTCACTGACTAGTCCATAGGACAGATGTCATCAGCTGAGCTACTCATCCTCATTCCCTCTATGGTCAATGAAAAACAACTGCACTTTCAAATGCAATGCTTTTCACCCTATGTTAGATCTCTGCAGCATGAAAATGTGAACTCTGGTGCAGATGTGCATAGAGGGAAGATAGGTGAATGCCTTAGATGTAGATGTTTTTAAGGTTCTTAAGTGAACTGACCCGAATTTCACCATTGAGACTGATTAATTTGTAGCCTGCTCTCAGAAAATGTACGGGCCAAGGAGCATGTGGCAGGTCCAGGTGAACTGAAGAGATGAAGCTTCTTGGTGATACTGAGGATGGCAAGAAACATCCCAGTTCCAAATTTTGGGATGGGTTTAAGCCTAAGCCACAATAGCACAACTTATAGGAACAGTACAGCTCCCTTCCAGCCAGATTACCATGTCTTGACCACACGTGCTTTCATGAGGGCAAAAGCTCAGAGGGAGAAGCAGAGTGGTCATGGAGCAAATATGGCATTCATGAGCTCCTGAGACATGTGAGCTTTCCCAGAGCTGCCAGGACACTTGCTTCATCAACAGATGATCTACTGACAGACCAGGGTGAGCACTGCTCCCTGGAGCACCCCTGGAGTCCATGCCAACAGGCGGGCTGCAGGAGGACACCCAAACTCTCTCCTTTTATGTCTCCCAGGTGCTGCCACAGGCACGACTGCTGCTACGACACGGCAGAGAAGGAAGGCTGCAACCCCAAGGTGCAGCGCTACAAGTGGGCGTGCGAGCACAACACCGTGCGGTGCGGTAAGGAAAGGCTGGCTCGTGTCCGTGGGTGTCGCTCCCTGCCTCCCTCCCTCCCTCCTCTGCAGGCACCAGGCTGATCAAAGAGCTTTGGGGCCCCAGAGGCAGGTTTGTGTTTGCCAAGCTGGTTCCAAAGCTGCTTTAGGCAATGTCCACTCTCTTCCAAGCTCTCTGCCCATTCCTTGCCCGGAGTCCCCAGCTGGAGCGGGGAGGAAATCTGGGGCCCCAGCACAACCCATTCCAGGTAACCTGAGATCTCCCCAGCCTGAAGAGCAGGAATGGGGGCCATGGAGTTTGGCAGGGATGCAGAGGCCTCTCTGGAGACTTTCTGCTCACTGGCATTCAGCATGCCTGCTCCTCACTGGCCTCTTCCCACAGCTGCAGGTCTTCAGGGGTGCTCTTCCCATTGCAATTCTGGCCCTCCCTCCAGCAGGACTGCCCACTTTTTTACAACCCTTAAGCACTGCTAGAGAAGAGCCAGGCTATTTAGCATGGCTGCAAGACAGGTTAAATAGGATGCCAGCCTGCACCTCTGCCCTGTATGGGGCTCCAGCCTGAAGTCCCAGGGTTCCAGCAGGGATTTTGAACCATGCAGAATCAAATGCTCTCGAGTGCTTCAGGCAGACAGCGAGTGTGGGCTGCGCTCAGCTCTACAGCTGGTACCCAGTCGAGAAGGTTTGAATTGCACAGTCACAGCCCGTCAGTGTCTCGCACAGTTTGTTTTGACATACACCAGATGACTTGAGTCTTAGAATTTGTCACTTGCATTTCTAAGCCCTCAGAAAGCTCTTGGTGGTAAAATCCATTGTAGAACACTTTGAAAGTTTGAAAAGAAATTGTGAGAGTAAAACTTATCCCCCAAATCATCACAGCTACTTGCTAGAACATTAAAAGACTATTTCTGCCTTATCAGAAGACCATATTCTACTGGTGCAATCCTCAGCCTCGCCAGCAGCTCAGCATCTCAGCAGCTCAGATCTGCCAGCAGACAGGGGATGGGACACAGCACATCTGCACTTACTCTCTTCCAAGTTCCAGAACAATCTATTAAATGCAACGTGCTGGCAAAGCAATGTGTCACTTTAATGTACAACTGCTCTCCCTCCTGCCTACCCATATTTCCATAGCTGACTGATATTTTCTGCTAGTCATTTTACAGGAAAAAAATCCTGTTTCTCTTTGCTGTGAAGTAACAAATCCAAGTTGCAGATATGAGATGTATCATTGAGTCCATAGGGCACGTGCCATAGGAGTGCAGTGGGCTGCAGTTGCTCTGACTTGGCCGACAACCATGAATTAAACAAATTCCATTAATTCCTTAACTGATGTCCAGGCAAGACCTGATGCATCCATCAACTGTTCTCCACAAGCCTTCAGCAGGCTTCACTTCCCTTGATATCCCGGGTGAGGAGGAACAATAGAAATGTGTTCTGAAGGCAAATTTCCTACCCCAGGCTACAGCACAACAGGTCTTACTGGGATGTGAATGTATAATGTCTGATCCCATTGAAACAAAAGGGATGAAGAATTAAATTTCCAGGCATGCTTGCTGGGCTCAGAGTAATGATGTCCAGAAGTGTTAGAAGCAGAACTGTTTGCACTGTCATTTCAATGCAATAGGAATTAGGTGCCTGCTGCCTGACACTGTATCATAAACACAGACCTTTTCATTTAAAATAAACAGAAACTCATTTTACTTGGGATTTCTCCTCTTTTTGCTACCATTAGGTAGTTTTGTGTGTGGAACAAAAAAAAACTGGTTAAAGCATATTCTTCAGTCCAGATATGCCATGGCCTGTAGGCAAATTCCATTCCACAGATATCTGGAATATAGAAAGGGCTGCAAGTTGTGGGGTCTGGTAAAAAAAGTCATTCCACTCTAACAGAAATGTTTTGAAGTCAGACTTTTGTACTCACATTTCATGAATGGTAGCTGTCACAGCATAGGAAGAGCTCAAGGAGCAGAGGGGGCAAGGAGAATATCAGGCAAGACTGGTAGCTAAGAAAAAAGTGGCCTTAAGTCCTCACTGACCCTTGAAACACTTTTACCAGTAAATACGTGATGATTCAAACCAGTTAAGGAAACATGGGCTTTTCTTATTTTTCATATACAGGGTTGATCCATCAAAGCCCAGTGAAATCTGAAAAAATTCCTATACTCATTGCAGGTGGTTTTGGAGTGACGCCCATGTGCAGTGGCACATCAAGTTATACATTAAATTTTGCCTAGTGCAGGGTTTTGTGGCTGTTAGGTAACCCATGGTAGCAGCCTCAAATAAACAAGGCACAGTGCTTTGAAAAAATATTAACCCAACAGCTGCATTTAAACCACCTCTAGGTGGGATGAGGTTCGTTAACCCAAAATCAGTAATTTGCAATGTAGCCTTCTAAGCTAGTGGCTTTGATGTTCTTTATGGTCATGTAGTCATATAGTTGCATTCTGTATAGTTCCATGAATAACTTTGATCACTTTGTTAGCTGCTGGCTCATAAAAATCAGGTACCTGGCCCTGCTGCAAAGCTCCTTGGCTCCTCTGCTGTGATCAGAGAGATACAACAGCAACTGATACAGCAAGAGTGAAGGATGCCTGGTGGGTGCTCTGATGCCCTCAGGTTTCTGAATATTCCTCTGGGAAGCTCCTCCTTTCAAAGTAGTGTTTTTTTTTCTTTTGAAATCAGCCTGTTTTGCAGAGGGAGGAGTTAGAAGAGAAATTCACTGACTGAGGAAAGGTAGAATATTTTTACCTCAGGCTAAGATAAAATAATTTTCCTTTTTAGCTTTGACTGCTGAATTAAATGCTCATAGTTCACACAGTTTTCGAAGCAGGGAGTGCTCTGTGCTGGGCAGATTTTTATAAGCATTACCAATTTACATTTAGCTGCTACTTTCTGATGCTCTTTGTCACAGCTGAGGTCAGACCTGTTGAGAGAGAGAGGGCAGGGGAGGATCAGGTCCTGTCACAACACAACATGTTGGTCCTGCTGCCACATCCTTTGATCCCTAAGGACTCGTTTTTTAGGGATTTTTTCCTCCTAAAACTGTTTCTTGCCTTTGATACAGAATCTCTCATCCTCAGCTCACTTTTTTTTTTTTTGCAGATAACCTGACAGACCGGTGTGAAAAAATGGTGTGCCTGTGTGACCAAGAAGCAGCCAAGTGCTGGGGAGCAGCCCCATACAATCCACACTTCATCCTCTGGCCAGACTTTTTATGTGGACAGACTCATCCCACTTGCCATGTCACACATGGGGGGCCTGAATAGTATTTTTAGGACCTTTCTTCTAACAATTTGAACCTGAAGGAGGTGGAATAAAATTTTTCCTCATTTTCCAGATCTAACAATGGTGTGAGAGAATTTCTATCAGGCCAAGGTTTATGGGGAGGAGAGACAGACCAGGAAGGTGTGGTGGTGGAGTTACCCTCTGAAACACACTTGGAATGTATCGAGCTCTGCCTTTGGGTGGACAACATGCAAGTCAAGAGCTCATGGGTTGGGATAAAAGAGCAGACAAATAAGGATGACACTGTTGTGGGTGTTTGCTACAGGCCACCTGAGCAGGAGAAAGTGGATGAGGCCTTCAACAGGCAGCTTGAAGCAGCCTCACAGTCACAGGCCCTGGTTCTGGTGGGTGGCTTTAAACTACCCTGACACCCGCTGGAGAAGCAACAGGTGACAAAAGTGTTTCAGGGACTGGAGTATCTCTCCTATGAGGAAAGAATGAGGGAGCTGGGTCTGTTCAGGCTTGGGAAGAGATGACTGAGAGGGAACCTCATCATTGTCTATGAATAACTGAAGGGAGGGCGTCAGGAGGATGGATCCAGGCTCTGCTTGGTGGTGCCAAGCAATGGAACAAGAGGCAATGGGCAGGAACTGATGCACGGGAAGTTCCACCTGAACATGAGGAAGAACTTCATTACTGTGCAGTGACCGAGCAGTGGAACAGGTTGCCCAGAGAGGTTGTGGTGTCTCCCTCACTGGAGTTGTGTCCAGACTGGACACAATCCTGTGCCCTCTGCTCTGGGAAGACCCTGCTTGATCAGGGAGGTTGGACCAGATGATCCACTGTGCCCCCTTCCAACCTTACCCAGCCTGTGATTCTGTGACAGGGTAACATATATGCTGAAGCAAGGGCGAGATCCTGCTCTGATCATGGCCTTTGCAGAAACACAGGGTTTGGTCTGTGATGCAGTGGGAACACATCTCCTGTCACCAAATGGCACTTTATTTTTTTGGTCATAGAATCATATGGTAGTTTGGATTGGAAGGAGCCTTTAAAGATAATCCCTGTGCAACGAGCAGGGACACCTTTAACCAGAGCAGGTTGCTTAGATCCCAGTTGTCTTACCCCTCATGCTCCTTCCTCACAGCACTGGAGACACTTCTGAGCTGTGTTCAACGGCAAGCAGAGTTACACTGGGCTATTCCAGGTGTAAGGTCAGCAAGGATTTCTGACTTCTACTTACTAGCAGGCACATCCACACTTTGCAAAAGAATATACTCATTGCTCCACAGGCTTCAGAGCTGATATGCTGCTCTCTGATACATATAGAAGATGGTCTCCTATATTGGCATGTTCCCCAGTCACTGACTGCCTGGGAATCAATTATTGTTATGTCAGGCAATGGTGGCTGTGGAGAACATCAGTCATGTCAAGCAAATCTTTCATCTCTCCTTTTTTTTTTAAAGGGTATTAGAGGTTTGTATTCAAATGCTACATTTCCTTCTGGCAAGAGAAACCAAAATCCCATTCTTTCAGCCAGGAGGAGCAATGTAAGAGTGTGCCTTCTTTGTCTCTTTGTTACAAACATTTGGGCTGGAGCAAGCCAACAGGACAAAAGCCTCTTTGGCAGGAGGCACAGACAGGTGGGAGCCAAACCTGCATCCCCAGAAGCAATGCTTTTGATTTCCTGAGATAGGTGCTAGCACTACATGGGCACCTGGAGCATCTGGCTAAGCTGGGCTCCTTCTGTCTCTGCTGGAACTCAGCTGACAAATTTTGAACTGCACCTTTAAAATAAGAACTAATGGCACAGAAAGACACAGGGTACCTCATCAGAGTCTAAATTCAGAGATATATGGCCAAACTAAGTGGAGTTTTGGCAAGTAATAATACAATTTTTTTCACAAAAAGCTGCTTTGCCCGTTGCTGCAGGAGGCTGGTGAATATGCCACTGTGGCTGTCAAAGCTGCAGGAAAAAGAAGCTTGCTAACAAAAATTAAAATGCCAAAGACAACATGTAGAGGCAAAGGCTTTTATTCAGCCTAGAACTCCATTTTTTGCCTTATGGGGCATCAGAAGTTGTTCCACCTGCAGGCTTTGCATATCCCAGTGATTCCTGTAAAGCTGCACCTCAAGCTATGCTGAGAAAGAAGGAAAGGAGAGAGAATGAGTGAGCAACACGGAGTCAGCACAACACAATAAACTCATCTGAGGCTTTCTGGCAAAAAAAGAAGTTGTGAACACTTAATGTAGAGCGTTTGCAGAGGGGTGATGCAGTGTGGGCAGCATTAGCCTATGGAAGGGAGTGCGCTTCCCAGCAAGGGCTGGAAGATCCTTCCCGGTGGGAGAGGCAGAGCTCCCGGCGTGTCCCTGTCCCCGCCACGCTGTCCATCAGGTGGCGGCAGCGCTCCAGTGAATGGCAAGAGCAGCTCTTCCTTCAGCCCTTCAGGGAGGGGATTTTCTTTATCAGGCCGAGCGAGATTTTTGGGCGCCAGGAGAAGAGGTGCAAAGAGACGTGCAAAGAGGTGCACGTCTCCTCACTGACTGCAAAAAGTCAGCTGAGCTCGCTCTGAAATGCATACCACATCTTGGCTTGCTCAAAAGGGGAACTAAACTTGTTTCAAAATGCAGTGTCAGTCTCCCCAGATTAGACCAGTTGATAGAACAGAAAAAAGCAGGCCAGCTTTTGGGTACATCAGCCTCTTATTGGGGCAGTTCTTTGGCTCATGTGTGCTGAAAATGTCTGGTTTTCCCAACATTATCAGCTGATCTAATAGAAGATAAATCTTTAAGAAGGGCTTTAGAAACCACACCTCACACACCTAAGCCATCACAGGCTTTCTGTACACAAGCACTGCAAGAATACAGATGCAAGCATGAAGTTGGCAGGAGGAAGAATCATCCTTCAGCATAAACGTAAAAGAACTGAATGAGTCCTTGGTCTTTGTTAAAAGAAGCTGCAGCATCTCATTGAAAAACTTTTAGTCGAAAGTGGCTATTAAAGAAGATCTTGTTTTTTCTTTATAACTAACTCATTAGGGCCATTGGTGAAGCCCTTCCAAACATGAACAGAAATCTATTTTAAAAACTGATGGAACATAGAACTAGCTCTGTTAGAGTTTCATCACACTGCTCATTTCCTGAACCTGATCCCATTCCCATGTCTGACCAGAGGTAAGTAAATGCCTAATTCCTCTTTCAGTTAAAACACAGGTACCTTTGGGGAGACTCTTGTCTCACGCAGAGGCTGCACTTCCTCAGCTGCGGGGTTAAAACAATGACCAGAACCACGATGCCTCCAATGCCAGCTGCCACAACCCCAATGATTGTTCCAATGGATTCTTCTATACCAAACAAGCCTGGGGGAGAAAGGAGGGCAGAGAGAGTAACATAAGGTGTTTTCCAGACAACTAGATGCAATGCAGCCAGCATCTTTTCTGCAGTGGCTGCAGAGGAAGCTGCTTACTATGATCATGCTGATATCTTGTCTGACATGAAATCCCTTCGGCATGGGAGAGTAACTTGCATACACAGCCACTGATTTTTTTAATCCCTATGCAGGAATTCCCAAGCAGCATTCCTAAGCTGCTATACTGTCTGGGGCTTTAGAGACAGGGCAGCCCCATCGCCCCAGCAACCTCCCTCAACAGCTAGACACTATGGGATGGCAAAAGAAGCTGCTGCTTGGATAACGGGACTCAGGCCTGTATGCTTTATTTTCAAAAGGAAAAAAATTACTCTGACAACTTTGAGAAAGCCATCAATCTCCCTGTCTGCTTCCAAGGGAGACAGCACCAGAGAGCAGAGAGAGCTCCACTGAAGTCTTTTCTCTGACCGGTTGCTGTTGGGATTGTTGCATGGCAGAGATGCCATAGTGCTGAAATTATACATTTCATCATCTCAGGAACACAGAAAGGCAATTATGCTGGTCAGAGTGCAGACATTTCAAGAGTAACCTGTGCTACTGAGACTACGAGATCAAGCCAACAGGAGACCTCATTAGACACACGACCAAGCTCTTGCAGAGGGGCACAGTTTGCTTCCCTTAGTGTTACAGTTTAAACTGAGTAGTTTTATAAAAATTAGTAACTCCGGCTCAAAAGGCCAAAGGCTTAGTGTCTTGGTGAGATAGAAGCTTTGGTAATGAAAAAGAGGAAAATGGCACCTGCATAATTTACTCTTGACACAGAAGGAGGTATTTTTTGTTAATTAGATAATAAGATAATAACCCTTCTAATGTGTTGACTTTTTGGGGCTGGAATCTGTTTAGCCTACATAAAAGGAAAGTCTGACATTTCCAGCTGCTACAGACATAGCAAGTTACCTCTTTGCTTAATATGCCTAGTGTCTATCTGTGAGGCTAAGAAAACATAGCATGGCACTTTTAATGCTACTTTCATTTTAATGTGTGTGAAGTTAATCAGAAATTATATAACAATCATATTACACATGATCCTCGTGATTATTGTGGGATTACTTATGTCATTCAGAATTAAGGAATGACTATGCAAGTTAGGGGGTTGGAGAGAAATAACATAAAAAAAGAGGTCTAGAGCTGCTCCTTGAGATGGTACCTTGTCACCTGTCACTCGTGGGGGCTCTGCCAGACCTGTGAGTACAAGGGGAACTTGTCTGACTGTTTCATGCATTGCAGTGAGACTTTATTTTAATGGATAATATTATTCCTTCTTTTCGTGGTGTAAATGTTCCTCCTTATAATAATACCTGTGATTGTTTATAGAGACAAGCTAATGAATTTTAGCTGGCCATACAAAAATAACAAAAAGTTCTACAGAGCAATTACATTCCATGACACCAGGCCCTTAATGCCAGAGGCCAAACAGGCCAACTTCCCTGCTTCTGCAAGTGTGCAGACCAGCTTTGGAGGAAAAATGAGGAGAAAAAATGTAAATAACTCCAAGTATTACCCAGAGCCCTCCTGATCCTGAGCTTTGTGCCATCTCCAGTCACCACCTTCCCGTCCGGAAGTGTAACCTCACAGAAATAAATACCATGGTCACTGGTTGTCACATTGAGGATAATCAGGGAAACATCCCCTTGGGACAAGTCTCCACTCATGAAGATCCTGGAGTTATTTGGCAAGATGGTCACATTATTTTCCAGCAGGTCCATCTGCCCCTTTTCATCTTCTTTGTACCACTTCACCATCAGGTCGGTCAGGGAGGGACGCTGCGGACTGTTAAGATGACAGTTCAAGACCACAGTTTCACCCTCTTTGGCTTTCTCCTTGGCTGGTGTTTGAGTCACCAAAAGGTTCCATGGCTCAGGAGTCAACAACAAAGGCTGTGCTGTCACAAGAGTTACAGATGCTGCATTCTCCTTGCTTGCACTTCCACCAGTAGCTCCTACATCTGTACCAGGGAAGAGGGAGAAGAGGACAGCTGAGGGTGATAGGATGATAAATGCTCCTGCTGCTCCTGGCCTCTAACCAGCACAAAGAATGGCTCCTGGAATTAGCACTTGAGGACAGTCACCATTATGATGATAGGCATTTTCTTCCTAGTTCCTGCTTAGATTATGTTCTTGTGTACAGACAGGTCTTTTCCTGAATATCAGCTCCTTTCTACTGCCACACTAGAGGAAGGAAGATCAATGCCATTGTCTAGGGGCTTTGGGTGAAATTTAGAGTCTAGTCAGCCACATTTCCATCTGCAACACTAACCTCTTTCTTCCCACCCAAAAAACTCTCAGGGCCTCATGTTCCTGCCTCAACTGCTTTTGAGGCAAAGCAAAAAATGCATGTACATACACTGGCAGTTCTGTTTTGGCAATGCCACTGCCTGCATCCCAAAGCATAATGTGATTCTTAGAATTTTTGGCATGCAATTTCAGTTACAGGATAGGAAATCTTGAAATCATGGGAAGAATCTCCATTACCAGAGACTGAACCCCTAGCAGATCCTACCAGCAGTCTGGGGGACAGAACATCAGCCTTGTGCATGTACTGAAGCTGAGGGTGTCAGCTATTCTCTGTGAAGGGACCATTTCCTGCTAACTTTTGTTAGAAAATCATGAACATGTCTGTGGTAGATATTTCAATCTGCCCTCTCATACTCAGGTGCTAATCACAGTATCATATCCTTGAGCTAAGAGTAGTGAGAGTGGATCTCATTTCAGGAAACAAGTCTGGGCACAGAAAATGAGAGGAACAGCTGCTGTCTCAAAAAGAGGAAAAGAGAACCTAAAAATAAGCTTTTGCCAAGAAAGAGTTCAGACCAATTTTTTTGGAAAAGGTTCTTCTGTTGTTTTATTTTCCTCAAGTGAAATAGTCTCTCTTTGAGCTAGTTGGAGTCCTCTCAAGGACTGCAGACTATTCCAGAGTGAAGGTCGTGATTTCCCATTGTCTTGAGTCTTTCACTGCCATCCAGAGAGTGTGAAATGCTATTGTGTGGGTCTGGTAAAGCCTCACAACGACAATAGATACTCTCTGCTCAGGAACAAATGTCTCGAGGCAATGAAAAACCAAACCCCTTTATGATCAGTTTGAGAGTTACTTGAATGGCTCCTCCAGGCATGCTTGTACACAAAAATCACAGTTGTATTCGTAGTTATTATTATTTATGACCCATATGGGAGTAGAGGATTTCTGTCAGCCAGCAGGGCCCTGTTGTTCTGGGCACCTTATAAAAGGCTGGGGTATAGAGCTTACAGTTTAAATATGAGACAAGAGATAACTCCTGGATGCAAAAATACAGGAACTATAAACTGGCTGTGAAACTAGGCAACAACAGAGCACGCAAAAAACCTTACGAGCTGTTTGGTGCTTTGTGCTTTTACCTCAAAGTGAAAATTTTGGCCGTAGAACTGAAACACTGGGAATTGGATGCCTGAGAATTAGGTACCCAAATATAGTTTTGAATCTGGTGCCCTAAAATTAGTAATTCTTATTAAAGGTAGCAGGTGAGATATTATCCTTCCATTCATACGTAATCTTACCAATGAGCCCACTGGCGATTCTTGGGGAAATCTGAGGTCCAGATCTTCCCTGTCCAGTAAGATACATGTATCAAGGCAGCAGTCATAAAACTTGAAGTATCTTGGCAAGATATTTCCTCAAAATACAAATTATGATTGAAGTAACTGACAAAGCTTAACATATTACAGTTTTTGTGCATTAAATATTCTGAAGTGATCTATTTGGTTATTTAGTAGAGTGAATTTCAGCAGTTTGATAATGAGTGCTCTTTTAAAATCTCAGTTTATTAACTGTTTTCTCCACTGGCTAACTGCTGCTTTAGCTAGTGTGTGCTACTGCTGCCTTGTTTTCAAGGAATGACCACAAAATTTCTTCTCTGCAACAACTATTGCAGCCTTGCCATACACACCCTTGTAACACAACTGTAATTTTTATTTCTTTTAGTGACGCAAAAGATGTAATTTTTACACAGACACTTTGTGCACAGAGAATGTAACTGAGTAGGAACAATGTGCTTTGATGCTGCCTCTGTTCATCATGAATTTAATACACTTCCCCTGTCATGAAATAACTGGCCTTGTCATCTGTTTTATTCCACACCTTTGATTCAATACAAATCATGTAACTTAATTAGGAAAATCAAAACAGGAGAGGAGTAGGTTGTCTTGTTTCATCCCAGCTCTCTTTGGGGATTTCACTGAAAAGGTCCCAGCACTACTTCTAGTTTTCTCCCTTTCTTTCCTTTCTTTTTCTTTTTTAAGGCTGCAAAACTGGAACATATTAGTTCACTGGTATTAAATTACACAATGCCCTTATCATTTTGGCATCTGGGAGCATACCATGCCAAATGCTTTGCTGACTCTGCTTCAAAGCTCTTTTTAAGTCAATTGCTTCATTAGCAGAGTGATGTGTAGGTCCCTTGTCATGCGGGTTGTGGGGCTCAAGCTCGATGGGGAGGAACGAAAGGCTTTGTGGAGAAAACATTTGAGCTAGACAGGGTACAGGGAAATACAGCCCGGATGATCTTGTCTAGACCTGGACAAACGATTAGATGATCTAATAGGTCACTGTCACATGAAGTCGTTAGTTCACCTCCAGTTTTCAGCCAGGAGGGCAGAAAGCTCTCTGGGACTCCCTGTAATGTGGCAATGTGCTCCACATTTGGCAGGACTGATAGGGCACCTATTAAAGCCCTCAGCCTCCCCTTGACGTAATCTGCAGGTTGATACTTTCCCATGTAAGGACATATCAGACCTGTAAGAGAGAAATACACAAGGCAGGCTAGAGGAGGTGGGGTGACAAAGGGAAAGAATAAAAGACAGCTGCACTCTTTCCCTGTCCTGGAGCCTCATTTAAGTCTTTGGTGACTGGAGTAAACCTGAGCAGCCCTGCAAGCTTCTTCTGCCAGCTGCCACCAGCATGGAGGAACCAAAATGATGTGTGGAGGTCAGTGCAGAATTCTACCTTTCCAGTTCAGCCACCTCTCCTTTATTCACACTCAGCAGCAGCAGGAGAGGTTGAAGGCAAATGGGGTTTGATTTCCAACCCACAAAAAAATGCTCTCCTGCTGAAATTACTGTCTTTCAGATGGTTTTGTTGGCTTTAGAGCTCAGCTTCACACTCATACCATGCTGGTGCCATGAAGATGCTTTACAAGCTGTATCCAGCTCCCAGACATCTATGATTAAGGGATCAATGACTGCACATCGCTGCTCTTAATTTATATGATTTTTGCCCTGGGCTGAGGGTGGCTTTCACAAATGGATATGAATAACTACCTTGTGACAGTAACTGGTGGCTAATATATCAGAGAAACAAAACAGAAATGAAATTTCTAGCAATGATGATGCACATCTGGGAAAAGACAGGCAAATAAACTCTTTCTGGACATTTATATTAGATAAACAAGAATGTATCTAAAGAGAAAAGTATGTTTTAATGCAATGCACAACACTAAATACAATTTCCCTGCACCCTGAGGAAGCCCTCAGTGGAAAGTCACATTTTAAAAAAAAGAAGAGAATTTCTCAACCCAAGCTCCAAGAACAACCACTATTTCCTCTAATTAAGGAAGGTGGTTTAGTACTCACCCACCACTAAGAAGAAGATGAATGAAGACACTGCAGATCTATAGAGTTTCCCAATGTGCTGGCTCATGGTTGCTGAAGTGCATGCCCTCACCATCTTTCCCTCTGGTAGTACGGGTAAAAACTGTGTGTGTATTATAGCACCAGGGCCTCACATTCTGCCCAGTGAATGTCACACTTACTAAAGTTACCACAGCTTTGAGCTCACAGTGCTCTGCCTGCTCCCTGGATGAGAGCCACGTTTGAAGTGACAACAATGACTTCCCCGGGGGCTGTTCTGATCTCTCTCTGAGAACATGTCCAAAATGCTCTGAGAGCAGAGGGAAGATAATACATTGTTTTTCACTTTAGGCTTGTATAAACCACAACTTTGGGCCGAGTACAGAATATTCAGATACTCCAAAGGAGATCTCTCTTCTGTTGAACCCCTCCCAAGTGATGGTGAGAACACAAAGAGCATTGGCTTAGTTTTCTGAAATGCACCACAATATCACCCTAATGCACCACAAAAGGAAGTTTCAGTAACTCAGTATCTTTGTGGCTATATGCACATGGTAATTACAGGTAAACTGTATTCCCTAAAGTGTTTTTTTTTTTTCAGTGCAGAACAAATCCTTTTTCATCAAAAGCTGACTACTTGAATTCTACTTATATTTAAGTAGAGCTTATCTATGAGACTTGGGTGGAGGGGAAAATTGTCGGAGAGGGTGGCCTATCTGCAAAACCAGCAGGTGTGCTCTGAATTTTTCTGTTTATACAAGGCCCATACAGAGCACGATTTTGTGAGAGGAGCTACAGAGCTCCAAGCCCCACCTGTACCACCCAGCCCTGTACCAAAAGCATGGGCTACTTTCACTGTTTGCCTGTCACCTCTTCCGTCAACTACAGGATTAGGGATTGTGGCACACTTTATCTAATGATCTTGCATATCTTTAAAACTCTCCAGGCAATGGAATTGTGCTTGAGTATCCAGCAAAGACTCAATTCCATAACTCTTAAAACATAAAGCAGCTGAGAGAGGCATGAGTATTTCTGCTTTTCTTTGCATTTGAAAGCAAAAAGGACCCACACTTGATTCACAAAACTTGGCTGACTAAAAATGTCAAGAGGAATGGTCCATTCCTGGAGTCACCAGTTGTCACTCTGGCTTGGCGTGCAGATCTCAAAGCAGTGGATCGGGGAAAGCAGGATAGGCTAGAGGAAGTATGGTTAAAAGGAACCTGGGAGGCAAACACTTCTCTGAAATGGCTTGCCAGAGTGGGAAGATCTGTGATTACCAGGCAGGAATCGTATTAGGAAGGGAACTGGGACCAAGTACAGAGCAAGAGAGCAATTCAGAAGGAAGAGGAAATTTGTGAGGGTCTTCTGAAAGAAGTACTGCCAAAGTGTTAGTGAGCAAAGCCAAAATATCCATGGAAGGACAAAGTTAGAGGAGTCAAAAACAAAGAGTTTGAGGAGGGAATAACCAGTAGAGTCGAAGGCACCTGGCAGATCAAGAGAATTCTGAACCAAGTTACTGGTTTAGAGTGCTGATCGTGAATGTGTGTCAGAGGAGTCAGTGTGCAAAGATGGATCTGAACCAATGGCAATCCAAACACTGCCTGATTTGAACACAAGTACTTGGTGTGCTTCAAAAAAACCCTTCAAGTGTGTTGTGATGGACATACCACCATTGCTCCTGCACATGCTATTTATGTTCACTTCATCCTGAACTAGCAATTCTCTTGTGAATCCTCCATTAAGTAGGTCATGCCTGAACCAAAGTGCCAGGTCAGCCAGCTTTTAACTGCGGGAATACAAAGGGGGTTGGTCAGTGTTGCTGGCAGCCAGCAGATGAACATGAAGCTTCTCCCACTTGGATAACCCAGCATGATACAGCTTTTGGACCAAAAGAAAAATAAACCGGTACCCTGAATGCTGTTGAAAAAAGCCCTCAAAATTCAAGTTTCAGGTGCAAATCAAGAAAGCAAGAAGCAAAAATGAAACAAAACACATTCTTTTTTTATGTTGTCTTGTAAATTTTGGAGACTTGCAGTTGCCTGCATTAACGCTGTCCTGTCTGGGCCAACAGCTGGGAGGGGGTGTCACCCATGGGGACTTCGGGCACCTTTGCTATTGCAGCAGTGAGCAGGTGCCACAGGGCCCTGAGATGTCCCTTCAGGGGGAGACTCCACACACTTTCTGGGGAAGAGACAAAGGGGACAACAGGACGAAGTAATGTCACAACAGGCTGCTTTATCCATCCATCCATCCATCCATCCATCCATCCATCCATCCATCCATCCACCCACCCACCCTCATCATCTACCAGCCAACTACCCAGCAATGTGATTTCTTTGCACCTCACAGGGCTCTTTGTCCTGTGAGGTGACCTAAGGACACAAATCTGCGAGCCATCATCGCTCTGGTTGGGTCCCCTGATTTGAGGAGCCCTCTGGGTGCTCAGAGCTCGGGTCAGAAACCACTCGCCGCTGCTCAGCAGCTTCAAAGCCGAGACCCAGAGTCTCCTGGGACAAAACCCCCGCACTGACTGCCTTTATGTCACCTTATCCTCCGCTCGGCCCGCAGCCAGCGCTTCCTCTCTCCCCTTAGGAACCCCCCGGAGCGGCCCCTCGGCGGTGTTTTCCGGAATCCCACGAATCCAGCATTCGGGGGCCGTTTCGCTGCCCCGCCGCTGTTTAACCGGCCGCGCTCACGGAGGGCGGCGGGCGCGGGACTCTCCCTGGGGCAGGAGGCGGCGAACGCCGCCCCCCCCCCGCAGCCGGGAGTTCTTTCCTACTACAGCCCTCAAACTTTCCACCGGCGTGGAAGCTTCCCACTTAACCCTTGAGGAAGCCGCGGAGGGGCTGCCGCGGCCGGACGAGGAGGGGACCGGGGGCGCCGCAGCGCTCTCCGCCCCCCATGACGGCTCCCCCTCCTCGGGAGCAGCGGCGCCTCTCGCCCCCGGCAGCCTCCTCCCGCGGCGGGCCGGCGGCGCGGCCGGCGCCGGCCCCTTTAAATGGCGGCCGCGGCCCCGCCGTGCGCCCCGCGGAGGCAGCTGGCGGGCGCCGTGCCGCCCTCGCCCCCCTCCATGGTAAGCGCCGCGCTTTGCGCTCCCCGGCCGCCGCCCCGCCGCCCCCCGGGCCAGCGGCGGCCCGCGCAGGTAGGTGCGGGGGCGGCAGCTCCGCTGCCTGCCCGGGGAGCCGCACGGGCGGGCCCCTGACGGGCGGCGGCGGTGCGGCCCCGGGGGCAGCGCTGGGAAGCTCCGCCGTCCCCACCCACCTCCCCGAAAGTTTTGGGGCGAGGCGGGGCCGGGGGCAGGGTGGCCCCCGGGGCTCCCCGATGAGGGGGGGGCGGCGAACGCTTCGCGGGGCTCCCGGGAGACCCAGCGGGGAGGCGGCTGCGGGGTTGCCGGGGCAGCCGCTGAACCCCGGCGTTGTGGTGGGGCGGGAGCGGGCGGGCAGCAACTGGTGGAAGTTGCAGCGAGTGCGGATGTTTGCGTGGAAAAGCCCCTCGGGGGCAGCCCTGCTCGCTCACCACGTAGCCCGGAGTGTCCGTGCCCTTGCCTCGCCTCGCTGTCCCCTCCGCAGCCTGTGCCCAGCCCGGGCCGGGGCCCCGGGGGTGCGCAGCCCGGGCCGGCCGCGGTTGGCCCGACTCCGTCTCGGGTCTGGGTGGGTTTGGAGTCGAAACCCAGCGTTGCCTCATCCCGACGGACCCGGTAGTACAGGCGGGGTTACTGCTTAGGGCCCTGGGCTGGTTTTTTTACCGTTTGCTAGGTGGGATGGCACAAAAGTGAGTTTCTGTGGCTCAATTTCCCTTCCTGAAGTTAAACTGACTTCAAAAGCGAAGAATACTGATAACAAGGGAGAGTGCTACAGCGTTAGAAACCAGTGCTTCTTGTTATCTGTATAGTAAGTGATATGAGTCAAGTTATTTGCCTCTGGAGTGTTTGGTTTGTATATATGTACAATTTATAGTGTAACTAATAGTAACAATAAACATTTGATGTACCGGTAATATAATAGTATATGTCAGTCCTCTGGTAAAAATGCTACACCTGTATGACCTTTCTCAAGTTCTGAAAGGTCTCACAGGTTCCTGAGATGTGCTGCATGTTAGGCACTGATGTCTCATATTGATGCTATTTCAGTTCTAAGTATTTCTGTGCAGCTTCAACATGCAAGTTGGGGGGCTGCAGTGGAAATAAAATGCTTTGATAAAAAATGTAAAAAATAATTAAATATAGTATAGTCTAGGGGAAAAATATAAAACCAGTGAAAAAGCTGTCAGTGGGAAGTGTTTCCATGCCACTCACCTTGGTGAAACTACTATGTCAGGTTTAATTTAATATACAGCTGTTAAATGGATTAACCATCTTGTTTCACCTTTCTCCATCACTGCTGAATTACATACCTTACTTCTTTGTTCACAGGAAGTTCATGAAGTGGATCATGGTCTTATTAACCAAGTACTTGTTGATTCAGAGGAGACTCCCAATTCATGCACAGAGAAAATGCAGGGTCCTGCTCAGTATAGCTGGAGTGCTGACTGGAGCTTTTGGGTAATGTGTTTTACTTCTCTTCTAACTTGATTCCAATTTATAAATGTAATACATGTCTGTTTTAATTTACATATGTGTGTATATGTACAAGCTTTTTATCCAGAGTTCTCAAGTTGCTTTGTAGTCATGAATTAGTAAAGCGTTCTCCACCCATGTAGTGAGGCAGGTAATTTTATCATTACTGGCTTACTAAAGTGTAAGGTGAGACTGACAGGAGGTGAGGTTGTTTATCTGATGTCATGGATCAAGTTAGTGACATAACTTGTGGCTTCTGTGCCCAGTCCTGTCCCCCAGTTCCTAGCATGAACCCATCCAGTGTCTCTTACGCCTACAGAAAGACATTTTTGCTGCTCTGATGCTTTTTAAGCATAAGGGCTGAATTCTCATTGGTGGTTCTGAATTGCATTCCTAGTGTTTGTTTTTGTCAAGTGAGCACATTTGGTTTTTACAAGAGTAAGTAAGTTTCCTGTGTTTTTAATGAAAATGGGATTTGTGAATAAGAAAGACAGAAAAGGAGTTTAATTTTGCCCCTTTCCAGGGAAGTGCCTGACTGAAAGCAGTGTGTAATAATAAATGCTTTTCTTTTGGTAGACTTTTTTTTAATGTGTTGAGAGAAGATGAATGTATGTTTATAGACTTGGAGTGTATGTTTTGCTGTTAGTTTGGTTGCTATTGTTTGATAGGGAAGGAGACCACGTGTGCATGGAGCCACAGACAGGATAACAGCTGATCTTGTGAGTGACTTGAATTGCCAGAGCTGTGAGGAAGGGGATCTGACTCAGGTTCTGTATCAGGTGTCCTCAGTACATCCGTGTGCTTCAGCTCACAGGAACATCATCTGGACTACCGTGTCCTTCTCCTGATGAGGTCGTCACAGCGTTAGTTGTGCTCAGCAGGTGAAAGATTAAGTAACTTGCAAAGGCCAGGAGGAATCCGTGGCAGAGCTGTGAGCAGAAGGGTGAGGGATCAGATTTCCCAGCTCCTTATTTATAAATCTGTCTTGTATATTTTCATCGCTTCTGTTCACAAGAAGATGTCGTAATGGTCAGGACATCTGTTTTTGCATCTCAGGCCATGGGATAAATCCCCTCCAAATGCACGTGTACTCTTAAACTTAGCAGTAGTAGTCTGGAACCAATGGAAATGGGACAGGCCTAATAAATCCCAGCAGATCATAGACTTGTGTTGCTAGAGTGAGTATTGGGGTGTTCAGTATTTTCTTCACCATCCCTGTGGAGACAAGGATGGTGCAGGGCTGTCCTGCCTGTGCCCAGCTGTGTCTCTGTACTTGGGTTGATGGGAAGTCACACTGTGCAGACGTTGTTACTGCCAGCTGTGCTCTTGTTAGGTGGCAGATTAGACTGTGTAAACTAATGCACACAGCCACTAATGCAGGTGGTATTTTGTGTGAGGAATAAACCTGTTCAGATCTCGGTGCTGGGTTGTTGGACCTGCAGTTAACAGCTCCATGTTTGCTTGGTAGGCCTGGCAATTGAAAATAAAGTCATTAAAGTATTCTATATGGAGAATGTAGCTGTGCTGTTGGCTTTGCACTCTTTGGTTTGAGACGCATGCTGAAGGCTTGAAGTTTCTCTGAACAGAGCTTTGAGCCTGCACAGTGCAGGATGTTGTGTGTCCTCACAGTGCCACTCTCTGCTTCCTGTAGTAACGTGTGCCCATAACTCCAGGGGAGTGGGATTCTTCAGTGCAGTGGCAGCTGCTGTGTGAAGTGTTTTCCGGTATGATTAAAGGACTATCTTCTCTCTAATTTATACTTCAAGACCTTAGTATTTGCTTGATGTTGGTGTTATCTGGTTCTGCAAATATGACCTTGCAGTTAAAACAAAGTAATTGTGTAAATACTTCCCTCTTGTAAGATAATGCTGTGGCTGGAAATGTTGTAGCCTTACCGTCTGTCATTGATTAGTTTTAAAAGCCTCTATCAGTCTGGTTATAGGAAGCCATGGTGCTTATTTTCTCAGCCTCAAGGCGACTGAATTGTAAAACAGCAAGAACCAGGAAGTCACAAATTTGAGGTGAAAATTAAGATCTTCTATTTAAAATGTTATGTCATTGGCATCTTTCCTTGCTCTTCTTGACAGAAAATGTTTCAATGACTTTCATGGTTGATGATCAGCTGCTGACTGTTAAAAACAAATCGTTAAAATTTCCTAAATTCTGAGTCATAGTAAATGTGTAGGTGATAGCATGGAATGCAGCTTGTTGCAGTGTGTGCAGCATGTGTCACTAACATTTGACAAGGATGATCTTGGTGTCCTGTGGCAGGTGGGGACTTGCTGTGCTCCTTCCCACTCTTGAGTCAGTAGAATGGAAGAATTGCTACAACAGCAGGACTAGCCTGGGGTAGCATCCAGGGATCACCTTTGTTGCCTGGGTTATTTGCTTGGAGAGGCTGCATGTTTCCAGCAACTCAGGTTTGTTCCAAGGGTTCATTTCTTATGAGGATGATGTACTCTTGTTTTGCTGATGATAGAAACCAAATGTAGATGTTAAAGCCTGACTGGTTTGACTTCAATTTTTCATGGATTGAGTGGGAGTAGGCAGTTGTGCCATGCCTCTGGAAGTCAGGCCAGGTGTCATGAATGCTCTGAGCACATGTAATTAGCAGCAGGCTAGGGCTGGCAGCCTCTGGGATACAGTCTCTCTCCTGGCTATGGTGAGTGGGGAGAAGGAAGGGTAGCCGAAAACTTATCAAGGAGGGAAGAAGAGTATCCTACTAAGTGGAATTTTTCTTAGCTCTTAAAAAAATAATACTTTGGATATCTTTATTGAAAAAATTTGAGAAGTAGTTAGTTTTCTTTGTTACTGTAAGCAGTTCTTAAACTGATAGTGTTAGTAACTGCTCTTTTTAAGGTTGATGGTGTGTCATGGGATATTTTTTGGTGTTTGGTTTTGGTTTTTTTTTCCCCCCACCTGGAGGTGGACAAAGCTGGACTTCTATAACCTCACTGGAAGAAGAAAAAAAAATTGCTTACAAACTTAATCTCAGGACTTTCTTTCTCCACTGGAAACGGTAAAGCTTTTATCTCCATTTGATTAAATAGTCCTAGTTTGGCAACTGCGAATAGATGATGAAAGTCAAAGATGATTGGAAATTGCATTATATCTGGAAGCCTTATCTCAGGATTCTGAATTCACCTTTTTATCCTTATTTATGCCCTTCATACTGAAATATGATTCAGTTTAATATCTTTGGAAGAAGAAACCTGTGAAAGCCTTTAAGTATTTTCCTACCGTTGTGAAGAAGGTAAAGGTGAATGAGGACGCTAATGAAAAGGATCCTTGCATCAAAAAGTGAGGTGTTGTGTCTGGGGACTCTAGTTTATCTTAATGAACAGTCAAAGAAAGCTCATGTATGTCTACAATAAGAAGAATGCCTGTGGAAAAAAAACCCAAAAAAGTAAGTCCTTCTCTTGGAATTAAAAGGTAGGTAGAAAGAGTGAAAATCAAATGAGCATCTTTGATTATTGCTTATATCTAGGAGGCTTCTTTAGAAATTTGGAAATGTGAGGTGTTGGAAAGAAGATGATAAAAGAATCTTTAAGAAAGGCAATTGATTAAAGTGTAATGCCAGTTTAAAGAGTTGGTCAGTGTGAAGAAGTCTGAAAATAAAAGCAAATAATTGATACAGTGAAAAGTGAAAATAGCCTTTTACTTTTCGTAGTATAAGAACAAATGAGGTTTCACAAGATCGAGAAAGTATTTTGAATTTTTGCGTGCATGGATCTGGTTTCTACAAGAAAGAACTAGTCTGGGAGTGTGTGATAATATGTATGGCAAGAATACAGTAAGCATTTATGACTCAAACCTGCATAGGAGAGATGCAGATATGTATCACAAATTGGAAGATAACTTATTGAAGCATAGATACAAATTGAGGTACTTTGGGGCCCAAGACTGATGGGGTTAAATTAAATATTTCTTGTATCTACAGTTGTTTGAATCCTTCTTCCACCTTTCTCTGAAGATTCACACCACTCTTGAAATGGCTTACTGGGCTGGTTGAAGTGATAATTGTTTTGGGGGCTGGTATTTAGGGCCTTGTAACAGTAGCTCTCTCTCTCTCACATTGTATACTTGGTATGCTGCTGCTTCTTACCTGTACCTCCAAATGTTTGGTATGTGGAGGAGATGCATCAATTCTCTTGACATTGGAGGAGGATTTTTAGCCTCCTTTTTATTTGCTGGTATGAAGCAGTCTGCTGAGGAGGATGAGAACTGGTTAAATTAATTGCTGTAGGTCTGCAAAGAGCATAAAAGCCTTTAAGCACATTAATACTGCATTTTGGTGTTTTGTTGGTTGGGCTTTTGTTTGATTTATTTTTTTTAAGTGTCCTAACTTCAGTACAAATAGCTTTCACTGTAGTTGTAGCATTGGTATGTTGTTTGTTTACCTGCCTCAAATCAGGTGCCTTTTTTCATCCCTGTGATAGCACTGATTATACAGCAGCAATGTTTCAACCTGGTAGGAAAAGACAAACTGCAGTTATAACCAACCCTTGAACATGGGTGATTAGGATAAAGGGGTTTTTCTCTCTTGTTTTCATGCTGGGAATGTCCTTACTGCTGTTGTTGCAGCTCCAGGCTGAGCACTGGTGTAGATCTGGCTGTCATAAAGTTTCAACCAGTTCTGAACAAAGACTGACAGTGGTGCCCTGTCAAAATAAGCTTCTGCCAGCTGCAGCAGTAGATAGTTTTATATGATATGAATTATTACTACACACATGTAAATTAGTCTAGAACCTGAAGATTAATAGGTCAGAAAGAAAATACTTCAGATTTGTGTGATTTACTTATTTTTTTTCTCGTCACCAGGAGCAAAACCATTAGAACTGCAACATGATTCAGGAAATCTGCATGGAGTTGGAATAGTGATATCCTTTTAATGACAGGGAACTCCCTAAGTTGCAGAATGAGAACTTTAAAAGTCAGCTCTAGGAGAGGGGAATAAGATTTGTAAATTCTTTTTTTTTTTGCCTTTGTGGTTTGTTTACAACTTGTATTTCTGCAAACAGATAGTGGTGTAGCCCTGTCTTTTTCAGGTCTGCTATGGGTGAACTATTTGTATATAAGGAGAGGGAAAGAAGAGAAAACTGTGAGGATATGATTGATTTGTGGTCTATTAAGTCATTAGCAGCAGTCATGAGAAGAAGTTTTGGGGCAATTGCTTGGTGAGTGCCACTTTCCATGGAATTAAGTGCTGTAGGGCTACTGGCAGGCTTAATGAGATGACCAGAGTAATTTATAGCACAGCAGTTTATGTAATTGGCCACAGTCACTCCTGCATAATTAATTATGTAGTATTGTGCTTTAATATGCTCCTTCAGGTTTTCACTATAGTCCTGATCGAAAGTATTTATCCTTTTATGAGTTGCTGAAAACTAAATGGCACCAAGGGGAATTACTGCCATGGTGACCGTTTCCTTCATGATGTTGTTTTCTGATCCATGTTTGGGCACGGTTACTAAACATAAATACAGATCAGAGATGCAGATACAGAGAGACAGATTCTATTGGCAGAGTAAGGAGGGAATGTCCAACTGAGGTGTGCTGTTTTCTTGATTCTGTATTTGACTGCTTTGGCATCAAATAACATTGGTGGGACTTGGCTGCAGGTAAAGAAGATGAGAAGATATGTCTTGTAGTTTCTGTATTGTATAAGGTGTTTTTCCTCACCCTGAAAACATCTGGATTTTCCCTCTGTTTATTATATGGACCAAATAAATCTGAAGACAGGCAGTTTAAATTTTACTTGGGCAGCCTACAGTGAAACATCAGGTGAAAAAACAGATATTCTAACCAATAACATTGGCTACTTGTTTCACACATGTGCTATAAAAACAAATGTGAGTCAGATTAAATTGCTGTTCAGAAAGGAATGTGTTTTGTAATCCAAAAGGAAATAATTTTGATTGAGCTTTTAATTGCCATTGCATCATAATACTTGGTACACTTATGGCTGTTGAAACCTGGACCATGTAGTTACAGGACTCAAAATTAGACTGGGGAGCAGGCAAACTTACTTGAGCTGAAGGGCAGCTTTGTGCTGGAGCATGAAAAACTCACTTAAAGTACAGTGTTAAAATAGTAATTGCAGCGTTCATCCAAACACACTTGGTTTATTTAAGTTTGTTTTAGAAGTTGATGTATCACAGGACTTTGTTATATTTTGATTTACCGTTTTCCTTTTTGTTAAATCTTCATGTGGTAGACAAAATTACTAGAACAGAACAAGAAGAATGCTTGAATGCTGCATTTATGAAGTCAAGGAAGTAGGTACAGATCCTCAACTTTTCCCTAGAATGAGAAGGAGCTGGGCGGTTAAGAGCCTTTTGAACTTGGCTTGTGCTAGTGCTCTGGGGAGGCAGCATGGTTTCTGGTCAGGGGCATTATAGGCACAGTCTTACTACCAGGTTCAAAGATGCTATTACCAGCTAGGGAGGGGTTGTTGAGGATGCTGAGTAAATCTGAGATTGGGACATCTTGGCTCTTAAAAGCTAAAGCACCTTAATTTCTAATTTAGAACCAAGGAAGATGTTTGTCCATGGAACTGTCCAAATCTCTTGAACTTTTTGCTTAACCTTCATATTTAAAATATAAAGGTTTGTTTCATCCAGACTCAAGAGGTGCTTGGTGGCAGTTGTATGAAGAATTATATTTGAAACTGATACAATCAGCCTTATTGGTAATTGCAAATGTCCACACTCAGGTGTTCAATCAGCTGCAGATGGTGTTATCTTATAAACAGGAAATGCACTTAAAACAGTCTATGCTAATGCTGTTTTTGAGACCTGAGTCACACTGGTACCCAGGTTCTGGTAAGGCCTTTCTGAGCTCACTTTGATTCCTCTTACTGGCTTTCTGATGGAAATAAATTGCCAGTGAGTATTTTTCTGTATTTATATGCTTCCCAATATTTTGCTGCTCTTTCAGCACACGGAGATTCCCCGTGATGTATCCTGTCTTTGCTTTGGGAAAGCAGAAGAGTTACCTCGTATTTCTGGTGAAACCAGTTCCTGCTGTTTACATATGTAGCTGATCTTGAGAGCAGAACTGCAGGCCCTCCAAAGCCACCACCCAGCGCAGAGACAGCTACTTATCCTAGCCTGCAGCCAGGGCTGCAAAATGACTGTAAATACAGCCTCTTTGTGTTCAATTATCATCTCCTTTCATATTTTCAGATTTAAATCCAAGTCATTAAAATGCCTTGAAATGCATTTTTCTGTTTCTTCTGTCAGCTTCCTCAGTAGGGCTCAGCTCTGGCAGCTGGTGAAGGGGTGGCTGGTAATGTGTGCATTTTGGGGAATTTGGGTGTGCATGAAGCATGCCCTGATGTCCTCCTCCCCTGCTCTGGAGCTCAGACTCAGAAGGTGTCTCAGCAAGGACTTGACTTAGAACAAGGGACAGTGCCTGTGACTTGCGTGAGAGTAGATTCGTCTCCATGCTGAGTTGCCAGGTGCAGATTTACTCTTAAGGCTGGTTCATGGGTTGTAGCCTTCAGTGATGCAGAGAGGAGGGGTGCTGGGCATCAAGTACTTCTTTCCAAGCTGGTGTTTCCCTGGTGATAGTACTTTCCTCTGCTATTCCCTTTGGGACTTCTGTGAACTTGAAGTGATTTATGCTACTGCGATCTGCTTCCCAAAATCGGTATTGGTGATGGTGGTTTTACATCAGAGCTGGGCAGTTCTTAAATGTCACCCCCTGCGTAAGTTCTCTTTGCTCAGTTGCTGCAGCATTTGTGTGCCTGTTCTGCAAGGCTGGGGTGTTTCAGCCTGTTTTCCAAGCTGGCATGCAAGCAGAGGCTGGCAGAATGCTCGCTAGCACTGCTGGAGGGTGGCCAGCACCAGCTCTGAGCAAGTGGGTGAGAGGGGGGAGCTGGAGAGGCTTTGGCCAGGGATTTGTATGGTTTGGAACAGGCTGCAGGCAGCTAGAGGAGGAGGTATGTGTAGGGGGTGTGTGTCTTCTGACTTTACATTAGCTTCATGCCTCAGTCAGTTTTATTCTGAAATGGAGCATATGCTTTGCTGTGCACTGTACATGGCAAGCTTGAGATTTTTATCTCCAAATCAGAGTTGTTATGAAAGTATATTGGCTTCATTGTTAAAATGCTTTTAAATACTTACTTGCAGAAAAAAAAAGTACTGAATACTACAAAACCATTGTTTCAGAATAAGCAGGGGATACTGTCAATCCAAGCTTTTGTTTTTCAATGGCAAGAGGCTTATAATTGATAAGAAGGTTATCAGCTTGTTTCCCAAGCACCTTGTTGGAAGCAAGCACCTTCAGCTGAACCCTATTTCAGGGAAATGTAATGGCTTTTGAAAATGAGCTGATTCTAGTATGACCTTGAAGGAGAAATTTGGGAGAGTTCCTCACATGTTCTAAACTGAAATACTCTGTTACAAAATTCTTCCGGAGCTGTTCTACTGGGTTTTTTGGTTTTTTTCTCTTGGGTTTGCCTTTTTCTTTTAAAAGAACGTTAAAAATGTAATCTCTAACTGGTTATGCAACGTACTCTGAAGAAATAACTATATTTTCAACCCTAAGTCTTTGAATTTTCTTCTTGGGAAGGATGTCAGATTTTAAAATTCTTCACGAAAGTGTTACCTTTGTTATAATTATGTAACTTGATGTTAGCAGCATAGTATTTCATATGATGTTAAATTTTCTTGTCTGTCAAAATCATAATTCTGACAACTTCAGTTGTGGATTTTCTCGACTGTTTTTCAAGCCATGCTCCACCATGTTTTGATATCTCTGCTTATATAGGTGAAGCTCAAGGATGAGACCTTCCATCCTGCTCTTGGAAGGACTCAATGGCTGGTGAGGTGTGGGAAATGACCAGGCCTGCTGTGAGCAGTGTTCCAGTTCAGCCAAGCTCATGCTCCACGTGGGGAAACCCTTGTGATCAGGTCTCCCTGGTAGGCAGTTGACCTGAACTGCTTTTCAGAAAAACAGATTTTCACTACATATCAGGTCAATGATGGCTTGGCAAGATGCATGTCCATCTCACTTCGTGAGAGCAGGGACACAGTGCTTTGATGTCTTGTGGGACACAGTGCTTTGATGTGCTATACCTAGTCTTGAAATAGGAACAGCCTCCCTTCCAGAAGCACCTCATTCAGTCACTTTCATGACACTGGGTGTCAGATGTTTTCTAAGTGGGTGTCCAGTATTTCAGCAGCTCTCCATAATGAAATAGTTCTGAGGAGTTCCTTTCGACATGGATTTTTGGAAGCTCCTGGTGTTAGTGGCAAATCATAATATAGTCTGTCTAACACTTTCAGTGTGCCTGCCTGTGCATATGTGAGAATTAGTTAATAGTAACACTCATTTTGGGAGAACTAGGGACTCTGTCTTTAGCCTTGTTTATGGGATCTTGTAGGCCTAAGAAACCACAACCACAGCCCCTCACTCCCCTATCCACCCCAACCTCCCCCCCCAACCAAACTAATGCCTATAAGATACAGTAGCTGGAGTATTTGCCGGTGACCTATATTTTATTATTCCTTTCTTTAAATTATACATACTGTATTTCCAACAAAAGAAAGGCATGCTTTCACAAAAGTTCTCCTGGGTGCCACTGAAGGGGAATGCTGTTTGTTTTCTGCTCAGTCACTAAGAAATGTTAGAGCTTTTCTCCTTCAGCTTCCACAAAGAAGAGGGGCCACAGGAGTGGGGACATAGTGACCTTAGTGCACAGCCCTGTGCCTGCCAGTGGCCCTGTGCTTATGAGACTCCCCTCTCCACAGGTAAGGGTGAAGGAAAAAAAGCATATAATGAATGTAATGAAAGTAGTTGCAGCTCCCTAAACATTTCCCCCTCTCACTGTGACTATGAGCTTTTTCACATTTCCTTGAGAGAGCACAGGAACTTTTAGAAAGCAGGCTCCTAAGGAATACAATGCCTGAGCAAACCCTGGCAACAGTTGCTTGGTTTCCTTTTTTTTTTTTTTTTAATTGGTAGACATGCCTCTCATGACCTATCAGTTAAATACAACTGTGTGGATAAGCAGATGGGATCAAATATCTCCTTATTAAAAAAAAAAAACAAAACCCAACAAAACCTCCCAAACACACACAGCATCCCCTCTCATCCCCCAACCCCCCCCCCAAAAAAAAAAAAAAAAACAACAAAAATGAACCAAAGTGCCCAGTATACTGTACACAGCACAGTAAGTCACCCTAAGTAGTGTCTTGCTGCTCCTCAGGTCCTGTGAGTGGTTCTTTCCCTGTGTAAGTTAAATGTCCTTCAAGATGTTTTTTTATCTTTCAAGAGAGAAGAACATAAGTGACTGCTAGTAAAGCTTTTGAGTACTCAATGCTTGAAAATTGCTCCTAAACAATATTTTTTGTTATTTTCGTCAAGAAGTGGTTAGTGGAAATAGATTACTGTAACAGAGTGGATCTGGACTGTTTACATGTGACAAGGTAAACAGACCAAGTCTGACACTTCCAATGCACAGCCTAGTGCTTGTTGTCAGAAGAAGTGGGAAACTGTGCTCTGTAACTGCAAAAAGATAAGGCAGCCTGGTAGTCATGTGGATGTGAGCTTTCACTGGGGTTCTGTGCCTGAAAACAATCTGTGATTCAGATTTATCTGTTTGTGCTAACTCCTGCAATGCTATATCTAGCTTTCAAGAAGGAGACTGAAAATGAGAGGATTCAGAAAAGCCACAAGCATAAGTCTGAGAAAGAAAAATCTTCTTGCTAGTAGACTTGAGAAGCTTAATCCCTGCCTCAGAAGGAGATATGGAGTAACTTGCTTACAATCCAAAAATAATTCACAAAGTGAAGATAAAGTTAACCAAATATACTGGTAGAAGAAGTATCCATAACTAGAATGGATTTTTCCATCCAGAGTGACTTTTAATTTATAAAGGTAAAATATATATTTTTATTCTTTTCCAAAGGGAAATTTGGTCATTGCAGCTCTAGTTTTAAAGCAGGAGAGCTGTGGCTTATGTATTTGCAGATTAGATTGGATGATTAATGAACTTTTGTGGACTGAAGAAATAGCTGCAGTGGGATCAACAATTCTATGATGGAAAAGCTTGTCAGACTTGGCACCTTTTACAGGTGAGAGATCACCATCTCAGTGTGCCATGGAAATTACTTCCGTGTTAATAAGGGAGTCTGCCTGAATCTGTCTCGGAAGGTGTGAAGTGTTGTCTGCCTTACACTGTTAAATGAGGCTTTTGTTCACGACTGAGGGCTGTTAACTTGGTTCTCATCTACCCTAGTGAGGCTTTAATGTCACTGAAAGTGGGATCTTGGTAAGTTTTATGGTTTCCTTTGTTTGGTTTAGTATTTTGTTCATTTGTTTTTGGTTTTTTGTAGGTTTTGGGTTGATATATTTCCCTACTGTATTAGATAAGGTTAAAGAATATTTGCAGTATAGAGGATTCTTGCTGTATAAAATTCAGATTTCTCTCTGGGTGTTGCCCTTCTGGAGGCTGTTTTCTTTTTCTTCTGATGCTGAGAAGGGTTTTATATGAATTTGAATAGGGAAGAAATTGTTATTCAGTAGAAATGCAACAGCTATTGCCAGAATACTTAATGTTTGTTTTAATATGCTAATGCAAGGTTAAAATGTACTTCTATCCTAACTTTACTAATACCTCCAAATTTGTTTTTGACCACGTCTAGGAACTTCATAGGAAAGTACAGGTCTTTGGGGAATAGTCAGGTGATCTTTAAGTGGTGTTTAGTGTTAGTGGCCTGGATTTACATGCTGTTAGACAAGCAAAGCTGTGTGTTCCATGGGCCATATTTTGATGGTTAAGTCAGGGTTCTGGGCATAAAAGAAATTATAATTTGGGCAGCTTGCTTATAGGCTTGTTTCATTCTGGAACCCCATGCCCGTGGTGGTAACTGATACCAAGAGTGAAGCCCAGTGGGAGACAGATGTGCATCTCTTCAAATGAAGTGGTCAGAGTTATTACCCTACTGGTGAGGTCAACTTACCTGTGATCTCAGCTGTTGTATTCATAGCTGCATGCTACAACTATAGAATGCAAATTGTTAGCTAACCTGGCTTCTGTGATGTGTCAAAATAAAGGGAAAACACTAACAAAACAAATGCAAAATTATTGCTGTCATTAGTGATTGTTAAAAAATGTGCACACCATTTTGCTGAAGTTGATTGCTTATTTGCATGCTTAGTGATATCTGCAATCAAATAATTTCTTAATGATTAGGATTTTTGCTGTACTCCTGGGAGAAGGTGTTGCTTAATTTTCCTCTGCAGTTTGCTAAATGGCTCAAATTGTTTGCAGTGGCTACACTTTGAAGATGTAAATGTGGAGGGAAGCTGTTTTCTTAACAGGCTTCTATCCTATAAATAACTCAGCTTAGTTCTATTTAAGTTTACATATTTTTTTCTGGAACATGACTTTATATAGTTGAACTGGTCCATTTCTAAACAAGGTATGAGAATCACTTGGTTGTGTGTCTCCAATATCTGGTTCTTACATAACTGTCTTCTGTAAAACTTTCTGGTTGTCAGTGAAAATGGTTTTCTGTTTATGCTATTTTACAGGTTTCTGGTCTATTTTGTGGCTTCAGATGAAAAATGCTAATAAGTTGTTTGCTGCACTTAATAATTTCCTTGGTGATTAAATATAGCATAACCATAAATGCCTAAGATTATCCTCAGGCGAAGTGTTTGCCTGATGACTTTTAATTAAACTTAGAAATGCATATGAAAAACAAGTTGCTGTTTTCATCTTGTAAGTGCTATACTACAACCTGATTTATGCCTTTCCTCCTTTAGTATTTAGTACTGGATTTTGTAAACCAGGGTGGCTGCTTCAAATGCTGCCACGTGCTGGACATTATAGTAGTGATTAGGAGAGATACTGTATTCATAGAAATGTCTTATTTTCTTCATTTTAAGGAAGTTGAAATTGCCAAGTGTGAAAATTGCCCCTCTTGTTTCCCAAGTCTGTTGAGGGATCTCTTCTCAATCACCAAGCCACATACTGAGTAGGTAAAAAGTACATATTTAAGTGAGCTAGTTTTCATGCAAAGTAGGGAAAAGATTAGGTTCAAAAGTTTCAATGTGCTCACATTTTTCTGCTGATTAGGATAAGGATGTGGAGCAGACTCTGTATAAGTGTCCTAAGAGCTCAGTGGAAATCTACAATTAATAAGGATTTCTTATAGTCTGACACTCCTGACAACACTTCTAAATGCTAACAAGTGTTTCTAAGACAAGCTGTAGCAGGTTTTCTGCTCTAGAAGAACTTCATTTCTAAGTAAAACTCAGTATCCTGAGTCTGGGTTCTCAGAGCTGTTGAACTGACTGATTCAGGCACTAATATAAATGTCTGTGATACTGTGGTGCTTGTATTTTCTTTGAGTCCTTTTGTCTTATAACCACAAAAACATTGAACTTCAGTGTAGCTCTTATCTCTTGTATACAGCATGTTTGAGAAACTATATTTCTCCTTAAAAGCATTGCTTCCTAAATCATGATTTCACAAATGGTGAGCTTTCGATTTCCTCTCATGGCAGACCAGTTCTTTTATCCCCTGTGTGCTGGCATTGGTAACACAAACCCAGACTTCAGTCAAGTGAGGTAGGACTGTGTATAAACCATAGGATCTACAGGTGGAAATTTTATATATGTGAGTTAATTTTTCATTTTTCCCTATGTCTCTTTCCAGAGTAATTGTAAAGAACTTGGTTTCTTCAAAGCAGTACAGATATTGGATGCCTCTTTTGGATGATCAATTAAAAGTGGCTGGATGTTCAGGGCTGGATGTTCCAAGCCAAGAAACCATAGCTCACCTACTTCAGGAGATTACATGCTTTCCAAGAATGTTATTTTTATAATCTCAGAAATAACTGAAATATAACTGGAGGCATTACAGCTTAGAGGAGACATGTCTAGCATGTTCCCCTTTAGCTGCACCCAAACCTTTTGTGTTTGTTTTTCTCAGAAGTGGAGGAGTGGTTGTATTTTGTGTCTCCATCCCTTGCTGCCTTTTTGCATTACAATGCTCAGAATATCAGTGAACAGCAAATATGTGCTCAAACAGAAGTCAAACAAAGATTTTTTTTATTCATGATAATAGAAGATTAATTGACTTATTTCTTTAAAAAGCTGATCTGTGTCAGGGCAACTTTGCTCTTTCACATGTTACAGGCACTTAAACACTTGACTTTGAGGTTGTTCTTGTGGCCTAAGAGCTCAATTCTCAAGTATAAGTAGATGACAGACCATGATAAGATATGAGTGTGGAGTGGTGGTCAGAGAACTTTTGAATTGCAAGAATTAGGGACATCCATAGTGAAAACCAGCAAAATGTGGGAGTCCTGAGAAGGTGGGAATACACTATTGGCTCTAGTTTATTAAAAGACCATCAAGCTGAAGATAAATCTGTCCTGGGATTTTTTTGGACAAGCACAATCATAGTGAAAGGGTGGTGGCCAACTAACATGCTGCAGGAGTGTTGTCAAAAGTGTTTTATTAGTAAGCATGCTGCAAGGTCATACACTCAAAAGTGGTTCTTTGCCTCCTTTCTGCTTTCTTACCCTGCCCTAAATATAGATAGCAACTAATCTTATGGTGGAGATGAGTTTAATGGTGAATGTCAAGCTTTGGAGTAATACAGGTGCTCAAGTAGAGAATAGCATCCATGTGCTTAAGAAAAAAAGTGTGAAAAGAGGCTTTTGCAGTATATTTATACCTGGTTCTAGGAACACTTGAAAGTGCTTTCTTCCTGTAATAGCTTTAGTCCAGCTGAGTCATGGCCTTATACAGCATTTAGTTAAGACTGCCTCAAAATAAGTGTCCAATATCTGTTAAGGAAAAAAAATATGACCCTCTTACAACTGAAAAAAAAGTAAGGCTTTTCCATCAGAACATTTTCTGGAGAATGTGCTGAAGCTCTTCATTTGAATGGGAGCAGGCACATTTGTTTAGAAGAGTAAGGAGTTAAAGTCCATCACGATAGTCCTCTTTGCTGTGAGTCTGCTGCCCAGTTTGAATCTTAAAAGAATCACAGACAGTGATCTCTTTAAAATGGGTTGCACTGTAGAACATGACAGAAAATCAAGAAGTGATGGTGATGCTGCTATTTGTTCTCTCTGGAGGAAACTCTATTACTTTGATTCTTACAGGTCTAGTTACAGCAACTGGTGGAAAATCCAGTGCATTGTAGTGTTCCTGAAGCGGTACTCCAAGTAGACATTGATGTTCTAGGTTGTATCCTTGTGTTCTGTTGGTCTCCATGAGGGCTTGATTTTTCTCTGTCACCTCTGTGTTGTGGCCTTGCTGCCTCTTCACTTAGTCTATGCTAGAATATTTAGTCCCAGAAGGGCTCTCATCTCCTCATGGGTGAAGCAGGTTGCTGTCATAGCACTGTAAAGCCTTGTGACTGGCATCTGGCCTGATACAGGCAATAGTTTGGCCCATGCCAAATAAATACTCTTACATAAGTAAGCATAAAGTTACACTGATGGTCACATTTAGATACCACCTATTCTTTATTGCTCTTCTGAGGTTCATTTGTTCTCCAAGATAAAATTACGCATCCAGTATGAAGACAGTTGATGGCTGAAAATAAATCTGTTTGCATAACCTTTTACTGTTCTTTGTTGCAGCTCTCAAGTTCCACTTACAAATATAGGAGTGAGGAATTCAAGAGACAGTTTTCTCATCTGCCAGACTCAGAGAGACTCATAGTAGGTAAGAAGTAATCACAGCAAAAGTCCTTGTCTTCTGCTTGATGACTTCAGATTGCAGTCATGTCAAAGCATTTTGGTTTTATGGCAAATTCTAACTAAAGCTGATAACTCTCTCTCCTGTCTTCGAGCTAGCATGGGATACCTTCAAGAAAAGCCAGGTCCATACTCCTCTCCTCTGCTGCCTGCTTTGTTAAAAAAAAAAAAAAAGGGATGTTGTTTCTGAGGCCCTGTTAAATAGGTAGATCATCCTTAGCAAAAACATTCCCCTTGCTCCCTAATACTCTTGCCCAAGGCACCTTGATTAATGTGATTCCTGGGACTGAGTGACATGGTGGGTGGTTGAAATTTAAAAGACTATTTTTCAGATGAATGGGAGAGGAAAGAAGCAAGTGTCAGAGAATATCAAACTATGATGCATAACGTTTCTCAGCACTGAAATGTTCCTCTTCCAACTCTGTTTCACTCCACTGCAGAATCCAAAGGCGGCAAGCATGTAACCCCACATCCTTTGCATAGTGATGCACCTTATTCCCTCCTTTATCATCTGTCTGTGTTGTATTTGTGTAACAAATACACCGTATATTTTCATACAGAAGTGGCACTGTGACTGTTTAAAGTTCATCTCTCATTTTACGCAACTTTTAAGGAAGTGAATATTGAGAGGCTGTTTAGTGTATGCCTGCAGTATGCAAGCAACGTCTCTGAAGCAGTTAAATCCCTGTGTCTTTTTCCAGCCTTAGGAGGCAATCATCCTCTGAAATGCCTTCTGCATTTTTAAAATACTTCAGTAGGGACGTAAAACAGAAGGAAAGGATATTACTTCAAAGCACTGTTTTGATGTTTCTCCTTATACTTGATTGATACAGAAAGCCATGGAGCAAACTCTGAAACACAATTTCAAAGAAGAGGCTTCTTAGGATTTAGAGAAAGATTTAGTAATGGGTTAATCTCAATCTGTTCCATCTGAAGCAGAGGCACTACTTTATATAATTTTTTTTTTACCCCATACAAAGCAGTGCTTCCTTCAAAGGACTTTTTGCATCCTCCAGGCAAGGAGCTCTTCCTCTGCTTGGTGTGGAGAAACTTGGTACAGGCTTTACAGTGCTCCAAGAAGCCATTGCTTGCTGCTGTTCATTAAAGGAATTGTTACTGCTTCTGTTCTTAAATCAGCTGTTAAAAAGAAGCAACTATTCCACTGTAATGAGCACTGTATGTAAAGATTATATCAAATGTTATCCTTAAAACGAAAGGAATTACTTAGACTGTCTAAATGGGAGCTTAAAGGAGTGCTACTATAATTTGCCTGGAAATGTTGTTTTCAAGCAACATATTAAGTTCTGGTTCTGAAAACTTAAAAGGAGAAATGCTGATCTCTTCCTTTTGTTTTGATATTCTCTTTTGTGTAGGTAGGTCAGAGTAGGGTTGCTCACCAGTTGCCCAGTGGTGACCTTTATAGGTCTGAATTGCTCTCTTAAAAACACAGAAGTCAGATGCAAACTTCTTAGTGGTGCTTTCCTTGAGTCCTTAACCTCAAACTCCTGTTGCCTTCCTCTCTCAGCATTTTGGTATTTGACTGTTCTTAAACATGCACTTACAGCTTACTTGTTTAGGTTTAGCTTTATGTAGTTCTATTTGTAGTTACATCTTCAAGGGCTTATAGACATGCCTCAGTCTTGTCACAAGAAGCTTTATTTCCACTTGATTATTTGGGGGAGAAAACGCTAGAGAATTTTTAAAATCTCAATAAAAGCTTCTCTAAATGCAGACACAGCTTGGAATTAGGATGTTGGGGACTCCTGAACTTCTTGATATTTCAACAAGAGCTGTATTTATTATCTTCTCATAGTGCACAAAATCAAAATTCTGGCTCAGACAATACCAGATACAAAGCTGTTTGATGCCTCTAAGAGTAAAATCACTAATTGCATCAATACATACTTCCTGTGTATTTTCTTTACATTAGGTAGCCTTCTTTAGGTTGGAGCTCCCAAAAGAGGTCCATCTTAATTATCTAGCAGCAGTAGTTCTGAAAATTCCTTTTGTTTGAATCTTCAGGCTCTGAAATTGGGAAAGCTTGCTGAGATTTTTAAAAAGTGCAACCAAATCCTCTGCTCTTGTTCTGAATTAGCAGGTATCTGATGATGGGTAATTGCATTGTAGATGGAGTCTGCTTCTCAGTAGAGATGCTTCAGTCAGAGACTGTATCATAAAAATGACAGTCAACTTCAGGAAATATCCCCTGCCTCAAGAACTGGATTGCTTCAAGCTGCCTGTTAGTGTTTCACTCTGCAAATAGTTTTAGCTAGTGATAGGATCTGTTTAGTGGAAAACTATTGTCTTACTACAACATATGAACTACTGTTACGTAGGAGTTGACAGTATAATCTGTTGTACTATAAAATGTTTATGTATTCTGTTGTTTAGGTGCTTTGAAGTTTGACTAATGAATACTTCTCCCATGTACTCCTGGTCTTGCCTGACATCTCTTGTTTAAAAACCTAAGATAGTGCACAGGGGTTGATAGATGGAGTGCTGTCCTCACACAGATGTACCATCTACTTTGGCTTTGGGCCATTCCCAGAATAATTGTCTGGGTGCAAACCAGTACAGGCCTGCCTTCGAAAATTTCTTAAGAGAGAAAGAAAAGGCTTTTTATTGTACTGTCATACCCCATCTCATTTTAGTGAACAGGTTTGGGTCAACTGTGCTGCAGTCAGTGGGTGAGTAACTTGCTCTTGCTCTCTGTCCACAGATTACGCCTGTGCACTCCAGAAGGATATTCTGCTGCAAGGACGCCTCTATCTCTCTGAAAACTGGCTCTGTTTCCACAGCAACATTTTCCGATGGGAGACCACTGTAAGATCTCTAAGCTCACTTGAATCCCACCTTTTCTTTGTTCTATCCTGTCAGGATATAGGATTAGAGTCTCTCAAATCTCATCCTGTCAATCTCATACAAGTAACTCTGGGCTGTGAAGAAAGAGCCTGCATCCCTAAGTGGAAATACAGATCCATTCTCTGTAAAATAAGAGTAGCAATGGAGGCATCTGAATACTGAAGTAAGCCCGCTGAGTCAGTCATTCAGCATAAGAAGTTTAGGAATGATGCTAAAGCTGGCTTTTTACATTTCTGGATGACAACTTGCCTGTCCTTACTATGCAGAGTTGTCCTATAAAGGAATGTAACATAAAATCTTCTGCTGTAAGTCCTGGGGCATGACATGGTATGTGGTGTTGCTCTATTCAAGAATGTTCCAGTGTTGAACCTCACTTGACTTAGCCTTATGTGTAAATATCAGCATCCAAGAACAGCTGAAGGGAGTTGATAAATGACTTCTGCAAGTTCTCATATTGTGATCTGTGGCTTTTGAACATTAAGAGCAAAAGCAGGTATTTGTGATATGTTGGCCCTTTATTTCTGTCAGATTATGTTAATGAGTTAAAATTTTTCATTCAGACAGTTGTTGCATCTGCTGTAGAACTTGAATGAAGCAGTGAATGAGAAAGGGAAGATAATCTAGCAAACAGGGGATGGATGTGTCAAAATGTTCTCTGAACTGTGAGACTGCTCATAACTTAAGTTAGTATCTCACATTTGAGTGCTCTGAAATACACAGGACAAACAACAAATAGCTTGTGTATTTAAGACTGTGAGAGCCTGTAGAAATACTTTACTGAAAACCAAGCTTACTTTCATCAGATGGATGTGATGATTGAATATTTCTTATTTTAGATGTGAAATAAATAAAAAAATAAACCCTTTGGAATTATACCCTTGAATATATAAACTGTTCCAAGACTGATTGGGGTTTTTTTTAGCCAGAACACAGCATTATGTCCTGCTAACCTGTTTCTGCCTGTCTAGCAGAGTGATATCTTCAGCAATACCTTTAGGCAATCTGAGCTCATCAGCTACAATGATAGAGCCAAGTCTAGGACCTCTTTAGCAGGCTGTGTTGTTGCAAAGAGGGAGGGAGTAAGTGGAGAACCTTCTGCTCACACAGGAAAAAACAAGACAGAGCTGTATGTTCCTCTTTTCTCTAAGCTGAATGGCAGCACAGCCTTATATTCAAAAGAAGAGGGGGTAGGCTGGATGGAAATGGCTTCTTGCAGCCAGTCAGACCATGTTCTTGTAAGCAGAAACATTTCAGCTACTAATATACAAGTCAAATGTGCCTAGGCAGGAAGAATTTCTTGCAGTGACTAGACTGCAAATGAAATTTAAAAAATGGACTGACTATACTGTAAACTTCTGTGATATAACACGGTCTATTATCTGATTTCTCTCATCTGTCCTGGTTTATGTATAGCATTCTGATTGGGATTGACTTTCATATCAGTGATTTGTGTTTGGTTAGGATTATGGCTGGAGGAATGGAAGAAAAGCAGAAAGAACCACTTACTTCCCTAGTCCTAATGTGAAAGAAGAGGAGATGACTCTTAAGTCACCTCAGCTTCTACTTTGAAGTACTTGCTGTTAAAGCAGCAAGCGGAGACAGTAATTCCTTTTGTGATCTCATCTGAAATGCATCCCATGGTTTGGGATTAGTTTGAGTTTCTCTTGCATGTTTTGTAACTTCTGAATTTTAGTCATAAGTTATTTTTAATATGTCTTATTAAATGTGTTTCTGCTTAGATTTCTATTGCTTTGAAGGATATCACTTTCATGACAAAGGAGAAGACCGCTCGTCTCATTCCGAATGCCATACAAATAGCAACAAAAGGAGAGAAGGTGAAAATCTGTTTTTACACATGTTCTTCCTAAATGATGGAGTCCAGAACACAGCACTTGTTCTGGTCTGTATTTGCATAAGTAACTTCCCTGTCAAATGTTTAAATGTGATTGGTATTAGAAGGCAGACTTTGGTTTGGTCCCTGTGCATGTTGGCTTGGTAATTCAACTCCAGTTTGACTGCAGAATCCCTTAGTGGTGTTGATACAGTAACCAGAAAGTAAGAGTTTGCCTTACCTATTCCAAGGAAAACTAAAATTCAAGGCATGAATTCAGAATGTGTATTCTTAATACTGGAAAAATATCAAAGTCAATGGATTTCAAGTGCTCCTGGAAGGAAAACTACTGAAAACAAAAGGGCTGTGGTGTCATGGGTTTTGAACAATGGAGAAATTTACCCCAGAACATGGGCTGGGAAATGAAGTTTTTGAGTGTGTATTTGAAAAACTGAAAAGCATGATGCAGAGTCTTCTTCTGTGTGACATTCCTTGTGATTAGTTCTTCTGTAAATGCATTGAAAATAATTCTTGGCAAAGAACAGAGAATAGTTTTCCACAGTGAACCTGGAGCTGTTCTTTGTGAAGTAACTGGGATTCCTCATATTTGGCTGTTCCCTCTCAATTTATGCAGTATTAACTTTCATCGACAAGGAAGACAGACCTCTTTGCTAAAAAAAAACCGCAAGTTTTCAATGGGAAAGATTTTACTACTGCAAATTATACATATAATTTCATCTCCTGTTTTAATTATCCTGATTTCACATCATCTTGTGTGAAAATGTTAGTAAAAGGCATATGTGGCAGAAGAATGGAAATAGCTGTGGCCTGTAAGAAACAGGCATATGTGTTTCTGTTTTGTTCAACTTCCTATTTGCAAGTGGGGAAAAAATTTAAGTGTTTTTAAGTTGAGGGAGAGCTCTTCCTTTATGCCAAAGGTTGTCACATGGCCAGAACAGCAAGTGTCTTCATATATTGTGTGGACATTGGGGATCATAATCTTACTCACTGGAAGTGATACAAAGTGTGGAACGTGAGGGAATGTGACCCCAGGTTTGTTGAATGTGAAATGAGGCAAGCTGTCACTGATAACCTTGGCATAATCAAGATACAAGGAAGCATTCTGGGATTCTTGAAACTAGCTACATGTGAGCTTATTTTTCACCTTGATTTTTTCTGCAGTTTTTTTTCACGTCATTCAGTGCAAGAGACAGAAGCTACCTCAGTATCTTCCGTTTGTGGCAGAATGTGTTGCTGGATAAGGTGAGCTTGTCTGCATCAATACCTGTGGTTAAGCAACCAAATAATCTTTTTCTAATGTAGGCAGATGTACCTCTGGAGAATAAGAGACTTGAAGTTAGCTTTTCCATTCTGATTTAGAATTCTAATCTGATGTTCTGCTTTGGTTCCTTGTACTTTAGATCACAGATTAAATTCTCATCCTTTCCTTCCTCAGACTGCCACCTACAACTCTGCTGTTGAAGGAGCATTTTGTCTTTGCATATAGGTTGCATGCATCTCTTCCCTACCAGCTCAAGCATATGTTACTAAATTGATATGCATTTGCTTCACATTTTCTATGCCTAATTTGCGCTCAAAAAGGCAAGAGGCTTTCTCGGTGAAAACTTTCAAGGAAAAAGGCTAAAACTCCTTCAGATAAGTTAGCTGACACTTTGCCAGCCAACACATAACCCTGCTGACCTTGAATATATGCAACAAAGGCAGGCTGTATCATATATACATATATGTATATATATATATATATCATAAGAGTATTTTGGCAACATCTGCTAGTTAGCTTGATTTATATTGCAATTTGTGGATACTGAAGCTAATCTTCTTTCTAAAAATGTACTGACACTTTTGCAGAACATCACTGTAGGAAAGACAATTTTTGTAAACAATTTCCTTTCTGTTTATGGCTCTCATTGTTTAAATATTTTAACACAGTTGCAATTACACACGGAAATATCCATATATAACATTGCAATGATCCCCAAAGGTTTAAAGCTGTTGTGCTACTTAGACATAGTAGCTACACTTTTTTTTTTGGTTAGATGAATTTTAGGGCACACTAGAGGCACTTTTTGTCACAACAAAAGCTGAAAATAAAGGGAAGTGCTATTTAAGGCAAACCAGTGTTTCATGCAAATCTCTTGTCCCTCAAATCAAATACTATTTGATTGTAACTTCATAACCATCTTGTCTTGAATCCATCCGCGATGTACTATGTCACCTTTTGGCTGGAAGTAACCTTACTTTCTTTCATTGTGCAGAGTTAGTCAGAAATGGCACTTTCATTATTCAGTGGGTTAGTTTGTAGTGCTGGAGGGTCAGTGTATGGACATTCAGGTATACAAACCTATCCCAGGGCTAGAACAGAGGTAGCAAGCTTTGTACTGTTCAGTATTAGTTTTTCTTGTGTGTTTCTTCTCTGTGACACTGAAATGAATGTCACATTAGGATCAGTTTTTCACTTTAGAGCAGTAGCTAAAGGATAGATAAGAAAGCAGGAGGCATGGACTGCATGCAAGACAAGATGAATTAAGCCAGCAGGTTTCAGGAACCAGTGCATTTCAGTAGCTTGGGAACTATCCTTATTATTTCTATCAAATCTTACTGTTAGCTTGCTTGCATCCTCACTGAAGTATGTTAAAAGATAAATCTGTTTATGAGAATTTCTGCTTAGAGTTCTCAGTTGTAAAATGGACACTGTCATGAGGTGTATGTAGGGCTTTTTAATGTAGTATATTTGGAACTGCTGTTGAAACAGGATTTCTGTTCTGTTGAGCTCTTACTTCTGCAACATAGTAATGACTTCTGATGCTCTGCTGGAATGTGTTTGAGTCACCTGTCAGTCTTCTTTATGATAATCTTTGCTAGATCAGGCTATAGAGGGGCAGTGTGGAGTTGCAGTAGAAATTGAAGTTGCTGGAGCTGGATTCACTGACTCCACTACAATGACAGCTGTCTACTGAACTATTACTAAAAGAGAGCCCTTGGTGTTTTCAAGAAGTTTTGCTGTTTTCTCCCCACCACCCCAATGCCAGGAACAGCATACATTTGGAAAGTATCTCATACATCTGAGGCCCTGCCATGCCTGAGTATGTGAAGCTTGGTGCTCCTGGCTTCAGTGATCAGAGGGATGCCATCAGAGTTTGTAAGGCTTTTGACAAAAAACAAATCGCACCCTGGAACAAGTTCCAAAAGGAGCTGGTTTTGATGTTTCCTCTGCAAATAGCTAAATGTTTTAAAGCCTGTGAATAGGTTGGTTATATTCTGGAGCACATCTAGACCTAGAGATAACATCCAGCTGTTAAATTATGAAGTAAAGTTGTCATCAGAAGTATAACTCTGGCTATAGGTGTCCCAGTGCTGGTTTGTGCCACCTGACAGTGAATAATTCCCAATTTTCAGGATTTGGATCCAGGGGACTAGAATGACATTTGCTTCAAATCATGTCTGTGCAGAGGTAATTTTCAGTCCCTGGCCTCTTCAGCACTTCTGGGCATAGATTTCGTGCTATGACATCTCACCTCTGAGGAGTGACCTGTCTGCTTTACCTGATACACCTTAAGCTTTCACCACCTGCCAAACTTCTCCATGGGGTCAGCCTCATACTCTTTCCCAGATCTCCATCTGGTGGCCGTTCTGCCTTGTACCTTCCAAGTAGTGCATGTCCTAGGTGGTTGAACAAGTAGTCCTTTGACAAGTCTGCCGTTCTAATAGAAGTGACTTGTGCTGTACAAGAAAACCAGAAAATGGTTGGATAATATTCTGTGCCCAATCCACCAAGCTTTCTGACAGGACTCCTGGTCCCCTTTACCTGAGTTACAATTCTCTAACTCATAACTCCTTCAGACCTTGCTCAGAATACACTACAGTGTGTTTGGTGCCCTTCACCTTTAGTTCCTCTCTTAATCACTTTCCTCTTAAGATAGGCCTTTCTTATGCTTTTTATTCTTTAAATTACCATGTAAAGACTTCTTTCTTTGAAGGAAAATTCCACTTTTTTTTTTCCATCCCTGTTGCAAAATATGTGCGGAGTGAGTCTTGTAGCCTTCACCTTGCAATTGTTTTTTAAATGATCCAGCATCATGGAAAATAAGGAATCATTAATGCAGGTCTGGAAGAGACATGACACCGGTCTTGATAAAACAGATAGCTGCTTCCACATCCACTGCAGCTTTCAATAATACATCAGTTTATAAAATCAGCCAAAAATCCTGTTTTGTAATGGGCTTTCCAGATTGATACAAGAAGTTTATTTGTGGCTGCTATTGACAATAAGAGGAGTGCCACTTACAGTTTTGCTTTATTTTCCTAAACCTTATGGGTGTCAAATATCCCTCAAGTTTAAGGGAGAAGGAACAAATTAAAATGCAATTAGGCAGGTCATTCAAATCCCAAACAAACACAGCACTCCTTATTTCTAATGGAACAAGATCTTAACTTAATCAGTCTCAATTCCCATGAGTCCTCCTCTTTAGAGCTGGATTTATTTTCCTATTGTTCTTCTTATGCTTTGCTGGGTAGAGATTTGCACCTGTCTCCGGAGGCATTGTAGCAGGTAAGTCTAGAGATGTGAGAAGGGACCAGAATTTCTGATCAGCTGGGCTTCTTGTATCTCTCAGGACAGTAGTTCTGCCTTCCCCAGCAGTTTCTCAGGGAAAATTGTGAAAAGAGAGGTGGTTATTTGCACCTTTGTGTACAAGATTAATTTTAGAGATGAAAGAAGGCTTGGTTTGATTCTGAGTTTCATGTTTAGGCAATTAGAGGGAGAGTTTGCTGTTTCCCTCCCCTGTTCTGCAAACAATCAGTTCTGTATCAGAGTTGCATGGCAGGAGTGTGGCATGGTGGGGGTTTATCTCTTTAGCCGACCGGTATGGCATGTCTTATTGTTATTTCTGCATTTCTCCATAGGGGGTAAAAATCAGCAGCTTTGCTTCTGTCAGTGATATTCTGTAGTATTGCTTGTGCGACGACACCGCTTTGTCTGGCACGAAGCAAAGTATTGATGATCTGTGCTCTGGTTGAAAAGACAAAACTTGTATCCCAGCTGCTTCTTATAGCCTTTGTTTTTGTATACAAAGAGAACTCAGGAAAAACCCAGTGTTGACCATCACCTTGAAAGGGCAAAGTAATTCACGTTTAGATTTAGCCTTTCAAGCTTCAGAGCTTCTCTAAGCCATCCTCTTAGAAGCAGAAGACTGACCCAGAAAATTTATGCCCTTCTTTGCTTTCAGAACTGACTCTTTCCGATACAATAAAGCGAGTCTTGCTTGATCTTCGCTTGTGACCATTAAGAACTTATTATATGTGGCTGAGCTAGGAATAATTGAGCAGAGTGCAAGAATCCTGTTTTAGAAGCAGAAGTTGGTAACATTGGCTTTACAAAGTATCAGGAAACAGCTTTATAGATACCTTTATAGAAGCTGAAAAGCTTCCCTCGAATTATTGAACTGTGTGAGGGCAGTCTGATTTGCCCATAGACAGAACATACCAGTGAATTTAATTAGCACCATTAGCTCTGTCCCATTAGGACTGGAAATCAAGAAATGGGCAATATTGGGCAACAGAAATGAAAATGGCTTTGTTTCTGTCCTTTGATTCCTGGAAGGTGTGCTAACTAAAGATCCACCTCAGTCGTATTTTGAAAGCATGTAATGCCTGCTTCTGTTTTTTGGCCATTTAATAAGAACAGCTGTAGGTAGTTGTTTGTGGTTATGAGTTTATTGCTCCAAAAGACAGCATGCCTGGGGAAAGTAAGGCCAGCTGTAAGTGGATGCACGTGTTTCAGCAATACATTGCTGTGTAGAACAAACCCCCGTGCAGAGGGAGGCTGGCATGAGCTCCTGTGACCCTTGCTTTATAGCTGTGTGTTTTGTGTTTTAATGTTTACTTTGCCCTCGCTAGGATTAAATACCTTGAAACTGATCTCTGCCAAGAGGGTGCTTGTTGCCGGCTGCTTTCTGAAAAACCCGAAACCGTGTCGTGCTGGAAATTACCCGAGGGAAAAACCCTTCCCTCGTCTCCCGAGTCGGGCTGTGTTTGCCCCTCGGGGGAGCGCCTCCCGTGCGATGCGATGCAGCGCGGGGGTCCCGCGGCGGGGGCGAGGGGGCGGCGGGACCCCCGTGGGGCCCGGCCCGGCGGCGATGGCCGAGATTGGCCCTGTCCCGGCCCGGGCCGGCGGCGGCAGCCGGGGAAGGCGCTGCCCCGGTGCCGGCAAGGGCGGGGGGACGGCCCCGGGCGGGTCCCGCCGCCGCCGCCCAGCAGGAAGTGGGAGCGCGGCGGCGCCGGCGGCGGCTCCCGGCGGGAGCGGGGCTGTCCCGGCAGCGGCGCTGCCCCGCGGGACGCGCCAGGTGGGTCGCGGAGCGGGACGGAGCTGGGGAGCGCCGGCAGCTCGGGGAGCGCCGGAGCGGCTGCGGGCGCGCATTTGCATCCTGCGTGAGGGTCAGCTCCTCCGTGTCTGTCTAAAATTGCGGGTACTGTAACACTCTACAGGTGAAGCGAGCGGGTGGAGAGGATCATTTAAAGGCCCTTTAAATAATGCATGGGTATTTAATGTCATCATTTCATGCAAATAGTGAGCACTACTTGTGTTACTGCCTCATTAGCACAGTCCTGTTCCCTTGATCAATATGGATGGTGGCCGAGGCACATTTTCCAGTGTGGTGTCTCCTGTTTTAAGATCGTTAGTATTGCTCTCTGAGATCTGTTAAATACCAAAGCCTTTTGTTTCTTTTCTTTCTCTTTTTTTTTTTCCTTTTTTTTTTTTTTTTTTTTTTTTTTTTTTTTTTTTTTTTTTTTTTTGCCCCCTCAGCCCTTTACAGCTGAGGCGGACTTTGGAACTCATTGCTTACTTTGCAGATATGAGTGTATCATACTACTTTCATCTCCAAGCTTTCCTGATGACTTAAGAGAACTTAAATATGTTCTGGTAGCTGTGGGAATTCATGAAGCAGGATAGAGATATTGTAGAGAAGGAGAAGACTTAGCTAGTGGTGAGTCAAGGTAATCCTGAAGAAGAGCAGCTATTTTGTGCTGGTGGTACAAAGTCAGGACTTCCTGTCCCACCTTGGCAAAGTGGACAGTTGGCTGACCTAGACACCAGTGTAGTGACTGAAATGCTAGCCTCCCACAATTTGTAAAGTGCTCTGAGCATCCTCAGGAAATTGGCAGATATCTATTAAGCACTTGGTTCAGAATCAAAGAGGGACTTGCTGATCTTGTGCCATATTGAGTGAAATTCAAGAGGGAGGTACCTTGAAGGTATTTGTGAAAATGTTGGTGACATGTCAAGAAGCAAGTAGTGGTTACAAGTATGCATTTTCTTAAAAGACAGTTTTTCTTACGCCTGGTGTTGTTGGTTGAACAGCGATGGGAGTATGGAGTAGCCAGGAGTACAGTTGCCCAAAATGCTGAAACCCAATCTCGGAACGTGATACCTGAATGCTTTCGCTCCTTGTCAGAATTGAGGTTAAAGGCTGTGGCGTAATTCAAACTTGTTGCTGTTTTTCCTGCAGTGCCTTACTGTCCCATACCGTGGTTCTTGACTAGCTCGCTTTGTTTCAGAGGCTGACCAAGCAGGAATTCTGGCAGCTGGTCCACCAGAGCTATGGCTCTGAGCTGGGCCTGAACAGCGAGGAGATGGAGAGCTTCCACTCGTCGTCTGAGGACAACGGGCAGTCTCGGTAAGGAGAGGCTCTGCAGCCTATTGGGACACCTGGGGGAAGAAGTGTCTTGCTTGGAAATTCTGTTTCTAAAGAGCTGTAGCCTTACCAGCAAGGTTAAGCCTGTAGTGGAAGGATGCAAAGGTCTGAACTGCGTAGACTGAGTGTGCATAAAAACTTAACTGTGTGAATTTTCTAAAATAGTAGGAGTGCAGCTGAGGCCCCTTAGGAGAGAGGATGACTTTGTTCTCCCTGCATCTGCTTGGGGATCATCAAAGGGTAGCTTAAATAGCAGCCTTTCCACATGTTGGTGCCTAGTCAGCACCTGTATGCCCTTCAGTGGTTTGGAAGGTTTGAATAGAACGGAGCTGTATTATGGTTCAGAAGCTTTTTTCTTCCCCTCCTCAGTGGGGACTGAAATACTTGTTTTGCCTTGTTCTCTTGATATCTGAGGTCTTAGCTTATTTTTGTCCTCAGCTTGAATTAAGAAACAGGAATAATAATATAATAAGATGGAATAATTGTAATAATAATAATGGTGAATAATAATGGTGTGGTTTATTAAAAGAGTTGCCTTGATTTTTTTTGAACAAATGTGAACTGATTTATGACCTGCCAGTGTCAATCTAATAACAGCACTTTACATATCTCTGTGTAAATAAGCATGACTCTACAAAACTGAACTATGTAATTTATGTCTCTTCAATCCTGTGTTATGAGTATGATTGTGAGAAAAACATCTTGAGCTCATTACAGGCTTCAAAAGATGTTCTATTAAATATTTTCTGGTTTTTTTGTTTGTTTGATTGGTTTGGTTTTTGTTTTGGGTTAGCTTAGTTTTTTTGGATTTTTTGTTATGTTTTGGGTTTTTTCTGTTAAAAAGTCACAACTTTGCAACTTTGGAATAAGCGATGCAGGAAAAAGGTTATTTTCTGACACTTTCTTAAAACATTTTCTTTGCAAATTACTTATAAGCTATATCTGTTTCCTCATTTCCCACAGCACTCGCTTTCTTGGTTTTATTAACCTTGTGATCAGAAGTTGAATCTTCTGAGAGGTGGCTGGAATGAGGAAAATGGCTCAATATTAATGAGCTGGATGTGGGAAGAATGACTTGGTAGTTTTTAATGTTACCTGAACAGCCATGTTTTGAATGCAGAAATCAAACGAGATGCTTTTTCTGATTTCTCAGCGCTTATATCTCCAAAGATATCTTCCTTTTTGGTTTGGACAGATCCAGCATTTGTGATGATTCTGGAGAAAGGGATGAAAAACTACCCAGAATGATTGGTTTGGTTCGTGAGCCCACGCTTCAAACAGAAGGAGAGTCACTCAGCAGGCACATGTTGCCAGGAGTAAGTGCTGACACAGCCTTTCTTGCTGCTTGTAGCTGAGAAGCATATCTGCTTAACTTGTATATCTGTAAGCATAGGATGAATGGAGATTGTAACATCTAAAGAAGTCTTTGACAAGTCAAGAATGTTTCTTAAATTTGAAAATGAGCAAAATTCTGTATAAGAGAATATTGTTGGTGTGAGCTTCAGCAATGCCCTGTCACTAATTTGTTACACAACCTGGCTAGAATGCTGAGGCTTATGCCCTGGTCTGTTTTTTGTTTTTCCTTTAAAAACAAAATCTCTTGGTTTTTCTTTTCCAGTTCCCAAGGGGACCATATTTGAGTTTTATCCAAGTGCTTTTTTAAAGTAATGCCTTTTTCACTTTCAGTGCTTTCTTGCTTGTGCATTTGTCATTTAAAAAGATATCTCCTCTTCTGTTACTGTCTCTCTTATACATAGGGTTTATTAAAGGGTAGTTATGCTTTGTTTTCCTTGCCTTCAAAGGTCAGTTAGTCTGCTGTTATGAATATATGAAACCTTTTTTATTGAAATCTGTGGAAATGCTTCAGAAGGAAGGGGAAGAAAATCCCCACACTTGCTATTCTTGATGCCTTGGGTTAGTACAACTGAACAAGCTTGAATACCTCAGTTGTGTTCATTCATGTTGTATGAATTTTTGAATGTGTTCAGCTGGTGAGGATGGCCAGTGCATTGGCAGTGGTATCTGAGATGGGTACAGTGTCTAGCACAGTTATTGGGACTCCTGTGTGCAGCTGTAGTCCTAAAAAGTTGCAGGTATTTCCTCTTGGTTATTAGATATCCCAAAGATCTTGGAAAAGAAAATAAACCACTAATGCATCTTTTATAAAACTCACCGATGTCGGGTACCTACTTGCCAGTTTTGCTTTGGAGACTTTGGGGAATGAAGAAAAGAGATTATTTTAATAGCTTTTACTGCCCTATAAATCTTCTGGCTTTTGTCACTTGCTAAAACTTATCTGGAGGTTAAGTAGGATTTAAATAGTTTTACTGAAATCTAAGTTAATGGCTAGAGACTCATATCCAGCAAACAATATTGGTGTTTCTCAGATGTTAAAAGCTTAGTTACTTGAGTGGTAGGTATTCTTCATGGAAACCCTATAAAACAAGATTTTTTGAGAGTTGTTAGGGAGGCGTGAGAGGACTGGGGATACTGCTGGAATTTGGGCTCTTTGGGATAACTAAAAATCTACACAGGTAGCTTTAGTTTGGACCTGTAAGTCTTACTTGCACAAGAACAAGCCATTTAAAAATAATTGCTGTGCCTGAGAAAGATGCCACACCCAGAGATGCCTCTTGCAGGTGCTAAATCTAATTGGGCATCTTGGTAAGGAGGAATGCCTGGGGATTTGGTCTGTAAAAATGCCAGGGTTCTGCCTTGAATAAACTGTCTGTGAAAAGTCTTTTAATTACAGTGTAAAAGTGCAATATTGATAAATGTGTAACTGAACTGTTTAGTTTACTCTTTAGGGGTAGCTGAAATGCACAATGATTTTGTTTAGTTGAATGTGTCACTTGGCATTACTCAAGAATGTCCATGCTCTCTCCACAGCCCCAGGATTGCAGCATATTTTGTAGACCCACAAGGGCAGTAGGAGGAGGCAGTAGTGCTTAGGATGTATTTATCAGAAGCCATCACAGTGATGACACAAAGCACACTTAACCACCTTCCAAAGGCTGGAGGGAAACAGGCTTAAACTCCCCTTTACTGCTCTGATAGACAAAGTAAGTCCCAAAGCTCTTGTAAGAGGAAGATCTGAATAGTGGAGGGGTTGGGTCTGGTATTTGGCCCATCTTGAGAAAAATATTGTTGATAGCTGTCTGTAGTTGATTGAGGAGCACCAGTCGTGACTCATCTGCCTCTCAGTACGTGTGAATGTGGGAGCCACTTTGTTGCCTGTTTTTTGTGACTATCATCTTCCCTCCACCCCTTGTAGGGAGGCCTTCCAGTCCCAGAGCTTGCTGTTCATGGGCTAAAAACCAAAAAAGCCTTGGCACAGAGCTTAGCAGTACAGGACTGGCTCTAGAGATAAATGTACAATAGGGAAGAAATTAAACATCTTTAATTCCAGCTGACAGATTGTCAAATCTTTACTCTTTAGTGTGAAAAAAACCCAAACAAACATAAACCAACCCAAAACTCCATGAAATCGATGTTAAACTTGATCAGTTATTTCAAAAGCCCCAGAATCCCTTCTTCCATGACATCATGAAAAGCTTTTTTTTTCTAGGAGCTGTTGCTTTTGTCTTTTGACTTGAGCCTGGCTTCCCTGCTTTGCTCATGGCATAGTGGGCTGCTCTTATGCTGCTGGTGGGAACTCCACTTGTTCACTAATTGTTGTCAAAATGCTATGAGAGTTCCTTGGCTTTGTGCTGGATCAGTGTGTCAATTTTTAGGCTGTTCTATCCCAACTAAGTCCTTTTTGACTTCATCTGCATTGGTAGAGTATTTTGACATTTAATGTTGGTTCTGTCCCAGATCCTGTTGTGTGACTGAGTATAACTTACATGGCAGCTTCTCTCAATGGGAGCATTTGTTAACTGATCTGTTTTCCTGATTCAGTCTTCCTTTTTAATTTTTTCACCCTGAAGAAGTATTTTTATCTGCTTATGCTGCAGTCAGATTGATGCCTGTCTCTGTTTTTCAGCCACCCACCTCCACCTAATAGCCCTTGGTTGCACAATAAAAGTAACAAGTTTTTATTTTGAAAAAAACCAAGAAGTACATGATGACTGAGAAGCGGATGCTCTTGCTTTCTTGCGTCAGTGCTGAACAGTCTTCAGGGATGATGGTTTTGCAGATGAATCAGAACAACTCAGTTGAGGAGGCCTGATCATGTTTACTATGGTCCACACACTGCTCTTCCAGGGGCTGCACTGCTCTTGATCCCAGCTGTTCCACTGGTGGCAGTGGGGCCTTGAGGAGAAGTTTAGAATAAAAACTGATTCAAAGCTGGTAGCCAAGCTTTTTGGGTGGCATTTTGAGATATAAAAACTTTGTCCATACAGTTTCCCTGGAGATTAAGTGTGCAATGGTGTATATGCTTAGCTGACAGTTTTTGCTTAAGTTTAAGAGCCTGCATCATTAATTCAGCTGTGGGGGATTTCTTTCCTGCTTACATATTGGAGATGGCAAATGATACTCCATTGCTTTGTTTCTGAGAAGTAACATTTTATAAGTAGGATGACTGTATACAGTATTTTAAAACTTCTTTTTTCTATGGGTGATGGAGCCCTACAATAATAAGAACTTTTCAAATATGTGATTGGGATAATCTAATCTTCTATAAAGGGGAAGGTCCTGCCTATTTCATTGTTCTTCCCCTCTCGCTTGTTGGACCCTTGCTATACTGTTAAGAAAAAACTAACCTGATGAATACAAAGTAAATCTGTGTTAGGTTAATGAATTTATAAGTGCTAATGTTGAAGTAGGGAAGGGGCCCAAACTGTGCCAATGGGTGCAAGGGGACTGTCCCATTTGAGGGAGCTCTTGGTACCAGCAGTACATACAAATAAGTCTGTTCTTTGCTACCAGGGTTTAGTAAAATATTTAAATAAAGAGAAGAGAGGTTGTCTGGGGTAGAGGGACAAGGGGGAAATCAGCACTTGTGTGGTAATTGATCAGATAGAACTTGTGGCTTCCTTTGTATGTCTGTCTTTTTTTAAAGTAACTTTCTCTTTTGTGTTGTTTTTTTTTAATGGTCTCTGATTACTGATAATTTTTTTCTCTTGGCTGTTTCAGGTGGAGGAGTCCCCAAGTGAGAAGCAAATAAAGAGTCCTCTTCCATCTTCTGAAAGAAAACCTGCTAAGCTAGTTAGGAGCAGGTCTTTAGAAAAGTCCTTGGACCTTAATGAGAATGAAAATCTTCCAGAGAAGAGCAGTGCTTCAGATAGTGAAGAAGGTAAATCTCTTAACAGCTGGGATCTTTGGTGTTCTGTCTCACTTGTGGAGAAAGTTAGAGAACTTTCTGATCTTATGAAACTTGTTTGCTTGTTTGTTTCACAGAATTGCAACAAAAACATTTTTTTATCTTAGTTTCTGTGGGGAAAAAAGGTGTTGGGTGTTTAGAATGAAAACAAACAAATTGTGGTTTTTCTTTTTGTCTTTTGGTGGGTAGAGAGTTGCTAACAAGTTCCTTGACAATGGGGTGGTGTTAATTTCAAAGATGTTTCTTTCCTTTGTTTGCATTTCTTGGAAACTGAGGGGAAGCATTTCAAACTGTTAAGTTTCTGAAAGATTTCCCCAACTGCCCCTTCTTTGCATTTCTACTTTCTTAAGGCTTATGGGCTTCATTGTTATTGATGGAGTAAGCTGAGAAACTTACTGAAAGCCCAGGGAAGACAACTTCCCTGCTTTCAGGAGAGTATTGTGCATTTTCTGAGTCTGATCTGAAGATGAAAAACCTTAGTGGAAATCTTGCAGCAGACTACACTCTCTGTGCAAACAGTATTTTAATGGATCCTAATATACCGACGTCATAACTAATATCTCATTACTCAGTACAAGATAGAGGAAAATCAGATACCTGGATGGCAGACTTGTGCTGAAGTCTGTGGGTGCTTGTCCTGTGGTCCCACAGTAGCCCCTGACAAGTTCTCACTTTCTGTGGTGAGATTTTTCACTTACCCTGGGGAAGTTTTCTGTTCCAAAGGGCTGTAGTTGTTCAGCCAGCTTATTCAACTTTAGTGGATATTCTGTAATATCTGAATCTTGGATTCTGTAAATGCCTCTGAAGTGAAGCTTGCACAGCCTACATTGGTTCCAGGGTTATATGGTGGTGAGCAAATGAAAGACAGAAAAGCCCAACAGTAGTACTGTGCTCAGTAGCAGCTGTATATTTCTTTCATGTGCAGAGAACTTATTTCATCACTTGTTGGCTGGAATAAAATAGTTTAGGTAATTGAGGCCAGTTGTTAATCTCACTGAGAAATTTTGTGTCTTGTCATTTCAGAGTTGACAACTGAAGTTGTTTACAGGTGTCATTATGTGGGGATTGTTGAGGTGTCCAGAAAAGCTTTCAGAGTTATGGATTGAATTGGCTGCCTTCAAGTTGTGATTTTTGCCTGGGGATATGCTTTATATTCAGTTAACTTGACTGTTGTGCCCCCATACTGTTTCTGTGTTGGCTTGAGTTTAGACTCCACTCAATGCATGTCAGGCATTACCATTTTTGTGAATATAACTACTTGAACGAACTGTTGTTTATGCCATACTCCTACACACTTAACAAGCTGCACAAATTAATTTACTCTTTCACAGGTCTTTTAGAGCAGCAGAAAGTTTTGGCCTTCGGATGTTTTACATACTTTGTGTCTTTCCCATCTTCCTATTGTCACATCTCCCTTCTGTCTCTGTATTTTATTTTTATGGCAAAGGTCTCCAGTGGAACTGGTTAAAAAGTAGTCCTGTTGTCTTTCCTGCTGCTAATTGCCTAAATGACAGCAGTAAATATTTCCTGTCATGCCTGCATTAGTGATGTTGAATAAATAGAGCATATTAAACTGGAGATGTCTCTTTAATAAAAAGACAGCTGGCTTCATGCTACTTTTCTTATTTCTCTTTCCTTCCCCAGGACTAGTCTTTTTTTATTCAGAGCAGGGTTTTCTAGACTCACAACATTAATCTTTTCTCTCAGAATCTTCATGCTTAGAATTTTTTTCTTCTGTTTCTCTGTCTGTTTTCTGTTGCAGTTGCCCCACACTCTTACAAGGTGAATTCCTTCACGCAAACGAAACTAGCTTTCCTACATGGCAAAGGTTTACCCATGCGATTAATTTCTCTTGTGTCCTCTGGCTCATACTCAGGCTGCCCATGGAGGTGTCCTGGCAAATAAGGTGAGGGGCAAGCTCAAGACTGTTGTTCTTCACAACATTAATTCCCTTGTCCTAAGCAGTTCTCACCTTGGGGATGGGGGGGTCTGCATCCCACTGGGCACCACTGGCCTATTGACCTGCATCTTGGTGGTTTTGTCCAGTTTTGTACATCAGAATATAAATCCTGAGCCATGACAAACTTTTGGCTGAGCTAAACATTAATATCTGTGGCCTTAATTCTGAATTTCAGAAAACAGATTTTAGTTCAAGCACAGAATACATGTTTCCAGCACAGGGCCAAGAGATCTTTTTAATTTCCTTCAGTCTCTTTAGCATGTAGGGTAGTTTGTTTGTTTTCGATGACCATGTTCAGCAGCATTTAATACTTCAAAGAAAGAAGGGGGAAGCAGGATATTGGAAAAACGGTCTTTTCTGCTAGAAGGCTCTACTGTATACAGGGAGATCATACATTTCTGCTGTCCTTGTGTAATGTGACAGACTTACTGTGTTGTTTGTGTGTACTAATAACCACCTTAAATGTGTGACCTGCAGGCGAGCGTAAATGTCTGTAAAATGGTGCTGTAGGATGGGCACAGCAGAAGTTGGACTTTGCTTTCAGATAGTGATATAGAGGGCACACAGTGTTTGAAGTACAGCATAGTTGAAATTAGGTGCAGTCCTGTGTTAGTAGTCCCCCTCCCTCCCCCATATGAAATTTTGTATATGCAGTGTATGTAAGGAAGAGTAGCCCTGTTACTTGTTTGCATTTTAATCAAAATACTGAAAGGATTAATTTTGTTAAAAAAAATAAATTATTTGCTTTGGGGTTTGGAGGATCTGTGTTTGAGTCACCTGAAGGCAAAAGGTTGTGGGGATCTTTTGTCTTGTGAACTGGAAAAAGGTAGCATTGCGACAATACTTACTCAGGAACTCCTCAAGTTAATTCTGTACTTAGCCTTTGAAGTATAGGAGAGTTCTCTGAAAATGGTTAATACTGCTGATACAGTCTTTAAATAGATGATGTCTGAAACATATTCACTTCTAGGAATTGGTTTTATTCACTTGATTTCAGGTGTATTTGGTTAAAAGCTCCTACCTATATATCTTTCATGCAGAGTGTAATTTTTCCCCATCCCCACTGGTATAGAAATGTTCAACAGTGCCAAGATTTGCATACATACTTTTTAAAAATCCTGATTCTCCCCCAACTCTGTAGAGTGGAAAAATCAACCTTCTTATTAATTTGTTTGATAACCTCTGCTCTTATCGGTTTAGTTCTCTTAATTTGCTTGTGGTGTGTGTTGAGCATTTTGCTGTTGGTTGTTGATGGGGAATTTTAGTAACAATGTTTTTCTTACTGCCCCTTCCCCCCTTCCCCCCCCCCCCCTTCCCCATTTTCTGTCTCTTTTTTTGCACTGAAGATGTCTTTAAACCTCTGTCATCACTGCTGCATAATGGTATTATATTCAAACATTATTTCACAGCTTGCCTTGCAGTGATGAAAATGACCTTCTGAAGTGCAAGGCAGTAATGGGGGAGGGAATAGTCTTGCTGTTGTTAGTCTGAACCAGGACACTCTGGGTAATATGTTTACTTCTGTGATTTTGGGTCCCTAGGGTTCCTTACCTAAAGTCAGAATAATCTCATGTTCTTTTAGCAGACAGCTCCAATTCAACTGTAAATGTATTCAGGTTAAGAGAGTTAGTGTTGATAATTATATGCTGCTGATGGGTTAGAACAGCATTGAAAGTGAAGGAGTTAGACTGATTTGTTTTGTAATAAAGAACATTCCAAGCCGGTCTTAGGTAAAATGCTTCATGTTGCCCTACTGTTGTGAAAAATAAAGGCAGATTCAAGTTTAGCTGTGTGAGTTCAAACAAACTAAACAGTAGACAAACATGCATCTTCATTTGTAACAGACATAAGTGGTTAAAACTGCCTGTTTTGTTCAAATTGCAAGTGTATAAAGTGTATACTCATTCATTGCTGTGATACTGTTTGTGCTTGCTGCTTCATCTGGGATTTCTACAGTTAAATTTTGGGAAGCACAGATGGAAGTGACTTGAAGCTTGTCAAGCTCTTGGTGTATCCCCACTACTTGTTTCCACAGATGTGGAGCTCGCAGCAGCATTTATACATACATGCACCTTCCAGACCCATTGTCCAAAAAGTTTTCAGTTTTTCTGGAGAGCAGCTGTTTGAGTCTTAGCATCCAAAGTAGCTGGTGGGCCTGATATATAAACCCAGGTGTAGCTTGGATTTTCTGAAAATTACTGCTGTATGTGCTAACAACATTAAAAAAAACCCCAACTTCGTTTCTCCCAAGAGATGAGAAGGTTTGTAAGTAAAAACATGTTTCTGAATAGATACTAATGCACTTGGCACTTCATTGAGTATTCCTTACTAGAGACACGACCATACAGAGATAGTGTAGGTAACTTAACTTACAGGAAGTTTTGTAAAGACCTGTGGGTGCTCTTTTTTCAGACTCACTAGAAAGAGGACAGACTCAGAGTTACATAGCTCACTAGCAAGATCTGCATCTTAAGGTAATAAAGCATGGGCTTTGTGCATATCACAAGTTGCCCTGGCTTACCAAATTGCCTTGCATCAGCAGAAAAGTAGTAGCTGTCCTCAGGCATTTCAGATGAACATGAAGTTGAGTTGTTTAGCTCAGGCTCACTGGGGCAGAGGTAACTTGTGTTATCTTGTATTTGCTAAGACATATACAAATAGCTGACAAAGCTGATCTGGTGCTTATCTGGTGGCTTGATCATGTGTCTGGGTCTTTATTTCTTTTTTACAGTGGTGGCAGATTCCTTGGGCATGTCAACGTCCAGCTGAGTAACACTCAACCACAGTAACTAGGTTTGAATTGCCTGGTATCTGATTCCATGCTAGCTGATGCACAGTAGGCAGAGGGGATGTCAACATCAGTACCTGAAACTTCCTGTCTCTTAGCAAAAGAGAGGATGTGGGGAGTCCATTCTGAAATGAGAGATCTGTAATGCTGAAGTCTTGTTAAATGAGGTCAAACTTGCAGTTCACTTGGCCTGCCTTTTGTTAGATTCAGCTGGGAGAGGAAATACAGTGAGCATAAGCTGAAAACTCAGGCTGAATTTCTGGCTTCCTGCAGAATGCTTCAGCACAGCAGAATTTGTATTCTACATGTAATGACTGCATATTGACTGGTTAAATAGGCCTCTTGAAATGTGTGTTTGCTTTCTGTCCCATCTCATAATGGTGTGGAATTACAATTGCATAAGCAGAACACGGCATGGGGACGAAATCAATCCCTTGTGCAAGCACAAAAAATGGCACTCACGCTTTGCTTTTGGGGTCCTATATTGAAGCCTGATGGGATCAAGGAGAGCTTTTTTGGAGGCAGATGTTCTAAGAGGCTTCTAGCAGGCTAGGGGCAGCACTAGAGAGGAAGTATGCTTAGTCAGAACTGGGTTTCATTGGGGACTGCTGTGGTTGTTCAGTTGCTGCATTTGCCTTATCAATACTGACTGCTACCATGCAGTAATGTTTTAAGTGCTGTAACCTTAGCCTGCAGGCAGCTCGTGAACTACAGCATGATATTCAGGCTACCTTTGCATTCGTGACTGGCACTGACCTTTCCTAGCCCTGAGCATTCATTTGTATCAGTTGAAAGGTTGGCTGTCCTGACTTGTGTCTATCTGCTGCAAGATTTGCTTTTGGGCTTCTTGTTTCATTTTAGTGATGTGTGGGGGTGAGGGGGCTTGTTTGTCTTGTTGGTAATTATAGTTGAGGTTTGACTTGTTTCTCAAGCATAAGCAGATTGAGTTGGGGTTGGCACAGGAAACTGCTTGCCCTCCAGGATTACAATTCTATCCCTTATCTCTTGCAAGCGTGGCTGAGACAACCACAAAGCTGAGTCATGCCAGCAACCACCCAAAAGCAGAAATAGCAAAGATCAGTGCTGCAGCCACAGAATGCCACCGGGGTACTTGGTGGCTTTGGAATAGGTGATGGCATCTGAGCCTCTTAGTGCAGTTTTGCGGACTGCAAAATGGAGCAGGGTATCCCTTGTGTTCCTGTTCAATAGGTGTGGAGGGAAGAACTGTTTGGGTCCCTTAGACTGGGACATTACCAGTATTACAAATGTTAAATGCAGAATTCTGAAACTAACCACAAGAAGAAAACTGTTACGGTTTTACTGTCCTTCTTGCTTGTCTTTTGTACAATAGACACACATATTAACGAATATTATGCTAACTTTGTCTTTCCCCAATGTTTTTTGCAGGATTAGTAGAATACTGAAGGCAAAATTAAATGGATGGGACCTTTTGCTGTTAATTTATCAATTTGCACAGGGAAATGGCGGTAGTGGTGTGTATTCGAAAATCATCTCTGGACTTTGTTCCTGAAAGCAACCTACCTACCAAGTCATTTGCTGCTATCATTACTGGGTTTCTGAGAGAGAGAAACAAATGCTGATGCAAGCTTGGGAAGGATTTAAACTGTAATAAAGCTTAGAATGCTATAAAGGTTCTTCATAATACTGTTCTTAACCTGATCTCTCTGTCTTTCTTAGCAGTGAAGGAGACTGTCTCTGACAATGATCTCTATGGGAGACTTTTTATAAACAGAGTTTTCCACATCACTGCAGACAAGATGTTTGAAATCCTTTTCACCAATTCTCACTTCATGCAGAGGTTTCTTAATTCCAGGAGTATAGTAGGTAATAAACTCTTCTCCCTTCTGTCTATATTACAAGCTACTCTGAAAATTTTTACCTCTGAGAATTGCTAAATAGGGCTGAGTTGAATTTTAAGTTTCTCCTTGCTTTAAAAGAATTTTTAAGCTTTAAAGTTTCACTATGAGAGAGGATATTTAAGGCTAGACTGTTGTTTCCCTAGATATGTCCATTTTGGAGTAAAAAGCTCATTTCAGTGCACCACAAAACTGTACCCTAATGCCTGAATTTTGAGTAGATTATTAAGCTGATGCATTCTGTGGGGTATTTCTGATTACATTGTGTCCCAGAAATAGTGAAATTTGTATGGCTGGTGCACAGGCAAAAATTATTGCATCCTCCCAAATGATACTCACAGGCTTTAATTTTCTGGATGAGTAAATTTTATTCACTGAGACCGTAAGAATAGAAAATTAAGTCAAAAAGGGTAATATTTTTTCAGTGTCAGCTTGGAAGACAAAGTGGCAAAAGCTTTTGATAATGCTAAGTGAATCTATTCAACTTAAGGCAAATGGGAAATGACATATTTTCATTTCATTGCTTACTGTTTTCTCCACCCTCAAGTCTATTTCAGTAGATTCAGGTTCAGCTATTTGGAGCCTCACCTTTGTTTATTAGCAAACTACATGGGTATGGTTTTTCCTGGAAAAATCTCACAACTATTTGGAATCAGTTTTTTGTCTTTCCCCCTACTCCTGTTCTCAAACTGTTAAGACATGATAGGGCAGAGATAATGCCCTTCAGGTAATTTTTTTGTGAGATTTTGCCTAACTTCTCATCTAGATGCTGTATCAACCCCTTGGAATAGAGACTCCAATGGCAATCAGTTGAGGACTTTGACGTACACTGTAACGATTAACAATCCACTCTGCGGGAAGTTCACAACTGCAACTGAAAAGCAGGTACTGTGTGCATGTGTGTGTCTGTCTGGTGCCCTTTAAAGCAAGGGACAAGTCAGCTCTATGGTCTGTCAGGGTTCTGACTGTGGAATAAAGTTCAATGAACTGAATGTGGGTCTGCAATTTAAACAGAGCATCCCTAAGGGTGGTTTGCTGCCCCTCTCACCATTACTGAGCCAATGCCTATTAAATGAGAGAGGCTTTCTACCATTACAGATGGCTCTAAATTCCCACAAAACTTGTGGGAAAAAGTATTAACATCTCTTAGGAATTGGAGGGTGGAAAGGTGCAATTAAAGGCTTTCAATGTCCACTTCTGGGCTCCCCAGTATGAGAGGTGAAGAACCTAACAAAGGGCCACTAAGATGATGAAGGGGCTGGAGCATCCCATGTGAAAAATGGCTGAGTGCTGGGAATGTTCAGCCTGGAGAAGAGAAGGCTCAGGGGGTCTTAAATTTTATAGAAGTATCTCAAGGGAGGGTGCAAAACATTCTGAGTCAGGCCTTCACCATCAAAGGCCACAGATTTCAGTGGTGCCCAGTGACGGGACCAGAGATGATGGGCACGAACTGAAACACAGATGATTCCTTCTGAACATCAGGAAACACTTTTTCATTGTGAGGGTGACTGAGCAGCAGAATAGGTTGTCTATAGAGGTTGTGGCACCTCCTTCCTTGGAGGTAATGGAAAGCCACCTGGACATGGTCCTGGGCAACCAGCTCTAGATAGTCCTGCCTGAGTAGAGTTCTTAGACAAGACAAGCACCAGAGGTGCCTTCCAATCTCAACCCATTTGTAGTTGGGCTTTGGGAAGGGTCTCAAAGAAGAGCTGTGGTCATGAGGCAGTGGCCAGCCTTGTATCTGGTACTTCAAGTGGCAGTGGGAAAGTCCTGCTGCTGCCAGTGTTGGCTCTAGCAGGAGGCATCTCTTTTCCCACCCCACCTACACTTGACATTCTTAACTGGCTTTGATAGTGGTTCTTCAGGCTTTCTCTGTCCTTGAGTTCACTTGGAGTTGGCTGATCCAGCGTAAGGAACTTGGGCTGAGAGGGGGCAGAGTAAGCTTGTGTTCCATGAATATGCCTTCTTATTTTTATTTTCTTTTACGATAGATCCTGCACAAACAGAGCCAGAAAGGTCAGTCCTACCAGGTGGATGCTGAGGTGCTGACCCATGATGTCCCCTACCACGATTATTTCTACACTGTGAACAGATACTGCATCAGCCGCACATCCAGTCACAAGTGCCGGTTACGGTGAGCCTGGGTGGTGCACGGGGGAGGGCAGGAGCCAAGGCAGGGATGTTCTGAGTTGATGATTAAAGGTCTGCCAGCAGCACAGAGAATGTTGGGTTCTCTTCTGAAAAATAAGCTTAGTTTATTTCTTGTCACATGTACGCTGTGCTTGTATCTCATTAAAGCAGTGAGAAATTAACCTGAGATGTTGACTTTGAGGTACAGAATTCATCTCCAAGACTGAACTGGGTCCTGTCCAGCCTTGTTTTTGAGTGCAGCTGTGTGAGTGGGAGAAACTGGAAAAAATTTGAGGTGTTTTATTAGAAGGTTTCCCAGACAACCCTGCTAAGGGCCTGCAGAGGAGAATAGTTTCACAGGAATGTGCAGGGAAGATAGAATGTACTTAAATTTGCAAGGAGGGTACTCAAGTGAACTCTGCCTCTCCCATTTGTTGAAAACATTGGAAGTGGTGCTGTCTTTAGTAAGAGCTTTTATCTCAGTCAGTACTCAGGAAAGGTTAGCAAGCCTGGATTCTATTGTGGCTTATCTCAGACTATAAAACTACTGAGAACTCCCTCTCTACTGGGAGAAGAAGGGAAGAAAGGTCCTTGAAAGATGGCTTTGGATTTTTTATGAGTAAAGCTCTGTTCTTCTTTGAGACTTAGACTTGTTTTTTCTAAGACACACAACAACCCTAGGATAAGAGCACAAACCTAGGTATCAACATGGTGCACAGAGCATGCATGTATAGAACAGAAGGCACATGGTGATGTTACAGGTGGCCTTAGTAAACTGTACTTAAAATAGCTCAGGAACTCCACTTGAAAGGAGCTCCTTTGTAAGACTAGAAACACAGTAGGCTTACACTGATTTGTAAGATTACTTAAAAAGTGTATTCTCGGATGGTCAGTGTTCTTGGCTGAATTTACCAGCTATTCTATTGTCCTTTATAAAGAGCTTTGGGGTTCACTCGGTTGTTAGAAGCATCTCTCGGAAGGATTCTAGTCCAATTCATTTTTATTCTGGAAGCATTATTGATTAGCTTGACCTGAGGAATGCAAGGTAGGAATGTCATTTTCCCCTCTTTCATGCTCACAGAAAGACAGATTTTAATTTCTGTGTACTCAGGGTAGGATGTGAGCAATTGATGTATGAGTAGTGATAAAGAATTTCACCTTCTGCTCTTGTAGTGCCCATGTAATAGATCATGTGTACACATACAAAGTAAAAATCACAACTTTATTATCTGGAAGCCTGAATACTATTTTTTAAATATGTGCTAAAATGAGAACGCTTCAGAGGGTAGAAATTGTCTGCTAGTCTGAGTCTGAAGGAAAACATTCCAAATTGTTTCCCATAATTTGGACATTCAGATTTTGAAGCTTTAGCTAGAGATGTTGTCTTTGCTACTCTCTGTCTCTTGTCTTTCTTCAGTGAAAGTGCTACCCAACTGGAAAGCAACAGTAGTTCCAGTTGGTATTTCAGATTTTAGACAGAAGCTGAGGCCTGCTTCTGATAAAGAGATTTCTGCTATCGTTGTGTCGCCTAGAAGAGCCCTCTTCCATTATTGCATTCTTTTTGCTAGGGTTTCTGCAGAAGTGAAGTACAAAAAACAGCCCTGGGGCCTTGTCAAGTCTGTAATCGAGAAGAATACCTGGGGAGGAATACAGGAAAACTTCAAACAACTTGGTGAGGCATTTTCTTCTTTGTGCTGGAGTAAGGAGGCTACCTTTGCTATGTATGTTTTTGTGTCTGTCAAACCTGGCTCCTTGAAGAATGGGTTGGAAAAAAGGCAACACCTAAGCAGTCTTGAAGACAGAACTCCCTGTCGTCAATGTATCTGCCAGTTCCAGGGTATGAAAGAAGCCTTGTGGCTAACAAGGGGCTATTGTATATCTGGCCATAATTGCTTTCAGAAGGAAACACAAGGAGCAGCAGGAAAGCTGTTATTCTCAACTGCTGTGCTTATCTCTAAGAATTTCCTTGATTGTGCATATGAGAAGAGAAGCAGTGGCACTTGGCAGGCTCCATGAATGTCACAGCCTGTTAACAGCCTGGCCAGCCATGGCTGCAGGCTCACAGTCTAACACAGTTCCTAGTCTCAGTCTAACAGTGTCTTGCAGTGCTCTTCCAACTGCTGCCTGGCATAGCATTGAACAATCCTGCCTGGGCTGAGTGTGTACCACCTCTACAGAGTATTCCAAGTGCCCTCTAGCAGCTATAACAGGGGTGGAGGTCAGGGTGTTGTTTGCCAATTACCTGCTTTAAGTTCATGTACTGGAAGGTGTGCTTGTTCCTCTCACTGCCACCTTGCGTATCACAATTTGTCTCCAGTGCTAAGCTTTTCAGCTTTCCATCTTTCTTTTTGACAGTTCATAACTTTATCTTTTTCTACTGCAGAATCAGATCTCCTAATGGAGGAATATGCAATTAATCAGTCCATAGAAGACTCTGGGAAATTACTTGCTCTGAGACGAAGGCGACGCACTTTACACAGGGGTTTGGCTGAATCACTTCCCAAACGCTCTTCCCAACATTCCTCTGGTGACATGGGAGTAGAGTCCCAGGGCAGCTTAATAGGTAGGAATTTTTTACATCAGGTGTTTTCCAAAAGGTATGTTCAAGAAAGCCTAACTTAAAATAGTGCAAGAGTAGCACTTATGTATATATTACTCTTGTCTGTGATAGCAAATGCTTTAACAAGTTCAATCTTGCATAAAGTAGACTTGGAGCACGTATGGTCGCTTTTATCATGAGTATCTCATGAAATTAAGCCTAATATCATGTTCAAATTTAGAACAAACAAATATCAACCAGAATCTAAAATGCTGCTCTGTATCTGCAAAGGATTGAAAATGAGATTGGATCAGGGAAAAAAAAAATTAACCTGATTCTTGTAAAGTTTTTGAAAAATTGCTTTTTTTCTTCAAATAATTGTGCACACAGGTCATGGGTTGATTAAACTTTGCCACTTGCCTCTTGGCCCTGTCATCTCAGTTTTGGTTATTTATTTTTAATGTTAGGAAGTCCATTTCCCATATGCTTCTGTAATTCACTGAAGCATTTATTTCAGTTTTACTGCCCTTAGGCACGACAGACTTGGCCACCAACATATACAATATTAGCTTCACCTAGGGAGATGAGGAACATATGTGCACTAGTTTGCACCAGGGAATGTGTGGAATCCATGACAGAAGTTGAATTGTAAACAGTGAGGTAGGAGCAAGTGCACCTCCCTAAAGGGGGAGACAACACTGAGGTTAGATAGCACTGAGAGAATATTTGGATCAGCAGCATGTGTAAAGGACTCTTTACCTATGACCTATGTGAAATTGCTTCCTAATAGCTTAATTTTGCTACTAGTGCTCCACCTTTTCAGATGAGCATCTCTCGGTGTACACTACAACTTCATGTATGTCCTTTGTCCAGGGCAGGATGTGCAAAACAGGTTGTATTTAAAGATCAGCCTGCCCATGGTGATAGGTGTTCAGTTTGGAGAGAACACACACTCTGTCCCTCAGTGTCTGATCCCTGTTGCCTGATGTATAGCAGAGGGCCTCTGGAAAGGCTGTTTTCAGGACAACAGATAAAGCAAGCCAGTAAGGATGGGACAAGTTACAGGAAAACATGACTGACACTGGTTGTCAGAAAGATGAATGTGAACAGGAGAACAAGCAGGAGAGAACCGCTTTGCAGCCTGTCTCTGCTGTGTGACTAGCAGCACATGTCCATGTTGGTAATGGATGGACTGCAACCTTCTCAGGCTATTCAGGTTTGATGTGTCCGTGCCCCAGCACTGTGTTCTCCCCAGCACAGTGGGTAGGGGGAATTCTGATGGAAGAGCCTGACTGTTCAGTCAGCTTCTCAGAGATGACTGCAAAAATGCCTTGCTGAATGTTGGAGGTGATCCTGTGCACCTACATGACCTGATTTTTTTTCCATCAGAAGTTGTTGAGCTATTCTGTGTGAAGGGCTGGGCACTGACATGTATCTATCTGCAGACATTCTTTAGGAATGTTCTTCAGAACTTTTTAACCTCCTTCTCTTCCATACCCTGTAGGAAGGAAGAGAGATGCAGTAAGTAGGACCACCACCATCATTGTAGTAATGAGTGTCTTGTAAGTACTCACTTGCATTAAAAAGTTGCTTGACTCAAGCTCATCTTGGTCTTTATCTGTGTTTGTTCCTCATTTGCATATTAAGATTGCATGTAGCATGATAAACTAATTTGAGTGGAACATGTGGGTATAAAAGGGAAATGGATTGACTTAGAAATGACATGCAGAATGAAAATGCTGACTTGCCAAACTAGTCTACCTTACAGGTTTCCTTAGGTCTGATCCTATTAAAAAAATCAAGTCTAGAATTTACTAATTCCTAATTTTAAAAGTTCCAAGAGGATACTGTTATTTTTATTTGCTATCACCCAGCTTAATGGTTACTGCTAAGGATTGTTCAGGTAGATATTAAATTTCAGTGTAGTGCTGCCCCACACCATTTTTTTTTCTCCCAGGATTCTTGGAGGATTCTGTTTCCTTAGCTGTCTTTAGCCATTATCTTGTGTTTGTAGCATTGCAACTGAAATTGTTACAAAACTTGATTTTTGTTGTTTTCTCCCTACAGTTTGCTGCTCTTGGTCTTGCTGAATATAACACTGTTCCTCAAACTGTCAAAGATAGAGCATGCAGCTCAGTCCCTTTATCATGTCCAGCTTCAGGAGGAAAGCTCTTTGAAGTAAGTTGAATTCAGAATCTTTGCTTGCTTTCTTCTTCAGCTTATGTGAGAATCTGATTTAAAGAAATAAATTATAAACAATGAAATTCAGTGGCAAGTTTTCAGAAGTGGCTGGGGCTTGCTGTACTTCTGTGGTTTATGCTGAAATCCAGTGACATGTCTGACTGCATCTTGCAGTAATAAACTTTTCCTTTGACAAGCTGTTTTGGGAGAAATGTTAACCTTAGTTTGCATTTATCAGCCTGCTGTGACTCATCTTCTGTGAATATCATAGTGCTGATCACAGAACTGAAGTGTTCATCCTGTGTGAACCAGCCTCTTCTCAAATGGAATGTTAAAGATTCATTTAGCTTTTTAGCTTCTTTCTGTGAGTCTCCTGCTAAATCTGCTCTCCACCTTGTTATGTACCTTTTGCACTCAGACACAAAAAGATGTTGCTTCCTCTTGAATACAATATCAACAAATAAGTTAAAAACCATATCCTGACGTTGAGTGTGGAAGGGATGTGGGGACCTCCCATAGTGACCATTTCAGAATTGGTTAGAGCAACTTTCCTCATAAGAAGGATCTTGCTCCCTGAATTGTGAACTTTACATTGTAAATGTAATGTGAGCACACTTTTTTTCTTGGTGGCTGTTACCTACAAAGGTCTGAGGTACTAGCTTCAAGAAAACAGGGACTGGAATTCACCTGCAGGCAGCTTTTTATGTGCTTTTGTAAGAGGATGCTTTTAGCAGCAGCAGAACAGTGGTGGCAGAGAACAGTTGCTGTTAAAAAGGCATCGAGGCACTTGTTTCATGTTTCTGATGTCATCTCAATCTTTTTCAGCATATCCCCAGAAATGGTATCAAAAGAGGAGATCCCTCAGTATGATAAGGAACAGGTTAAACATGTGAAGGGAGTTTTAAGAGACTCAATTGAAATGCTTGAGCAGGTAGGTCTGACAGTCCTTCCTGGTGATGTTCTTCTTTCTCCAGAACTCAGGTTTTCTCCCTTGTGTTATCATAGGTTTTATATGATGTGGTTCTGGTGCTAGATAAAGTTTTCTTGATCTGTTTTGCCCTAGACTTGAGTTTAGTTAATAGGCAGTGTTTATGCTTCTGATGTTTTGGGTTGCTTTGGTTTTGAATTTGTTTCTTGGAGGGTTGGGGTTTTTTTTTGGTTGGTTGAGTTTTGGGGTTTTTCTTTTGTTTTTTTGTTTGTTTGTTTGGGTTTGTTATTTGACTAAGATGCAAGTACCTATGTCAGTTTTCTTAAACTTGTCAAGTGCTTAAGAGATGTGTTAATGCAGTTCTGAATCATGACAAAGCAAAGACTGGAGTATTTCAAAACAGATTCCCTTTTCTAAGAACATTCATATTAAGATTTGTTTAGTGTTTTTCCATCTTATTATGGGGTTTCTTCATTCAGGTTTATCTTGGCATTTGCTCTCCACAATGCCTCTAGATACTGGCAAGAGCTTCACTTAGTGTTGGTATCAAGGGGCCACCTAATCTCCAGTGAAAAATAAATAAATTCTGCAGACCATGTTTCTGAGAGGCTCTGTAGAAGTTAATCCTCCTTCACAGTAACTTAAAATATCAGGCTCTTGTAAACTACAGACACAAAAAAAAAAAAAAAAAAAAAAAAAGTTGAATACTATTGTGTTTCTCTGATCCTGAAGTCCATGACTGTTAAATCCCTACAATCCCTAGGCTGAAATTTTGACTCAGTAACTGAAGGACAGTAAATTCGTGCTTTAGTTTTTACTTATCACTCATGAATGTTCTGATTTTAACTTCTTTTATTAAATCCTAAAATGTGATGGAATAAATTATTGGTTTAGGAAAGCTGAAGGGGGAGTTCACATGTACCTTTCTCCATCGTTTGCTCTTTGTCCTTCTATGCACTAAAGGAGGTTAGAAAAGGAAGCCATTTTTTATACTCCTCTTTTAGAGGTGTTTCTGCACACACAATTGCTATTAATCTATTAATCACTTTGATCACAGCTTGAAAAGGCCTGAGTGCTGGAAGTTTCACTTAGAGACAAAGTTTTCTGGTTTTCATGCCCTTTTTATTTTCTCTGCTTACTGTCCAAACAGTTCCTAATTCTGAAGTGTTAAGTGCTTTTTGAACACAGCGTAAAAAAAGAAAAGTGAGGATTTAGCCACCTTTTGCATCCAGAATAATGCTTTTTGCCTGGAAGTCCTGACACATCTTAGTGCTTGCTACCTTGTGTTTTCTGAGGTTTTGTCAATAATCTAAATGCATTTTGTGCACCAAAATGCTCTAGGAAGGCCAGGTATTAAAAGAAAATTCATGTTGTGCTGCCATGTTCCTTGGAGTGTTTGCACTGAACATTATCTGTGACTAAAAATGAGTGGGGTGGTTTATCTTCTGTGCTGTTGTCTGGTGAGGTGTTAAGACTTTATCATCCTGGACTGTTAGTATTTATAAACTCTACAGAGTGTAGCTGTTAGGAGAGCACAGTAAGCCAACTGTTTATGGAAACAGCGAGGAGGAAATCACATGAAATCCTTAAAAGAAAAGGAGGAGGGAGACTTCAATTTCCTGGTATCACTCAACCATGCAAGAGACTGACTTAAGTAATTGGCGGGGGGGGGATGATTGTGTCTTCACAGCTGAAGATTTCCCTTTCCATGCTCCAAAGAAGCTTTGACCACTTGAACAGGACACAGAGCAGCAAGACTGAGAGTTAATAGCAACATCAGCTTTTCGTTCAAGACATCAGAACGGATGTGTGTGTGAGGACTTGTGGGGTAGGGATTTTAACTGTCTCCTCTGGACTCTTTACTGTCTAGCTCAAAAGCTGCACAGAATAAAGGTTTGTGGAAGAAGTAAGTCGGGTTCTGCATTGCCGTGGCTTGGCAGTCTTGTCTCTCCTGCCAGCCCTCTACCCTGGGGAGTCTCAATTCCAAACAGGGCAGAGCTCTTGGATCCATCCCATGGTGAGTGAGCGAGGGCAGTTGTACTGCTGGTGAACAGGTCTGAACATTTCAGAGGGGGAAAACACCCTCAGCAGAGAACTGGGCTTTGTCTCTGTGAAATTGCAGCTTTTTACGTCAATGTAGAAAATGACCATCAGTGAAGAGTGTTTTGGAGAAAAAAGAATGTTAGTGGATTCACAGACACAGGATCTTCATAGGCTTTTTTTAGCTATGGGGACCTTGTGAAACAAGTCACCATCTTAAGGATGAATATGCCTAAGATTAATTAACGGGAAAGAGTTTGATAATCTCTTGCATACTGCAAGCTTTGGCACGCTGCCTTCTACCATATGTTTCCAGCTCTCCCAGAGAAATTTCAGCCCTCGGTGTTTTCCCTCCATCAAGGGCTGTGCTTCAGTGCTTCAGCGTGGTGTGCCCACTGATGATGAAACACCTTTTCATGTGCTTCAGGCGTTCTCTAAGCAGGTTGAGGGAAAGAAGTTGAACACAGATAACCCAAGAAGACGAAACGGCCCCCTGCCCTGAAGGCTGGGCCGTGGTTGGAGGTCAGCGCAGGCTCGGGCGGTGCTCAGCCCGTCGGGCAGGGGTGCAAACACGGGCTGTGGGGTAGGGAGGGGGTGCAGGGGGAAGCTTTTCCCGGCCGCGTGTCCGGCCCCGGGAGCAGCGGTGCGAGCCGGGGGTTGAGGGGGGCCCGGGGGCTGTGAGGGGGTGCGGGCGCCGCCCCCCGCGGCCGCCACCTGTTGCGCGGCCCCTTTAAGGCAGGTGTCCCCGCGTGACGGCGGCGCCGCCCCCCGCGCGGCCATTGGCGCGCGCTGCCGTCAGGTGGACGGTCCGGGCGGGGGCGCCGCCCCCCGCACACCTCGGGGCGCGCGCGGCCAATGGCGGGCGGGCGGCGCGGCGGGGGCGGGGCCGCGGGGCGGGGGCGGTGGCGCGCGCGGGGCACCTGAGGCGGCGCCGCCGGCGGGAGCCGCTCCCGGCCCCGGGGAGGGACGGCGCGGAAAGGAACGGAGCGGGGCGGCGGCGGCGATGGAGGAGCCGCTCTGCTGCTGCGAGTACGTGGACCGGCGCGGCCGGCGCAACCACCTGGCGGCGTGCTGCTGCGACTGTGAGGAGCTGGACGACGGCTGCGACAGGTACCGGCTGCCCGGCTGCGGGACGCTCTCCCGGCGGCGGCGTCCCCGCGGGGCTGCCGCTCTGAGGGCGGTGGAGCCGCGCCCCGCATCCCGGGAAACTTGTCGGGAGAGAGGGAAAGGGGAGGCGGCGGGACGGGGCAGGGACAGGGCGGCGGGAGCGCGGCTGCCCAGGTGCCAGCCGGCGCTGTGCTCCCCCCGCCCGCAGGTGGCTGACGTGCAAGTCGCTGCCCCCGGGAGCGCTGGAGAGCATCGCCGACACCATCGCCGACCGGCTGCGGGTCCCCTGGTTCTCGGGGGCCGTGAAGATCAACGTGAGCCTCGTGCCGCCGCTCGTCCTGCTGCCCGTGTTCCTCCACGTTGCCGCCCTGCACTTCCTGCTGGGGCTCATCATCCTGACGTCCTTGCCCGTCGTGGTGCTGTGGTATTACTACCTCACCCACCGCAGGAAGGAACGGACTCTCTTCTTCTTAAGCCTGGGGCTCTTCTCCTTGGGATATATGTACTATTTGTTTCTCCGGGAGGTGGTTCCCCGGGGCCATGTGGAGTATTCCCAACTGGTCGTTCTCACGTGCGGGTTAATCCTTATGCTTGCAGCCCTGTCTCGAGCCAAGAAGGACCCTGGCTACCTTCCCATCCCAGCAGGCGACGAGAAGCCGTTGCACCAGGGTTTGCCTAACAAGAATGTTAGAGGGAGCTCCAGCGGGCTCCATGGCATCTCAGGTGCTGCCAGCAGTCGTGCTGTGAATGGGGAGGCTAAAGGTTATTGCAGGATGTCAGCCGAGCAGCCAGCAGTTGTGAAAAAGGACTGGTGCACTAAATGCCAGCTGGTCAGGCCAGCCCGAGCAGGGCACTGCCGGCTTTGTGGCAGGTGTGTGAAGAGACTGGACCATCACTGTGTCTGGTAGGTTTTGCACTCCTGAGGTTCCCTGTGTTTTCTGTCTCTCTGAGTTCCCTCCTTTATTAAGTAAGCTTCTTTTTTTACAGTCTCTGGGAAATAGAGTTGCTTTTGCTATGTGCAGAGTGCTATGACACTCTTTAAATACAAAAAGCTTTCTATTTACCTTTTAAAAGAACAGTTAGAATAACTGTTTATTCTAAGTGGGTTGACCTGATAGCTGAAAGCTTCTACAGCATACTTCAGAACTGCCTTTACTTCTCTGTTTTTCATCAGTGTGGGGTTGTTTTAGGTGTCAGTTTTCTTGGATTTGTTTTTTTTTTTTTCTTTAGATTTGGTCTGTGGAGCACTAGCAGTTCTGCAGTCAAGTTGCATTAGTGCTCTCCTGGGATAAGGGAACCCAAAGCTACCTTTTAGGTGCTGCAACCATGGGGCAGTAGGGTATAATGTGTCTCAGCAAAGGATACTACCCTTGCTAAAAATCTGAGGCAAGCAGTCTGCTGCTGTAATCCTACAGGTCTATTGCCCTGTGTTTGTAACTTTATATAGAAAAGTTAGAAAGCTTTTTTTGAACTTTTTTTGAAGTTCTTAGCCTATGTCGACTGGAAGCACCTTGGAAATCAGATTCTCTGACAGCTGGGGGAGGGAGAAGAAATAGAAGACAGTTCCTTTTTTTAAGCAAAGTAATCTCTTCTTTCCTTTTGGAGGATTAACAGCTGCGTAGGGGAGCAGAACCATCAAGCTTTCATCCTTGCACTCTCCTTCTTCATGCTCACCTCTGTGTATGGGATCACCTTGACCCTGCACACCATCTGTAGGGGCCGAACTCCGTTTGTGGCATTGTTCTACTGCCCCGGGGCCTATTCTGACTACAGGTGAGATGTCTTTCTGGGAGAGAGCTGGAGTGGGAGTAGGCTTGCTCAGGCAGCTTAGCTCCTTTTCCTCATTCTGCTGTCAGACCTGAACACATAGTGCTCTCTAAAAAACACTGGAAAGCAAAGACATGTCTCTGCTCTTGCCAAGGTGGGCAGCCTGAGACTTGGCGAGAGCTCACCATTTATTTGGAAAAAGTTGAAGGAGCTGGAATTCGAAGTATTTATTGTGTTACATATAGATGTACTTTTAAATATGCTTGCCCCATAATGCAGGTAACAGTCTGACAGCCTGGAATCCACATGCTCTCTCTCCCTCTCATTCCTCACTGTTTATCTAGTGGATGTCCTCCAAGTTATCTGCCTAGAACATGCCCTGTCTGGCGGGGAGGGTGGTGGGTGCTGTTGGACATGAGTTCAGAGACCAGCACTACCACAGATGGGCAGAGTACTGCCAGTACACAAGTGACTCTTCCTTCCTCTACTCCAATTCATGACTTGGAGAGTGAGAGCATCCTGGGGTCCTTAAATAAGGCCCGAGCACCTTTACAACAGGAAGAGTAGAGCTGGGTTGTGTGACAGCAATGTGTACGAGTAGCTCTGGTAGCAGTAAAAGCACTCATTAAATAAGCCCTGAAGCTTTAATTTTGAGAAAGCCTTTAAGGATTATCTGGTGAAAGCAGCAAAGTGAGATCGCTGTGGCAGATGTAGACAGGGATTTGAAAGGATAGTGATTACCAGGGAAAGTCGCTTTAAAGCAGCTGCTCCAGTACTAAATGGCTTCTTTCCCATCTTTTTCCCTGCTGCCAGCTCTGCTCTGTCGTTCACCTGTGTATGGTACTGTACCATTGTAACAGCTGGCATGGGATACATCCTCCTTATCCAGCTGTTGAACATCAGCTACAACGTGACTGAGAGGGAAGCTCGGCTGGCTCTGCGGGACAACACCGGGCGCAGACTGCTGGGCGGGTTAGTGATAGACACTGGCCAGTATAACAGGGGACTGCTGTGCAACTGGGGCCACTTCCTGAGCCTGGGCTCTTCTCCTCCACAGCGCTCTGCCGAGGACATCGTGTGACACCCCTCTTTCTGCCAATGATGTTTGTCATGGTTCACTGACTTTGTTTAGCAGGGGAGCGGCCCCTCCCACCAGGACTCCTTCCTTGCACAGCCTTCTCTCCTGGTCTGTGTGTGGGCTGCCTATCCCCTCACCGACAACACCAGAGGTTTTCCCAGGTGGAATGGTTCTTCTTGTGCTGTCAGCCAGCAATAGGATGCAGAAAAGCAGTAAGCCATATGTGCAGATGGGGAGAGGAAGAGCCTGCTGCCTTTTTCAGCTGTGGGAAACAGCAAGAAGAGCACAAGGTTTTGAGAACTTGAGTTTTCATTAGATGTGAATACTGGCATCAGGAGGAACCTGCTGCTGGGCTTCATAGAGTGCACTGGTTCCTGCAGAGGTTAAGGAATCCCTGGGTTTATACCTACAGTGTGGCATTTTGGAGATGTCAGAAGAGTGAACTTTGGATACAGGTAACAGATGGACTCCTGCAGAAACCAGGCTCTTTGGCTGAGAGAGACTGTCTAGGCAGTCACTGGGCAGTGCTCTCCTCTCTGGTGCATTTATTTATTTATTTTTACTCTCTCTGATTCCATCTAGCTGTGTATATGCTTCTATTAAGTGCCTTTGTGAGCCACGTTTCCTGTAGGACCTTGTAAGATCCCTTTACCTCTTGACCCCTGAAATTGTTGTTCCATCCCTGTCTGTCTAAATGAGTGAAAAGAGATCTCATTGTTCTTTCTGCAAGCTGGGTCTGTATTGGTTTGAAGGCTTTGCTCATGTCCCTCGAAGTGTTTCTGCTCTGGTTATTGGTTCTGACATGTGACAGCAGGTAAATACACTGAGTGAGGAGTTTTTAAGCAACACGTAACAGTGAACTTTGAGGGCAAGAAGAGAGTGCTGTTTGTCTGGTATTACTGTAGCTTTATGGAAATTACCTCCCTCCTCTGTCTATGGGAGAAGGGAGTCTGTGGGAGAGTAGGCAATTCTGCTAGCAGCATGTTTGGTAGGTAGCATCTTGATTGGTTGTGTTGCTGTTAACACAGTGATCTTGTCTCCTCTCAGCCCAGTTACTGTGGAGCTGCCTGACTGTAGACCTGTTTTCTCAAGCCAAGAAGCTAAGGAACAGATCAGCCTTAGGGGTATATAGAGAGAGGTAGAGGATGTGTTGGAGGTGTTTGTTTTTGGGATAGATACCTGTACTGGCAGTTGAATGAACCTGTTAAAATGTGCTCTGCAAGAATGCCATTTGTTCCCCATCAGCCTACAACTGTATTATGGCCCGGTCTTGAGCTTCAGCCAAAATAACAATGTTTTGGTGGCAGCAGTTTCTGGATTTTGTGGGTGGGATTTTTTTGTTGCTTTTTGTTTTAAACCCTCTGTGTATGCTGTTGGCCTTGCAGTAATAGGAAGGGTCTGGCTGAAGAGCTGGGGACCTTGGCACAAGAATTACAGGCTGGGCCTGAGGTGCAAAAGCAGAGATAAGAGCTTTGTCCTAGCTATGGTTTTCTCAGACATGTGCAGCATGTATGGATTATGCCTGCCTCTGGCTGCACAGGCATGGCAAGGCAGGTGGGCGATGTTGGGCAGGTGATACATATTCACTGTGCTGTGTGCAGTAGCTTTGAAGAATGGATGGATGGTGCATGGTGCCAAAAGAAAGCAGGGTTGGGGGTATCCCTTGGGATCTCTGCTATATTTGTGGTAAGTGCTCCTCATGACGTGTCCCATATTAAGGTAAAAGACTGTGCCCCTCTCTGCACTGTTTGGTTTCCTCAAGTGGCACTTTTTATAACCAGCAGATAATTGAGCAGCTGCATTTGGAATGTGGCTGTACAGATACTGAATTTCACTTATTTCCTCGTGCCCCTTTTCATCCAGTGAGCAGTTCTTTACAAGGAGGTAAAGGGACAGCTCTTTTGCTTCCTACCTCTTACCAAGCACAGTAAGAGATTCCGACCACTTCCTTGACCCTAATGTGAATGAAAAGATACCCAGCTGGGCTGTGCAAAGTGTTTCTTTATGACCTTCTGTTTGGAGCTTGAAGCCTGATCCTAGGAGTTCAAACTGAAACAAAGTTGCTTCCACTTGAGTTGTCTGTAGATGTTTCCATGCTCATATGTATTTTGTGACACCTGCTGAGATGATGTCAAAGACCCTGGAGATAAGGATGCTGTGGCAGGATCATCTTAGATCTTATCCTGCTGGCACTGAGGAAGATTGAGGCAGAAGGACCTCCTGGGCTAGACAAACCCCTGCAGTGGAGACAGCCAATTTGTCCATCCCTGTGTGCTGCACACGCAGGAATCAATCATGCACCCACAGCCTGAACGAGCTCTGGGAGCTTTTGCAGCTTTGAGATAAGTGATTTCTCAGAGTCCTGCTACTCCTGTCTGGGAGAAAGCAGAGCAGATTGCAGGGCTTTTCCATGGCAGTGCTGACCTGTGGTGCTCACTTTCTCCCACAGGCAGAGATTGGGTGCATGTTTACAGACTATCAGTGTAGCCTTGTCCCTTGTCTCTCTTAGTGACTGGGAGGTTTCATCTGAACTGCTTACACGGAGACTCTCAGGGCTGTTTTCCCTGGCAGTATGGAATTTGGAGTGCAGATTAGCAACAAAGGACCTGAGACAAATGTAACCATTCCGTACCTTGGTCAAACATGCTCAAGTAGAGTGGGGATGAAGTGCTAAAGTAAATTTCATTTTTTGCACTGGCTCCAGGAGGAACTGAAACCATCCAGGGCACTAAAGGGTTGCAAGGATGGGGTTTTTCTAGGAGGAAAATGCAGTGCTGATTCCACAGTGAGTAGGAAGTTCAGGTGGCTGTAATCTGCATAGCAATGGTGACTGTTTCTTTAACGGCATGGCATTTGTTTACCTCTTCTTCCTGAGAGGACTTGCTTCATGAATGCTTTGTGAGATGAGAAGCATAAAGTAATAGGATATTTAAAAGGCATCCAAATGAGCGGAAGAGTTTCAGTCCTTTCAGATGCATCCTTGGGAACTCTCCTTTTACCATCCCTGAGAATTAGCAGGAAACCCTTGGAGAGTAATGCTCCCTTTGCAGTTATTGCAAGGGCAAACTGTTGTGATCTGGTGTGCTCAGGAACAGTTTCTTTTCTGAGTAATTTCCTGCTGAGCTTGGTACTGATCATGCTGGTAGAAAAATGTTAAAATCTAGGCATACAGAATCAAGCCTCCCTGTGTTAGTAGCTGCCTAGATCCATGCTGCCTGGGGGGTGGAGCAGTGGGAGCATCCTGCATGTGACAGGGGACTTGTGGGTTGTGTTTGGCCTTTAGCCAAGGACCAGTGTCTGACCTGTAAAGCTGTGTGCCTGACAGTGCAGAAAACAGTACCCTGCTGGCTCTTGAAAGTTTTCCGTGTGTGTGAAGAGAGAACTTAAAGCTGATCAAGAGCAGGGAAGGATTTTGGTAACAGCCAGCCCTGATGTTTTCCACTCAGACTTGTAAGTTAGTTAGTCTTGCTTTAGCCATGACCTTTCAAGAGGCATTTGTTGTTTCACAAATAGTGTGGACTTCTGCAGACCAGGCAGCTCTAAGGGGGCCACAGTTCTGGTATTGCTGGTGTTGTAGTGTTACACCCTCCGTGTCCAAATGCCAACACCCCACTGTTTGGTGTCTGTAGTAGGAACAGTGCACCATTAGATACACCCTGTGAGTGGTGGCTTGGCACTCTTTAACTTGTGTCTTCCTGCATTGTGCTTTCTTGTAGGCGAGTCACAGGTTCCCACATCGACTGTTTCTCCATTTAACTTGTCCTCAAATGACAAAAGTCACTGGTGAGCCTGAGCTGGTGCTGCTTGTGACTCCTAATCACATTTCAGCCTTCATGCTATGATGGTGCTTTTTTTTCCCTTCAAAGTAGGTTGCTTTCAAGTGTCTTAATGAAACCATTTGCTGTAAAATTTCTTCTGAAGATAAAATGGATACTGCCTCACTGCCTAATGTCTTAATAATGTGCTTGGTTTTTTCCTCCTATATGAATGTATATTGCCTCATTAGGGCAGGAAGCGTGTGTGATTATGGATGTGTTTTCCTGTATTCCTTTCAGTGAAAAATTCTTCAGTTACCTAGGATTTTTTTTTTTTTTTGCCACTACCAGGATGTTCGTGCAGCAAAAATCTTTCTGCAGACAGGTGAAGTTCTTTCTAAAATGTGGGAATTCAGCCTCCCAAGATCTTGTCTTTATGGAATTTCTCTAATGATAATGTGAAGAGTGATGGGCTCTGAAAAACTGTCTACCTTGGAAGGTTGGTTTTTTGTTGTTTTTTTTAAACCTGAGCTTTATGAAGAAACTTCGTGAAACATTTGTGAGCTTTTTTGAAGAGACTGATGTGTGTATGTTTGTGTCCATTTTGCATCATATTCAGTGTTTCCAAATGGGTATCAAATGAATCAAAATAAATTAATGGAAATGATCTGTGGAGTGGCCTGTTGATTTATGCCAACACACAGAGGCAAGCCGGATTACCAAAAGCTGCAATCATCTCATGGCTATTCAGCTGTGAGCTGGACTTGGGAATAAGGGAGCAACAGACTAAGGAAAACTTGGGAAACAAATGTTCTTCCAGTTCTGCAAAAGCTGACCTTTGGGTTTGTTGGTACTGAGATGAGAGACCTGCTGGCAGTTCTCAGCATCCTAGAAACTAGGGATACTCCCCCATGGTAGGAATTGGAATGGGGATCTTTCATCCTATGAGCAATCCATTATCAGTATCTAAGCAGGTTCCTGGTCTTGTTGTCCTGTGTCTTTTTCCCACTGACACCTGCCCACATAATACACCCAGAACCCCAAAAAGGAACAACCTCTTACTTTAAACCCTTTTCTAAGCCCTATTTGGAAATGGCATGGATATTCTCTGTGTAGGTGGTGGGAAGAGATGTAGCCTTTAATTCTGTTGATATCTTGGGACAGCTGCTGAAAGGCAAGATGACTTTTAATGAGTAGAATCACAGGTGCCTTTGATTGTTCCAGAGCTCTGCTTTGATTTGCCTGGGTGGTGTTTCTGTCTGCTGTTCAGCTGTTTCTGTTTGAAGATAACTTTGCACTGCTGACAACAAGGACCTTCCACCAGGGTTTTAGTTGGATGAGACTGGTGTTTGCAGATGGGTCAAAGCATGACTAGCTTTGTTAACTCCTTTGCTGTTGATGGGGACACAGCTTTTATTTTTTCCCCTGTTGGCACTGTTGTGTTGGCACTGCAGAGCAGGGCCATGCCTGGAGTGGCAGCTCCTGTGCTGGGAAGGCCAAGGTACACTGCTGGGGCAGGTGCCCATAATAGATAACAGGTCTGCAAAGATGTGGGCTGTGGATCACACTGCAGTGGTCCATGGACCCCTCCCAGGCTAACTATTGTCCGTCCCTGCCTATGGGGAGCAGAGAAAATTGTTTAGTATTTCAGGCATTCTTTCAGATTTGGTTTGTGCAGGGCCTGGGGGACTTTGAAATGACTGGTGTACATATTTAAGGAGAAGATGGTTTACCTGTTGTTATGTTTTTTGGGAAACCATGTAAGAACTCTCTAGGGCAGGTGTTGGTAGAGGATGGGGAGTTTGCAATCACTTCAAGGTTCTGTATTTGCTGTTGTACTGCAGTGAAAGTCCTCCCTCCACCCCTGTGCAGGAGAACGAAAGCCTGGCTGTGCAGCCACCTCCCTCTCTTGCTAAGAAAAGCAAGGAGCTGACAGGCAGGAGTGTGCCTGAGCTGTGAAGTGTGGGCTGATGACCAGCATTAAGGCATTGACATCTGCAGCTCACCAAGTATTGGAGCAGGAGGAATGCTCTGGCACAGCTGCAGGCTGAAGCTGTTTCTTTGGTGTGACAAGCTCTCTCGCATGTCGCCCTCCTGTGCGAGCCTCAATTTGCAGAACACCAACATTGTGCCAGGGATTTTAGGGGTATCCTGTGCATCATCTGCCATGGCCTTGCTTCTGCCAAGGAGGCATGAATTGCTACAGCCTAGTGTGGATCAATAGGGAAGGGGCTTCTCATCTCCCTTTTGATTTAGACCATGTTCAGTATGAATGGGCCTGATCCCTAAACATCTTCCCTGTCCCTCAGCTGGATGTAGCTGAAGCTTCAGCTCTGTGCTTGCACTGGCAATAGTCAAGGCTGTCCAAGCACAGTGCCTGGATCTTCTTTTGGCTTCTTGCTGCTGGAACTGTGCAGCCAAGGAGCATCTTGTCAGGAGAATCTTTCAAAGCTACTAGAAATAGAAGGAAACCCTGAAAGGTGAGAGCATTGGAGACAAAGGACAGTTTCCAAAGTGCTGACCGTACTTCGAGTTCTTTGGAGGGAACTATGCTCCACGTAAACAGCATTATTTTCATGGATAATGAGTGGGAGCTGTGGGCTTTGGAGACAAAATGTGCATTGCTGGGGAAAGAATCTGCAGTTCAGTAAACTGGATACACCCCTGAGTAGCCAGTGGTTTGGGGCATCTTTTTAGCAGTGCAAGGTGTAACTTCAATACATACTCAGCCTATTACTAGGGTCAATTCCAGGCTGCATGTGGGCACATCCGTTCTACTGCTCCAAACTCCTTACAGCTGCAGCATGTCCTGTCTCTGGCCGGCTGGAATGCTGCCTTCTCTCCAGATAAGGAAGGATGTGTCCTCACCCTTTGTCCTCTGGATCACTATTGTCCTTACACTGTAAATGCAGGTGGAGGTGGGCTGCAGACCTTCCTTGCTGTGTTCATTGTCAAGTCCCAGTAGGGAGAAAAATTCCAGCAGTAACATGGGAGCATAAGGGCTCGTTCAGGAGTTCCAGGAGCTCGTTGGGCACTACATGGCAGAGACTTCTAATGGAGAAGAATGTACTAAGAACAAGTGGATTGCTGTTAGCACCAGGTGTGGCTGCTGGCTGCACTGGGGCATTAATTCAGGAGCTCAGCCCCAGCTCTGCTCCTCCCTCTGTGTTTGGCTCAGTTGTCTGCAAAAAATACTCCCATTCTGCAGTACCCGCTCTTCCCTGCAACAGGAGTTATCTCCCAGCTTGTGCTTCCTCTCACACAATCTGCCTCTCAATGCAGCCAGATGGTCTGAGCTCGCCCACACTCCACACAGGCACCTTCAGCATCCTGCACTCGGAGAACATGCTTGTCTGACCTGCTGCTGGTCAGGTCTGCACCATGCCTTAGGGAGATGGGGAATGAACAAGTGTTGCAGAGGATGGCTGTGGGAGGTACCTGGGAGTGACAGCTGTCTTCAGATCTGCACCAACAGCCTGCCTGACAAGCCTGGCTTTGTGGGCAGGGTCCTTTTTCTGACCACATCCCTATGTCCACATGGACAAATTCCTGGTGCTAAAGCTCTGGAGTGTGCTGCTGTGCTTCAGCACCCACCCCTGTCCTATGCCACTTTGCAACACTTAGTGCTGGTCTGGGTCCCTGGCTCTGGCCTTCTGTCCAGTGCCATTCAGTTGGCTTGACACAATCTGCACCAACAGCTCAGTTGTATTTGTTTCAGATTTGGGTTTATTGGAAACTTTCAGTGCGTATATGGGTTTTACAAATCATCTGTTACAAGATAACAATAAACTGTTGCCTTCTTGGTGTTACTCTAGTACTTCCTGTACTGCCAAATGCTTTTGGAGAGCTTTGCCTATCTGGCTGTGAGAGGGAAGTGATTCCAGCTTCCTGCCTTATGCTGTTGCTAAGACATACTGTACCTGAATGGCATTACCCTGTCTGCATTGTGCTGCAGGTTAAGGTTAAACAATAGTATGAAACTTTAATTTTAATCATGTCAGCTTTAGCTTATGTAAAAGCTACAATCTGCCTTTTTCTTGGAGTTTTAACTTTTTTTTCTCTGAAGTGCTGGATCAAGTGAAACAGCCCAGACAGACTTGCACAATACACCCTGAAATATTAAACAGCTTGGGAAGTGTTTAAATGACAATTGAGGCTCATAAACATGGGATCACTGCTTGGTACTAGAATCAAAGCACTGTGCTTCTGAAGTGGCCAGTGCTGCAAACGAGGCAGCCCCTTGCAAAAGAACCTAGGTTTTAGACTTTTCATATGCAATGATGTGACCTGGATCATTAGTAAATATGGTTTGCATAAGCATCTCTTCCTCCCATCCAAACTTTCCTGGCACAATTAACTAGAAACAGTGCTCTGGGTGGCCAAGTTCACAGCGGTGGTTAGGGGTCAGCTGACAGTCAGGTCTGTCTGCCCTCTGGACAAGCTGTCACCCTACAGAGTACTGCCAACAAAAAAGCACCAGGTTACTGCTTAGGCAAAAAGAGGTGCTGTTCATTTCTGTGCTTCCTTTGATGGAGGAGGATTCATGTCATTGCTGCAGCTCTGCATGTGGAAAGGGCACTGGCCTCAAACACACCCTGTGCTAGGCTTTGGTTATCTGGGCTTCATAGCCACCAGCCCAGACACCCCTACAGAGGCTTGTGGGGTCTTCCTCAAGGAGGAGCTTGAGGGGAATGACTCCATGAAGTGCAATCAAGTCCATAAAACTGTCAGATCGGCTTCCATCTATGCTTCATTTACAACAACGACCACAGGGAGCTCTCTGGCTGTAAGACCCTCTGCACTTGGTCAGCTTTCCCCCTGGACTTTCTTCAGTCAGCAGGGAGATAGCACTGAACAGAATTGGTCTTTTTGTCTCCTTCCCATCTCACCTGACTCTTTTCTGTCATGTTTGAAAGTTGGGGAGAATTTCAGCCACTCTCCTGCGTAGCTGGTTTCTTCTTTCTTCTCTTTCCCTTTCCTTTTTCATCAGTAATGGGTACTGCCTCCACGCCTTGAATGCGTTCAGTGTAAGTCTCCTTAAAGAAATTCAGGACACAAGAACAAAGTGATGTGTAGATGTGTATATAACATAATAGGCAATCAAAAGAGAACTTCTCTTTGAGGGGGGAATTCAAATCTTGAGGATTTGTCCTTTCTGCTGTTAGTGAGGACTGTCACATGTTAAGCATCTATGTGCAGACCATTTAATTGATATGTCAATCATCCTGGGAAAAAATAACATATTGTTCTTTACTATTCCTCTCCACCAAGAATTTTGCTCTTCTCTCTGACAGGATTCATTAGCTGGTGTTTGCTTAGCACTCTAAAGATGAAAGAAGTTTTCTGAAGAATAAACAGGGCTTCTGAAAGAAGTTTCTTTAGGAAAAATGCAGGGTCATTTGGTCCAGACCAAACCCTTGGGAGTGCAGGCAGCTGAGCTCCAATTCTTACCTGATTTTAATAACCCCATCAAAGGTGCCCTGCCCTGGGTTCCCATACAGGCAATAGGGAGCAACAGTCCTGTCTAAAGAATACTTTGTTATGGCAAGGTTTTAAATGCCTTTTGCCAGTGGGGGAAGAGATAATGAGGAATGACAGGTGATTATGCTCCTAATAGGAGGTCATATGTAGAATGAATCCAGTCTCTTCCTGGGTCTGACTTTCCCCTGGTTCCTCCAGTTTGCTGGCTTGTTAATGTTAAACTGTGCATTATTCAAACCTTACTGACACAGCAAGCTAGAACAGGTTTGCTCTACCACATAGGAGGTGAATTTAATTCTTCCTCCAAGGTGCTGCAGATCCTGTTGGGGCTGTGCACAGGCACAGCCTATTCATGACTGCATGCAACTACCATGCTTCCATGAGGAGGCAGGTGAACAGACTTCTGTTTTTTGCTGAACTTTGGTAATAGTTTTTTCTTCCTGCTAGAATGCATTTTATGGGACAAGGAATAGACTGGGTGTGTCCAGCTCCAGTCATTAGTAGAACTGATTGCTCTAGTTTTTGCTGCCAAGTCAGGCTGGTGATGGCATAAATGTAAAGACTCCTTAAGTAGGATTTCTAGTTGATCAACTTTGGATTTGTGAACTAAATCATCTGCTGTGGACAAAAAAGTACTATGTAATTCACAATCATTTGGCTTGCTATAATTGTACTTAAAGATTTTCCTAAGGCAGCTTTTAGCAGAAGCTGCATGGCTAGATCTGCTAATCAGCTTAGGAAGTTTCAGCTACTTATCCTTACTTAGGCTTTCACTGTATTCTCTTTTTTGTTCAGATTCAGAAGCCCTGTGAAGGGTGCCATTATACTTTCTTTTCTAGGCTGCATGGAAACTTAGCATAAACCTCTGCTGATGTTGTCTATGCATATCACAGAAGCAAAACACCAGGAGCATAGAACCTGTTTAATGTGTTCCTGGGGAGCAGCTGACCTGTCAAAAGTAGTCCCTAAAATAATCTACAGGGTGTATTAAACTAAAGTAAAAAGAACTGCTGGCATATACTTACTTGTTACTGTGTTCAGTAGCAATCTTCAGCCTCTCCCATAAGGCCCTTTTTTCCTCCATGGTATGATCAGACCATGCCCAGAAGCACTTCCTCATGAGGCAGACTGTGTGGAAGGTACTTGCTCTCTCCTCCTGAGTGGAGAGATAATCCTTGTACTGGGGAGGAGGACAAAGAAACAAGTGAGAATGGCTTTTTTTCTTCTTTTCTCTCCCAACCCCTAGCCCAGTAAATAGAACAGTGCTTAGGCTGTGGCAGTGAAGGGAAGTGAAAGAAAATCAGCAGGGAGCAGGGTGAGAGAATAGACGGTGGAGGAGCAGTGTGCAGGAGAAAATTCTGTGAGGAAGAGAGTGATAGATAGTGAGGAGCTGAGAGAAGGCCTCTGAAAAATGGAATAATGTTGCTGGAATGGGGATAGCATAACTCTGCAAAGGTTGTGCTACAGGTGAGTGAATTGGCACTGTGGTGAGGGGAAAGCGTGGCCGCAGCCAGCTCTCTCGGTATCATTTCTCCACTGTGGTGCAGGCCAACCTTTAGCCAGCTCCTGAAGCCCCATCTCAGTAACATAAAATAATGGAAGTCCTCAGCCCGAGACATCTTCTCCCTGAGCCTCTGCTGCGTGTCCTGCAGCCAAATCATCAGGCATTTCCTCTGCAGGCCCAAGCTGTGGTGCCTTTGTGCCACCTGAGTGAAGACAGCAGAGACAGCAGCTGGTTACCTGAACTGGCGACTACCTAAGTATAAAGCCACAGAAAACTGGGTGCTCTAGAAAATCATCTCAGCTTTTTGGGGCTCCCCCAAATCCAGATTTTTGATGGCTGGAATAACTTACAGGATCCCACAAAGAGGGGTCAGCATAAGGAACAAGAGCAGTCTCTCTACCAGGCCACTGTTGCATCACTTCTAGAGAATACCCTTTTGAATGAGATGCTCAGTTTAACTGACTGTGAATGGGGCAGAGGCATGGCCTGTAACAGCTTACTCCAACCCTGTCCATAATGCTGGCCAGCAGGGTGGACATAAGGAACAGCTTGTATCCATCTACTTCTTCCCAGCTGGAGGCCTGTGTGCATTTTGGTGAAGTACTGAGAGTAGCTCCAGTTCCAGTGACTTAAATGGAAGCTTTCCAACTTAGCCCTGGGCTCTGGCTAGATCTTCAGGATATGGCTGAGTGTTATCAGTCTGCCCCTGATAAGGGATGCCAACTCAGTCACGTGAGGAAATGTTTCTTTAGCAATACTCCTGCCTCAAGGTCTTGGATGCTGCCACTCGCTGTTCTGCACTGAGGATAGGGCCAGGATAGAATAGGTTGTTGGATTATCACCTGTTGTGTCCTGCCACTAGCAGTGGCCAACTCTGCACCAACAACTTCAGAGAGAGGGAAAGCCCTGATGATAGGCTGGGGTTGACTCCTACAGCTAAAGTTGCTTGGCAGTATCTCACTGATAAGCTTTGCTGTGGAGTAAGAGAACTGGTAGGTGCATGTCATATAATTTTTTTTTCTCTTTTTTGCTGTTTAATCAGCTATAAGTGAGGATGCCATCCCTGCAGGTTTTTAAAGGCTTTTCATGGTTATTGTCAGGTGGGCTGATTTAAAGAACTAATATAGGGCAGGATATGCAGGGAGAATTTTTGCTCTACCTGGCCTAAAAGCCTATTAAGGCTTCTGCTATGTGCTGCATCTACTCTTTTTCCCTTCCTCCTATAGCACCAGTCCTTTATCCTCAGCACTTACCACTAGGTTTTCCTTGGCTTGCTCCCTCAGCCTTTTCCATGGCACTATTCCCAGATTTCTGAGAAGGACCTTCTCATAGTGATCTCTAGCCTTTTTCTGGAGCTGCTGCTCTTTCTCCAGCTTCGTCTGCTTCTCCAGCTCTTTCTGCAATAAAAAAGCAGTAGTTTTAATTCCCTCAGGATGAAGAGGGTATTAAGCAATGACAATAGATTATCATACTGGAGCTGGACGTTCTGACCTGACAGGAAATAGAGATCTGCATCATCTTCAGCACTGCAGATCAGACATGACCCCGTGCAGTAGAACCTGTGTCCTAAAGCAAACTGTTTTCTCCTGGGAGATGATGGTATTCCTGGACACTCCCTTGGGCTGTGTACCAACACTGCAGTTTGGAGTTACTGCAGCGCACGCATTACCTGTGGCTACCACAAGTGCTGCTGATATAGCAGGAACCTCCTCTCGTGTCCAAAACATGTCCAAAAATGATTCTGAGTTTATGCATGGACCCTACCACTTAATCTAGCCTAAACATTTGGGGAGGGATGTGGGTATTTCATAACTGTACAACACTACTTTTGACTGATACTCAGGGATGAAGGTCAAACGTTCTAAAACACTCAATCCAAGTAGAACAGTAGCTGTAGGTTGAATTCCTGTAGGACTTCAAATCCGCTATTTGGGTTATTAGGACAACTCATTTCCAAGTAACAATAACGAACTGCAGCTATTCCTAGGTTAGCTCCAAGGAGAGGATGCTTCTATTCTTCCAGTGAAAAGCTGCCCTTGATATAACTATCAGGCTTGTTTACTTCTGAATCATGTGTTTGTGACTGGAATCACTATGTACATTGGAGGGGTGACAAGAGTGGAAGGAGTCTTAGAGTAGACTGAACATGCTGCCACTGTAGGGGACTTATGTGGCTGTGTCTTAGCAGAGAGTGTCCAGCAGCTGGGTCCTCTAGTCCTGCTGAGGAGACAGACAGCATATACTTCCATGTTTAGGACACACTTCATAGCACGTTTGGGACACAGCCCTTCCCCTAACGCTGCCGGGAAGGGAGCAGATTGTGAGTCTGTATATTGGATGCTGTGCTGTGGAACTCTGCTCTACCAGTGAAAACCTTCAGTTCACATTACTCTGGCTGCTGGCTGAGTACCAGTGGGTAATGGATCTTCTCCCCTATCCCTGCTAAAAAGGAAGAGACAGGTGAGGCATTTGGTCACCAGCTTCTGCTGCCTTCTCTCCTCCCGGCGTTTCTCCCGCTGTGCTTCCTTCTCCTCGGCTTCCTTCCTCTGTCGTGCTTCCTCTTCAGCCTTCAGCTGAGCCTTGAAGTGGAGAAAAGTGAAATTCAATTTGTTTCATTTGACCTTTTCCATGAACACAGATCTTTAAACTTTCCTGGTATTCCTCTAGTATTGTCCAGTGCCTGAAACTTCAGAAGGAAACAGACTTTTTCAGATACTAGACATGATCTGTGCTCAACAGTGAACTCCAGGAGGGACAGAGAGGAGGGACTGTCCATTTTACCACCTATATACATATCTATATCTATCTGTTTTTCTATGTATGTACATGTTTATCTTTTCTTGCTGTAAGTTATAGTATTTGTCCACTCTTCCTCTAAAAAAAATGTAAACCATACACCCAGTCATTTATTGAGAACTTGATTACTGAAGTCAGTTCTGAATCCCTGGACTCTGCTCGCAACTTTGATTTCCACATGGAATGCAAAGCAGCATTCCAGGTAACCAAACATTTCTTCCCCCAGACACTGAAGATCACGCTTTCTAATCCTAATGCAATTTACTAACAATGTTTTCAGTAACAGTTTAATACCCTGACTTGAGGAAGGCTCCTCTGTTGGATGTGTATCCCCAAATTTGTGTATTAACTGTACAAACATTGTCAGTATCTTCCCTCTTCAGTAGAGATTTGCTAGAAAGATGCAGATTTTTACTAGGCAAGACTGCATGTCCTCAAGCTGCATGTGACCAGAGAGGAAAGGCAGAAAGGGGAACCCCACCACTGCCAGGTTCCATCAAGTGGATCTCTGTGTGCACTTCCACCCTTACCATTCTCATCAAAGACAAGTTACAGTCATGGGGTAGGTGTGAAAAAAGTGTTGGGTGGTGGTAAGGCAGGCTGCTTCTAGAACTGCAGCTTCAAGACTAAGTGTCTGCCTATGATACAGAAGGAAGTAACTACTTCCTTTGATGTGTGATGGACATTTGCTATCTCACAAGTCATAAAACTCCTGCTTTGGATAAAGGGCCTTTTCTCAGTCCCTGACTCTGGGGTTAAATCAGCATTTCTCGTAACTGGAATGATGTGAAAGACACTTTATTTCATTTTCTGCTTCCCTTACCAATTTTTCCTCTGCTTTTCGTTGTTTGGCTTCTTCTATTTTCTTCTTCTGTTCTGCCCGCTGAATCGCTCTCTCCTCCATCCCTACAGAAACAAAGCACATAAGGCTGAGTGGAAATGAGCTGTGGTGTACTGGCAGAAGTTTGGTGACCAAGGATGCATCACTCTATGTCCTGGCAATGCCAGCAGAAAGGGACTTACTTCCTGCTGCCCCTTACAGCTGGCAGTGTCATGAACCTATAAACGTGTGTGAGATGACTCAGGACCACAACAATTACACTCTCCACCCTCCTTGGCTGACAGCCACAACCATGAGGTTCAGTTGTGAAAGAAGCTGTGTTCAGAGGGTTTGTCCCTGCCTTTCCTGTTTGAGGGCTGAGGCTCAGGGCCACATGATTTAGCAGCAATTGCTCTGAGGTCTCCAGTAAGCTCTAATTGCTTATTTTAAAGCAGTTTCATGACAGAAAGCATCATTGCCACAGTGACATACAGGTACGTGGTCCCACTAGTACGAAACTACTGCTTAATGCTTCTTTTGGAACATAAATTGCAATGCAGTGATTTTGCTGGCCATCAGCAAAGGTGTTACACACAGAATATGCAGAGGAGTTTGGAACCTGTGATTGCTTCCTCTGCAGTTGCAAACAAAGCACAGGCTGGAGCAATCAATAACTGGGAAGCATTGAAATGTTTTGAATACACGACATTTCTTCATATTCTTTTCTTCTCTCAGCTGTCCCAGGATTCTCTGCCAAGGGAAAACCATTCAGTGGTAACTTCTTCACTGAATTTTTTTGTGGATCTTTAAACACAAGCACTTGAATGCTCTGAAAAATATGCTTGCTGTCTCTAAGGTGTACAGAGTTCAGGCAAATCAGGGTGAATGGTGGCTTGGACTAGGTAGCATTGGAGCTGAACACAAATAGTGAAAGGCAACTATTAATGTCCAACGATCATGGCCAAAAAGGTCTGGTGATCCCAAAACTATTGAAATATCACAATGATTATATTCCAGACAACCTTTTATGGAGACTGTCATTACCCTGCATTCATACAGAAGAACTTGACCTATGGATGTAAGAGAACCCTGATCCAAGTTTACTGATGAAGAGGCTATGTTGCTTGTTAGTTGTGTATATACTGTTCCAGTGTGGCCAGAGAAAGAGAGATCTCTTACAAAAGGCAGGGATCTGGAGTTTCTTCCCCAGCCTGGCTACTGTTGTCTCACAAAACCTTCTCTAGGCATGTAATTCCCTCTGAAATCTCAACACCTCTGTCAAAGCTGGATGAAAATGACTGGCCAGTTCAAGTGTCACTTGGATGCATAATGAAGGGAATGAGACTGATGGCAAAAACCCTGTACAGCTTCTCTCTCTAAGTCTTGTCACAGCAGAGACAACCACAGGTGTTAGGAGTAACTGCCACAACAGTATACTAAGTGTGGACATGAGGAGTTTGCAGTGTCTCAGGTTTTACAGATGCCTGACTCGGACCGGAGAACAGCTCACTCTCTCACAGCACTTGTCAGACTGGTAAAGAGAGTGCAGAATATTACTTGCATAAGATCATCAACCAGTAAAGCTGAGCAAAGACAGACATTTCCAGATAAGCTATTGAGAAAAGTGGTCTGGAATGGTGTTTGCTATCTAGAACAATACCTTTCAGTATGGGATGAGGTGAGGTCAGCCGGCTGGAGGGCCTCCTGCCTTGCATTGCTGCCCTTGTGTTTTCTGGCCCATGAGAATCAGGTGGGCTATGAAAGAAAAGAGTAAGGAAATTCAGTGAATGTGGTCAAACTATGTCTCACACGTACCACTTATGGCCTTGTAGTTTCTGTTCTCCACTGTGCTGCGTTATTCCTGATACACCTTTCTTCTGCTTGAAATTGGACTGATGATGCACCCTGCAAAGGAACTCGGTTCCAGGGCTGCTGCATGGTCTGAAATACGGAGGATGATGCTCTCTTTTCTCATAACTAAATAGATCCCTGTTGCTAGTGTGGGTGATGCTAGTGTTGCTGTTTCCAAGTGGATCCTGCATGGATCACCTGATGTTGAGCCAGCACAGAAAGGAAGAAGGAGAGAGAACTTTGGCCACTCTGATACTTCCCTTGAGAGTGAATCACAGCTGCGAGGAACAGCAGATAGCAATAGCATTACTGAAATGTGCCTGGCAAATTCTGGCTCAACTTGAGTGGGACTGAGATGTGATGACTAACTGACCCTGCTTTATTGAGGGCACATACCTCAAAGGGGTTGTATTCTTGCATCTGGATTGATTTTCCTCCCTGGTTTGAGAAACAGAATTGTTAAATGTCTGGGTTACAGCCATAGCTTGTGCTGTGTCTTCTTTATCTCTTCTGAGCTTCTGATTTTCCTGCAGTTTAAGGATCAGCTCTTGCTGTTTCTGAAGCTGCTGTCTCTGCTCCTCAATCACACGTTGCTGGAAGGCGTGACGGCGCTCAAAATGACTCCCGTAAGCAGGAGATGTCTTAGGACTGAGTGCCTGAAACTGCTGGAGGACTGTGACTATTTGATTCCCGTACATAGCCTGGTCCTGGGCACTCAGGGTTGCATGTTTTATGGTAACCTCCCAGGCAAATCTGGGGTTTCTGCAGAAATGAGATGTGTGAACAACATCCCAACAAGACTGGTCTCTGGTCTGATCAGGCAGTTCCTGTATGAGGCAAGTTTCAGTTGGCTAGGGGAAAAACAAATGAGGAAAATTTGGCATTAATTAAAATCAAGCACTCTTCCGCCCTTTCTGCATAGTGTTTTTTAATGCAAATCTAGTGAGATGCCTGAGAAGTAGGGTAATCTCAGCTATGCAATCTTTATCCAGTCAGGTCAGAGAGGCCCCATTATGCATAAAACAGAGGCTCTGGGAAAGAACTCTTAAGGAGCTGAGTGCCATTTCACCAGCAGGAAGAAATCCTGATCAGGCAAGAGCTTTGGCAGGAATACATCCTGACTGTTTTTTTAGGGAGCACATGTTAGGGCAGTTCATTTCTCGGGCATTAGCACACTCCCTTTTGGACTGTGTTGTTCCCACTCAGTGCTCAGATGGAGAATAAAATTAAAAACAGTTATTGAAGTGATCTACACAGCTGCTCTACTCAACAGCCCCTTTTAAATGGAAGAGAAGTCTACAAGGAGCTGCTTCCTCAAGCCTCTCCCAGCTTTGATAGATGTTACCACATAACAGGTGCAAAGTGGGGAATGAGGCTGCACCTTTCTGACACATGGTCATTCTCTGAAGAGGCATTCAGCTGTAATGTCTGCTTTCTGATTCCTAGATCAAACCCTAATTTCAGTCCCATTCCTTCAGCACAAAATTTTATCAGTGCAGCAGAAGAAAAATACGGGCCTACTAGGATAGTATAAGCACTGAAAGAAATCAACTTTTGCTTACACTTAAGCAAACAGAAAGCTTGACCTGTAATATGTGTGTGTGAGCTCTAATGTTGACATCGAGATCATGCAGGTTTTATAGACAGAATAGAATGTGGGGATCCAACCTGACAAATGACAATTTAAGGAAGCAACCTCTGATTCTCCTCTCTAACCTCCCCGTGATGTGCATTATCCTGAAAAAGCCAGTGACAACCTTTTTCTTCCCCCCATACTTAAAAGCTGGAAAGCTGCACTGGCATGAAAAATATCTCTTGTCATGCAGTCAAGTTATTCTTTTTAAGTCTAAGCTGGCATCAAAGATGTAACTAATCTCTCAGTAAAAGTGATCTGGGGGTGGGATGCTCATTGCAACTCAGAGTACATGAAGGGTTGTTCTTTGGCAGCACTAGATATTATTTTTATAACTCATCCATCGTCCTTCACATTTGCCTCTGATTTTAACACTTCACTCCTGAACAGCTGCAGGCAGGTATTTGGGGTCACCCTGGGAAAGAAACTTTCCTATGGGACAATGTACTCTTTATTTCAGACTGCATGAAGAAAATACTTTCTAAGAGTACCGAGATGCCAAGAGGCAACACTACATGGGAAGGATTCACCTTGTCTTTCTGTAAATCTTGATGATGGTTTACTTCTGCTGTCCCAGGCTTGTTAACTTCCACTGGTCTGTCCCCACCTTTCCCCAGTGACACAGCCTCCAACAGCTGTTCCATCTTTCTCTTTGTCTGCTCCCTCTTGATCTGCAGTTCTCGCTTTTCCGTCTCAGCTCGGCTCCAGCGCTGCCAGGCCAGAAAGCAGCAGCGCAGGAGGCATTGCTGGTGGTGCTCCACAGCCAGTTGGGTTTTCCTGAATGAGAAAGCATTTGTGTTATGGCAGGAGTGAGGCTTCTGCCCAGGCACAAAGCCACATAATTTCCTGAGTGTTTTTGCTGCTTAACTCTGAAGGTCCTCTGAAGTTGTACAGAACTCCTCCAAGGAGGAGTGGGAGGGCAGAAAGGATGCCTGCTATTTTGAGTCAAGTTTTGCTCGTTCACACTTTGCAATTTCCTGTGTCATCTCTGGGATGCAGGATAGCTGCAAAAGAGGTATCGTGTTCCCTGGCCAGCTGCTTATGGGGAAGTGACAGTGTCTCACCACTGCAGCCTGCCAGACACCTGCCAAGGGAAGCATTTTCTCTGGATGATAGGGAATTCATCCAACAGCCTCCTTAATGAAAGGCATTGGCTAAAATGATCACTGCTATACTTCTACTGAAACAGCAAATATATTAATCAGGAATAAATTTGGCAACTCATATTCTCTGGAGTCCAGAGCGAGCCAGGATGAGATTTCTAGGAAAGATACCTACAGAGAGACTGAGACAGAGGCTTATTGGGAAGTGCTAAAGCTCTTGTTTATATCTGTTCTCCTTTTCATCTGTGCCACAATGCCTCTGGCAGACTGCAGGCAGTGTAGCAATTTTCTCAAAAAGCTGCTGTTTCCCTCCTGCTGGATAACTGACAAGCTCCTTTTACAGTCCCTGATCACTGCTCTGCCCAACTACAGCTGCAGTAAGAGGAATTCCACAGTAAAGGGTCACTACCTGTTTTGATCTTGGAGATAAACTTCCAATTGCTGTGTCTCCTGCTCTACTTTCTGGGCCCAAGTATAGTTTCTCCAAGCTCGCAGGGCCTTCAGTTGGCATCTCCAATCAGCAAGGGCTTTGGCTTTTCCCATTTTAATTCTGTGCTCCAGAACGACTTTCAGCCAAGCAGAGAAATGTCGTTGCAAGCACTGCATGGAAGAGTTTCAGAAAACCAATGAGCAAGACAGAGCCTGTAACACAAATACTGATCCTCTCTGCCTTTTGCCTATTCTGACTTTCCTTTCTGACGTTCTTTTCAGAATCTTCATTTTCAAAAATTATCTTGAGGATTAAAAAAAAGTATTGCAGAGCATGTGTAGGTCTTCAACAAAAAGCAGAAAGGGTCTAGAAAGAGACATATCATGGGGCTCTATGCTTTGGAGTGAAATGCACTTAATTCACCAAGTGTAAAGGAATGAAATGGGTGAAGAACATAGAATTTCTAGAAAAAGGGAAAATACTTTCAAATCTAGAAAATGTCCAAGATGCTACAGGTAAGAACACATCTGTGAATAACTGCCGCTTTAAAAAAAAATTAACTTAGACAAAAATCAAGACACTTCCTAGAGTGAATTTATGACATGGCCTCAGCCTATCCTTGTTCTAGCAGGAAGCCAAACCTTTCCTCTATTGAGTAATTAGACTCGCTGCCTTTGGGAGTAATTTACATTGTACAGAGCAGCAATTTGCTGTATAATCTACCCCATAATTCTAGCCCTGTCACTGCAGACACTGTTCATTTTGATCCTCCAAGTGGGTCAACTTACAAGACTCTGCTGTTCCCCTTCTGTCATAACGCCTTGTGTTAATTGCATTCCTCTCTCACTGAAATCTTCAAATGGAGACTTACAAAAAGTCAATGCATTAGCTGTTTCTTTCTGCTTTAGGAAAGTAATCAAAATGTCACTATTGCTTAGCTCAGCCAAGCTGTGTCTTCTCACATTATGCCAGTCCTGAATTGTTCTGTGGTTTTATTCAGGCTTATCTTCACAGCTTAGACTGTGCTGGAGAGAGGTTGTGTACTGCTAAACAGCAGCCACGCTCAAATCCAGCAGATGGGCAGATGGATTGAGCTGCGAGGAGAATCACCATAAAAACTACGGGATTAATCTGCTGAAAAAACCCTCTATTTAGATGTAGATATATAGACATCAACAATGATGACTGCTCTACGAATTAAAAACATTATGTGATGGATGGCATTCATATCTACACTCAGGAAATCTTCCTTTGCTGATACTGCCCATATAAAATTATTCAGTACTAAGAGATCACTCTTTAGCTGTGAGTATTTGATATACATTTTACCCAGAGCTGACCATGCTACCAGAATAATGAAGGTAAAGCAAAGAGGTTCCTGCTAGGAGTTATTCAAGTTTGTTTGCCTCGAAAGAGCTGTTGCAGTAACGCAGAATATCCTACTGCACCCCAGTGGAAGAGGATTCTTGAGGAACCCGTTACTGTGGATGTGCTGGTGTGCATCAACACTCAGAACCACAGCTCAAAATTCATCCCAGGCTGCAGAATTTCTCTTTCTTCTCCCTGTTCCTGAACTAAAATGTTCAAGGCAATCTTTCAAATGCCTTCCCACACACACTGTAAGGGCTTCTCAGGCCTTTTTTCTGCCACTTTCCCCTTTTATTTCCTTCCTTGAGGGAAAACAAATCTCACTCCACTTCCTCCTCTGTACATCTCCTTTTTTCTTGATTACAGAAGCCTTTATGGTCTCATCTGTCTTGAGAACCATGTCTTTTCCACAATTCTAAGTGTAATGTCCCACTGAGTGCACTTGAGGCACAGGCCCACTGGGGCTGGCACCTCAGGATTTCTTGCTACTAGTCTTACAAGACACTTTTTGCCCTGATTTCCTATTTTCTTCATATGAGGAGGTCTTGGAAAAAGCAAAAACTTCTGCATAACCAGGACATTTTACTTCAGTTTTGCAAATGGTAGCCAAGGGCAGGTCGCTTGGTCTCAGATAAAGAAAGGTGATGCTCACTCTCTGATTACTGGTGTGAATCCTGCGCAGCAACTCCTGAGTCTTTCTCTGTTTGTCCTCTCCTTGCTCTTCTCTCTTCAGGACCAGGGGTGGTGACACAGCAGCAGACACCTCTTGTATTGAGAGCTTCTGCGTTTTTTCTTGTCTCTTCTCCCTGCAAAGTGAACAAACACACAGATCTAATATCACGATATACAATCTAATAGCTTCTCTTTTGGCCAATTCTAAGAGAACCACCTATACAGCTTAGAATGTTGCTGATTATTTTAACTTGGCCTTTTTAAAAACCACCTCTGTAATGGTTTGGGGTCCCAGAGATTAAATAGTCCGGTGTATTTCCTAAATATAGGAGGCAGAAGAAAATAGTAAATTATTTCAGTAAATATTTCATTAAAGCATTTGTATGAGAAGATGTGGGATCTCAAGGCTGTCTGAGTAAATAAATGGCATCCCTAAAAGTGACATCTCTGTGACAATCCAAGCTCAGCAGAAGAAAAAAATGATGTCTCTGCAGAATTTGCAGCCAGGACTGCTCTTTATTCTCTCATAGTAGAGAAGGTATTGCAAGTGCTAGACTTTCTGTATACTGGCTTTCATGTGGCATTACATGCTAACAAGGCTGGATGTAGCCAGAGAGCTGATGGAGAGAATGCACAGTGGTGCAAACATGCAGCTGCTTTGTGATTCAGTGCACACACTGTAATGGCTGAGGGGAGGATAACACTATTCTTAGCCCACCTTCCCACTCATGAAAAACTCTGATGTTGGTAACAAAGGACTGAAAGTTTTGGGAGAGTTCAGAGAAAGTAACAGCTGTTTTGTTTGGGATCATTGCTCTTACATTTAACAAAAGGAGCTGATAAGTGGTTTTCATATCTCTCCACACACCCCCCTCCTCCCTTTCTTACATTCTCCAAACTTTTGCCGCTGTGTGCTTCTTCTCAGCCATTTCCTTTCGCAGCTTCACCATTTCCCTCTGGATCTCCTCCTCCTCCTTCTTAGCCTGCAGGGCCTTCCTTCTATCCTCCTCCTGTGCTCGGAGCCTGGCCTCAGCCAGAATTGCTTTCTTCAGGGACTCTTCTTGTCTCTGAAGCTCTAAAGCCTTCTGGTGCCTCACTCGGTTTTCTTTCACCTGGGAAAGAGAAAATTGGTGAAAGTCAAAGCAAACACCAAAGGCTGAAGAATTTGAAGTTCACTGTACACTGCCAGGGTGGGTTACAACCCACCTTTCACATTAAGCAAGAAACCCTATCTGTAGCTGGCACTGACTGGAGATACTCTGCTCTTGACCAGCAAAACACTCCATGTGAAAGAGTGAAATTAAATCAATATTCCTTAATGGGAGCAAACTCAGAACTGACTGCTGTGGCAGCTCCTCCTGTCAGTCTTCAGAAAAAGGGAGAAAACCTGAACAGTTATAGTGAGAGCTGACTGCAAGCTACTGCTGAATGGCTGATGTGCACAAAGAAATGCAGTAAAGTTTCAGCTGAACTGTGGAAGAGTATCTTTGAGTGCTGCTTCCAAGTCAGAGATTATTGCAGGCTCTGAGACAATACTGGGGAGGTATCACTGAGCATTTATTCTAATCTTATAATCCTCCATCTTACTCCTTTTAACTGAGCTGCCTTGCCTGCTCACCTGCTTGTGTCTGAGCTCCATGATTATTCGTGGATCTGCAAGTTTTTTATTTTCCTTGATCTCTTCAAGTCTAAGGTGTTTTGCTATCCCACAGTTCACAGCTTCACTGTGCAAAAGATGCTGAAGATATTCCTGGACAGAGGAACTTTCCATTTCACATTCCAGATAGCTGCACAAGTCTGAAATGAGAAATTCAGATTATCTCAGGCTAGTCTGAAATGAATAAACCCTTCTGTCTCAGATCACAAAGCCTAATGTAATTAAAGGGATCACTTCCCCAGACAGTGAATGCATTTCTGATGAACATGGACACACTGACTGCACTCCATTTATCCCCGGAGTCTTAATCAGTCTCCCACTGAACACACTAGAGCAGTAACAATGTTTCATCCATTTTTTGCTGTCTTGCCTCTAAGCATCTCAAATGGCTGTATAAACTTGACAGGCCTCAAAAATACCTGTTCACAAAAGGAAAAAAAAATCTCTTTTACAAAGGGAGACGTTTATGCAAGATGCTGTAAGAAGTGGGGGATAAAAATCATCACATTTAATCTTGTTTCTATTGAGTCCACTGTCCAGGCCTCAAAACAACTGTTACCTCTCAGTCTGACAAACCACCTCCTTCCCCAGCACAGCCTCAGAGAGGAAACCAGGACCTGCTTTGCAGTGCTCTCACCATCAAAGTGCTCATACTTCAGAAGGGCTGCAGAAGGCTTCTCCTGAAGGACAGAGTCAACTTCCTCTTCTCCATCGTTCAGCTCCAGTTGCAGTTTGGACTTCATCCAGTTACTGAGCAGCTCCTGGGCTACCATGAAGAAAGAGACCGATGACTTCACTTGCTTAAAAAAATATATGGGTAAGTGTAAACTAGCAATAGTCTGGGATAGTTATATCACATGCTAGGAATGACTGAAACCTGATCTGCAACAGAAAATGGAATAAAGCTAATAGTTCTGTTCTTATCTTCTTGATCTGTAAAAGAACAGGAAGAGAAGGTGGTAAACTTTTTCCCTGTCATGTGTATCAGAAATTCATTCTTCTCCACCTCATTTTTCCTATGATACTGTAGGCATTTAGATCACTTGTCATTATTTTACAGCATTTATCAAGGAGATGGAATTCACATGAGGTAATTCATAATTTAGATAGCTTTCCTATGTTTTACCACTGCACTTGCAGAGATGTAGATGGTTTCCACATGTGACCCAGGATCTCAGCAATCACTCTAGTAGGAGTATTCACACAGTATAAAGCACGCAGTCAAGGACAGGAGCAAGTGGCTGCCCCAAATATCTACCCCCAACACAAAGTGAAGATGCTCCCTGGTATTTCTAGGGCAACAAAGCATTTTTCAAGCTTTCTTTAGAAATGGTGGGTTTTTTGAAGACAACATAAATCTAGTATTTGTTGTCCTTCAAATCACTTTTATTTTCTTTTGTAATCTCTCAGGCCAGATCAGGAACAGGGAAATATATCTGGTAACAGAAAGAAGAGCAGAAAACAACTTGCCACTTAGGGAAGGGTTACTTTTTTGACTGGGATTTGTGGTCTTCTCATAACTAGAGTAAAAGTGTTCTGGCACTTCTCTTACCAATACCTTTTTTGCAAAGTGAGCTATGTGTAGTTACTACCATTAAGTATTGTAATAATGGGTTCTAGGTAAAAGAATTTCAGTTGAGCTAGGAATAATTCTGAGGGATTGGTAGCTATAAAAAGGAAAACCCTAGCAGAGAAGGGCAAATGAAAATAATAAATGAACATGAGGAAAGCAAGCAACCTTTCCACCAAAGTAAAACACAAGGCTTTTCACCAAAGCCAAGACTGCTCCTTTGGAGCCATTGGCTGTAAAATGCATTCCTACAGTGCACTGTAAGCAGGTAAGTGTATTCTATGCTGCCAGTTGAACCCTTGGTGATTACAAGTGAAAAAGCTGATTCCTGGACTGAAGTGGAGGCTCTTAGGACGTGTCACCATCTTGTTCTGTAATGCTGACTTTTGATTCTTAAAAGAATGGTTAACTCAATTTTTAAAATCCTGTCTCCCATCAGCTTTTTACACTGCACACATATTTCTAGCACTGATGGGTGATAATTTCCCTCCTTTTTGCTTTTAAAATCTACCACAGCTTTACTTTCAAACTTCAGCAAGCACTTCTGGCTGCAGACTTTACAAAGGAAATATTTAGCTAGCTAATTAGTGAGGAAAGTTTTGCATGGGAATCAAAACAAAACCATGTCGTTATTCATAGACGTGAAATTTACACAGAGCAACTCCATTTCCACATCTAGTCTGCTATCAGAAATATGCCAGGTAATTTCACCTGGTTTCCTATAGCCCACTAACTTGGTTTAGACCATAGAGTGTACCGTCAAGGGCAGTTCCTACCTTTGTCTTGACCTGGTATCTCCAGGAGACAGACAGTTTATCCTTCTCTCAGGTATGCCATTTAAGATCTACCTTGAACTCCAGCAATTGATCCTTCTTTTGTCTTTCTCCATCAGATGAAAGACATCTTACTATAAACTGTTTCTTGTGAACTCAAGCTTTGCAAGAGCCTGTTCAGGTCAGAACCACAAAGCTGGATCAAGAACAGTTCATTTTAGGCAGCTTGTGGCAAGCAGAGTTTTAGCTCACCTTCCTCACAGGCCTCACGATGATCTTGCAGCCGTTCTGCAGTTTCCAAACTTGTAACAGGACCCCAAGGCCTCTGTGGATATCTTGTCTTTTGAAGGGAAAAAGCTTCAGAGACAGCATGCTCAGAGGCTTGGTCCACTCTCTTAAATTAAAGAAAGGAAAACATTTCTAAGGATAGTAATTTTTACACTTCCTGTATCCACATTTCTCCTCCAGAGAGCAAACATCAGTGGGAATGTAACACAAAACAGCACGACTGTTATAAAGAATACATTTCTTTTGAAATGTATTTCTACGGCTGCTCAATTGCATAAACTGGACTTAGAAGTCATTAAGCATTAAACACTCATTTGGCAATTAGTGTCAAACACAGAGACTGGAGAACAGAGAGAATGGAAACACCCAGCCCCTGGGGGCTGGATGGAGACTTGCTGATCCAGTGCCCAGCAACCAGCAACTATGAAATTTGATATCAGCTTTTTGTCATAGCCAGGCTGAGAGACTTCCTGCCCCATGTTCATCTCTCTGAAATGTTAATGGTCCTGACGTGTCACTGTGTTTTCACAAGTAACACCTGTGCCCCAGACAGTCTGTATTTCTGAACTCCTTCTATCTGTGCTGCTGCCAGAGGCCCAGGATGCTGCCTGAGGAAGCAGATACACACTCCCACCTGCCACAAGAAGCAAGCTGGAGGGAGAATGGGTGTGCCCAAGAAAGCAAAACAAAGGGAACCTCACCCTAGAATTCATTTTCTTTGATGTCAGGTGGTTGTAGGTGCAGAACATGGGACTTAGGGGTAAGTCTCTTGTATTACTTGCCCAAAAAACCTGCAGCACTCCTCAAAAGCAAGTTGTGTGACTTGAGTTTTATGCATAGCAGCAAGACACCTTACTCTTCCTAGAGTTTTGATTAGAAGGGACCTTTACAGGTCATCTAGTCCACAAGCAGGGACATCTTTGATAACACCAAGTTGGATGGGAGTGTTGCTCTACTTGAGGGCAGGAAGGCTCTGCAGAGGGATCTGGACAGGCTGGATTGATGGGCTGAGGCCAACTGCATGAAGTTCAACGAGGTCAAGCACCAGGTCCTGCATTTGTGTCAGGCAGCAGCACTACAGGCTGGGGGAAGAGTGGCTGGAAAGTGGCCCATTGGAAAAGGACCAGGGAGTGCTGGTGACAGCAGCTGAACATGAGCCAGGTGTGCCCAGGTGGCCAAGAAGGCCAATGACATCCTGGCCTGTATCAGCAATAGTGTGGCCAGCAGGACCAGGGCAGGGACTGTCCCCCTGTACTTGGCACTGGTGAGGCTGCCCTGTGGGCTGTGTTCACCTCTGGGTCTCTAAATTCAGAAAAGACATTGAGGTGTGTATCCATTGAAGGGAAAAGCTGCTGAAGGGTCTAGAGGAACATTGAGGAAACTGGGATTGTTTAGTGTGAAGAAATGGAGGCTCAGGGGTGAACTTATTACTCGCTCCAACCACCTGCAAGGAGTATGTAGCCAGGTGGGAGTTGGTCTCTCCTCTCAGGTAACAAGTGACAGGATAAGGAAGAACAGCTTCAAGTTTTGTGATGGGATGTTTAGATTGGATATTAGGAAAAATCTCTACACTGAAAGGGAGACCAGGAATTGGAACAGGCTGCCCAGGAAAGGGGCTGAGTGACCATCGCTGGAAATGTTCAAATAAGTTGTGGATGTGGCACCTGGGGACATGGTTTAGTGGTGAACAGGGTGGTGCTGGGTTAATGGCTGGACTCGATGATCTTAGAGGTCTTTTCCAACCTTAATGATTCTGTGATCTTCAACCACCTCAGGCTACTCAGAGCCCCATCTAACCTGACCCTGAATGCCACTATGCAAATTATTCTGCCTTGGCCCATTGTTCCAAGCTACCTGATCCAAACCTCGGCAGGGTTTAAGGAAAACCGCAGCGTTCTCCTTAAACTCCAGCTCCCGTGTTTCTCCCTGAACTCGAGTTTCACGCTGCCAACTTCGGCGCCGTTCGCTCGAGTCCAGCGCGGACTTCCCACCCGCCGGCAAACCGCACAGGCCTTGGAAACCCCACCCCTGATCCTGACCCTGCCATGCAAAGTGCCCGCGATCCCAAGGAAGCGGGATCCCAGGGAAGCGTCCCGCCCCCGAGCCGCTGAGGGCGAGCGGGCCGCGCTGCCCCGCCGTGCCCCGTTACCTGCGGGAGGCGCTGCCCCGTGAGGGCCATGGCGGCACCGAGCACCGCCGCCCGCCGCCCGCCCCTCCCGGCCATGGCAACGGAAGGGCGGTGCCTGCCCGCCGGCGCCCGCTGATGACGCCCGGCCGGGGCCGGGGCGGGAAGGGGCGGCCCGTGTTCCTCGCGTCCTGTGTTCCCCGCGTTCCTCGCGTCCCGCGTTGCCCGCGTTCCCCGCCGCGCCGCGGGGCGAGGATGCGGCTGAAGCTGCTGGGTGCGGGCGGCGGGCGGCTGGGCTCGCTGGCGGGGCTGGGCCGCGGCGGGGCCGGCGCTCTGGCGCTGCCCGGCTGCCTGCTGTACACGCGGACCGGCACGGCGCCGCACCTCACCCACGACACGCTGCGGGAGGTGCGCGGCGTGCCCGGCGTGGCGCACATCGCCCTGCCCGCACTGTGAGTACCGCCCGGCCCGGGGGGGCGCTTCTCCGTCCGAGGGAGTGCAGGGCCGGGGTAGGAAAGGTGAGGGGAAAGGAACTGGAGGGCTGCGTGATTTTTAGCGTGTTTAGGCCAAACGCATCGTGGTGACTTCACAGTCATTTTCCTCAGGTGTGCAGCAGGGCCAGGGAGGTGATTCTGCCCCTCTGCTCTGCTGACAGCCCACCGGGAGCGCTGCGTCCAGCTCTGGAGCCGCCACTGTAAGAAGGATGCGGGCCTGTTGAACCGGTTCCTTTGGAGCGCCACAAAGATGCTCAGAGGGCTGGAGCATCTTTCCTGTATGAACAGGCAGAGATTTGGGAGTGTTTAGCCTGGAGAAGAGCAGGCTCCAGGGAGACCTTTTACCAGCCTTCTGGTACCTAAAGGGAGATTATAAGAAAGATCGAGACAGATTTTTAACAGAGCCTGTTGTGGTAGGATAAGAAGTAACGAGTTTAAAGCCCTCTTTGTAATGAGGGTGGTGAAACACTGCACCAGGTGCCCCATATCTGAAAACATTTAAGGTAAGACTGGAGCAGCAGCTAACTCTCAAAACTAGTTAAGTTGCAACCAAAAGGAAAGATTAACATGGTAAAGCTTGTGCAGTTGTTGAATGATGTGAACACATCAGTGATGCTACCCAGAAAGTCATAGTCTAAGCTTTGTGCTCTTCATCAAGTCAATGGCCACTGGTCAGTGCAGGTAGAAGCTTTACTTTTTTACCACAGAATTCTGAGTGCCCCAGGTTGTGAGCTGTGGTTCTTGAGCTCTGTGACTCTGGCGTTTCATTCCATCTGTCCCTGCTTTGCTGCCTAACAGTTGGGTTGCAAATACCAGTTCAGTGTCAGACAATGCATAAGTATAGAAACAAAAACCTCAGTTATGAAACTACCAACCTCTTTAGACACTTGCCTGCTTAGTTAATGTGTTTCTATATCTGGATTGCAGGGCAGAAATTCATGACGTCCTGGAAGAGTATAAAGAAGGAGCTGCAAAATTTATGGGTAAAGTACAAGTGTTTGCTTGTGTATCTGACAGATAATTCAGGTGGATCTCACTAGAGCATTTTCAGGCAGTACAGTAGGCAGAAAGATGTGGGCTTTGCACATTTAGGGATTTTCTCACTCAAAGTGGCACTAGGGAAGACTTGAAATAGTATGTTGTCGCTAGTATGGCCAAAAATCCTTCAATCAGGCTGCAAAGTGAGGATGTGTCTGTAATTGCTATAATTTACAGACAGTTCTTTGCGTATGGAATCTGGCACATTTTGCAAGAAAAAAAAGAGGTGCCAGCTCTTGTTTTGTTTGTTTCATTTTTTAAAAAAGCACATAAAAAATTCGGACATGCATTTCATTATATAAAAAAGATTATGGTTTGGCTTTCCAAAGGAAGTTTGCACCCAACTTTCAGTAAACCTTAACTGCTTTGAAGCAATTCACTTCTTCGAGAAAAATGGAAAAATGTCTTTGTGTGGAACTTCCTGGAGGCTTTAGCAGTGTCAGCGACTATCTCTGAAGAGAAGGCTGTATGTCACTGTGACATACTGTCTAGCTTTCTGACATTTGAAACCTCCAGTCTGGCAGGGATGATAAATTTCTCACTTGTGTAGTTGATATGTTCTCTCTCTCCTTTTCTTTTCTGTGAGGGTGGTGAGGCATTCAAACAAATTGCCCAAAGAAGTTGTGGGTGCCCCATCCCTGGAAATGTTCAAGGCCAGGTTGGATGGGGCTTTGAGCAATGTGGTCTAGTGGAAGGCGTCCCTGCCCACGGGGCATGATCTTTATGGTCTGCTCCAACCCAAACCATTCTATGATTCTACTTTGTCGTTCCTTCAAAGTTCTGGGCTTGGGGTTGTTGCTCCGTTTGGATTGTGTCAAGTTTCAGGTGTCTCCAGTGTATCAGTAATCAGTTGAGTTGTCAAGTGACTGAGCTGTTGGGTCTGGAAAGTTTTAATAGTTGGAACATTTATCAAGGAGAAACATAGACAAATCCCAAAGCAGCTATGCAGGCTGCAGAACCAAAGGGTATTGTTTCATGGTTTGTCCTGCTGCTGCACTCTTCTCCAGGCAGTTACTAAAACTGAGAAAGAAGTCTGCCTTCTTTGCTGCTGAGAGATAGATGAACAGCATTTCCTTAGTCAGAATAGATGTATTTGTGTGGGGGACAGTACCCTTTTGCAGATCTGCAAGCTACATCTTTGTGTTAGCTTTGCTTTGGTTCATGAACCTCGCCTCTGGGTGTGTCTCTCTGTTTTCAGGTATGCCAGATGCTGTGCTCTACTGCTCCCTTCATGACCCAGTCACTCCCTGCCCCTCTGGCTACAACACTAACAAGGTACAGTAGCTGTACAGACTTGAAACGGTCCACCTGAAGTTTCCAGAAGATATCTGCCAGTCCTCCCTTCATCTCTGTGGGTGTGCTCAGATAGCCACGAGATCAGCAAAATAAATCTTTGCACAAAGAGGATTGTCATTTACATGCTCATACCTCCACCTAAATGAAGCTGTACATGTTCTTGCTTGGCAACACGTTCCCTGAATGGTTCCTGAGCAGTTAAGTGGTAATTCAGGTAGAAAGGAGAGCTCTGGCCTACCATGCTGTAGTGGTTAAAATGGCATTAAAAAAAAATATCGTGTTTTGGCATATTTGCTGTACAAGCTTATGCTGGTGCCACTGATAAGCAGTACATCTGAACCCCTGTGTGTGTATTTACAGCCTGCTACAGGCCCACAAAGGGGGAGGACTTCAGAATTTCTGCAAGAGGGTGGCTCAGCAATCCAGGAGTGCATAGTGTTGCAGACATTTGCCTGTTCCACCCCCCAGGCACACACACTGCCTGTGCAGTCCACAGACTGCCTGCTGCCTGACACAGCTTTGTGCTGGAACTCCTGGCACCTGCTCAGATGCAGTCAGTCCCAAGGCCTTGTTGGGAATGGCCATGTTTGGTGGAAGGTCACTGAGTGATGGAGGATAACTCCTGCCATGCAGCTGTCAGTGTATACTCCTTGCTGCTGGGATCCAGGCTGAGTCCTGTCTCTCTGCAGGGAAGGAATTACCTGTAGCTTGTCCCACCATTGTGCAGCTTTGAGGTGAGAGCAGCAGTCTAAACCTGGGTGTTGGGAGTTTGATTCAGACTTTTTTGGGCTTTTTAAATAAGCTGGTGAAGATATCTGTCACCTTGTTGAAAGGCCTTCTGCAGCTGGATCTGTGCTAACAAATAGTTATGAAAGCTTTTTGAAAGCAATAGGACAAAAGGCTCTGTGCCAGAAAGCCTAGCACTGGCTGGATTTAAATAATCACAGGATAATGCTCAGCTCTCTAAGCTGCATGGCTATTTTATTTATTAAAGCAGCTTTTTTCCTCTCGAGAACAGAATGAAGGTAACTAGATGTGATTACACCCTGCCCTTTGGCTCAGACAGCTCTGACTTTCCTCTGCCTGCTTTCACCAGCTGTTCCCTGATGCTCTCACAATAAGAAGCAGCAGGTACTGCATCATGCTGCTGCAGAACAACATACAGCTGCTATGTTTCAGTTATTCTGCAGATACAAATTTTGGATCTCCTTGCTCTGGAGTTGCTCTTTTTTTTTAGTTGGAAATCTGCAAAAAAATTTATTGCTTTGGAGACTTCTGTTTTTATTCAAATTTGGTGAAATTGGCTAACAAGGCCAGAAGTAATCAGTATGGATGGATGGATGGACAGCAGGCACGTGGTATACTTGTGCAATCCTTTTGAGTCTTTGTGGGGACCAGACCAAAAAAAAATTGTTCTGCTTATATTTTTTGCATCAGCTGATGAAATTTAATTTGCAAATTAGTATGCATGAGAGCTGCACTGCTTAATCTGTCTGTCTGGCATAGGCTAGGAGAATGTGTTTAAACCCTCAGGCCCCAAAAAGTGCCCATAAGACTCCAAGCTATATGCTGTCTCGGATGGCTGAAAACCCTTTCTTATTTGAAAAAGCACAAACAGAATTGCAGATGAAAAGAGCTGCCTTCCAAAGGGCTCGAGCCCTTTACTTAACCTACTTGAATATCCCCTGAAAGTTTTGGAGCAGTAGTGTCACAAGCCTAACAATAATACAACAAAAGCAATGGCAAGGCTGCACACACAGGTTAATTACAGATTCTGCAAAATAGGCTAAAAGGTGAACATTTTGTGAATCTGAATGTTTAGTGAATTGAGTGGTGACATCTGCTAGCCTGGAGGTGTTCAGGTAGGATAAACTCTCTGTCCACATGCTTTTGTCTTGCTTTAAATTCTTTTGAGGGTATCATGGAGTAATAATGGAAGATGGGGTCTTGTGTGTGCTGGCAGGATGGGAAGCATGTGAAGAGACAGGGCAGACTGTGTGTGAAATCCTAATGAGCACGTGGCATTTCTTACATTGGCTCGGTTTGGGTATTTCAGTGCCTTCTACAGTGGATGGATTTGAGACCTAAAATAGCATGGGGTTCTAAGATTGAGTGCTTAACAAGCTTTTGTATTCTTCCCAGTCTGTATGGTTTATATATACACATACATTCACGTGTGTGGTGCAAGTTAAGTGCTCAGAAGAGGAAATAGTTTCTTGGGTTTGCATTTTGTACAGAAAACCAGTGATTTGTATTTGCCATTGCAGCCTTTGCTGATTTTTATATGTTTTTGCTTACTTTTATGATAACATAGGTTTGGTGGGAATTCAAGCCTTTTTTTTCCCCAGTTCTGCCACTAATTTGTGTGATGAGAGGCCAGCTGCTCTATCTCTGATTTTTAAATGTGGAGAAGTCAGTGCTGAGTGGGATGGTTTCACCAAAGAGTATCTTAGAAATTCCAGTTCACTCATTTATCTCCTTTCACTCATTGTGCCAAGTGCAGCTCATTATCTGAGCCATGCTCCAGGGGAACTTACCTAATGAGCTGTCATTCCAGTATCTGGTGTTTCACCAGAGCAATTCCTTCTCTCCTTTCACCCTTAAGATCTGCTGTTCTTTGCAACTGATGTTCATCCCTGTTCTTGCTCTTCAGACGGTGTCCCTGTGGGGAAGCTCAGGGCGCATGGAGATGACAGCTTCCAAGTTCATGGACATCCAGAGGGCCATCCAGCCAGACTGGTTCCAGTGCATCTCTGATGGAGACACCATTTCTGGGGAAGCTGGAAGAAAAAGAGCTAAGAAGTCTGTGGATAGGTCACTTTCCTTCTTGGATTTATGCCTTCAGCTGCAAGAAAAATCACCGGTAAGGTCCCTGGAATATTGAGGCAATAGCACTGCAATTGTTTCGTGGTCTGTGCTGCATCCTGGACCAACCCCAGGATGTGATTTAGTAGGAAATTGTGTCACATGTGTGTATCAGAGAATGCCCATCTTACAGTGCAGAGTGAGGTATCACCGGTAGCACTGCGAGTTTTCCTTCATTCCTTCCTTTAGTAAATTGTCTTCTGATCTGAGGATCACCCCTCACATCTGCTAATTGAGGAGAGCTACTTTTTAGGTTTTGTTCTTTCTACTTTTGGGTTGTGGTGCATTTCTTTCACTTAGCTTATTATTAGATGCATGAGCTGAGTGGGATCTTATTCAGATTGACAGAACCCATCTTTTTGCTCTGAAGTCCCCTTGGTCCTAAGCCAGGGAGGAGTTGATAGAATTAGTCAGTGCTATTCTTTATTTCTTCCAGCAGCTTTGAAACTTCCCTCCCTTTTGATGAAAGGCATGCTATCTGAATCTGCACTACAAGGAAAAGCAGGTGACAGGAGTTGGTGCTTGTATCTCCTGAAAGGGAATTCTGTGTGAGATCTGCTATCTGACAGCCAGGATAGTGGCACCTGCTTTGTATTTTGCACTAACACGTCTATTGCTGAGACCCCATCCGTAAAAGACTGTGTACAGAGATGGTGTGTGGTTATTGCCTTCTGTAGGGAGGTGGGAAGAGTGGTATCAAAATTCTCAGTGAGTTAGTATCAAGGCAAGGAGCAGAATCCTGTCTCTACCAGTCCCATTTCTTGCACATGGACTTCACAGTGTTGTGTGGGGAATAGTCTTATGTGAGATGAAACCCCGTGGTTCTGGCAAGTTCCTGAGAATGTGGGGCTTAAGTATCAGGCATGTGAAGTCTGGGCTGTGAGATGTCTTTTATCTTTGCCAGAGCATGCTCTAACCCAGCTTTCTCCTGGGACAGGAACTACAAGGAAGTGTAATGTTTGGGGCAATTGAAGGTGGAGATATCTTGGAAGAGAGGCTCAGATCAGCCCGGGAGACTGCCAAGCGGCCTGTGGGTGGCTTTCTGCTAGATGGCTTCCAGGGAAGTGCCATGGCCAAGGAGACCAAGTTGAAACTGATAGCTTCTGTCACAGCAGAGCTGCCAGAGGATAAACCAAGGTAAGTTGTGTGGGCAACATCCCAAGAAATCCATCTGTCCTATTATGAGGAGCATCTACGGGCTGCTGTGCAGTTTCCCTGTAGGAGATAATCACTGTATTGCACAGCTCTGTGTATGCCAGGCTGCATAAATTTTACCATTGTCAGGCTGCAGTCTTCAACGTTTGTTTCAGTTTTTAGCTACACCTGGCATCAGGCTTTGCTCATGCTGTGGGTTTGAGTATTCTCCACATTTGTCATATTTACATTTTTAGGAAGAGTTACAGGTAGGATATGTCAGAGTTACTTTTACTTGGTCTTGGAGGCCATGGTTTACTTGAAGTTCAGCTCAGATCAGAATATTATTACCAAGATATTTTGCAGGGACCTCTTCTCAGTTAAACTGTCATGTTTCCAGTTCTCTGGTGTGAACTGGAGGACCAGCCAGTGCTTGCTACATGACCTTGGTAGCCAGCTCTGTTCTAGTACCTGAGGCACTGAGCCTGTGCACTGCCCAGGGTGGTCCAGCCTGGCCCAGAACAGTGGTATTCTCTTCTCAGTGTGGGGCTTACTGCATATCTGAGTTGTTAGTTTTGCCCATCAGACCCATGCCAGGGACTGGATGGGAGTGGCAGCTGTCTTGATCCTTATAACTGACTAACAGTAACTAAAGATTTCTTGAAAATGTGTGGTAATATTTGCTAGAAGTACAGGGGTTTATTAATTGGGTTGATCTTGCTGGATTGCTCTTACCAGAGCAACACCTACAGAAAATAATATGGTTGCTTTTTTCATCATTTCCTGAAGAGAAACACTGAGGTCCCTTTGTGTTCCTGCTTCCCTCTGCTAGCAGAGCATTGCTCTGACCTAACGGTGTTTGAAAGGAAATTAAATGCAAGAGCACTGTGTCCGCTGTTGCAGCTTGTTCTTGCTTAGTGGTGCCTGGGGTTTGAATTTTCCTGACAATTAGAAGGCTTGCTGTGTTGTTGCTATCCAGTCTGGTTGAGCTACTTAAAAGATCCCCTGAGAACATTAGAGTCCAATCTGCTCAGCTAACCTCAGTGGCTACAGTGCATCTGCCTCATCTATCACATAGTTTGCTTGCCTTGTTAAGACAAGTGTTTCTGACCTCTTGATAGGAAGAGGGCTGGTTAGCCCCAGGGGGTCTTGGAAGTACCTCAAGTGAATTTCAGGCAGTCCTTGCTCCTGAATCACCCTTGCCATTCTGGCTGGAGAAGTTGTTTTTCAGCCCTATTCTACCCCAACATGAAATTCTCTAGAAGACAAACTTTCTGTGCTTCACTCAAGAAGGAGCTGTTTTTTGTGTGATGGTAAAATAATCTTATGAGTGTGCTCTTTATAAAGAGTCCTTTCATGTACCTAAAGGTGCTGAAGTCTCTTGATAAAATTTGTTTTCCTTTCCAATAGCATAGGAACCCTTGCAAGAACAAATGTTTGTCCTTATCTGTGCAGGGATGAGTTTCAGCAAGGCTTTGATCATATATGTAGAGCTACTGTTTTGACTTTTTGCATATAATTTTCTCCCTGTCATGGGAACCTGAAACATAAAACACTCATGCTGTAAACTTCTCCTATCCTTATTCTGTGCTCATCAATTTAATTGGAGTACTTAGAAAAGTGACTAAAAATGGCACCTTGTGACTTCATTTATCAGCCCCTGTGTATTTTCCTAATTATCTGTTTAGCTCATTGCCCTACATTAACTTCTACTGCTTTCAGCCCAGCCATGCACCTGCAGGAGAGCAGGCACTGCTCTACTCTCTTACACTTCACCCACCCTCGGTGAAGCTGCCAACTAAATTTGGCTGCCAGCAGGATCTCTATTACCATTGATGGCAATCCAGCCATGCTCTTCCTGGCTCTTAATGCCATGTCTCAGGAGATGTCAGAGCCCACGTTTTTGGGTAAATCATTTGAGCAGGTAGAGTGTAAAGAGAAGGGAAGACTAAAGGAAGTTTTCCATTTCTAACGATATCTCTCATTAGTGCAATATGATGTGTCTGTCACCTGAAGGACTTGTATCTTTGACCAGCCATCTACTGTTGTCTCTGTTGAGACTCTTTTTAGGCTGTCTTCTAAACAGCTAACAAGCAAAAGGGTCCATGTGTCTTTGAATTGGCAGTTCACTGGGGCACAAACGTGATTAAGGAAAATACCTGTTCTGTGGCACAGATGTTTTGAATCTAATTGTATTTATGTGTATGTGAAAGAAATCACATAGAAATCACTTCAAACACGATGAACAGAAGGGTTTTTTTCTGCAGTAAATGAGGAGTTATTGCTGTCTTCCAAAGGGCAAATAATGAAAAGCCTGCTATGTACTGGATAGGCTGGAGGTGGGGAGGTGGAAGCACACGGAATTCTTAGTGATGACTGTTAGCAGTTGCAGATGGCTGTGCACATGTGCACACATGGCCTGGAGGTCTCTTTCTTCAGGTACCTGCTTGCTTCTACTCAGAATATTGTAGATTTGTCTTCCTGTGTGTCTCCTACAGAATCATTCATGGTATAGGCAAACCAGATGAGGTGCTTGAGTGCATTGAAAGGGGAGTGGACATTTTTGAGAGTTTCTTTCCCTTCCAAGTGACAGAGCGAGGCTGTGCCTTGGTTTTCAGTTACGACTGCCATCTGAATCCTGAAGCAACAGGTAGGCTTCTTGAAAGTCCTTACAGTTTTTACATTTTATATTGTGGCAAGCATCATTCATACTTGGGAGAAATCTCTATTTGAGGGCTTTGTTCCTGAAATAAGTGCAGTGACCACTGGAAAAACTGGAATTCCACTACCAAGTGTTGCTTTTGAAGGTGGGGTGCTTTGGTATGAAATCTGTTGAGTAAAACTTGAGGCCTCTGAATGTCTCATTAGCCAAAATACGATGATTAAATATTTCTTAAACACTTCCTGAATAGAGGGGTTTTAGTTTGACACCATTGTCAAGTTTCCTGTTACCATTAGCAGTGAAGGCTGGACCTATTAAGCAATCTCTATAATTAACTGAATATGTGTCTGTTGTAATAATATATTTTTGAAGTTCTTTTTTCTAGCTGTCAGAAGTTTTCCATTTATTTGGGCAGTTTTTCTCTCTGCCCTTGCATTCATAGGTTTATATCAAAACCAAAATGCTCTGTTCATAACTCATTACACTGTGAGATGGGAATGTGTGTCACCCATTAAAGCACCTATCAAATGTGTTTCAAGCAGCTGTTTTGCTTCGGCCTATTGAATGTTTTCAATACAGAAAAACATTTTACGTTTTTTCTCTTGGGTAGAACCTAGTGGCTTTTCATGCCTAGATAATTCAGAGCCAGCTGAATAGAACAGAACATCTTGTTTCTTTGTGCTTGCTGCTATTTTTTTAACCCTTCTCTTTGTTTGTTCTTTATCTTGTCTCACTTTATTCTTAAATTATAAGGCTCTGGGTAATAGCAGTGGGTTTTGTCCTGTGTCTGTATTAAACACGGTAGGCACGGATTATGCAAACAGTTGGTGTTTCCAGATACATCTCCTTCTCCTTAAGAATAAACTTAAAAATGCAAACCTACAAAATTATGGGATGGTTCTTTATTTTTCAGATAGATGCTGAAAAGGCAGATGTGGAACCTACCTCTTCTGAATTAGTGCTACCAGCCTCTTTTGATTTCAGGGTTTTTTTTAAAAAAACAAGAGGCATCTAAATCCCTGCGTGATCACAGCATGGAAAGTAGAATGATTGAATGCAGATGAGTTGCCTGTCTACTCTAACAAAATCTCAATAAAATCCATTTGTTCAGGTGATTGCATTTTATTCAGCATGCAGTTCAGACAAAATACTTTTGACATTTTATAAAGAATTCAGCTCAGTGGAGCAGCAAAAAGTTATACTGTTGTTTCAGCTCTAACTCTTGATTGGTTTTAGTTGATCAGTTTTCACTTGTCTCTTGCTGTTTTGATCTTCTAAAAGTGTATTTGTGTTAACTAATCTACGGCAATTAAAGTAAAATATCTGCTTTCTAGAAGAAAAGAGGTGGAAGTTTGTGGTGGGAGTTTTCAGTTGGCAAGAAAGTAGCAGTAATATCTGCTCCAAGATCGCTACCCTTGCTCTGCCCTTGCTCTCTGTTCTAAGGCTGTTGTCTTTTTCATTTAAACAGTTTTAACACAAAATGGGACCCAGGACCTGGAGAAGAATAGTGCTCAAGAAGACCAAGAGGAAGTCTCCAAAGCTGACCCAGAAATGACACCATTTGAGATATCTCTGAAGGATAAAAAGTATGTGAGTTTGTGAGGAGAGTACCTGCAGCTGTATCACTAAATATGATGATTTTGTCCTGTGTATTTATTTGCAACTGGTCAGCAGCTGGATGAGAGACTTCATAAAACATGAAGCTGTTGAAGAGAGTACTTCTGGACATGGAGTGGAGAGTGTTGGATAAGCATTCCAGCTTATTATCAGACAACAGCCTGTCTCTGAAAGTGCTGTCTTCTGCCTGACCTACAGCCAGGGCTTTTCTGATAATTTATCCAGCAAACATTCTGTGGTCATAATTAAGTCTCAGCTGAAAGACCATAGGTTCACAAAGGTGGTCTGGGAATCTCTTTGGTCTTCCACATCTAACTTGGGTCATATTGAGATACTAGATATTATTTAAACTGTGGAGACTCTCTACTTTCTGACTCAGTTTGGGCAGCTGCAGACCAGTTCTGCCATTTCTGGATACTTCACAAAAACTTTGGCCTTTATTACCACTTGTCCTTCCTTCTCTTTGCCACAAGTACTTCCAGGCTGTCTGAGTACGCAATTGAGTTGCTTTGCTCTCTTCACTTTGTGGAGTGGTGCATCTCACAGTAGAGTGGAATGCTGTTTTGTGAATAGTGGGATTAGTAAATCTGTGGTTTTGGTGTCTTTCTCCTTCATAAACTCTGTGATAGCTGTCTTGCACTGCAGCTTTTCTGCCAGGGAAGGCACAGATAAGGCCTCTCTCTGCTGTTAGCTATGATGTAGTCAGAGTTATTCTGACTAAGGTGTGTGGCCTTTTGGCTCTGAAGTGAGCTCTGGCATGAGGAGGCCTGTGGCTTTCAGCAGCCTGGAGCTTTCAGCAGCATGGTCCCACACAATGGTAGAGCATGGGAGCTGCATGATCTTTAAAGTCCCTTCCAACCCAAACCATCTCTGGTGTTTGAAGTCCTTTGTGCCAGTGGTGCTGGTCTGAGTTGTCAGCAAATCTGAATTAAGGACCTCAGGACTGCAATGCTCCGGTCCCTGCAAAAGGCCAGGTGGTAACTGGGGTACTCTTTTTTGCTTGAATGTGCCTTCTTAGCCCTGATGTTCCCAACATTGCTTCTTCCTTAGATACCACGATGATTTTGGTCCTTTGCTGGAAGGGTGCAGCTGTTACTGCTGCCAGAGGCACACTCGTGCCTACGTCCATCACCTCCTGGTGACCAACGAGCTGCTGGCCGGTGTCCTGCTCATGATGCACAACTTCCAGCACTACTTTGGGTTCTTCAGTGCCATCCGGGATGCCTTAAGGGACAGCAGACTGGATCAACTCAAGGAGCTGGTCTTCAGGCAGGTGCTGCAAGGCCCGGCAAACGCGACGCTGGGACAGTGAGTTCAGAGAGGACAGAGGAGGTTGCAGGCTGCATCATCATCCAGTGGGACTGCATCATCTGGACCTGTCATCAGTAAAATGCCTTTTTTCCTTCCTGGAGGGACCTGAAGGAGATTTTTGAAGAAGATCTCACTTCCTGGGGGGAAGGACGATCTTGTTCAAATGTCTCTTTTTGGTTAATTGGCGTGGTGCATTCTTGGTGGATGGAAGAGCCTGGACAATTCACAAGACCAGTATGGGTAACTTTGTATTCAGGTACTCACTGTTGGTTTCCCATGTGCAAGGACAGAGTAATTGAACTTGTGATTGAGGATAAAGCAGGGCATATACTTAAAATTAATCCAGCTGCTTGGGACTCCTGTTCCATACCCAACAGTAATTATTTTTCTAGAAAATCCTAGTGGTGTCCAAGTTTCTCATCATGTTTCTCCTTGGTGAGAAATCCCACCTCAGTCTAACACACTGTCCTTGTAGCCATTGCCAGCATCTGTGTCCTTGGAAAGAACTGCCTGGAAGTGCTGCTGTGTCCAGTGCCACAAGGGACTTTGTGTGTACTCCTCTCTCAGGCCACCTGCAGTGCAAAATGTTCTCTGGGCCTCCACCTTGGCCTGGCCTTGGACACCCCTGCCTCAGTAGTCCCATTCAGTGACATTAGAGCCAGAGGGAAAAGAAAGTGTTTTATCCATGTCCTGCTGTAGAGGTTTTTTTAGCTCTGTGCACTTTTTCCAGATTTCACTCCCACGTGAGGACACGGGTGACAATGTCTGTACCATTCTTTCCAGCACTGGTCCCAGAGTAGGCTACACAGATGTCACTGTGAGATGGAGCTCACAGAAGGGAAGTGTCATAGGAAAGAGCTTTTAGAAAAGGTTCTTGTAGCTCCTTGCTTGAAAATACGGCTTGGTTATGTCACATTCCTCTTATTCAGTTGGGGTTTTTTACTGTCCCTTACTGGGGAATCATGGATTTAATCATTTTATATTACAAAGAAACAATAAAAGAAATCTATTATTTGTTACATTGGCTCCTCAATGTGTGGTGTACCGGAGAGCTTGAACACAAGAAGATGTCTCCTGAAAGCTTGACCCAGCAGCCTGATGGAGGGTATTATCTAGGAGCAGGATCCTGTCATGGAGCAGATTTCCAAGTAATTTGTTTCAAAAGGAAGTCATAATAGACTTGGAAGTGTTGAAGACAGCTGCCTGTCCCTCTCCCCATAAGAACTCTACTACCTTAATTAAGCTTGAAAAAATACTACACTTAATGGCCTTAAAGCCATTAAGGATTAATCTATAGTTTGCTCTTCACGATTTCTGCAATGCTTTAAGGTTTTAATACCTCCCATGAGAATGACTTTACCATAGAGTATAAAGGATTTTTAGTTTCCCTGTCTCTAAGGTTGTCATAGTCCTTTTTACCATTCCAGCTTTATTCACTGTGTTGCACTAACTACACTTCTGTTCCACGGGATTCTAAAGAAATGGTGCAAATACTGCTCTGCTGTTATCTCCAAACAGATTACAGAGGATGATTCAGCCACAGAAACAACATAAAATACAAGATTATTGTCCTCAATCCAAGCAGTACCTTGTGGTTGTTAAAATTGATGCAGCACTGGGAAACTTGAAAGAAAAATGGTTTATGTTTCTTTCGAGAGGAATGCAGTGTGGTAGTGCATAGCACCTTGCAGTGCTTGTTTCTGCAGTGCGTGTTTCTACATTGTTGCAAGTGCCTGTGCAAAGTCTTTTGGGAGGGGACAGGTTTTGAAACTTCTCATTCACTGACACTCCTGTATCCACACACTCAATCCCCAAAATGCCTGAGCCAGCCCAGCACTCTGGCACCACCATGGTTGTGTCCAACAGGTCAGTCAGGGATGCTCTGTTGATGACAGAGGATAAGGGTTGTGTCCTTCTCACACTTCCTGCATAGTTCTTACTGCTAGTTTTGGAAGTGCTGTTTTATGCCTTTTGGGAGCTACTTGTGATCAGTCAGTCTCCCTGTCCTGCCCCACCTCTGTGAATCATCAGATTTACTAACTTAATTCTTTATCTCCCAGCCTGAATCTCCTGAGGAGATAAATGGAGCTGTACTGGGGTCTTAGTGGCCTGCTAAGCTAAATGCCAGAAACATGCTATTCTCAATAACGCTTCTCTTCTTGTGGTTTTCCAGTGCTTCCATGCTGCTGTGTTACGGTTTTTTCCCAGTCATACCCATTGGGCTTTCCTGCTACATTTCTCTGCTTAGCTTTTATGTGTGTGCATGGCTGTACAAAGTAAACCATTTTATACTGGGCAGAATTTGACGAGTTGCATCATTCAGTATCTAACAAACACAGTTACAGACATCACTAACCCTGAAACCATCTTCATGTGTTTTCTTTATACAACTTCTCAACATGTCAGTCCTCTTAGTTCACATTGTAAAAAATCAACATTTTTCATGCTAACTGAGAAAGTTTTTTATTTATTTCCAGGCAGAGGTCTAATTTTTTTCAAAAACAGAATTCTTGCCCTAGTACAGGGATGAAAACTGCATGAAGAAAGCTAAACTTTCCATGGAGAAGTGAAAATTGAAATTAATAAGGAGCGGAAAAATGTCTGTGCTAAATTAATTTCACTGAGCACAGAAGACTGCAAAAACATCCTTGTCTGCCATCCATCCCCAAAGGGCAGAATATAAAAGAGCAGAGCAGAATACAAAAGAGATGGTGTGTTACAAAAACATTAGACCCTTGAATATCTTAGCAACTTTTTAGTGCAATCTTCCCCTTAATAAAGACAAACCTTTCACGTTGATGAGAATAACTGTCAGGGCCTCATGTTAAGTCCTGTGCCTTTTTGACCACTTCATCAGTATTCTGCTCAGTAACTTCCTCCTTCCAGAGCTATTTTAATGTTGCAGATTCTTTAGCAATTTCAAAGGTATGCTTTGAAATGTATTAAGGGAAAAACTCAAATTGCTTTATCACAAAATTTTTTCTCCTTTCCTTCAGGTTTGTCATTTCCCACCCCCCTCCTGCTGTTTATCCACCCCATCCTGTAAATCACTAGGACACAGTGTCCAGGACACACACAGTGAATCCAGCCTTGTCTGACAGTTTCTAGGTCTGCTCCTCTGTGGCTCTGCAGGATCACAGGAGCTGCCCAAGACTGGAAGTGTTCCAGCAGGGTGTTGAATTTATTTCTATATCTCTAAGGTCCAGAGGGTTTTTAGATCATGGGATTTTTACGCATAGAAAAAATCAGTTCCAGGTGTGTTTCAGAGGTGCTTTTAAGCATTGATTAGCTTTTTTTTTTTCTTCATCCTGAAGCCTGTTGGTTTCTGATTCATAACCTGAGTTGGTAGACAAAGGGTTCCAATAAAATGTTTAAATCTTTCTCTCAGTAATTTCAGAGCTGTTTCCTCTGTGATGTGGAAGGCATGCATGAAATAGATGATAGTGCAGGCCAGTTTAATGGTTTTATTTGTAGTACTCTGGAGTGATTTACATAATGCATTAGGGACCTCATCTCTTTTCTGGTAATGCAGCACTCCTTTGGTCTATTAAAGATGTTCAAGCACATGTTACCATCCTTTCTTATGCACATTCTGTAGGCATGACAGGACTTTTCAAACAAAAAGAGAATTAATTTAAATCGCTTTGAGAAGTTGGATCTAGACTGGCAAAGTTGGTGCTGACACAAAAACGATGCAGCAAAATGTTCTTGCTTCCCTGTTGATGTTGCCAACGTGAACGGTGTCTGTCAGAGTACACAGTCTCCTCCCTGGGAACATATTGACTTGGAAAAGCAACACCTTTCCTGCCTGACAATGAGGTGATGATGAACTGCCTGGTTAAGTCTACATCTGTTGTCTGTATGTTTTAATTACATTGGTCAGGTGAAGGTGCAACACAGTGGGATGCTCTGTCATGCTTCTGACTCAGCTCCTCCTGCTCCTGGGCTTGCTTACTCCCCATCTTTACAAAATCTTTGGAGAAAGCCTGCTCTGTCCACAGATATTTGTGTGCCTGAACATCCTGCAGAGCGCTTTGGGAAGCAGTTTTGGATGGGAAGGGGTTATGTGGTTAACCAGGATTATTTCAAAATTCAGCCTGAAAATTTAAGAATCTGTTTAGTGAGGACCAAAACTAAAGGAATTATAAACAAAGGTGTTCGGATCTGCCAGAGAGCTCAGGGTTAACCGGCTTTCTGTCTTCCCTATCCTTCTGCTACAATGTAAAGCATTTTCTGGCCCAAGGGAGCCAGAAAGGCAATGGCAGTGGTTCATGCAAGGGGCTCTGCAGGACAAGGTGTATCTTACTGCCTGTACGTGCAGAGCCGATTGATTTGCAGGGTGCTGGTCAAGAAAAGATCTAAAAACTATGGCCCTTATCTGTAATAGCCCAGTTCAGACTTTCACAAAGAAAGGAGTGGTTTCAGGTCCTTGGCCAGAGTTCCTGGACCCATTCCTGTGCTTATGTGTTGTACCTTGTGCTCTTGAACTGGCTGCCTTTCTGAGCTGGTGGATGTGTAGCAATGCTTCATGCTCACTGCTTCTTCCACAGGAGAACATCTGGTTTGCCTTTTGATGAGGTAATCAGGGGATGAATTAATGCAGCCAGCATCTTGCAGGAAGTCAGCAGAGTCTAGAAATCTGTCTTGAGCTTTTTTATACTGTCCTTCCTGGACCAGAATGGAACCATCTACAAAGTAATGTCAGCTTCAGTGCTACTATGTGCTGAAAAACAGCTGAAGAAACCAGCTCGTAGGAAAGCCAGATGCTTTCCTCAGACAAAGCTGAAGGAACTGGGATGAGAGAGAACAGACTGGCAGGCAGCCGAAGTCTTTAAAGAGATGCAGCCTCTTCAAGAAAGGGAACAGGAGATGGAGCGTCTGGGAGGAAGGAACACAGGCAAACAGGATGATTAGGATTTGGTAAGGCCAGCAAAGAAAGGAGTGGGAGCTATGCAGTATGTCCATGGGTAGCACTGCCAACATCAAGTTGCAGAAGCCACTGGCACGTGCCTTTTTCCATCCCTTGCTCTGTGCACATCTTGAAGAGGAAGAAGGGCTCTGCTGTGGTTCAGGGACTTCAGCAGTGGCTGCACAAAGGCAAAAGGCCACAGAGTAATGCTGGTAGCCTTCAGAGCTGAGGCTGACGAGGATACTTAGTGCTGAACTCAACCCTGGTACTGGCTCCCCTGCTGCCCACAGCCAGTGTCATCACAAATATTCAAGGCAGTCCTGTAGCATCAACTATCTGCTCACATCCCTTGACCTGTCCTCCACAGAGAGAGAGAAGTGCTGCTGCCTCTCAGCTGAGGCATAGCAGGGTGAACAGTCCACCTGCACCACAGCCCTTCTGCCATGACATAGGATGGCAGAAAGAAATGTGATTCCCTCAGTAAAAGTGATTCTGTCCCATAGAAAGCGGTCTTTATGTGGGCTGTTCAATTTGCCATGCTCACAACTGTGTGGTAAAACTTACTAAAACTGACCAGAGTCCCCAGGACAGGAAGCCAGAAAGGTCTTCCCCACATCACCAAGATACAACAGCCTGATGCTTGCCTCACTGAGAGGCTTAAATCATACTGAAATTAACTTTTAATTATGTTAGTTTTCCTCTTTGGCCCTTGGGGTTTTCTTTGCCTCACATTTCCAGAGGCATTCAAGGATGAGACCAATGTCTGGCAGGAAGAGATTTGCTTCCAGAATCACAAAAGAAGCTCAGGAGAATTCCTGGCCTGGGAGAAAGGGTAGGCCTGTTGTAGAAAGGTGTGGTTGCCATCAGAGCTGGTGGACTCCTGATCTGACACTTGAGGCAGTAAGGAACCAAGGAAAGGTGATGTGAGTGATGCCAGGAAGGCATAACAAGAAAGGTCACAGCTGTGTCTTAAGATTGACTATTTGGAGAGTTACAGAGCATAACTGCATCAGTGGCTTTTGAGATCAAAAGGCAATATTGGTCTGGGATACATCTTCTACATCCTGTTCAATGTCATTCAGCAAGAGGTACATAGCAGCTGATGCTGACTTTGAAGAAGTACAGTTTGGAATTCCTCACACCCTGAAATTCCCACAGCCTTGTGAGCCTTCCTTTGCTCCTAAGGCAGCAGGTCAGGTGGCAAAATACTGCCAGGAGATGACAACTATGTTAATTCATTATAACCATTAGATTAGGAAAAACTCATTTTGATGGCTCATTCCAAGGCTCATGCAGATTTGGGATACTTGCATTGGTCAGAGAAAGAACTGATGAGCCCATTCTTTTTGGGAGATGAGACACCTCAAACTGAGGTGTGCTTGCAGAGGCTGCCAGAGTCTGTCACTTTGTGACCAAACCATCACACACTTAGCTGAAACTAATCAGATTGCTACCGGTCTCCTCTGGGTTGTCCACAATTCCTATTTGCAGTTTTCTGAGTGTCACCATATCAGCAGCCTGCAGGCTGTTGATCCTTGCTTGAAATGCTGGCCTTGATTAGACATTCTTCAGAAAACATCACATCAGGAACAGCAATAAGCTGCAGCCAAGCTTTGTCTTCCAGAGGAGCTGCCATCCTGAGCAGGTTGTGCTGGTCCCAGCTGTGAACAGAGACCCCCCTGTCACTCCAGTCCTCCTCAAAGAGGCAGGCTCCAGGTGTACCCCCTCCTCTTCCCAAGGGGGAAGCTCCCTGTGCTAAGCCCCACAGTGGGGTCCAGCTGAGCTCAGCTGAGTATCTGGCCAGGCCAGCCCAATCCCCTGATGGGCCTAAGGAGGGTTTCCTGGGAAGTGAGATTTTTCTGAAAGGTTTTCCTTTGTCCTTGTAGTCTGGCAAATGTGGATTTCAGTATCTGCCTGCAGCTGGGATTGTTAAAATAACATGTCCAACAGCTGCTGCCAGGTACCTGCAGAATATTCACTGAGCAGTGTCACCTGCAGAGCATTGGGCTGTGCTAGCAGGTGAAACCCACCTCCTCCATAATTTCCTTGCCTTCCCAGGAATCAGCTTTATTCTCATGGAAGATTGTTTCATCTTCTGCCTAATGGAACTTCTTCTGCTTAAAGATTCCTGCATGATCTGGTGCCTGTTGCTGCCTCTGACAAGGTAGAGTGTTTTATGGTTTCCTCTCTGTTTATATTTTACAGTGTAAAACTCAAGAGCTTTTGGTTTTAACTCTGGATGGCTTCAGTTTGGTGCCTGGTACCATTTAGGATTTTAGTAACTTGGATAACTGGTGTTTTTCCTTCTAGACCTGAAGTTTTACACATGCAGCATGTGGCACATCTGTCACAGATGGGGAGTACGTGTGGAATAGCAAACTGTGGGGTATGTGGGCTCAGTGGCTCCTTGGTCTGGGTTCCTGCAGCTGAGCCAGAGCCTATGGCTCTGTGAGCTGGGAGATGGTGGCTGCAGGGGATAAATGGTGTTTTTCAGTCCATTTCTCAGGCGTGCTGTAAATGTGTCTAGACAGGCAGTACTTGGATGGCTGCCTCGTACCTTGCAGGGGGGGCTGATCTTCCCAGTGTGCTTTGCCAGTTCTCCTTCATCTCCAAAGGGTCTTAACTCTCCTCAGCTACAGCGGAGCTGCTTCCTGGCTGCTCCCTCCACTGGCTCGTTTACAAATGTCTCCCAGCACAGGGGACCTGAGGTGTTTCACTCCAGCTGCCTGGTGGGGCGGGGTGGAGGTGAGCACAGACTGCACCTGCACATCTGCCCAGCCCTGCTGCCAGAGCAGCCTGTGCCTGTCCCTGAGCTCCCCTCTCCTCTCTGCAGGAGGGGAGGTTTCTGCATTATCCAAAGGCTCTTCTAATGTGAGTATCAGTGTGTAAATTAATCCCTGCAGAATGCAGAGCACAGCATCACAGCTCACCTCTCCCAGCCAGTTGTGGAGTCAGGGAAAACAAAACAGCAAGGACGAAATTTTTGTAGAAAATTAAGGTTAGTAGGAGACATTGAGCAGCTGAAAAAGGAGAATGCAGATTACTCTGCTGTAAATAATGAGTGGGAGTGTGTCTTGGGGGGGCCCTCAGCAATCTCTGCCTTGCTGGAGATGGTAGAGGGGCATCAACTGCTTGCACCTTTGATTGCTTCTGTTCCTTGGCATTTTCTATGGGGTCATCTACGTTTATATTGACAGAGTAAAACTGGGCACGGTGCTCAAGCAGCACTTGAGGGAGGGGGAGACGAAGATTGTTTTGGTTTGGAGTTGAGTTTTTGTAATTGTGTGAGGGTAATAGTTCAAGGGGTTGCTGTCAGTTCTGTGATCTGATAGTTCAAATCTTGGTAAAGAAAGGACCATATGTTTAGATACAGAATTTTCCCCATCCCTTATAGTTGTGCAGACACCAAAATGCTGTTTAGTCTTCTGCCACACCTCCTGTTCTTATCTCTATTCTGAATCATCTTGGGGATCACTCCTTGGAGACCTGGTTCAAATTCAAGTAAGGTCAAACTGACCCCTGAGAGATGCTAGGCCAGGTCCTGAAACAGACATACTCATCCTTTGAAAGAGCTTTATTTTCATTTCTTCCTTTTTGACAATTGTTATATAAAGCAACTGGACTGGTGATCTCTGTTATGAAGCACCTTTTTGAGAAGTCATTGAGTGGCAATCTGTCCACAGGTTGGTTCACTCAATTCCTACCTTCACCATCCTCTGTGCTGAGTGCCTTCTGTGCTATGCAGCATCTTTGAGCAGATGGAGTAACACTACTGCACGTCTGCCTGTCATAGCTGGGAAAATAATTGACCATATTTTCACAATTCCTCTGCTGGAAGTGCTTACAGTGGCCTTTGGTTTTTTTCCCAGTTGCAAGGAAAATGCAAGTAATAATAAAGGCTTCTTGTGGGTGACCAGGTGGATGGTAAATATTTTACAGGGAAAGTGTTAAGAGGGCTACAGGTGACAAAAGGCTTATGGAAGGGGGTACATTCACCACAAAGGTACCAAAACTTCCAATTACACTTGTGTTTTATTGGGTTAAGGCAGTTACAATGCAGTATGGAGGGCACCTGCACAGGCAAACTACACATGCTCTCCACAAGATCCTCCTCCCAAAACCCAGACAAACCAAAGCAGCAGCTAGAGCTCTGCTATGTGCTCTGGAGGCAGAGGACAATGGTTTTGGCTTCATATTAGGAACGGAAGCCCTTCCCAGATGGAGAAGCTGTGGCATGAACACAGGCAGGAGCAGCACACAGAGTTATGCCCAAAGCTATCGAACAAGCATGGCTGACAGCACAACTAAGCCAACTCCTGGGAGTGAGAGCTGAGGCCTCTGATCCAGTACAGCAAGAGGGCAAAATGACAGAACCATGCCTAGGCTCTCTGGCCCGTGCCAAGTTTGTCTGTAGGAGGGGAAGAGCATTAGAGTGCCCTGGCATGAGAGCAGCTTACATGGTACATCAGGACTTGTCTGTTTTTTTCATCCAGGAACTACTGGAGATAGATGGCTTTGAAGAATACTGCTGGGAAGGGAGACCATGGTTGGGCTGTATTTGGCCAGCTCCTGGATGCTGGGACATACAGATGCCATATGTGATGACAAGAGTATTGGCAAGGGACATCAGGGAGAGTCCTGGGGCTGATGCCAAGGCAAATGTCCCTTCTTACTGGGAGGGATGTTATGAAACAGCACTCCCCCAGGTATAGGTTGTAACAGGAGCTATTGCAGCAGCCAGGTGGTACAAACCCTAAATCTAGCAGTGCTTCTGTCAGGAGAGGAGCACAGGTGAAGATTGGTTCCAAAGAAACTGTGAACAAGTTTTGAGACAGAGTGCATGCAACCAGCTGAAAAAACAGGGTTGAATCCATGGGAGCTGTAAAGAGCCTTGTTCTCTTAGTGGCCCCAGTAGATCACCGGTGTGTGGTAGTTAAGCAGCAGCCAATCTATCACTGGTCCTTGGGTCAGGAGGAGAGGGGACCCCAGGGTAGTGTTGCACTTCTCATGTGAGCTGACCTACCAGAGGGAGGGCAGCCACCTCTCTGCCTGGCAAGGAGCAGTAAAATACAAGCTGGCAGCACAAGGGGAAGATTTCATTTGCAGCTAGGATGATTTTCTCAAGCACTTAGACTGACCCAGTTTTGCAGGCAAACCTTTTGACTGAAACTACAGTAAAGTTGTTATTTCTCAATCAGTGCTCCTTTTCTAAGTTTCCTTGTCCAATTTTCGCTCTTGGCTCCTGACTGAAGAGATCAGGATCCTTATGAAAGAGGTCATGTTCTGTCCTCTTACTAGGACTGCTGTGCACAAGCTGGGTGCCTTCTGCAGACTGAGGTTCCAGCTGTGGGAGGGCAAATGCATTTCCAGCACGTAGGCAGCAGAGATGAGAGATGCCATCTGCCTTTGGGTTCCATGTAAATGGAACTCCTGGCAGCTCCCAGGAGCCTTGCACTGTGGTGGCTGATCTGCTGCACACCCGGGGCTGTGCCCAGCACTGAGGGACTCACTGGTGTGTGTCTGTGCTTTTCTCCTCCCAGGGGGCTGCTGCAGACCCATGCAGCCCAGCGTGGCCCTGCAGTCAGCAGCAGAGGATCTTGAGGAAGGCTTTGCGGAAGTCAGTGTTGAAGGTTGTGTAGATGATGGGGTTGAGGGCACTGTTGACGTACCCGAGCCAGGTGCTGGCACTGTACAGCCCTGGAGGCACGTGGCAGGATGGGCAGTGGGCGTTGAGGATGTGAATCAAGAAGAAGGGCAGCCAGCAGACTATGAACGCCCCTGGGTTTAGAGAGAGGCAGAAAACAATCCGTGAGTTTAGAGCAGCAGCTGTTTGGAAAGGGGCCTGCACTGGTGCCCCCTCCCTCCATCTCCTCACTATTTCCATGCTGTTTCTGTATTTCACAAACACTGAAGGCCACATTTATTCCTGACACAGGGATTTGGCAAAAGCTTGGGCTCCTTGGGACCAGCTTTGTGAATGGATGGATGGGCCTTCAGAAGTGAACTGATGACAGACAAAAGCAAGTGGCCACAACACTGAGGGAAAGCCTCCTGCCTCAGCTGCTTCAATCAGTTAGGATGAGGGCTGCTTTATTTCTGTGCTACTACTGAGTTAATGGGAGGGAACAGTGCATCTGGTGACCACAGCAGGTGACAGGGACACCAGTGTCCCGGCTTCTCCACCCAGCCATATGAACTGGTTCCTCTGTGGCTCCTTGCCTCCATTTCCCCTTCTGTAATTGGATCTAAGAGCTTCTGCATGTATGGAAACATAGGATTGTTCCAGCCTTGTAATAGTAAAACAAAGGAAAAGGAAAAGCAAAGGTATTGGTTGTTGCTCCCTCTAGTAGGGCCTGCTGGCCACTGATTTTAACACAAGGGTAAGAAAACATGGTGCATAAAACACTAACATATGTGGTTCTCAACATTTGGGAGCATTATTCTAGATCCCTAAATATCTCACTACTGTCTCTCCTGAGTTTGTGAAGCAATAACAGATAAGGCCAGGGCTAAATCTCTGTATTGTATTAGGAGATTCTCTGCTCCTGGAAGTCCCAAACCATCAGCCCTTGCAGCCCATAGGCAGAATGGCTCTCACTCACCCAGGACAATTGCCAGCATCTGCGTAGCCTTCCTCTCCCGCAGCTGGATCAGCCGGGGCTGCTGCTGTGCCAGCCTCAAGCTGCTGATGGTTCTCCCATTGCTGAGCCTCCGCACCTCCACTGCTGGCTTGGTGCTCCTTCTCCTCTCCTCCCACCTGCTGTTTTGTGCAGTCCCTGGTGCCTTGGTGAGGGATGCCTCGTGGCAGAAGCTTCGGTAGCGCTGCAGGCTGAAGACAGCAAGCAACCTCCTTTTTGCAGACATCTCCTGGCCTGTGCATTTGAGCGAGAGACAGGGGGGAAACGTGCCTTGGCATCTGCTTGGCAAAGCTTTCCTCCCCACGTGTTCCTGCAAAAGAGGATGCCACAGAGGAACTGGAAACCATCCAGACTGCTCATTGGGTCAGAGGATGATGAGGGAAGTTGTAGGAGTTATCCTTAAGCCCCACTTGCCTCTTACATTGCACCATGTCCTCTGGACTGACCTGGGGGTGAACCAGCACTTGACAACTCTCTGCCTCCATCCCACCAAGGAGAAGCATGAGAACAGTAAGAGCAGAAATACATGCTCTGCTAACCTCTCATCTGGATTTTTGTGTTGGCCCTGCTCCTCTCAGCATCCCCACCCTTTTAATGTAGCTTCACTGTGCAAAAATGGGTAGAAGGAGTGGATATGCATGACCAGGTAATTCCTTTCAAACTTGTGTTGGTTCCCATGGTTGCAGATATTTCATCTAGAAAGGTCAGTGGAACAAATGTTGCATGCACCATGAGTATTTTGACCTCTTAAGTCTGTCAGATGAAGAGGGTTTTTTATTTTAATAACAGAGGTTAAAGCCTGTGAAGCCCTGAGAATGAAGCTTCATAGAGCAAAAATCAATAAATGAAGACATTAAAATCAATAAATGAAGAAATTACCCAGACTTATGCATGGCTGAGAAAACCCTGCTCTGAAGAAATATTGAAGTAGGCTGTGCTCTTTTCTATTTGCCACTTCTAGAGGGCAGAGATACACAGGGAATATCCTCTTTCTAGAGGTCTGAAAAGGATTTAACTGGAGCTTCTGCATCTCAAGTATCATGATGTACGAGCGAGGGATGGGATGAAAACATGTCATGTCCCTCCTTATGCTTTTTGCTCTGTGTTTTTGACCCTTTGAGGAGAAGAGATGATGCATTCCTGTCCTTTTTGACAGTCCTACTGTGCTCGTGTGGCTCTTACTTGGTGTGCATAACACGGTTTGGTGCTGGCGCTCTGGCTGCCCTGCCGGGTCAGGGTGCGCTTCTTTTGCCTCTGTCTGAGCACCAGGTAAATCCGGACATAGAGCAGCAGGGTCACCATGAAGGGGAGGTAGAAGGACACCAAAGAGGAGTAGATGACGAAACTAGGGTTGGATATGGAACAGACACTGGGATCCCCTGGGGAGGAGAAGAGAGAGAGAGAGAGAGAGAGGAGTGCCTGAGCTGCTTCGGTTTAGTACAAGGAGGCTCTGGTGTGTTGGCAAAGCGAGACAAAAGGTGGCTGGGGACAAAGGCAGCCTAAGGAGTGCAGATTATGCTCTGGCTTACCCAATTACCTAACTGATGCTTACAATGAGCCCAACACGGGGCCATCTCGCATTAGTCAGCATGCATCTGCCTGCTTTTCTGGCCAACAGCTCTGTTCTCTTCTCTTCTCTCATGTCTATTCCTATCCTTTCTCAGAGGATCCTTCCCTTTCTTCCTTTCTCTTATTCCTTTGACAGCCTCTGAGCTATCTAGATGCAGAGTGTGCATTCACCCCTAACTGTCTGAACCAGGCAGAGGGCAGCAGCAGAATTTCCCTCTGCCATCCCTTTCCTGCCTCAAGCACTGCAGAGAGGATGGATGGGGAGCAGAGGCTTCTGTCTGTGACTCAGTGGGGAGGAAGGCTCCTCTGCCTCCAGGGAGACTGTGCTGCCATAGCCAAGGGAAAGGAAAAAGACCAATCTGCTTCCAAGGTGGAGGCTAAATTGTTTGCCCTCCTCAAGGGATTAGTTAAGGAAGCAGACAGCCAGTTAGATAGGAAGGAGTTTTCTAATAAGCAGTGCTAATATGCAATCCTTGCTGTTTAGAAATGGGTGCTGTATCAGAGACAAAACTTTGCTTCTGAACCTGTTGATATCAGCAAGAGGCCGGTGAGTCCGATACGTGTGTGTGGTATGTGCTGCACGTTTTGCTCTGTGTGCTCAAAGTGATTGCTTGATGGGAATCTGAAGACCTGGACACTTTGATGGGCATTGATTTGCCAGCAGAGCAGGCAGGTTTGCCCTTTAGAGCAGTAGTCAGTGTCTGCCTGAACAAACGGCAAGTTTATAGATGAGAGCACACAGGGATTTTTCTCTCCCTTCATAGTGTGCTTTCCGGTTCCTTAAGATTTCCTGTAACTTGGCAAATCTGCAGGACCCATGTTAAATGATCTGGCTGTACGTACTGCCAGCCCCTCCTAAGTGCCATTGCTCAGGATGTCACCTACCTGTAGTATTGAAGCCAAAGAGGAGAGGGCATGACACTGCGAACGCCAGCATCCAGACTATCACAATCATGAGAGATACCCTCCTGCAGGAGCTCTGCCCAGTGCTGTACTGGTACTGGACTGGTTTCACCACTGCTGTGTATCTGCAGACCAAAGCAGCTCCAGGAAGAGGAGATGGAGGAATGGAGGGAGGGAAAGGACCAGGTTTTTAAAAGAAGTGAAAGTGGCACAGGGAACATGATGGTGAATGTGGTGAAGAAATAGAAGAGGAAAGTAGAGATCAGATGATGGGATCAGCAATTTGCAGAAACGGTAAGTGGGGCATTGGGAGGAGGAACAGAGGAAATCAGAGTTAGTTGGCAGCAGTGCAGAGAAACGCTCAGCAGAACTCTCAGCATGTGAAGCTACAAGGTTTGGGCTACCAGATGGATCAAGAAACCCCAGAAAACCCCTAACCCTCAAGCCCCTAAAGTTATATGGGCACTGCTGGGAAAGCGCACTCTCTGGATCAACCATAACATACTGAACTCTTTGTCTCAGCTGCCTGGTCTGGTGTTAGCCTGACAGACAGAGGATTGCCCAGGGGCAGGTGTCAAGGACCTTCAGTCGCTGGAGTGCCCCAGGAGATGCAGCTCAGTGGGATTCGGAAGGCACAGGAGCCTCACCTTTAGGAGAGCCTGGGGGCTGCTCCTTGCAGACAGAGCCAAACTGAAATGGGAATGAAGATTCCCATGGAGGAACACCAGACCAATGTACCATTGAGAGTTGCCTTGCATTATTATCCTTGAATTGCATATTACAAAGGTACAGCATGCAGTATTTTTCCCTTCTCCCGCTCCTTGGTCCCAGTAGGATCACATGTGCCAAGGTCTTGGCTCCCAGCCCTCAGCATTGCTTAAAATAGGCTCAGTTTTAAAATGCAGAAAGCCAGAGCAAAACTCAAGATTACACAGTGGTAATCTTCATCTCTCCCTGTGTATATGGCAGGATTTTGTTTATTAAAGCTTCACGAGTGAGATCTCCAGAAGGAGAAACCCTCTTTGACACTCAGTGGGAGTTGGATGACCAGTTGTGGTTCCTGCCTTAAAAAGCTCAAGGATGTGGTTGACTACCTGCAGGGGAAGTTTTATTGCTTGTGCCTCACTACCCTCCAGTGCAGACCTCTTCTAGCACAACGTGAGCAGAGCCACATTAGCAGCAGCAGTGGCAGGGACAGGCAGGGGTTTGCTGTCCTGAGGACACCGATGCTGTCTGTGCTCACCCCTCTTCCTTATCCCTACTCCACTGGGGCACAGGGCTGACCAGACTGTATCCATACTGTATCCATATCCAGACTGTCCCCCTGGAAGCTGTTGTGCCTCACCTGTCAATGCTGATGGCACAGAGGTTCAGAATGCTGGCTGTGCACATCATCACATCCATGGTGACAAAGATATCGCAGCAGATACGGCTGAATGTCCAGACCCCTCCGGTCACCTGCAGCAGCAACACAAAACTGTCAGCCTTGTTCTGCACCAAGTCCTGACAAGCCACACATAGGGAGGTGCTCTCCTCCAAGTATCTCAGCACCTGGAGAAGTTCATGTCCACAGTGATGGGCAGAGAATAACTGAGGCACCTGTATTGTGTGCAAGATAACACAGCAGTAGGTTGTGGAGAAGGAGCCTCACTTTATTTTCAATCCTTTATTTGCTCTTGCAGAGGGAGGCAGGGAGAAGAAACAGCAGCTATCCCTTCTCTCGAGGCTTAGCGTGATAAACTGATTTAAATTTGATATCACTGTATTTATCCTTTGATTAATGATTATCTGAGAAAATCTAAGTGCTGAAAGTCTTTCTCAGCTTAGCTGCCAGAGTGCTCTTGCAGGCAGTGAGGTGGAAAAGTGCTGCAAATTTTTTGCATTTATGTATGAAACTGAGATCTGAGACTGAGGCCTCTCAGAAACCTTATTTGAATTCTTATCTCAGTTACAGATTTTGATTATTAGATCCGAGTGAGAACTCACAGGCTATTCAGATAAAGGGGCTTGGGTTGCTACCAAGCTGTTGTTCTGGTTGTTTTGAATTTTTAATCTGAAGTTTGTGGTTGTGAAACCTCAGCCACAGCCAGTCTTAGTGATGGAGAAAAGTGGGTTTTGGAGCAGCCACCAAGTTCTTGACTTTTTCATTGAAAAGCATGCTCCAAGCACTGTGTGGCCCTGCTGTCCTTGGGGTTGGGATGACAGCCTGATTCTGAAGGAGGTGGTCTCCCCCAGTGCCTGCTCCTTGCAGGAGACAGAGAGCAGGCTGCCTCCTCGTTCAACTGTTACTTTTCTGGCTACAGGGGCAGTGGAGCCAGTTGCTTGGTAAGTCTGTGCAGGATCCATCCTTGGAGGTTTTCAAAACCCATTCAAAAATATTCATCCCAGACCAGGCTGGACAGAGTGCCACAAGTAAGCTTGGTTTGTCAGGCAGTGAGTCAACCCTGAAAGTGTTGGTGCCTAGGAAGGATGCAGCTCCCTGGAGAGAAGCACTTTTATAAATACAGAAGTCACTCTGTGAGAGTTGTTTAAGAAATAATCCTAAGAAATTGAAATGGTTTTGATAGTGGCTGCATTCCCACACATGGGCACAGAAACTTGCTGAGGTGAGCAGTGTCTTCAGGGTGTTGTTCTCTGCTGGACTGAGCTGCTACATCTCAGAAATGAGGTATTGAATGAAGCAGTCTTCCATTAGACCCTCTGACCCTGACTGAATGCAGGGGAGGGAAATGGGAATTGGCTTGCAGAATGCAGAAGGTAACTGTGCTTTCCCCTCCAGTTCTCTTGATTCTGGTGGTGCTTCTTTATTTTCTTATAAAAAAAGTAAGTAAAGGGGAAAAAGAAGTCAAATGAAAACCATTGAGCTTTTCTGCACAGTTAGGTGAGTTACAAGACGTGCAAACTGAAGGCTGCTCACCTGAGATTAGGGACCTTCATAGGTAGGTTCAGCTTCCAAAGAAACACTACACCAGTTTTATCTTAGTTTCAGATTTTGAGATCTGCTTGACCACCTCAAAATATATTATAGAAAATAAAAATGCTGGAAGCCTTTGCAGTGGGACCCAGTCAGGGATGTTTCTGCAGTTTGAGGCAAAAAGCAAAGCAGTTTCTGTGTGAGCTGGGGAGTCTGAAGAATATTTCACCAAGCCAGTGGCAGGTGTTCACATGAAAGCCAGCTGCTGCTAACCCAGCAGATGAACAAGCACTTAACTGAGGGAGTTTCCAAGGTCCTGAGCACATTCAAATGCTGAGCTCAAGAATGTGAACCATTAAAACTGAAGAAGGTGCTGGTGGGGATGGCTCAGAAGTGAGCCCTCTCAGGATGATGCATTCAGATCACAACACCTGCATTCTAGACTGTAGATTGTGTAAGAGGATGCTTGACAAATCAAAATGTTTGGGCTTAAAACCCATCCTCACTTCCACCTGCCACTTCTAAAATGGGGAGTAGCTCTGCTGGAGTTGGTGAAGTAGTTAATATTTACCTGTGGGGTATACAAACCCACAATTTATTCCAGAATTTAACAGTAAAGAAGAGCCTTTTTATGATATGCCTTGTTCATAACTTTTAACATTCTATTTCTGCTCTTCCTTTTATTGCTCTGTTCTAATCATCTTTGCTACAGCAGCTAGAACCTGCTAGTCTGCATTTCTGGTTTTCATGTGCTGGCAGGGTACCTCTTCTTTATCCCTCTGGTGCTTTTTGTCCAGGAATCTCAAAGGATATCCCAGGTGTTAATTGAACGAATCTTCACATCTGCCTGGGTGAGGTGGATGGTCAAATATTATTCTCTTACAGCTGATGAGAGCAAACTACAGAGAGATGAGCTGATACAATCTCTCATTACCACTCAGTGACTGTGCAGCAGAATAGAGTCCAGGGTTAAAACCTGGCTCTATCAACACAATGCTAAAGATCCCTATAGACTATTCAGGTCAGGTTTTTACCTAATCTTCCTTGATGACCAGTCTGCCTTATCTACAAAACTGTGGTATTATTATTTTTGACTTCCAAAGTCTACAGGAAGCTTTCCAGTTTATGAATGCACAGTGCTTTTTGTAAACTTAAGCATATCCACCATTCTCCTGAATTCTTAAAATAAACAACAGAATCTCCACAATTCAGATATGAATGGTGGTGCCACATTGAGGAGCACATGGATGGGAAAGCAGGAGACCAAGTTGCACCAGGCAATGACAGGCATGAAAGGTGAGGAGACAGTGTGACTCCCACATGGTCTCAGCAGATTAGACCTCAGTGACAACCTTCTGAAGCTTGCTTCCCCTTTGGAGGTAGAATTGGATGTTATGAGAACACTGAGGAGGGTGTTCCCAGCCATGCATGTCCTCCTCCATCTATGCAATGACTACAAGGCAGGATGGTGTTTAATGCCCTCAAACTCCAGTGGGCAGGATACTCTGATGCCACTGTCCTGGAAACCTTGGTGAGCTTCAGCAGCCACAGCACCAGGGATCGGTGAAGAAGAGGGGAAGCAGTATTGATGTGTCAGACCTACACTTCGGCCCCCAAAAGCTTCCTAAATACACTGATGAATAGCACTTCATGCCAGAAACCTCCCTAGGTGGATGAGGATTTTGAGGCTCTAAAATGTTCCTATTGCTGCTCTGTCACAAAAGATTTCTCAGAAGGAGACAGTTCTGGTCTGCATGATTGATAAAATAACACATTTCATGGCCACTGATGACTCTAAAAATTGAGTGTAAAGCACCAACTTCACAAGTGGCATTTAAATCTGAGGCATTCATCCACCTTAAGCCTCTCCATAAATAAGAGCCAGTTCTCTATAGTCTGGTTTGGCAGACCTTCAGCAGATGAATACATGGGTTTGGGGACTGAATGATTTTTTGGCAATTTCCAGGCTCATGCTGTATTGAAACATGATGTAATTTCTGCCTCGTTGATGGCATTGCTGATCCATAAACAGCAGCAAATATTGAAAAGAACTTCGGGGCTTTTTGGACTGTTTTTTAAATCTTGGTCTTGCTGGAGTCCTGCAGCCCAGTTCTATAGGAAATACTGTGCAATGCCAGGATTGATAGTTTGGGATGAGTTGTTTTCCCTGTTGTCTGGATGATTCTTGCATCAGCTGCTTTGATTATCCAAGCTCCACAGACGGAAATTAGTCTTGAATGGGTCTACAAACACAACTAGGAAATGGACCTACTGTGCTAACAAATCATGACCAAGGCATTGCGTGGGGCAGAGGCTGCTCCACAGATGTGCCTCAGTCCCACCCTGTCCACAGCAAGAGTGAGACAAGTATTTTCTAAAGCAAAGCATAATGTGATTTCATTAAGGATTGGAATGCACTTGAGTTGATAGACTATTCCAGTTTGAAATAAAACTTGACTTTTAATAATAGTTCTTAGTTGCAATCAAATTGAAGAGTCTAATTCTGTCTTGCTGGGATGGCTTCACACACACACACACAGACACACACAGACACACTCTTATTCCATTTTTTTTCTAATCATTCCATGTAGCACACCCAAGCAGTACACAGCCTGCAGGACAGCTCCAGGGCTGCTCCACACAGATCAGTCTAAATGTTGCTACTGCCTTCATTGGGAACACGAGCATGCATGCAGCAGTATGGTTAAATTCTGTAATCATTCCTGAGAGGGACTCACCTCCAGGTACACCATCCATGGCATCACCAAAGTAGCCACCAGCAAATCTGCCACTGCCAGGCTCACCACGAGGTAGTTGGTTGTGGTTTGCAAGGTGCGTTCCCTCAGCACAGCCAGGCAGACCAGCACGTTCCCAAAGATGATGGCCAGAATCAAGATGCAGTAGCAGAGAGCGTAGTAGGCATGTGAGTGTGGCAGCTCAGGCTCTGTGGTGCTGTTTGCCCCACAGGGAATGGGGTCTGTTGTGTTAGGATGGCTGCTGGCACTGGTGAAGAGGGCCATGGGGCTGCCACTGCAAAGAGAAAGAGAGAACTGAAAATCAGAGCTCTGCAATAATTGTAAAGAACAGTACCCTGTGGGTATTGGTATGAGTTTTATACTTTCTTTATGAATTTTCCTTCAAGCCAGTCAGAAAGGTCTTTTGTGTGCTCATATACAGGCAGAGCTTTGCCTAAAGACTTCCTTGGCCTGTTCTGTTTTTCACTGAATCTAAACCAAGAGAAGAATGCAAGATTTCACCTCCTGTGTGCATATGAAAGGTGGATCTTACCAACCAATGCAACTGTTTGGAAAGCAGGCCATGGTTTTGAGATGCACCCAGGTCACACCACAGTACAAGTCAGCTGGGCAAGAGTGCAGCCTGAAAGACAGCAGTTTGAAGTGATGAGGAAGACCCACCAGAGTTACCCAAACATACTAGGGCTTGCCCAAAATTTGGAACTTATATATTTTCTTCTGGGAAGTATCCTTTTCCTTGTCTCATCAAAAAATGACTTCAATAACTTCACACACTTGAGTGCTTGGCAGCCTGGCAGAGCCTCTTGATCCCTGGCTGCCTGGCAGCAGGCACCACCTCCAGAATTCCCTCTTTCCTTGGTGCAGCACATCCCAAGCCCTGCCTGCCTGGTAAAGGCTTGACTGCTGGTGCTGTTCCCATTTCATCTGTACTGTGCTCTTGTGTTTTCCATGCCTGGCCAGAAGATGTGCTTCCTGTGCTGAAAAGCAAACCAGCTTGATGTTTGGGATGAAATAGTGGAAAGATGCTTGCAGGGTGCTCTGCATTTCTTTTTCTTACAATAGATTCAAGTCTGTTCTCAGTAACCTACCTTTCCTTGATTCCAGAAATATGAAAGCTGCTGTACCAAGGTTGTTCCATGACATTTAATGGCTTGTATCTTTTTTTCCTTTGCTACTGCTCCTGTTGCTGAACTCATCGTGAGTATGACAGGTATGAAAAGCAAGGGCAAAACATTGCAATGCCAGTGGTATAAATACTACTCTGTTTCATCTCACTCCTTGAACAGCAGCATCTGTGATGCACAGCTGCTGCACAGCTATGCTCCTGTAGAGTAGCTGTGCAATAGGTACAAATTGCTCCAGCCCCTTGGGATATGCTAATCCTTAAAACTGATGCTGCTCTCCCCTGATGCTTTGTAGATGGGAGAGGACAAGGGTAGAATGGGGTGGAAACTGAACTTTCCTATGTCCTGTGAACACAGATCCTTCAAGACAGGGGTGAAACAATCTCTTACAGCATGTGCTTTGTTTGAAAGTGCCTGTGCTTGTCTCCTCTATCTTTCTTCTGCCTGACCCTGACAAAGAAGTTAAGCTTTCCACTGGATCATGAGGATCTCTTGTAGCATGAGTGCTGCTGCTGAGCCCAGGACAGTTCATAAAGCAATTGAGCTGCAGCCACCCAAAGACAGGATTCATCTTACTGTGTCCCTAGCACAGACACAGTTCCCACTCTGGGAATTTTGTATTGTCTGGAGCCAGGACAGGCTGGTTCTGTAGTGCTGGAAAAAGCAGCTGCCTAGGTGATAAGCAAGGCCAGAACAGGGAATGAACAAAACATCACCCGTAACATATATAACCAGAAGGCATAAGGCACCCCAATACCGTTTGGCCGTGGGTTTCCTGTCTTGTCTTCTGTCTCTTATATCTATGAGCACTATTTTCGACTCTCATCCCAAAGTCAGTCTTCCCTACCAAGATACCTCCCGGCCCTGCCAGGTCTCCCATCCCTGGACTGTCCTTCACCCGCCCCAGTCCTGCTCACTCCGCACCTGGCCACGGTGCTGCCAATCCAGGCACGTACCAGTGTACCTGGATACCCTCACAGAGGGGTGGCAGGACACCCACCACCCTGGGTAATGGGGTGACAAGCTGCCGTGGGGACAGGGGTCGCAGCCGTAGGGGCGCGCAGAGGGAGGGGAAGGGAAGGAAAAGGGATGTTCCTCCCGTGGATCTCCGCCTCGGAGGGGTCCGGGTGCCAGTCCCGGCCCGCACGGCAGGTCCAGGCGTGGGGTGCGGGAGGAGTTCGGGCTCCGAGCGCAGGGTCCAGGTGTGGCGGCGGCTTTGGGTTCGTCTCCAGCTGCGGGTGCCGCTCCGCGCCCGCCGCTGCCGCTGTTCGCTGCTCCCGCACCCGAGGGGCATTGGAGCTGCGGCGCTCCCCGCGGTGCCCCCGGGCCCGGCTGCCGTGTGCCCCGGCCATGCCGCGGGGGGCCGGGGGCTGGGGAAAACCGAGCGGGAAGGGAGGCGAGGGGCTGCGGGAAAAGGGACTGGCGGCACCGGGCGGGAGGGGAGCGGGGGCAGCAGTCAGGACTTACCCCCGGCCCGTCGGGCCGTGCCGCCGCCGCCGAGCAGAGCTCGGTCCCGGTCCTGGTCCCCGGTCCCGCTGACTCCCGGCCCGACCCACTCCCTCCTGCCGCCTTCCCGGCGCGGAGCGGCGGGGCGGGACCGGGCTGGCCACCTCCTCCCGCCCGCCCCCTGCCCCGGGACCCCACCGTGCCCGGCGAGGGGCAGCGGGGCCGGGGCTGCGCTCCCCGTGCCCTCCTCGGCTGCCCGAGGGGGTGCTCCTCTCCTAAAGGGACGTGGCAGAAGAGGCGTCTGGGCGAATTTTGGAGCTGGGGTCCGTAGCAAGGGTGTGCTTTGCTGAGAGATGGACCTGCTGCTGGATCCTGTGCGGGGAATTGGGAGCCCGGGGTGCCGGTGCTGCAGCCGAGCACGGGGAGATGCCCGGGCCGGGGCTGCTTGCCCAGCAGATAGAAAGTTGTTACTTCAAAAAACAGTTGGAAAAAAATTATCAAAGCAGAGATGGTTTTAAGAAGGGGGAGGTTTGAAAAACATATATCTTTAAATAAACTACCTTAAAACTGAGATGAAGGAGTGCGGGTAAGCGGGGAGGAAGCTGGAAAGCAGGCTAATCTTGGGAAGCATCCTTCTCCGGGGACCAGTGCCAGTAGGCACAGCACCTTGGCCAGGGCACGGCTGCAAACCCTGCCACATCTCTGAAATGTGGCTTCTCCTGAGGTCTGAGATGAAGTCTCTGAGGCACAGTTCTCCTCAGACTGTAGTCACTGAGGTACAAATTGTATTTTCTCTCTGGAGGTTGGATTGTGCCCACCACCCACTCTGGCACAGCAAGTAGGGTTTGCAGGGAGTTGCCAAGAGGGTGCAGGAAGCTCAGTAGCAGGGCTGAGGTTTTCTTTCTCTGCACATATGACTTGTGGCCCTAGCAGAAGGAGAAAAAGTGCCCTTCCTCTTTAGGCACCCACTGGTCGGGGTGGCCACAGGTTGGCTTGTATGTGGGCAAGGAAAAGAGGAGATCCTGTGAAGAGCAGAGTTTATATACTTATTGTTAAGAATTTACTTAAGAAGTGTGTGTTGGGACCTGCCTGCCTGGATGATCTTTCCTGCCTGCAGCTTTGCAGACTAATCTCTTTGTGGATGAGAGGGGTAGGGCGGAGAGGTGCTGCCGGAAGCCCTCACACCCATCAGGGGCAAGGGGTGTGAGAGTACCATCTTTAGCCTGGCTGGGGATGGTGAAAGTGCCCAGACAGGATTTGATGGGACTGGTCAGCACCGCTGCCTTCCACCAAGGCTGTGACTGCCCCATGGCAGCTCTGGGGATGGCACTGCAGGAGAGTGGTGAGTCACTGCCCAGTCCCTAGGGCGACACATTCACACGTGTCCTGCTGGAGGATGCAGCTGCCAGGCTATGAGACCAAATGACCCGTGAAGGGCTCTCCAGCCCCTTTGTTCCCTTGGGAGCCCCCGAATGATGCGACATGGACTACATTTATCATGCTCATGTTGTATTTGTGCAGTTGAACTTCTGCTGCCATCCGAACCGTATAGCTCACTTTTGGGGAAATGCATTCGCTCACCGTGCCTGGGGCAGTCAAGGAAGGGGGGACCCCCCCCCCGGCCATGTCCAGCAGAGGCTTTTTAGCTGTGAGCTCGGAAAGAGTCCAACACACCCGCACTTGAGTGGTTAAAGCTGGAGGGGAAAGCACACACCGTGATGCTTGTCCTGAGTGCTGAGGGCTGCACGAGTCGCAGGCTGGGTGCAGATGCCCGGCTCCTCACAGCGGGGCGGGCACAGAGATTGAGGCATTTTAACTTCCTTTTAGCAGGTTTCAAATGCAATTGGTCTGTGGGCAATTCCCGCAAACAAGGTGCTCATGCTGGCTCTAGGGTGATGGGGCCACAAGGCACGACAGCAACAGGCTGTGCTGCTGTCAGCTGTTCGATGTAGCAGCTAACCACAGATCGATAACGAGACACTGCCTGGCCCTCCTCGAAGACAAGGGAGATGCAGCAGGGGGAATGCACTGCTATAACCACAAAATCACCGTTGTTCTGCTTCACATTTTTATCTTCCAGTGCTGAAACCTTCCATTTTGCCTTGCCTTGTATGTCAGTGCATCCCCTGGTTCTGTCTCCCTTGTGAAACTTGTTTCTTGCTTTTAGTTATTTTTATCTCATTTCTTAATATTACTCTGACTCCAGAAAAAAAAAAATCATAGGCTCACAGAATCATAGACTGGTTTGGGTTGGAGAGACCTTAAAACTCGTCTAGTTCCAATCTGGCCTTGAACACTTCCAGGGATGGGTCATCCACAGCTTTTCTGGACAACCTGTTCCAGTGCCTCCCCACCCTTACAATATCTTCCTAATATCTAATCTAAACCTACCCTCTTTCAGTGCAAAGCCATTCCTCCTTGTCCTGTCACTATGTACCCTTGTAAAAAGTCTGTTTCCATCTTCCTTGTAGGCCCTTTTAGGCACTGGAAGGCTTCTATACGGAGTTCATGGAAGCTTCTCTTGTCCAAATATAATTCTCCAAAAATATTGTGGTTGAAAATGCTGCTGCTCTATTGAAGCTCATTATCCTAACTGCTCCCTCCCCTCCTTCTTGGAATGGTTCCCTTCACACCCCCTGTCTGGTTTTCCCAAGACTGGAAGCTCTTGCAGAAGGGTCTTAATGACTTTCTTGTGCTTGCTCTGCAGCTGAGGTCTTGTGGAGCAAGATAATAATCCGTGTGATCGTTTAATTTAGAATAGATTGCACCACATGCAGAGGCAAGGCTGAATTAAAATTGCACAAGCAATCTAGATTGTGATATTTGCCATGGGTTTTTTTAACAGTACAACTTTAATACAGTGCTTAGTGCAATGTCTCTCTCATAAAATCCTCTCATTATTCCTACCCCAAAATCAAATGTGTGGTGTATATTTGCCCCTGTTAAACACTGGACATGTTGCAGGCCTTGTTTGTCACAACATGGTATCACTGGGGCAAGGCAGAGGAACAGGTCAGTAGTAAGTTGTCAGAACCTCAGAATGAAAGAATATACCAACAGGTTTCAGTGCTCAAACTCCTGGTTCTCCCACTCCTTCACAGGCTTTCTGCCCCATGTGCAGAAAGGGGAGAGATGCTATAGTTCCCAAACCTGGTTCATTCCCAGCCCGTTTCTTTGCCCTCACCTCCAGCACCAACTTCTTGATTCTTCTTTTCAGTCCTATGTGTCCTCCAGCTCTTTAGTAAAAAATTCAAATAACTTGGATAAATGTCAGTGTTCCCTCTTAATATTTCCCCACCTCCTTGCCCATCAGTCCTGACGTTCCCTTGTGCACCTCTCCAGCCTGTGCTCGTGTTTCTTCCTTTGGTTTCCAGCCACAGTCTCAGCATCTTGTCCAGTTCCCTGTTTGTCCTTCCCTACTACTGCTGATTCCCAAGCTCATCACTCTTCACTCTGCCATCTCTGGCTGGGCTGCTGTGCCCTCCACTCCTGTGGCTTACAGGATTGTTTGCAAATGGTATTTATTGTGCTTTCACACCACAGTTGCTGTCCCTACAGCCAGTATTTGAGGTGCAGTGCTTAAAATGTGCCACTCAGGTGGAATAAGTCTTCCATCCTGCATCCTGCAAGCCAGGGTGCCCACGTGACAGTATTGTTAAAATACTCTGTATCCGTGGGGTTTTTCAATACCTGACTGCATAAAGCCCTAATTTGGCCTCATGGATGATCTTGTTTGGAGCAGTATGCTGGACTAGACATCTCCTGGGGACTCTTCCCAAGCTGAGTTGTCCTACACTGACATGAAAGTAACCTTGCCTGCTGGATGTGAAGTAAACAGGACTTTTCTGGCTGGCGCAACCTGAAAACTTCCAACAAAATTTTAATTCATACCTATACCATCTAAGCAGGATATGCCTGCTTGACCTCGGTAGCTTTAAATTTTTTACAAAACTCACCTGTTTTCACAGTGGTGGCCAAAATGGAGCTCAGTCAGCTTCAGGATTACCTTTGCACAGCAGCTTGCAGAATCAGTACAGACTCCTCGGAGAAGCTACCACAGCTCATGTCAGATAAGATTCACATGAGATCCTGATGATACTGATTCCCTTCTGCCCAGCCTTTACATTCCCTGTTCCTTCTTCCAACAGTATGGAAAGAGGTGGTGCATCCCAAACCTGCACAGCCCACAGAGATGTGAGCTTAGTCCACAGGGAATTTTTGCCATGCAAATCACATCTGCAATGGATTTTGTACAGCAAAACATTCTGATTCCAGGGCTGGGTGGTAGCAAAACAACTCTCTTATCTGCTGGTTAGGTATTAGACTGGGACTTTCAGGTCCAAGTCCTTCTCTGCTTTACCTCAGGCACATAATCTGGTGTAGAGGAGCTCGCTGTATTTGGCAGAACTGTAGCTTCAGGCACTGTATCCCATAAAGCAGGCTGATTGGATAAAGCCAGCATCCTGCCAAATTCCTCTCTAGAAAGAATGTTTTGATCCTGTTTTGCTTTAATTAAATTTTGGTTATGTTAGAAACACAAGTTTTGCAGCATGTCACCGGAAGGATGGATCCTGCCACCATTTTCTTCTGCATCAGTACTGGGCAATTGGTTCTGCTCATGAGGAGAGGAGATGGGGCTTTTAAAGTGAGGAGGGTGATCTGTGCAGGGATGCCTGACAGAGGAAGGGCTGTGGAAGGGGCCAGGGGATCCTACTGCCATACCTCACCTTGTGGTGTCTCCCCACAATCTTCACACTGCACCATGCACAGGGAGTCCAAGGGGCTCATCTGGGTGGAGCAGTTTCAGGAGATAAGAGAGGAAAAATATCCATGTGAGAAAACATCAATTTTCAAAAGTGCCATTGTGCTTTCCAGAGTAACCCATTCACATTTTCATGCCGAGAAGCCGTGGAGCAGCAGGGCTGTCATTACCTCTGTCCCTCCTTCCTTCCCCAGAAAATGAAGCTGTCTGCTCTGTGAGGAGCTGTGCTGCTGGGGCTCTCGCCATGCCCTCCTATGAGGCACAGCCCTTCAGTACTGGGGTTGTAAAGTCATTCATCAAAGTGGCCCTAAATCTCATTGAGGCTGGTTATGGTTCAGTGCCTGCCACGGGCGCCTCTGGAGGCAGGGAGGGTGGGATGTTCTTTTCCTTCTGCACAGGACAGTATTGCACTACTGGAATGGAGGAAAGTGCCCTGGAGGCAAGGCTGACTGTGGGAACAGTTGCTCAATTTGAAGAGGAGGAGGGGTTCTATGAGCCAAATCCAAATGCTAACGCTCTATTATCTTCTCAAGCCGGTGCCCTCCCTTCTCCCATTTCTCCCCGCCACCTCAGCCTGGGGATCCTCAGCAAACAGGATCCCTCCTTAGCAACAGTCTGCTTCAGCATCAGCTCTTTCTGTGGTGTCTGTGCCCCTCTTCTTCACTCCTACTGCCTCTATCCTGAAGGGCTTTTGAGGTCTTGGCATCATCAGTACTGATGCTTTTCATTGCACATCTGGGATTCCTGCTCCAACCTGGCTTTCTGGCTCAGGGATGTTCTCACAGCTGGTGACAGGAATACGCTCATCTCACAGCTAGCAGACATCTTTAAACCTCTTTTCCTGTCTGAGGCAGGAGGCTGTGTGCACACATGTGCATGCAGGTCAGTTGAGAGGCTTGCTTGTGGCTCCCTCCTGTCCCTGACTGGTCTCTGGCCCCAGTGCCCATCCAGAGTTACCTCTCATGTTGTGTGGCACAGTGTTGTCACCCCAGGGACTGTTCTCACCAGGCAGTGGCACTGGCCACCTCTCCTTGTCCAGCTGTGGGGTGACTGAGCAGCAATCTGTGTCCTGGGGAGGATGCTCACTGGGGAGACCCCATGCCCCCTAAATGGACTTGGACAGTCCTAATTGCCTCTGGCTGAGATGCCTCTGTATCCCACAACACACACCAAACTTAAGTCTCACTCAGGAGTGTTGCCTCTACCAAATTTTGACTTTCTAGCCTGGAGGCATGACCCATGAGTAGAGCAAGAACACTCCAGGACATTTAGTTTCTATTTTAAGAAAGACAGCAGAAGATTCAATTTTCACTTTTTTCACCCCAGAAATTAGTTGTTCTAGGAGCCTGGGGTGCTGCCTTTTTCTTCCTTGTGCTGCTGGTTTGTGTGGGGCTTGGAGTAATGTCCTCCTCTTTAGGTTTGCTGCTCCTCCCCCTGTCAGACCTGGGTCACTGGGCTCAAAGGATTTTCTACAGTAAGATTGAGATGGTTCAATTGCACGAGTCATGTTTCCTTCAAAGAGCAATGAAGCTAAAAACATCTCAACCATTTTCACTTAAAAGCACTGAAGCTCTGAGCTGAGGCAAGACCGAAAAAATTATAGTCCCAACAGTGAGCCAAGAAATTAGGCTGCATTCTGGTACTCTTCATTATAGCTTCCAGAGGTACTTCAACTGCTATATACAGACACACCATGAAGTGATACTGAGTGAAAATTGTTGGGGTGGATGCAGCATTTATGCATTTCCTTGGCTGTGAACTGAAGTCTCTCTGCTCTCTGTCTGCCTGGATCTCATACCTCCTCCCCTTTCTCTCCTTCACCCCCTCAAGTACCTGCCCTGAGTCTTACTCATCTACTTGCCTCAGTGAACTTTGCTTTACCTATGGTTTCTTGTGAACTTTTCAGTGCCAACCTCTATTCTGGGCTGTCTGCTGGGACAGAAAATGCTGAGAGCTGCTGCTGCCTCCCTGGTTTTCTCTCCTGCATCCCTGGAGTGCACTGGGAGATGCGTAGCAGTGTAAGGTGTCGCTCAGAACAGCATCTTCCTGTCTCACTGCCATTTACATGCTGCTCAGGTTTCAAAACCCCACACTAAGTGCTTTTTCCTGAAGAAGCAAACAACAGCTTCATCAGAGTCATCTGCAGTGCACTCACAGTCGCACAAGTGTTATGTAGCTCCAGGCTAATTTATTTATTTCTATTAAGCCAAGCCTCTGAAAGGCAGAAATCAGAAGGTCCTGTGTGCAGTTATTTTCAATTTTGGAGCCATTTTCTCCCAGGACTTAGCTGTGGAGTGAGTACTGTGGGCCCAGGGCTGTGGTGCCGTGGTAGCTGGGCCACCACAGCTCCTTGGAGCGGTTTCTTGTGGCTGCTGTGTGGTGAAAGGGAGCAAAGGGGTTTTGTGAGGGAATGTCTCACCATGGAAAATGCCCAAAAGCCAAGAGCGCAGAGCATCTGGCTTGCTAGATCTGATGAACAACAGATATTCTTTCAAACACCTGAAAGCCTGTGATACTTTCACTGTCCTCCTCCTGCAGCAACACTTACTGATGGTTTGCCCACTGCAGAAGGAGTGACCTTCTTCTTCACTCCTTTTAATTATGCTGCATGTAGCAACTTTCCATGCCAGTGGCCTGATTCCTGCTGAACATTTTCAAAAGTGTTAAACTGGAACTAGAACACAGGGGAACAAAATGCCTTTGTTGAAACCCTGCCTCCTAAAATTGAAATCTCCTGTGGTTTAGAGCTCATACTCAAAATTTGACAGGGAATTCCTGCAGGAGAAGCCCTCTTCTGCTCAGGTTTGGGTTAGTCTCGTGTGTCCCAACCCAGAGCTGAAGTTGCACATACAGGTAACAGCTCATAAGCAGGTTTGGAGACTGAGTGCTCTGACCAGCCCTGAGGGTCTGTAGGCCCTGCTGAGCTCCTGTGCAGTAGCAGGATGGATCACTTGGATTATTCCAGAGCCAGCTGAGATGAGCACCATCCTGAGCTGGGCACTTGGCATGCTTGGAATAAGAGGAGCCTATTTCCTAGTACGCAGGCAACTCCTATAGCATGGGGTGATTGCAGCTGGAGTGGCAGAGATTTTGTTCCTGCTGGTGGAAGGGCTGGCAAGGGAGATGGGGGTCCCAGGAGGCTGTCACAGGACACACAGGGTGTCAGTGACAGAGCAGTGATGGCAGCCCACAGGCCTGTCTGTGGGATGTGAGGGGACAAGGTGTTGCTGCTCAGAGCGAGAATGGGTGCACAATGGCTCTGGAATTGGATTTGAAAAGAGATTTTCCATGTAGTAGGTGCTCTGTGGTGTTTGGTACAACCTTCTGCCTTCATCCCTGCTGCCAGTGGCAAGGCTGGATTGTGTCCCACAACAGTGGGTGGCCCTTGAGCAGCATCTCCCCATTCCCTCTTGGAGCAGCACCTCTGCTGGTCCTGGTGGTGATGGACAAAGCTGCAGCATGCGGCTGCAAACCAGGACACTGGGAGAGTCTGAGCAGCCCCAGCCCCATACCCCATGGGCAGCCTGGACCCACACAAGGGCTGTGCTCCCAAGAACAGGCTCTGCTGTATCCTGGCAGCTGCCCTAGGGCAAACCCCAGACCTTTGGGTGGGAGCACGGTGAGCACCCTTGTGGCTCATCCTGAGGGGCAACGCAGAGAAAATGCAGAATTACAGAAAAGGTTCATAATCCTGTTCATGACTGATGCCCCAAGGAAAGAAAGAGGTATCCTGCCTGGTTTTCCTGTCTAACACAGCTGTGTACAGTCTTCTGACTCACATAAACACCATGTGGTTTTTTTTTAAAAATCGATATCTAACTTCTTGGTAGCAACGATAACGGTGTGGCAGTGACTCACACAGGATAATGATGGTGTTTAAAAAGCAATTTTTGTCAGTGCTGAGTGTTTTCTCTTTTAATTTCACTGTCTTCTTATGAGGGAAGATTAATGCCACTGAATATCCTTGAAGACAGGCTTTCTCAGGAAGGGGCTCGGTATGCACAGCTCTTAAGAGGTCATCACTGGACTATGGTGAGGGGTCTTTTTTCACTGCAGTGTTGTGGGTCAGCCCCAGCCTAAACTAAACACCACACAGCCATTTATTGTCTTTCCTTCAGTGGAATGGGGAGAGAATCAGAAGAAAAAACACCAAGAGAACTCATGGGTTGAGATAAAGAGAGTTTAACAGTTAAAGCAAATGCTGTGTATGCAAGCAAATCAAAACAAGGATTTGATTCACCACTTCCCATGGACAGGCAGGTGTTCAGTAACCCCCAGGAAAACAGGGATCCATCCCATGTTTTGGGAAGATGAACATCATTACTCCTAATGGCTCCCCTTCCTCCTTCTTCCCCTGGCTTTAAATGGTGAGCATGATGCAACGTGGTCTGGAATAACCTGTGGTCAGTTGGGGTCATCTGTCCTGGCTCTGTCCCCTCCCAGCCCACTCACTGATGGGGCAGTGTGAGAGGCAGGAAAGGCCTCAGCTCTGTGTAAGAGCTGCTCAGCAGTAATTTAACCATCCCAGTGTTATCAACACTGTTTCCAGCACAAATCCAAAATGCAGTTCCATACCAGCTACTGTGAAGAAAATGAATGGTACCCCAGTCAAAACCAGCATGTGCCATAATGCACATTCCTGCCTTGGTCTGGCTGCTCACAAACTTTCACTGTGGCTGGTCTCGGGAGGACACAACTTCAACCTTTTTTGGTGCTTTCAGAACCAACCCCCTCTATAATATGAAGTATCTGAAGAGCATTTCAGGTGCTGCTCATCTCACAGGCTTGTGCACTTGACTTTCCCCAGCAATCTGGAGATCATCCAGCCCTCCCAGGCAGTCATAAAATCACAGAATGGTTGGAAGGGACCTTAAAGATCATCTAGCTCCCCAATTTCAATTCTTTTTTTTTGGAGTGGGGTGATTACAGTTTCACTCCAAAAGGCAGAAATAAGGAAATAAAAATGCCAGTTCTGTGTGATTTTGCCTTTGGCATAGGAGAAACAAAATTGTATTAATGCTTCTTAGTGCCTGCCCCCTTGCCTTGTGCTTATGTTACTGTTGCAAGCAAGCTGTGGAGTAGCTATAGTGTGTTTGCATTGAGGAGCTTTGCATTTATGGGATGAACGTGTTATTTAAAGGAAGGAAAGTTTCAGATATGCAGAAAAAAGCTCCAACATTGATTAACTATAAATATATCCCAAAAAGTCAGGCAAGACACCAAATGCAGTGAGAGAACTAGTTGGTTTTCTAACCTTTTCTCTTTCAGTGCAGAACATTAATCTCCTCAGTCCCTCATTAGAGGTGTCTGTGTCTGAGTTTGTTGCAGAGTGCCTTCTGGGAGGGGTCAGAGCCCCTTCACACCAGTGGCACAACTGTCCCACTGTAGAATTTGCGGGTTGGTTTCGGACGGTCGGGACAGACGAGAGATCTCTGAAGTCAGGTCTTAGAGCATGAGGTTTATTGTGAAAGGGTGTGGGTGTAGGAGAGCTGCTAGAGGCTGCCAGACGCAGCCCGGAGCAGGTCAGAGAAGTAAGAAAGCAGGCAAGAGAGGAGAGAAGAGAGAGCCCGAGCTTGTCGTTTACAATACAACAAATCATCTTCTGTGCTGAATATTCTAATTTTCATTAACCAATCTAGAACAAGCTACAAATCTTATAACATTTGTATACAGCCTATGAGAACTACTGCATTACTATACAGTGTTATATTTTAAACCCTAAAAGCTGCTTTCTGGACCCTCTGCCAAGTTGGTAGGGTCTGCTCTGACTCTTGGACCTGTCTGCAAGCAGAGGGGATTGTTTAATCAAAGGGGGGATTACCTGCAGGCAGCCATACCGTTGTTTTCTAGTTGTTCAGTAACTGGGGTTTGGTATCTCAAAGCTTGTCTTCATTTCAATCTCGCTTATAGTTTCTACATTCTCAGCATCTTTTGCCAGGTAATCATATTTATAAGGCTTTTCTATTTCATCTTCCCCAACATCCCGCCATCGCTCTGCAGCTGTGCAAAGACCTGGGGCTGCCCTGCAGCCCAGCCTGTGACTGTCACACCAGGGCTCAGCAAGGTCCCTGCCCTATGCCAGAGTGGAAGCCTGGCTGTATCCCCAGTGCCTTATTTCTTGGGTGTTTTTAAAATTTTTTTTCCATTTTTTTCCCCCACAATGGAAGTTTCACATGAGCTGTTCCTTCAGTAAAACAAAAGGCTATGAAACTTCTAAATGTACAGTGTTTATTGTAGCTCTGGGCAAGACTGGTCTTCATTCTGGAAAGGACTGGAGAGAACTAAACTGCTGTTACTCATCCTGCTTGCCAGCTGCTCTTGTCTCAGTGGGTCAGTGCTTGTCAGTGTGGGCCAGTCACAGAAATTAATTCCTTGCCGTAAACCTTCCTTGGGATACTAAATATTTCCAGAAAAGTTCTTGCCATCTGTATGCTTCCTGACAGATTCTGAAAGTATGTCAGCATATTAAAGGGAAAGTTTAATTTATTTCATCCACTATGGACATTTGCAGTAAAGGAAATACATGCTTTGGTGCACAGGAGTGAGGGGTGGTCTCCTGTCATTTGCTGACATGGATTTGTAATGAGAGAAAAGGGGAGTTATTACTTTGGAGAATTCACCACAAACTTTTAGAAACCACAGTAGATGTAGTTGATAAAGATAACAAACATATATTAGTTCAGGAGATGCTGCTTCAAAGGGTGGAAATAGGATTAAGCTGTCATGTAGCAGCTGCTGACCCGCTCCTGTTGCAGTCAGGAAGAGGTGCTGGTGCTTTGGTCCTGTCTGGGATGGGGCTGGATGTGAGGCTGGCCTTTGCCACACCAGTAGGCTCAAGGTGGAGCTTGGCCCAAGAGCTCATGGCACTTTGCTGCTGCCCTGTTGGGTTTTTTGCTGGAAGAGAAAGCTGCTGGCTCTCACCAGCATTTACAGAACTCCAACCAGCACATCCAACAAGTGGGCACCTGGGGAATTAAAGCTCTGGGTTCAATGTGCACATCAAACTAAGATCACTCCTGTAGGCTGGCCAGATAGGTCTATAGCTGTTTTGGCTGGAGGGTAGTTCAGGAGCAGGTGCAAAAAGAGAGGTGTTCCTTGGTGGCCTTTCCCAAAAAGCCCATTCCAGAGCATACTCAGTCATATTCTTTAGAGGAATGCTTTCAAGATCAGCCTCACAGGGTCCATGGCTTATGAACCACGCATGTAGTTGACATATGTGTGCTTGCCACCCTTGAGTCCTTGCAAACATCCTGACTCCAGACACTCGAGAGAGAAGGTGTAGAGGGCACCAAGAAGAGCAGCAGCTCTGCAGTACCAGCATCAGTGCCAGGAACTTAGGAGGATGCCAGCACCTAAATTTCTTTGGTGTTTATTCAAACATCACCCCAGGCTGGTGCAGGATGGTTTTGTAACATTTTTCTGTCTCACATATAATTGCAGGCTAATGGCCTTGTTAAAATACTTGGGCTTATGATCTGATTTTCTCCTAAGCGGCTGTTTATGCATTTTATTAATGGTTACTAATTAAGTCACTTGAATGAAGTCCTTTGGAGACTGTCCAAAGACATAAACCCAAATAAGCCTGGGCACTGTGATGAAACACAGTCACTAAAATATCTTCCCAAAAGCCATGTAAGCAGATTGAAAATGGACCAAAGACAGGTCTGATGAAAAGGGGTGGGTGGAAAAATATATGGATTCAGGTAGGTGTCATCTAAAACCTAGGGGAAGTGTGGAGAAGAAACAGGATTTAAATGCCTTGAAGTTTCTTTTGTGGATGAGATCTTAAACTCAGCAGCTTGTATTTATGGTGAGCTCAGGTTGCTAATGCAGTCCTGAGCCAAGGGGCACTTGGGAGACCTCAGCCCCGAGGTGTCACACCACGGCTTGTGAAGCCCACAGAGCATCCTGGAAGCCAAAAAGCAGCTCTGGAGTCAAGCTGTTAACCTCAGTGTGCTGGATTGTAAATCCCCTCGGAGGCAAGAGTGTCTGGCTTTAAAAGGAGCTTGTGCAGGCAAGAGATAAAAAATTAAGAGCAGGAAAATTAAGAGCAGGTGAAGTTTTGGTGCTCTGTTAAGCCTGGGGAAGGAGGTGGTGAGAGGTGTGAGCAGCACAGGCTGCATTTGCTGTCAGGACCAAAGGAGCTCCAGTCATGGCTGTGCCTGGGTACGCCAAACCAAGCCAGGCTTTGCCCAAACTCCTGTCCTGGACTTTGTTTGGCAGCATGAGGGGGTGAATGCATCAGAGGAGACGTAGATTGAGAATCGGAGTGAAGAAAAAGTATAATTTGACTGATGTTGGAGAACTGGCAGCTGGCAAGCTCATCCTCCAAGGCAGCGGTCACTTTCTGAAAGTCTGGAAAAGCTACCCTTGGGCAGCACAGGCCATACTAACAGTTCTCCTTCTGTGAGGCTTTGAGGGAATTTCAAGACCCAAGAAGACTCAAGAAGCTGCAAACATTAGAGGTGCCTTACTAGCTTGATTAAGGCCAGGACTCAGGCAAAAGCAAAGCAACTGCTGCCCAAATCCCTGGGGCAGGCTGAGCTCCTGTGGGCTGCAGAGCTGCTCTCTGCTGAGAGCTGGGGTGGGCACGGAGGTGCCACAATGCCCAGAGCTTTGTGATGTTGGGGGTGCAGGTTGTAAATTTTAGAGCATCTGTTGGGCTGAGAGACTTTCTTCCTCTCATCACCACTCAAGGCATGAGCTTGCAGATGCTTTTCCACTCTTCCCTCCCCAGCAAAACATCGGAGTGTTCTCCTTATGGCTTATTTCCACCACAGAGGGTTCAGGAGGGGTTGTCTCCCTCCCTGTAACGGCTGAACTGGTGACTAGAAATGCATTTGCAGACAGATGCAGCTGACTGCAGATCGGTGGCATGTTCGTTTATGCTTGTTTCAGAGAACAGCTTTTAAAATAATTTCCTAAATTCTCTCTGGGATAGCAATGTCTGCTGGAGTGGGAATTGTGAGAGCTATCTCCTGTTGTTTCCATGGCTTGGTGGCAGCAGGGCCTGGCTGCTCCTGCCAAGGGGGTGTGCTGGTATGTGACCAGCACCTTCATGCTTGCTGATCCAGGTACAGTCCTAGGATGGTGCTGGGTTACGATGGCTTTCCTGGACTTCAGACAGGGAATGAGAAATCCTGGGCTTTAATTGAAATGTTGCCATTAATCTGCAGTGGGGGCAAGTTGCTTTTATCACTCAGTGCTTCCCTTAATGCTACAGGCCTCCAAAATCATGCAAGAAAAAAAAAAAAAGGAGGGTTGTGCTGTTGTCTGGGGAAGTTTGGCTCCTGTTGTTTGATTGTTTGTTTGTTTTCTTTCTTTCTTTTGATTGCTTTGTTTTTAGTCTTTTCCAGACAGCTGGCTCTGCCTCATTCATCAGGCTAATTGATGATGGACAATGTGGCTATATGGAAAATAGAATTTGTCTGAATAGCAGGATTCTTCTTCGCTTGCTTATTTTAATGAGACGAGATGAGAGAGATGGGACTGTGGTCAGCAATGCTGCCAGAGCTGTTACCATGCATTTCTTCTGGCTTGGGCAGAAAAGCCTGGCACGAAATGCCTGTGAAACAGCCAGGGAATTTAAAACTGGGGAAAGGCTCAGCCATGCTTTGGAGAAAGGCTCATCAGTGCTGTGCTGCAAGGACAGTCCCTGGGTGAAAGAAGTGCTAAATTGTTGTTGCCTACAATTTTCTAATGGCACAAGGGCTACCTTTGAGGGGGCCATGTGAGCTGAGTACTTTTCTCCACCCACGTTTGAGTTTGAAGCCCGTACTGGGGTGGATGTGGGTAAGGAGATCATTGTCTGATTTGTAAGGCACAGAGAGCTTTTTTGGTACAGCTGAGTTTCTGCAGACACTTTAAATTTCTTGGATTAATGTTATTTATGTCTTCCTTCCCTTCTTATATAATGACTTGGTCTGCAAGACAGCGCACAGTGTTTGTATGAGAGTCACAGAGTTGTCATTGAGGATAAGGAGGAGGAAAATGATCATTACTAAAGGAAGCACCTATGCCAAGGCCTTGAAGCACAGTCAATCCCACTTCACCAGGGCCACAGGGAATATCTCTGATCCTCAAAAAGATGTGCAGTGGGGGCACAGATGGCAGTATTTGTCTGATCTCTCTCCATACAGTTGCATAAGGGCATCCTCCTGTGTCTCCTGGAGGAAATCACATTTTTTGTTCCTTTGGTGAAATGATATCTCATTCTCCTATTGTGCTTCAGACTTGGGTTTCAGTGCACAGACCCACCAGTGATAGGTCAGCCAAGGAAAATTGCAGGAAAGCAACGACAAGCAAGGCAAAAGCAGCTACATCCCACTTTCAAAAGGGGTCGGAGCTCAGCTCTGAGGGGCTCCACAGATGTTTTGCCTCCTTTGAATCAGAGCCATGGTAGAGTCACAGAATGGCCCCCATGGACCTGGCCTTGCAGCACTTCATAAATCTGTGTGGGCCCCAGAAAACAGAGTTACTGTTTGCAACTGTTCTGCATCCCATGGGTGTCTGCTGGGAACGTTAGGACTGCAGTCCTTCTGAAAAAAACAAGCTATTTTTAAGGAAATTTGACTGTAATTTAATTTATTTTTTTTATCAGCACTCACCAAAAGTTGCAGGTTTGATAAAAAATACTTGAACTTTCCACATTTTCCTGTGGGGATTATTCATCCTTGTTTTGGCACATGGAGGCATTTCTAGTTCTGTGAGAATGTTGGCCCAAAAAAACTTTGAGTTTCCTGTTCTTTTAAAAAAAAATTATAATCCATTTTCCATATCCTGAGATATGCAAGTGTGAAGTTTTAAATATGCATTCCTGAAAAATCCTGATTTGGGAGTGGTGCTGTAGCCTGAGCATTGAGGCACAAACCCCAGGTATGGATCTTGCATTTCTTTCTTAATGCTGTAAACAACTGTACATCAATAGGATGAATCTTTTTCCTGTGTGGGCAATTTAGCTATTGACTCTTGCAGTGAAGGGTCTTTAGGAAAAAACAACAAGAGCAGCTTAAGGCTGATCTTGACAGAGCTCAGCTCTTTCTGCCAGCTGGCAGTGCAGCTTCACCTCCCTGCTGGTGGGCTGGGAAGGGCTCTTGGCTGGTTATGGTGGCTCCGGAGGGGATTCTTTGTCATGGCCCTGCCTTATCTCATGGCTGGATGTGCAGCCCTTGCACATCATCACTCTGAGCCATCCATCCCTGCTGCTGTGTGTCTGGGCGTACAGGCCTGGAGGGAGCAGCCTGCAGGTGGCTGGTGCTGCCGAGCTGTGTCTGGTGCCAGGCACACGAGGGGAACTGAGGTTTCAAGAACGGAGGCTACCACTGCAAACAACATCCACTGCCCAGTTCCACGGCTGCAAGGAGCCCGAGGGCTGGGGGAAAGGCCTGCAAGGAGCACTCTTGGGACCGTGTGTAGCTTGGGAAAGCAATCCTGCACTTCCTCTGACAGCCTTGCGGTCTGGAGAGGGAGCACATGCACTGCTGGTAGATTCAGGCTGGTATTTCGTTCCAGCAGGTAAGGGAGAGCTCTGGCCACGGCCCAGCCCATCTGTGATGATTATCATCATGAAATAACACAAGATAGGGCTCACTAATATTTGCCAAGTGTGTGGTGAGGTGGGGAGACCACACAGCCACATGGTTCTTACAGTGCTGGGGGACAACTGGTGCACACCCAGCACTCCAGGCTGGGCCAAAGAACCAGCCCGGACCCTGGCTGAACACACCCAAGTCATGGCTGCTCTACCTGAGGTGGCACCTTGCCATCACAGCTCTTGGCAGGCAGCTGGAGCATCTCCCTGCCAGCGGGCTCTTCATTGAGCATTTCAAACCAAAACAAATGTCTCCTGGCCAGAAGTTTCTGACCTGAGAAACTCTGAAGGAGAGTATTGAACCCACCCTAATTTTGTGCTTCTGTGTTTAACTGCATCTTCAGATACAATCTGTGGTGTGAGGTCCAAGTCCCCAAGAGGGCTGAGGCTGTGGCACAGCATCCCCTGGGGAAACCTCTCTGTGATGGTAGAAATAAATGTCTGTACGTGCACACTCGTAAGTGTGCATGTGAGATGTCCTACATCCTTCTAAGTGTTTACTGAGGACATGCAGTGACTCCCTAGAAGCCTGTTCCTAAGCATTTTCCCAGTTTTCCCACTCCCAGCTACTACAGGTGTGATTCTGAGGAGAGACTCATGTCAGGATTCTCATTTTAGGCTTATCTTGTGTGTCTAAGTGTGCTGGAATATTCTACAGCTGCATCGACCCTGTCCCACAGAGAAGCCACAGGGGACCAACCTCTCTGCCACAGACCCAATGTGACGGTACAGTTTGGGAGACTTTATTTCTTCCTTGAGTGGTGACAGGTTTTCTGTAGGAGCTTCTCCCTCATCCACTGTGTGTGACACCACTAAGGAGCACTCCAGCCTATGGGGTTGGTCTAGAGACACATCCCGAATCACCTCTGTTCCACTTCCTTCTTACTCATTCACTGAGTTCCCATCCCAAACCTCCTCCTGAGACAGTAAGACCCTTGGTGTGGTCATACCAGACCACCATCTCCCAGACTCACTGAAACTCTGCTACTAGTCAGTAGTGGGAACACTGCAACAAAAATGGGCTGTTTTGGTGAAGAGGGAGGAGGGTAAGGCTGAGAGGGCACAGTGTTGTGAACGTGAGATCAACTCTGCTGTTCCTGGCATGAGTTGTACCTGGGCCTCTCTGGCTCCTCCCAGGTCTGTCACAAATGAAGGTGACAACAAGGTCTCTCAGCGAAGAGCTCAGGTAGGACCGAGCCTGGCTTCTTGATGTCTCAGCCCACCCAGGGTGGCCACTGCCAGGGACACACAGGGGACATGCCTCGGAAGGCTGTGGCTTGTGACACCTGTGGTCCAGCAAACCTCAGTATCCAGAGTTGATTTCTGTGGATTTGCCCTTGTGACTCAGAGGGAGGTTTGAGGAGTTAGACATGTGGTAACTTGGCATTTCTGCTAAAGGGGGCTGACAAACAGCATTTTAGTTCCATGCTAAATCTTGCCTTGTAGCTGTTCATGGAAGAGTTTATCCAACGTGGTTTCTCCCAGTGGGGAGGATCCTTCCCATTCTAACACTCATGGGTCAGAGGACTGTGGGGATAGCTGTGCTTCATCCGTTATGGAAAATGAAGAAGATAATTGTTTTGTGTGCTGTGCACGCAGCAGGAAACAAAAGGCCAAATTTGGTCCTAATTTTCACAAGGAGAAAGAGCTAAGAGAGGGTACTGTGGTCTCATCTCAGGGGTCTCACTCTGTACCAAGCACAAAGCTGGTTATCCTGAAGCAAACCTAGCTGTAGTATATTACCTGAGAACAAAATTAGGGGCTTTTCTGGATCCAACATGGTTTTGGTTAAGTGGGAGCAGTGTTTGGGAAGTGAGCAGGAGCTCAGCTGCCTTTTCAGTTCTGGGTTGTGCAACAGTACTAATGCTCAGCCTCAGCAGCCCAAGCATGGCAGTGTTTGTGCCCTGGTTTTCACATCACACATCACTTCTGCTGTAACTTTTTTAAAGTGCACTTGCTGCAATGATAGCTGAAAGAAAAATACTGAAACCAGAGGATTGAGGACTAATCATTGTCAAGAAGCGGAAATCCAGGAGAAATGAGACCCCTCAGAGTGAGTGTGGATCCCACTGCTCCCAAGGAGCACTTTGCTCTTTCAGGGCCTGAACTGACCAGCAGAACACATTTCTGGTATTTGGAGGGGGCTGCCAAGGGCTGAGCAAATGGAATGCCCTGCTTTCATAGACTTGGTGCAGAGTCGCTTAAAATTAGAAGAATGGGAAGTCTCTAATTTTATCTCTGAGCAGTATCTCGGACACCAGCACCCCAGACTGTCAGGCATGTGGCCCCAACATCAACCACTGTTGATGCTCAGATGTGACAATGATCCCAACACAGCAATGTTTGTGGCTGACCCTGCAGACAGCTGCCAGCAGGACTCCTGTCAGCCCCATCAGAGCTAAGAGAGGTCCACAGGACACTTGCCATCCACCTTCCATGTCCTCCACAGACAAAGAAACACACAAAGACACCTGCCACATTCTTTTGTCTTTTTTTTTTTTTTAATTATTCCTTCATATTCAAACTTCACAAACAGTGTGAACTTGTACAATACCTCAGAAAGTGAAACTTACAAAAAAAGTGCTGGTAACATTAAAAAAAAACCAAAAAAACAAACATCATTCTTAGCAACATCAATTACTCTTCCACACAAAACAGAAACCTTGTAAAATTTATTTCCGTATTTTTTTAAGGCGTAATACTTCCGTATAAAGTATATGCAAGAGATAAAACTTCACAGTATTCCAAAATGTCACAATAATAATAATAATAATATAGTATAATGAAGCGCTACAGTTAATTTTCTTTTTTTATTTTTTTTCCTGTTTTAAATAACAAATACAAGTCACAGGTAAATATACGTGAGAAAAATACGAGGCTAATATTAAATGGCAGGTAAGGATACTCTCACTGTAAGAAAAAACTGGCAGGATGTGTGTATTTATTCTATATTTTAAAGCACTTGATAGAAAAGGCGTATGCAAGGTAATTTTTTTTTTAAATGATTTTCTATTTGCTTGTTTTTGATAACTGACATACCATTTACAGAGTATAATGAGAGAAAAAAAAGGAACTTAACCCCTCAAAACTTTCGACCTGCTCTTCACATCGTCACAAAGGGTGTTTCTGGAGAGATGCCTGTACAGCTGTGGGGTGTGTGTGTGTGTGCACAGCGGTGCGTGCGGGGCTGTGCGGGTGGGTGGCTGTCTCATCACACAGGGCCACGGCAGCGTGCGGGGCCTGCAGAGCTCCATGTCCTGCGCAGGACCTTTGCCAGTTCTGGCCAAATCCTCAAGTCTCCACCTTGGCAGGACAATGCCTGAGGTCATCGTCATGGGTTGCCTGCAAAAAGACTTTAGGATTTAGGGTGCAGTTTCCCATTCACTCGGCATCTATTGACTGCTGGGAATTCCTTTGGCCCCAAGAAGAAAATGTCCAATTTTCACTTTTTACATCGGCATACAGGAGCATGTGCTCTCCCCTCCACCATTCAGCTCCCATCCACGCAGCAGAGCAAAGATCAACCGAGAAATTCCCGCCTGGGTCCCAGCCGGCACCGTGAGGAATGGGAATGCAGGTGGATGAGCCTGGGTGTGCCCGTGCAGGTTCTGCAGCACCCCGGCCCCGCATGGACCTGCCCGTGCTCACAGCAGCCACTCGGCCCACGGGGAACAAAAAGACAGCAGATAGCATTAACACATCAGTAAGGTGCTCAAAGAAAAAAAGGTAGCTCCCACTCTTGGAATGGGAAGCCACATAAGGTGCTTCAAAAAGTTTGTTTTTGTTTTTTTTTGTTTTTTTTTGTTTTTTTTTTCAGTTTCAGACATTTTAAAAAAAGGACTGATTGAGCATGTGGTATGTGAGAGCAAGGCCGAGAGTTTTGAGATTCCTAACATCCTCCATAAATAAGTGCTTCCTCAGGGCAGGATGCATTTTTGTTTGCTTGCTTTGTTGTGTTTTTATTATCATTGTGGTAGATTGGTTTAGATGCAATTTTATTTTCATATAAACCAAAAAAAAAGTAACAAACCAACCCAATGTGTGAATTAGCATAAAAGTCTAACTGTGTTATTGGGCTGAGTTTTTGTTTTTGTTTCTTTTTTTTGCCCATTCATTCATTTAGCACCGTTCCTTTTTATTCTGGTTACAACCCAATTCCTTCTGTAATTATTGAACATACAGAAAGGACCAAGTAGTTGTTTTTATTTTTTGTGATCTGTTTCAAGAGCCCAACCATAATTCCTCTGCTGCTGCTGTGTTTGTGTAGCATCTGGTTTCATGAGCTTAAGGAGAAAGGTTAGTCTGCTGATATTTAAGGTTGACGTGTGTGTTTGTATGCATACACATTGTTCTATACATACACACTGCATGGAGTACATTGGAACTGGAGATAAAGTCAACTGGGTTCAAACACATATGCACTGTCTTCCCCTATGTATTTGAAACAGTCTGGAGCTTTGATTTGATTTCTTTTTTTTTTTTTTTTAAAGTGCATTTAAAGCAAAATAACTGGCATTCACATACCCCATGGAAAACATGATTGCAGTGGAAAGCATGACCATGCTAAACTCCTTGGACTTGACAATGCCAAAAGCAAATGGGGCAGTGACAAGCCTCAGTGTAGGCAGCTATTCTTGGGCAGCACCATTGGCAAGGAGGGAAGGCAGGAGGTGGTGGAAGGGAAATTGCTTTAGACGTTGAACATTTGAACTGTTTCAAATTCTGACACAGCCGTGTCATTCCCAATACAGCTTTCTTTATGATGATTAATGACCTCTGTTTTATGGATGTACCCATCTGACTCTCCCTAGGTCTGTCTTCTATCGTGTGTGTGTGTCCCAAGTGCCAGCATCTATTAGGAATAAGGCACTGTTAAAATTACAGTTTTACAAAAGATGCAAAATAATCCAACCCTAACAATCCCAACTGCCCACACTGCTCTCCTCCCCCTCCTTCCCTTTGCTGGGGGGAAATATTGCATGTGATAAGAGTCTATTCTTATGTTTTCTAAATGTGTCAAAAGTAGGCTTTGGACAAACGTTTGAAGTCCATCAGCACCAAAGATGGGAAGGAATGCACCCTTTCTCTTGTATGTATGTGCACACATGCAGACTTGTTAATTGGGAGAGGGGGAATAACGACACCATCCCATGCTGCTCCTCCCAGGCTTTAGAGCCGAGCCTAAAAAATAAACTTCCAATATCCCATCCACAAAGTTTACATTTACTGGATCATTTATGGAAGGAATTGAGGGGTTTCTCATTCCACCACGCAGGTGCTAAAGGTTCTACAGGTGGATTTCTGGAAGGGCAAGCTCCAGGCCAGCCTGCGTGAAGCTTCCTGCTCTGCAGGGAAACAGCACAGGTGGGTGCCCACCCTTGCGCTTGCCTGCCGGACAGATGGACACCTCTCAGGGGCTGCTTTGCACTGATCCTTACAATCAGAAAAGCTTCTCCAGTAAATTTGGCTCCTCCATGGAGTCAGGGATGCTGATTGTGCAGTGGGCAACTGTGCAGAGAAGCTGGGTGGTAGTTGGGTCCCTGTCATTGCCCATGAGCAGCTGTGGATTTCAAGCCACTTTTCCATTGTGCCAACACGCTCGTTTCTCTCCACTCTTCTAACCTGGGAACAAGCGATGTTCCAGTAGCTGGGTGGGTTTCATTTGCCCTGAAAACACTGCAGTCAGCCCCTCATAATGTGCATTTGCTGTGGCAGCTAGTATATCCTTCTCCTGCTAAAATGTCCATGAACTACCTTCCCTGTGCCAGGATCCCACTGGCTCTTCTCACCTTTCACCAAAGGCTAGGGCTGCCTCATAAAGCAGAGAATAGTTGAAAATGAGAAAAGCAAGCAGACAGTAGGGGTAATAGCAAAGAAAACGTGAGACCAGACGGTCCTGCATTTAAGTTCTAGGCTAGTCACTTTAGCCACCATCATCAAAATGGACTGAGATTAAAGGAGTCTAACTGCTATGGACTGGGTTTTTAGAAGTGACGCAAATCTTGGGTGGGAAATGAATTGCCTTTTTTTCTTTTAGTGGTTTAAGTCATCTTGATAAGGCCACAAACTGCATTTGTCTTGTCAATGTGACTGCTTGAAAACGGCATGAATTGAAATTGACTGAGTGCTTCACAAAGCTAGGATAGAAATGGGAGAGAAGAGCCACCACATGCTCATTACAGCTGCAGTGTAGGGGAGAGGAGCATCTGAGGAGGTGGTGGTGGAGGGTGTCTCCTTGGGAAGGCCTGCTACGTGTGGAAAGGGATAGGAGCTTGTAGTATCTCCCTGCTCCCCTTCCTCTCACCACCACCTAACTGTTTTGCTGGACACCTATAGAAAAGTAGCACTTCTAAAGAGCCTCCTCCTGTTGTCTCTCACATGTGTAAGTTGGGGAGGGGGAGGAGGCTGGTATAATTACAAAAGGGGAAAAAGAAGGCACATGATTTTACTCAGTCCTGACTGAACCCACATTTTGAAAGCAAGGGCAGTTTAGGTGGAGGGCAAAAAAGTGCTCAGTGGAGCGGGTGCTCACTGAGAAGAAATCTCAGGGCAAAGGAAGCAGGAGAATAAAAAGGAAAGGCAGGAGAAATGAAGGCCACATTCAGCTTTCTGTCTGCTTGACAGTCTCAAGATTTGGCTGCATTACTGTCCAGGAAGGAAAAGAGTCTGGTTGGTCTCAAATGTAGCCCAGTTACATATCTCCAGTTTTTGTTATGGCTGTTGGTGTCTTCCTCTTTCCCTTTTCTCCAGTCCCATGAACACCTGGAGCACTGCTTTAGTCCTTTAAGCCTGTTCTTCAAACACTGAGAACACGGCACACCTCTTTGGTCACCCTCAGCCTCTACTCCTCCTCAAATCCAGACCAGTGATCAAACTGAGTACTGCTCCCTGCTGGTCACTCCCACTGCTGGGGTGCCCAAAAATGCTTGATCAGCAACAGGAAATGCAAACCAACCTCATGGTTTCAGTGGGGTTGGTGAGTTGTTCACAAAAGCCACTGGCAGGATGAGGGCAAACCAAGGGAGCTGTTGACTGAGAAATGGATGTCATTTACAGAGGTCATTATGAGCATCGCGTCTCTCAGTCACTTTCCCCTTGCACACTGCCACATCCAGGTACCATAAGTTTTCTGTCTCCTCCAGTGTCTGCAAGCCTTTCTCATTCCTCTGGTACATGGGAGAAGGAGTAGAGCTGATGGTCCAGATTTAAAATTCCAAACCACTGTTTCCTAATTTTCCCCAAAGTCTCTGACTCAAAAATGCATTCAGTTTCTCTCTTCCCCTCCTGCCATCCCCTCCAAATTTGCTCCGGAGATCATAAGGCAGAGTAATGAGAAGTAGGATCACCAACAGCTCTATGAAGACACAGGGTGGTAAAATGCTTCCCTACAAACTCACAGTCCAGTGTTTGTGACATTTCATAAATAACTTTTTTTTTAAAAAAGAATAACACAAGAACAATCCCTTTACTTACTCATCTGAAACAAAATAAACAGCAGTGGCTACAAACTTCTTCTTGTAACAATTACAAAAAAACTCCCAACAATACAATTCCCCAACTTTTAACACGCGCCTTGAATGTTTTTTTTTAATGTTAAACCTCAAAACTGCAGCATATCCTTAAGGGCAAACTTTTCAATTAGTTTTTTCTTTCTTTTCTTTTTTTTTTTTTTAAATAATGTGTTCACCAAAAAGAAAAAAAATTCCACAAAACAGTCTTGTACCAAGAAAATGCATTCAAAAATAGAAAATACTACACAACAAAAATATGTACCCTTCCTTTCCAAAAGAGTCTTCACAAAAATGTAGAAAAATGCCAACCATTTTTTTCCTTTCCTGAACACTTAACTTTCAACCTAGGGCACAATTATTTATTGACTTATAATGTCTGTTTTTGCATAAAATATGGAAGATAAAAACCAACTATCAGGACTGTGAAGTTACAAACAACACCTCATTATTCTCCCCACCCCACATTCCCTCCTTAGAAAACAAAACAGAGAAAGCCAATGTTTCAACAACTGATTGAAAGTCGTCAGGTTAGGGAAACCCATCAGCTGATATGGGGATTCGAAGATGCTGGCATAACAGGAAAATCATCTGTCTTTTAAAATGTTTGCTTTTTGCATTCATCTCAACATGAGTCTCTGCCCCACTGCACTCAAATGACCAGGCACTATGGAGACAGGACACTGCCGGGCACAGAAAGATCTGGGAAGAATTTGGGGTCAGGAGCCCAGGGACCGCGCGTGGGTGCGTGCGCACACGTGGCGTTTCACTTGCAAAGAGCTCTTTCCATTTTGAAAGACAGAGAGGATGTTTCCATATGCCTTAAAAGTGCAAGGGCCATTTCTGGATCATAGTAGTTAAATATGCAAAAGTTTTCTATGCTTAATAGTCAAGTCCATTTTTCTGGCAAAGGCAAGCCAGAGATAGATCGCATCAGTTCACGGCTGGGAGTGGGTAACAGCTGAAAGCTGGTAGGCAAAAAGTGTCACACCAAGGTGCATCCAGAACTGATTTATACAGTGGGAAAGTGTTTTGCCTACCTTGAACAATGCTCAAGGGATATTATGCGATTAACACAGCCAAAAGACCAACTGTTTTGACAGCAATAAACTCTAGCAGTGGGGACTTGGGTACTACGGGGAAGGCAGCTGTATCTTGCACGCATGTGACTAAATCCATCCTCTGAACCTCCTTTGACTTCATTGCAATAACATCTGCTTGCATCAGGGATGAATTTGCCCCATGTGGTTCTGGATTTTATGTCTGTTGGCTATGTAGGAGCCCAACCCTGCAGAACACTGCTAGGATACTCCAGATTGCAGAGCTAGGATCAAAAAGGCTTCTCTCTTCTTCTGAGATTGTTTTCTTTCTAGCATATCTTTTAAAGGATGCTTCCATAACAAGAAGGAAGAGGGGAGCTTTTTCTTAGCCTTTTCCACTGCATGGCTGTGTGTTTTCATTTTTTCAAATGGCAAAATGTGTTTGTGTTTATTTCCAGTGCATTTTTTTCTCAAAAATTCAAAACAAAAAGGAAACATTACTTTTCCCATCCTTCAAAAGGAAACAAAACCAAAACAGACCGATAAAGTACAATACAATAAAAATCAGGCATTATAAAAGACAACATGATGTGCAACAGCAATACCAAAGAAACAAAAATAATAAAAAAAAATATTAAGATACAGGTATAAATGTGCTAAGAAAGCTATCTAACCCCACTACTGGATGACTGGTAAGCATTGGTTAAGAAATACGTAAGGCTATTCTGAGATTTCTAACTTAACACAGTTAACCACTGCTTCTCTCACACCTTCACTTCCTAAATTTTTCACCTTTCACTCACTGGTCTTTTATGTCTTGAAACTGATTTTTTTTCCTTTTCATATTTTTTGGTCTACAGTAGAATTACATGTTAATAACAACAGCAAAACAAAACTCAAGCTTGTTGTGAGAGTAAGTTGGTGCCACATCCATGATACAGAAGAAAGAAGACAGACAGCAGAACAACCGCATTCAGTTTTTCACACACAAAGCATATTCGAGGGCAACAGCATAGCTGACCAAAACAAGTTTGGAGGGGCAAGCAGCAGAAGTTGTAGGTTTACAACTACACCACCAACCAGAGCCTGGTCTTTCACCTTTACTGATGTCATTGAGGACAACAGTAGCTCAGTTGCCATGTGGCTTTGCCATTCCTCTCATCTGGAGCAACAGCTAACCTGACATCTACTTCACCACTCAGTGCACACCTGGTTGGATGGAAAACCAAAAGGAAAAGAAAAGGTAAAAGGCTCCTAGCTGAGGCCAAGTGTATCCCTCGGTCACCTTGGCTGATGTGACAAATCCTCAGCCAATGGGATACCACTGTCAGTGAGAGAGGGCATCTGGCTGTCAGATCACTGGGGAGCAGTTTTGAAGCAACCTCAGACTGTCTAAGGTGATGTGACAGTTGCTTAGCCTCCTCCATTAGAGGAAAAGTGATGAACACTGACAGGTTACCCTGGGATCATTCCATTAGTATAAATTCTCTTAGTTAAGCAGGGATGAGAAAGCATACATTCTCTGCTGCTTTTGAATTGCCTTTGTAAATGTCAGCATCACCAGCCACCAAAAATGCATTCCCTACAAACTTGGCTACAGCACTGTGACTGGAGCTCCATCGTGATTCCTGGCATTTTCTTTTTTCTGTGGAACTTCTGAAATGTAACATTTTCCTCATGGGTAAGCTCTGAAATTACTATAATGTTGAAAATATCACTAGCATTTTCTTGAACCATAACTATGCCACAGTTCCGGCAAAAAACTCAAGCTGATCCTCAGTAGTGCTTGTCAATGTTGAGGAAAGGAACATACAGAAACAAGATGATCAAACAGTACCGGGAAGTTCTGTTTTGGATCTAGCCCACTGGCCAAAGGGATTTTCGTTCAAGAGAAAAGGTGCAACAATGAAGCAGGATGACAAATGGAGGAGAATTATGGAAGTTAGTGTTTCTCCATCTGGAGAAAAAAATAGGGCATTAAGTTATGCGGCATCTCTAGTCAGCAACATATGTTTTGGCTTCTTAAAATAAACCTCAAGTTATCCTTGGTTTCTCAGTTAAGCACTGTCTACACGGGGCTATAGTACCATGCTGAAAAAAAGAAGAGTTTGTGCTATATTTAAATGCAGTTCCAGTTAAACTAGTTTCAAACTGACCATGTAAAAAGGAACAAATTACTTAAAAGCCATTGAAACTATACAATCACACTTATGCCCAGGAACTGGTCTGGTTGAGCACTGTAACCGAGTGAGAACATAAGCTGGAATTTGGCTTTCAAAAAATGCTTTGGTTCCTGTTTACATGGACTAGACAGTTCTGTTGAAACTCAGTCAGCTGGAATCAGGTTTGAACAGGCTGAATTCAAACCTGATTTGGAGCACGGCTCAAAGCCCACTTCTTCAGGTTGCAGTACTTTAAAAAAACTAGTGCAAATGGCATCTTATCACAGCATTGCAAACATGCAGTGTTCCTCTCCTTGTCCAAATACGGTTGCCATCAAGTCACACCACAAGGAAGGAATATGCAGCAATCAGTCAGCTGGAACAGCTCAACCTACAGAAGTTCTTTATTTTACCACAGCAGGAAAGGCACTCTGGACACAGCAGGCTCAGTAAACCCTCAGCTCCACTTTTCTTTCTGGAGCGGTCCACTACTCCTCTTTGACAATGCAAATCCACTCTGACAGTAGCAATATATGCAGCTGCCTTAAACAAGGAAACAAAGAAAAACTCACCTAAGCAAAAAACAGGAGTATTGGCTCATTACATGAATTAACTTCAGCAGACAGACTTCGTTTTCTCCCGTATCACAACTCTGTAGCTGTCACTACTCTTTCAGAAGCAAATGCCACTTTACAGAATAAAGGCTCTCCTGCCTCTGTATTATGCTGGTTCTCAAATGAACTGTGCTTTTGTTGGGTATCCACTGACTCATTACTGGAAGTTGACCTTCCAGTGGTTTTCATCTTAGAGGGTTCCTGCAGATGGCAAAGAAACAGGCTGCATGTTCCATTGTCCCACTTGCTTTCAAGGGAAGAGTCATTCAGTAGTTAATCTAACAGTACATCAGGGCGCATCTCCAGTTCTTCTCTTCCAGTCCTTTCAAGTCAGGATGGCTGAAATCTAAGAATGGAAATCTCAAAGCTCACCAGGAAAACACATCCTTAACTCCAAAGTCTCTCCTGCTTCCAGACAGACTTGTTCTTTCCCATCCAACACCTGCCTCTCATATACCACTCCTTCTCCAGTTCTTGACACTTTAGTCAAATGAGGCAGCCCAAGAGACTAAGTGGCAGAAACCTGCTTTCTATTGTGCACTCTGAAAGGTCTGTACTACCCGTGTCTTGGTACTAATGAAGCCAAAATATCTTAGTTTCAAATCAAAGCTGAAATGCAGGGCATGAATAGATTTCTAGTCCCCCAATTACTCTAGCCCTTTTTTAGCAATTGGATGAGTACCTCCCCTTTTTGTCCATGAAGCCCCTGTGGTACACTGGACAGGTGACCCCTCCACTACAGGACCAAAGCAGATGCACTCACGTTTTACATTGCTCTCCCAGTTTCTCTGCAGAACATTTTCCAGGATCCTGTTTTACCATCCTGCTTTATCTGGCTAAAGTTGCAATTATAGTCTTACTGAAGAGATTCTACTCAAACTTTTGAGAGTTTATAGATAACAAAGACCTACAGCAGAGATGGATCTTGCTGCACATTGCTACTCTTTTAGTTTTTCTCATAGTATGCTTGTTACAAAATTAATGACCAAGGCATAGGCCAACATACATCCTGACTGTAAAAATATTTTCCATCGTAGGATTCCATTTGGTTCCAGCTGAAAGCCTTCACAATGCTAGACTATCTGTATAAGGAGAGAAATCAGACACAAGAACTTAAAATGCTAGACAGCACCTTTGTCTAAGCAGGAATATTTCTGTATGTACTGAATCCCACACCAGCCTTTTTTTGCCCAAATGTCCCTCCTGCTTCCTCTACCCCAAAGGCTTGACTGGAACACCTGTAATTGAGTGTTCAGGATGACTACTGTTTATTGCACTGTTCCCATAACAGCCTCGGAAAGACATGCTTCATTTCAGTGACCTTCCCCTTTGGTAAAGTCTGCTTTGTGACTTCACTTCTTGAGCTTAGAGATCCTGCTTTTACTGAAGGGATGCTAATCATAGTCAAACCTCCGGAAGAGATTCTATCCTGCAATGCAAGTTTTGACATTGGAACTGGGAATTTGTGTCTTTATGGTGAAGCTGGTTTACACAATGAGCAGTTCTCTTAACTTTCTCACAGCCCCAAAGAACACTCTCTGCAAAAAGGGGAGAAAAGATCTGTAGCACCCAGAAACTTGTGATGCCTCTTCAGTTTCTATTATAGCACTTTATTAGTTTATTTTAACAGAAGATATCCAATATAGCTGTCTCAGTGTCTGACTAGTTGTTTAGAATAAAGGTAATCTCACTTCTCTTTCAACCTGGTCAGGTTTATAGTACATCCTGTTTTCTGTGCCTATCCCTTTCTCTTCTCCCTTCCTGCTTAATTGGCCCCTTCCAATCCCACCACATGTAAATACATTTCAGTAGTGCAATGCAGTGCAGTGCAGTCATACTTAGTGCAAAAATAAAAAGCCTTATCCAGACCAAAAAAGCACAAACTCCCTGCCCACCCCACCCAGCCCCCAAGAAATCAGCTCTCAGTAAAAGTGTATGAATGCCCCCAAACAAAGGGGGATTTGCAGTCTCCCAGCCACACTTCCACATGCCTAATTTTCTCTCCTCCCTGTTGACGTGGAGATCTCATTAACAGATAGGACATTTACCAAAAACAAAGTCAAATGACAGAAATCAGAAAGGAGACAAGCCATTGTTTGGGGGCTGCAGAAAGAGGGAACTAAATGGATACAGCAAAAAAAGGTCAGTAGTGGTTTTACACAAAGTTGTCTGATGCAAACTTAGCATGGGCACAGCTTGCAAAGGGCATATGTAAGTGTGGATAAAAAAACTAAAAAGCTTCCCTGTTCCAAATATACAGTCCCTATTTTAACAGTGACCAAGCTAAGGTTCTGTAGTGCAATTAACTTTTCAAAGTGGCAGCTCTCTGTGGCCACCCTAAAACAATTGGACAGATCAACACTAACTTCAGTTTTCTCCTGCTCACGTAGGCACACATGTGCATGAACAACTCCCTCCTCCATCCTGCAAATACTTGGGGATATATATATATAAAGTATTTTTTTCAAAGCCCATCTAGGGCTATGGTGGGAAAAGCAGGAATTTTAATGACAGGCATATAAGCTCTTAGGTACTTCAAAATGAAAACTTAAAAGGAAAACAAAATAAAGCTCACTAATTACAAAGGCAAGCAGGTTACTGAATCCCAGTCAGAGCATACCTCCTCTAGCCCATCTCTTTTGACAAAATAAAACATCTGCCAGGGCTTGCCACTCGTTAAGATATCACTTGGGAAAACACAACAAAGACTTTGGAGTATTCACCAGTTTGGAGGTTATAACTTCAATTTGGACAGCCACAAGAGCCTCCATCAAACTGTTGTAACTAGTGGAAAGGAGTGTGGGGAACCACTAAAACAGTGTAAGAGGCCATAACAGGGAAGGAGGAGCAAGAAAGGGAAATGTATGGAAAATGGAACACATCAGGGCAATGCTGCTGCTGCTGTACTAATCTCACTGTAATTGCTCAGTATATAGAGGAATACTGCATGCTGCTTCATTTGGGCTCAGGCACATACTTCTTTGCCTTCCGCCTCTTCTCTCACTCCCAGTCCCTTGCTGAAGACGGCAGCCCACCCCAGATGTAAACAAAAGCAAATACCAACAGATAAACCAAATTACAACCAAGAATCAATTTTCTCCTTTTTCTTTCTCCTGCAAAGATACTGTGTCCTTCGCTCTAGGCAGGTATACTGTTTCATCCACACGCACAGAAATAAGGAAAGAACCAAAGAGAAATAACCTAAATAGGGCTGCAAGGATCCTGAATATCTACCTCTAAACCAGGAAAATGCCAGGCTGCAAGGACTTTTGCTATTTATCTTTACGAATGAACCCATAATGAAAATAAAGAGCACGCAATGGAATCTCTAGGCATGGCAAAGACAGCACCCAGACCCACCCTCCCTGGGTGCAGAGGTACAGTGGTGCATCCCATGCCCGAGCATACATGAGACACAGAACGAGTAACACTTGGCAGCTGTTCTGTAAAGTCTACAAACTTCAATTAAGCCACTACAATCAGCAGCAGTTTTTTGCTGTTCAGCTTCATGTACTTCAAGGGGGTCCTACTTTTTTGCTGAAATGCTGTTCACACTATCTATTCTCCTGCACACCCAATGCAGTAGCACTCCTAAAAAGTCTGCCAAAAAGTTGGATGCATAGTCTGAATTTGCAGTTATGTAATCAGATACTATAAAGAAACATGAGTATGTGACCACCATAACAGGAAAGGTATGGCCAGACCAATTCTGGGAAAAGCAGTCAGAAATTGGAATCAACTCCAAATATCCAATACAAATATCCAAATGCTTTTACATTGTTTTGGCAATAGAAAAGTGACACATCAAGGGTGTAAATTAGGGAAGAGGGATTGCTGTGAATCATGTATCTACACTAGCTGTTGGGGCTCGCTATTTAATTATTTAAGATAAACACACAATCATCAATCAAACCCAAAGAAAGACTCAAAGCTATTTAGGACTCTCTGAACAAAGCAAGTTCCAAGCCTTGGTTCAAAGAGAAGCAACTGTCTTGCTCTGTAGGACTTCTTTGAATTAAGGCTCCCAGCAAGGAGAGACTATGTAATCACATAGCCCTTAACACAAGCAGAATCTGCCTGGTGGAGTGAAATCAAATCTTGAGACATTTTTATTAGGACTAAAATCTTTGGGCAGAAACATGCTAAATATTGGGGAACAGTCCCGTGGCATCTTAAATAATGTATATGAAACTATTTTTTAGGACTATAGCCTTCTGTAGGACTACATATGCTTTCTCTGTCAGAGAAAATGGACTCCAGTCAAGAAAAAGGCACGCGAGTCCTGTCTGCAGAATTTGGCCCATAGAGTATTGGTCCAATCAGTTTTCAGGGTTAAGCATGGACCTCACTGATGCTGACAAGAAAAGTCATGCCGTATGTCCTGCCTGAACTGAGCAGCCTTTTTATATTATGTTTGACAAACAAAAGCTCATTATGGGCGGAGTGAATGGGAAACCACTAATTTTCCACTTCAATTCATTGTAAGAATTTCTTTGAACCTGAACTTTGGAGCAAGGATCAGGGAACTGATTGTTCAGAACATACAAAATTGGGAATAAATTCCAGATTTAAAGGACTCCTATGAGTTTCACAGCAGTCCAAACTACATCCTGGCATTAGGACAGAGGAACCAGGACACCCCAAAAGACAATGAAGCTTGTTGAAGATACTTGTGGAAAAGTAATTCTGACTCCAATAATTGTGGTGACACTTCTTTCACCAATAAATAGGAACTACAAATTTTTTACAAGTTATTCATACCTCAAAGAAAAAAAAAAAAAAAAAAGAGCAGCAGCAGATACTGGAGATTCAGTCTTTTCCTCTAAGTGGCACAGGTGAAGAGCAAGTCCCTTGTATGGAGTTCAAGCATCTCCCTCTCCTGGGAGGCCCCCTGTCTTTGGTGAAAACACCCCCAAAGTGGGGGGCTCTCCTCTTATTTAACCTTGCAGCAATGAGCTTTAAAATCCCTTTCTGTCCCAGCACAGTAGCACAGAGCAACATTCTCTTAGTACAAGGTTCTCCCTCTCGTGGCGACACTGTTACTTACTTCAACTGTTGTGTTCCTCAAAAGCTGTACAAAACAGAAAAGAAGTGCAAAAAGGAGCTGAGTATAAATGCTGCCAACCACAGAAACGTGAGACCATTGCTTGCATTAGTCCTGGAATTCTACTTGGTCAACAAGGAGATGGAAAATGAAACTCATAATGAAAACTGTATACTAGAATAAAGCTAGTATTTGGACAGAGTCTTTCCTTGATAATTATATCATTCAAGGAAAGTTACCAATGCAAGAATCTATAGAACTGTAAAGTTGATACCACCTCCTGTTTTCTCTCTCCTTAGAAAAGCAGAAAATATGCACATGTGAAATGAGTTTCTTAGAACATCACAATTCTCAAGATAAGTATTTCTTCAGAGAATGAAAAAGAAAGGATACATGTTCAAAAAAAGCAAGATTTCTGGAATCACAAATGACTGACTGTCTTTTATGTAGAAGATATGTTAAAATAGTGTTCACCAGCTGATTATTTTGTTAGTTTCACTTTCCCTTAGGCAATTGTATCTGTACACACTGCGTTCTAAAAGTACAATCTCTAGTGTGGATAATCTACCTGTTTGGTACCATCCTGTTTGTAAAACCACTTCTTAGCCTAAAAATATAAACTGTAAACTGTATAACATGCAAAATGAATTGAGGTGTTTAAAAAAGCATTAGGAAAAATAAAAGGCAACAAAGAAATTAAATCAAGAAACACATTAAACTAGTATTTATGCTAAATGAATTACTGAACCTTACAAAGGATTAGCAGGGCAAGTGTGGAATGGGTACGCAGCCATTTAAATGATCTGGTATTCTCAGTCAAGTGAGAACACTCTCTACAAAAATATGTATGATTCAGCATTCAGTCAAAGGAAAAGGCAAAGAGCATGGTCAGAAAATGTGGACCACTGAATCAGCACTCTGTTGCAGCAGCTAACTGGATTTGGGAAATGGCACCTGTTTGGCTTAATGGGACAAGCCCATCCTTCATGTAATAGAGTAATCTAGTTTTGTTACCTGCGTAATTAATATTAAGAGGATAGTCTCCTCCTTCCCTTACAAATGGGTATACATAGAGTAAAGAAAAGCCAGACTTAGAAATCACTGCTGGAAGACCATAACTTTTAAACCGCAAGTAGAAAGAAAAAGAATGTGGTAGTGGCCTCCACGTACGTGCAAATGGCAGATGACAGGAGACTGTAAGGAATCAAGCCGGCACTTGATGATTCCCATTCTTGAAGTTCTTATTTTAATATCCCAAGCTGTGGCATAGATAACTCTTCTCACTCCAAAATAACTTTACTGGTTTGCAGTGACACAGATTTGCTCATTCTCAGTGAAAACAGTTTGTAACTGATGTGACCATCTCTCATTTCTTCCAGTCTTCACAGCTGGGAGAAACGAGACAAAGTGAATACCTCCTCTACAACCCTCATCCACTTGATTTTAGAGATTTTAATCTAGGAATGATATGTTATCGGCCAAAGGAATGAAGATTAGCTGAATTACGTGTACCTGAATTAGAAAAGCAAACATAAATTTCCATGCTCTCATGTTTGCACTCTTACTAATTTTGAATCAAGACTTGCTGTCTGGGCCATCTGTTGCAAGACGAGAATCTAGAAAGGACACCCAAAGTCTTGAGGCTTGGGTGTCAATCAGCTGTTCCTGGGCTATTTGGATCTAGATGTTGACACACCCCTAGTAACATCTTTTTCAGCAGTTCTGTGGACAATTAAAGTCCAGCAGGACTGACCCAAAATTCAAAACCAACAGAAATGTACTACAAAGATGGTAAAGGGAACATTCACCTAGAGAAACTTATGAACTTAAACTAAAACTTTCAGAGGTTGTTTTCATTTGAAAAAGGGGAGATCAAGTGGATAAGTAAGGATCCAATTGGAATATATTAATAGTTGTGGATGGAGGTATTTCTTATTCAATTCCTGGCCACATTCTGTGTAACTATACAGAGAACAATGTTTCTTCTACCCCACCCAAGTGCAGAGGATAATTTTAGGAAATCTTAAAACTTTAAAGAAATAGGATTTGGAAGGAGTGAAAGACCACTTTCGGCATCTTTCTCCAAGGCTAGGAATGGAAGAGGAAAGTCTGACATATACTTTTACAAATGAAGTAACAGGACATCTTAGAGCTAATAGATAACCTTATTTGTTTTGATTAATTATTCTTCTGATATGAGAGGGTAGCAGGGAACAATCTCTAATTTTTTGTAGAGCCTAATACTGTTTTACCTTTTCTTTAAAAAAAATTACTTTTCTACATCTTACTACATAGAGATTTTAAAAAAGCCTGAAAAAATGCTGGTAAAGACAATAAAGAAGCCAATAATATGAAAAAGCACAATAGAGCTGTAATAATTATTGGTAAATGCTTCAAATAGCTGCAGCTGTTGATTGGGTTGTGAATGATACATGTGAAAAATTATTTTTCTATGATTGTAGGCAGATGCAAAAGTTAAATGATTATACTATGTATATATATTGATATAGAATTGCTATATATATTGTGTACTGTATGTTCTAGCTTTCAGAAATACTGTATTGTAGTGTACTGTACTTAACTAAGCAGATCTAAATAGCAACTTGTCATTTTCCACGAAGTCACTAGTACTGTTAACAAAAACCAAAAAGTCTATTTTCTCCAGTAAAAGAAATACATACTGTTACAGTCACAGACATTTTGACTATAGAGAGACAATGTACATTTAACCAAAGGAAAACCCCAAACCAAAATAAAAACCTCACCCCAAAATCAACCAGCCAAAACTGTTGCATTATTGACTTATTCAAAAGGGGAAGGGATATGCCACCAATCTAAGAAGAAGAATATTTACTCACATTTTTATGACTGAAAATGAAAGAAGAAAGATATCCCCCTAAATCTTTAACTACCCTTTCTGGAACAAGGAAAATCCCCCTGTCAGGCAAAAGACTTAAAAAAATAAAATTATGCTTTCAGGGCCAGCATAATACCAAAATAGGCAGCTGTAGTTAAATATAATTATTCATCCCACTAACTAAATGGGTGCAAAAAAATGAGTTCTAGAAATCCTGCTGCTCTCATGGATTACATACTGAATAATCTTACTGACCAATTTCTTCTCCTCCTGAATATCTGCTGGTCTTCTAGACACACTAACCATGGTCCTGAAAAGACTTTGGCAAAGACCAAGGGAGAGAAAGTAACTTGTTATTTATTAGTGACTGCACATTTGGAATGGATCATTCAAATCACAGGTAAAGATAATTCATAATCAACATGTTTCAGAGTATGTGAGGTGGGGAAAGAGCTGTTTGACATGGTGCTTTGAAAACTAGAGACTCCAGACCTGGAATATTTTAGAGCCTATCAGTATATTGTGCTGCTATTTAAAGGCTTGGTAATTGTTTACTGTTCTCTTTAAGGGAGCAAACAGGCAGGTTATTTGGCTTGGATTTTATTCCTTTGTCAGGTAAACATGTTGAAATTCAACGGAAATGAGTGACTGAACTCAACAGTGTTGTTCCAGGGCTGTCATCCCCCGTGGATACCTCTCTCTGCTAGTGAAGCCTGCTGAAATGGGCTCTTTTATTTATTTTGTGGCTGAAAGACCACATAAGGCTCTGAGAGGCACACTTCAGCCTTCCCTTCAGAATGGGTACTTGCAAAAATATAGTGGACCAAATTTGGGTGTCATATTTTCAGTGATGACAAACATCTAATTTGGGCAAACATCCAACTAAGAGCATCTGGCTAACAGAATGCTTTTTAAAAATGTATGTGTGCATATACAGTGTATGAGTACTGTACTTGCTTTTCATTAGAGTAATGTACCAATGCTCCACGGTTAATGCTGTAATCCTTGTTTCATCTAAAGCCGTCCCTGCATCTAAACCTTGCATGTCCACACACTCAATTAGCAACCTGTCTGTAAAGCCAGGAAGAGATAACTGGCTGTCCCTGAACATGCACACATCCACACGCACACTCAGACATACAACTGCATGCACACACACATACACACACACACACACACAGGCCATATAATTTGATTTTACTCAAAGAACCCAGAGGTACCAACAGCCTATGTGACAAATGAAAGTAAAGGACTAAATGGCAAAAATTAAAATAAAGTTGGGCAGTTGGGTGAATGTAATCCTGCTTCTTGAATGCGAAGGTCCTCTCTAATCAAGCATATATTCAACATGAGGGCTGAACTTCTAGGGGGCTTTATAAGGTTTAATGAAGAATATGGCAATATCCACGTAGCAAAAAGAGAAACAGAGAAATTTTACAGCTTGAAGAAGGCTCAAGTGTTAATAAAGTTTGCATGAGGAGTGAAATCAAGAATGTCCATATGGGCTGAACTGGGTAGAAGTTCTCACGTGTGATGGGATATTGGCAGTTCTTTTGTTTGTGTAATGGTATCGCTGCAGCAAAAGAATATTTTTAGAATATGCTTTTCTTATAAGGAATCACAGCAAAACTATTCAAAGGGGCTATATTTATCTGCAGTGACATGCATGCAATCCCAAAAGTGCCAATACAGGTTGCACCAATAGAAATTCAGAACCGAATCTGTCACGTGAAAGTAGCTTTTCGCTGGATTTTCTCTCATGAATTTCACTGGCATTGGAGAGGCTGGAGTCAAATCACACAGCCTTACCCCTCTATTATTCATTTGATTTAGGAAGAGCATTTACCTTCCAGTGTTTTACAGGGAGCTGATGCCAAACAACCCAATCAAAAGTAGATCACTTTGGAAGAGGAACAAACTTGGAGCTGTAACTGAAGGTAAGAAACGGAAGCACCATCTAATATGAAGAGACAACTATGCCTCACTAATGTTCCTTTACTTCTTCCCTACCCTTTCAAAGAGGAAAACACGACGCATTTTGTAAGAAGGGAATGTTTTAGATGAAACTTTGCTGCAGATACCAAACATAAGGACACTCCATACTGCTCATATGCATTTCTGTTTTAAAGCAATTGTCTATGAGGCTGTAGTGTATTCAAGCCTGTAGTGTGTTTACTTCCCAAGGAAGTATCTTAATGCTCTTTGCTTTTTGAAAAATAGTTGAGGACAAATGTGTAAACTGGGGTTAAAATACAGTTAACAAAGTGTTCAGAAGGCTCCACAGAGGGATCTGGAGAAAAGGAGGTTGAAGAGAAACCTGATCACTCTCTAAAACTACTTGAAAGGAGATCGTAGCCAGGTGGGGATCAGTTTCTTCTCCCATGTAACGAGTGACAGGATGAGAGAAAATGGCCAGAAGTTGTACCAGGGGAGGGTTAGATTAGATATTAGGAAAAATTTCTTCACTAAAACGGAGGTAAAATTGGAACAGCCTTCCCAGGGAAGTGGTGGAATCTCTGCCTTGGAAGTGTTCAAAAAGTGTGGATGTGGCACTTGGGGATGTGGTTGAGTGGTGAGCTTGGCAGAGCTGGGTTAATGATTGGACTCGATGACCTCAGAGGCCTCTTCCAACATTAACAATTCCATGATTCTATGACTGGTTTGCTTACCTCAGTGCTACACACCTTTTCCTACAGGAAACATGAAGAGTTTCTTCGGGCATGTGTGGCTGTGCACAAAAATCACAGTTCACTGACTTCAGGGAAAGTGAGTGAAGTTCATGTAGGTATGGTAGTGAAACTATGATCGTGTGTAATATGAAGAATTGTCTTATAGCAGCAGGACCCTGCTTATCTTGAACTGGCCTCTTTTATTTTAAAAGGTATTAATGAATAACTCTTGGGGAAATTGGCATTTAAAAACCATGACTTACTTTTCTCCTGATGTGACTTTGGTAGAATGATGTGTAGAATATATTCTACTCCTTTTATTTTAAAATAAATCTAGAAACTCCGTAGTTGAGTTACCAATTACAGCATGAATAGTGAATTAAAGCACATTATGGGTTCAATTTACTTTTTAATCTTATTCACAGTCTATCAGACAATTCTGCTTCTCCTGTACTTGGACTGTCTTAATGTCTGGGAGTCAAACACTACTGCAGAGGCTAAAATGCAAAAAGATCAGCAATATTGCTAAATATATAATGAAGACATATCTATTAATAGTTAACTTTGCATTTTTTATTAGAAACATAATTTAAAAATCAAAATTATCTAATAGTATCCTAGTAATTATAAACATTAACTCAGAGAGGATATTTGTCCAGATACTGGCAGACCTACACAGGGAAGTAATTTTTTTGTTCACCAAAATTTTCCATTTGTGGAACTCTGCTCTTCCCACCTTAGTTATTCCTGATCTATAGCAGAGGGGTAACAGAAATAAAAACAATGAATGCAAAGTATTTTCGCTATTCTTAGAGGCACTAATCTAATTGATTAGTTATCTGCACTGGGAATAATTAGATGGATATATACTAATACCTAACACATCTTGTTTCTTATTTACATATGTTCTTAGAAAAATAAAATTAAGATTCCCCCTTGTGTTGCCTTATAACAATAGGTCTAAGAGAGTTAAGTATTCTTATTTTTCAACAGTTTTTCTCCCTTGTGGACCAAATTTCTCTGTATTATGCTAGAGAAGGCATAACCCACATTTTTGTTTTGTCAGTCTGAAGAATATGCACATACCTAAAACTCTCTCCATATTTCCCAGCTTAGTGATCTGTGAAAATATGGGGGCTTCTTTGCTCTGGCTGAATTGAATTGGATCACTGAGTAGCTTTAAAGGGAAATTGCTGAGAGCTTATTACTTCTTGCATGACAAATAAGGTAAATAGCAGCAAGAACACTAACTTGGTGTGGCCAAAACCAGCCCCTGTGGATGTGTATTCAGCATCAGGCCACCTTCATACAGGTGCTTGTCTCACTGGCCATGCTGTAGACAACACTTGGCATTTTCAGCACCTGCCTCCCTGCAAGGCCTTTCTTCCTGCATTTGGTTTCTGTCAGCAGGACTGTCAAGTGCAGGGAAAGGCATTTACAAACTCAAGATTCCAGACTTAATACATTAGCTGTAGTCTCCCTCATAAGCCTTTTTTTCAGCAAAATTCTGGTTGCTTAGGGGCCAGATGAAGACAAACCTTCTGGGAGAAGAGGAGCCTCAAAACTTCTCAGGGCCAAGTTCTCATCACACTATACCGCCTTCATGAATTTTCACAGCCAGTATAAAAACAAATCAGGGAGTGTGAAAAGCAGCTATTTTGCTTCAGAATGATCAGATACTGCTTCAGTTAGGCTACCTGCTGACTCTTTACTATCATGTTTATTCCAATGGCTCAGAGGAGCTGGGTGCTGAATTGAAAGGGTTGATTACCAAGGCCTAGTCTTGTCACAACAACCACCAGGTGCTAATTTGATATTATCATAGAATTATAGAATGGTTTGGGTTGTAAGGGTCTTTAAAGATCATCTAGTTCCAATCCCCCTGCCATGGGCAGGGAACCTTCCACTAGACCGTGTTACTCAGAACCCCATCCAGCCTCGTTTTGAACATCTACAGCCTGCACCTTTTCTGGGCAACCTGTTTCAGTGTCTCACCACCCTTGTCATAAAGAATTTCTTCCTAATATCTAATCTAAACCTACACCCCGTCAGCTTAAGGCCATTTCCCCCAGTCAGCATGCCCTTGTAACAAGTCCCTCTCCAGTCTTCTTGTCAGGTTCTGGATGATTTACCTGGACCTTTCTCTTTTCCAGGCTGATGCTATTTTTTCCTTCTGAGCAGCAAGTCATTTTCAGCAGTGAGAGCTGGAGGATTTCCTTAGCATAGGACTGTGAGGAGCGTCACAGATCTAGACATGCTGAAAGTCTGATTGTGTTTGAAATGGTTTGGGTGCTTCTGATTTTGGACTGGACTCAACAACCCTACAAAGAGAATGTTTTGTACCTTCTCCCTATAGGATTTGTTTTCATTACTAGGGGAGACAGGAGATGTTGGGATAATACTCACTAAAGGCAAGAGACTTGTTCCTCCACCATGTGAGTGATACAGCATTAATCAAGTAGCTCAAGGTCAAGTGAACCCAGTCAGTGGGGTTGATAAGAAGTGGGGGTGCTGATGGTATGTGGGTTATTATTCAATGCTTCTTTGGATGAAAAAGAATTCAAAAGAAGAAAAATTCTAGTTCCACTTGGCCAATTTGATCTTAGAGAAAAGGGAAATCTCATTCACTTAGAAAGTCAATTAAGTGCTACCTTCCCCTGTTACCTTACTGGGAGCTTGAGCTGTTTTTGAAGGTAACAGCATGGGCCAGAAGTGGGCCTAGTAGAAGCATGATGGATGTTGAGAAAGTGTCCTCAGAGCAGCTCCTGCAAAACACCTACACCTATTTCCCTTAAAAGAGACTATTAATATGGGTTTTCTGAGAGGAGGGACCAGACTGAAATATGATATTACAATTTACAGACTTGTTACTGTGCTGTTAGGTTCCCATTATTTATGAGTTGTGCCTGCCAGTCCTCTGCAAGGGATCACTGTATGAGAACCTTGCACATGCCCCAGACACGGACATGAACACGCTCGGGAGCTGTCCTCTCCTTGCTAATCAGCATACACTGAGCTTATGGTCCTGCATTCCTTGTGGATTCGGCTTCCCAGACCTCAGTGAAATGGGCAAGAGAAGTTAAATTTTGGTTCTCTGATTTGTGATTTCATATAATACAAGAGTAAGGGTGCTTCAATGAACAGCAACAAAATAAACTTGAAAAGGAATAATTTCAACAATGTGGTAATTAACCTGAGGAACTCACTTCCACAGGACAGCACAGAGGCCACCTAAGAATTAATAAGCTAGATCTTTGAAGGACAATGAGAAATATCTGACACAATATATAATTTTTTATTTGGGATAAAAAGGTAAAGGCATAAATTATTATGTCTTTAGGTTATAGGCAAATACATATTTTATTTCTATTTAGATGTATTTTATATGTAGAAATAGCTAACGAGGATTATATATAATAAATCTTCTCCCTTAGGCTTACTGCTTTGTAATAATCCAACATAGGTCTTTCATCTTCATTTCAGTCATCTCTAACTGGCCACATGGCACAGATGCAGTTCTGGGTGAGATGGACCACACGGGTGATCTGCTCTGGCCAGTCCAGCATTTTCAATTCATTTCACCAGCCTCAGCAGCAGTAAGAGAATGCACTTCTCATTCACTCTAAGGCTTTCTTTATTGCACTTTTGCCTTGCAGAGAGGCCTTGACTTTTAAGCTTGAATTTATGTTCTATTTAATACCCTTTTCCATTACCAAAGCAATATAAAGAGAGCTTTAGGGAAAGTGAGAATCGAGCTCAAGGAATGCAGGATATTGCATGCTTCAACAAAAGATGTGTGCTACAGTCTGCATTTTCTCATCTGTATCATTTCATCAGGTGTTTTGAAGGAAGCCTTTCAAGCATACTGAGACAGATTCGCTCAAACATTGTCAGCAGCAGTTTCCAGATCATTGTGACTCCTGTTCTTTCTGTGAAGGCATATTGTAGCAATATATGCAGCTTGAACATACCTGTAACATTCAGATATTACAGTTGTTTCCAAGTAGCAAGTAAGTATTTCAAAGATGGGAAGAAGAATTGCCAAAGAGAATCTAACATTTTAAAAGATAAAGGGGACTGTGTTTGAGCTTCTAAATTCAGAGTGACCTGATAAGCACTTTCAGCTACATTTGCAGTCATGCTGCAAGTTGCTCCACGTTTTACAAGATCAAGTTGGAAGTCCAACAAAACCAGTTTATATTACAGGCAGTCATTTGTGAACACCTTGGCCTAATTTCTTTGACAAGTGTTTTAGAATTTAATCTCGTATGCCTTAGCTTTACTTTAAGAACTATGTTTATTTTTTTTAAATTGGCACCATTCATCCATTCATTCATTCATTCATTCACAACTTATCTTTAGTTCAAATTTATTAGACTTTATAAAAATTTGCTTTTCAAAGATAATGCTTTGATTTAGGGAAGGATGGAAACTGAAGGATTAAAATTTGGATAGTATTTGGATTTTGGTGGATGTAAACCATGATTCTTATTTCCTGTTTACTGGCATATCTCTCCTGGTATCAGAAGTATATTCCAGAATATGCTACATCTTGACTACAGTTTTACACCAGGTTTAAAAAGGCAAATTAAACAGCTTTTCCCCAGACCTCAAATGACAAATGAGCAGCTACATATTTGTAAGCTGGGTAAAATTCTTCACAAGTTCCTCATATGGGAGAATATTCTTTGATACTGAAGATCTCTGAAAAAACCCTCCTTTCCCTAAAAAACTTCAACCCTTTGTCTAGGTTCACCTTCCTCATTTTCTTCTTCACCCTTGTCTCCAGAACCTTTTTATTCTGTATAGATTTAGTGTGTCTAAATGGCAGATATCAGTCCTCCCTCTCTCTGTCGCGGGCTTTGTCTTTTCATATCTTGATTTACATGCCAGCATTGCTTTTACCAGTGTGGTTATTAGAACAGTATTTGCTAACTAACTCGTGCTCCTTCTCCAGCCCTTTGAACTACCCAAACAAGCTGGTAACAAAGAAAGATGTTACCATATAACACACTCATTTGCTCTGGCACTCACCTCAAAGTCTCTATGCCGCTTATTGCAGCCAAGAATCTGAGCTTCAGCATTTAGGATCTGCTGAACAATACTTGCAGGGTACAGAAAGATTCTGAGACTGAACCACCTGTCAGCTTTTTTCCCCAAATAAATTGTAATGGAACAGGCATAGAACATATGGATGAAGTTACCTGTATTGAATCACAGACATCTGATAGAGAAGCCGCAGGTGTAAAGAACATGCAAAATTGTATATGGAGATCTACCAAGTCAATACTCAGAAAGTTGTCCAGCATAAAAGAATGTCTCATGTGAAATGCTCAGTGTTCACAAGCAAAAAGTTTTGTAAACTTAAGAAAGCTTAATTTAAATATAGACACAAGTAAAAGCTAAACTAGCAATTTTTCTTTTTTTTCTTTTTGCATATTTTTGTTAGGTGCTTCTTCTCTGCCTAAAATGTGAAGTCCAGAGTGCAGTTGGTGTAAGTCCTCAAATGGATTTCAAGCAAGACAAAGATAGTGTCAGACACTGATCCAACTGAACTAAGGACCCATGTACTTTGGGAGTTGGCTTTGGGGGAAAAATTCTTAAACAGATACACAGAAGACAACTAGGGAGAACACCAGTCCAAACACAATAAAACAAAATACAAAACACCAACATATATATGCAGATCAGGAATCAATCTTTCACACTGATCCTACATTCCTTGCATAGCTTTGTCTATGCAGAGAATGCGGGATGTGGCCCTTCAGTCAGACTTTTTGCAAATGAAGGGAAGATTATTTGCAATGGTAACGTTTTAAGTTGTTTTGGCATCAGCACAAATTATCGGGGGCAGGATCAGATTCCCACACAAATATGGAAGCTCTCTAGCGAGCAAGGCAGGGATGAGAGAACAATACAGCAGATTAATTCTTGTCCAGTGACCAAAAAGAAGGGAAATCCTAGTTATTACACACTTCCAAAACTTTCATTACTTTTTCAAAGAAGAAAGACTACAGTTTATATCATCCCCAAAACCAAGGGAACATTGCTAGAAAAATCTCTTTCTCAAAAGGAAACGTCCTTCAGCAGAAATAAATTCTGAGATGGAACCAAAAAAGAAACAACAGAAGCTTGGTAAGAGCCAAAAAGAGAACCATGTAATCCAAAAAAATAAAGTAGCAGTTCAAATGATACTGCAGGATGCACAAACACTAGTAGATAATCTCACAGATGACTTCACAGAGCCCCTCATCGACCCAGGTAATTCTTGATTCCATTAGAAAACAGAGAGAATAATACTAGAAAAGAAAATTAAGAAAACATCCTTCCTCTTTTTTAAAATAAAAATCAAGATCATCTCCCCTCCCCCCCTCTATCTGGAAGCAGGTTAGCTAACCTTAACAGTCTCAATTTAAAATAAAATATATATTTTTATATATATTCATATATATAATAAAAGAGAAGATATTAGTGGCAGTGTATGCAAAACAAAAAAGAAAACAAAGAAAAATTACTTTTAACAATCTCACTTTTTTTGTTTTTTTACACAAATACTGTTGTAAATATATTAAAAAAATCAGCATTCTATCTGGTAAACGTCACTTTTGCCCCTCTATAAAATTTTGAATTAAAAAAGTCCCAACAACTCTTTTTTTTGTAATTATTATTCCCCTCCCCTCCCACCCTCTATTCCTCTTTCTTCCACAAGAATAAATCCTGATGCAACTTTTTTTTTTTTGCAAAGGTTGTGGGAACTAACCCTTCTCTTGTACCTAGATCCATAGGTTGCAACCTCTGATATCTTTGATTTTCCTCTGTGTTTCTCTTTGCCTTCTGTGAAAGTCCCTCTTGATTGTGCTGAGGCCCTGTGCTCAGCGAAGACACTGAATAAATTACAAAAAAGCCACCGTTGCTCGTTGTCTGAATCTTCTTGGTTTCTGCTATAAGGTGGTGGTGGTGGTACGAGAAAAGCAGCGGGGAGGGTGCGCCAGACAGCGTGGGATGGAGCAGAATCCAGGTGAGGAACCTCTGATTCTTTCTCCTCACTCTGCAGGGACTCCACACTATCCAAGCCACACTGCCTCGCATTCCCCTCAGCCCTTTTGTGTGTTTGTGGATGCGTGTGTGTGTGAGAAAGCAGACATGTGGTGGAAACCAGCAGGGCCTTGTTTCCTCTGGTTGCAGCTCAACCAGAAGCAAAATATTCCACAGTTCTAACTGGATACTGTGAAGTCCAAAAGCGGTCAGCAATGTGAATCATGTCCATTGAAACACTGCAAGCGGTGTACTTATAACGACAGTAGGCCTTGTAGATTTGTAATATATTTTGTTTTGTTTCTTTTTTTGTAGTGCTCTTCACAAGTGAGAAAAAAGATTTTTTTTATTATTTTTCTGTCTGTTTTTTTTTAATTTTTTTTGTGGTTTTTTTTGTTGTTTGCTTTTTGTAGTAAAGAAGGGTTGTATTTAGAGGCCAGTAGCTAGAGATCCAACCAGTGGAGCTCATGAAGCACTACCTGGCCTTAAGGCCACCATCCGAGGGAGGCTGGGAAAATTATTATTCACCCAGCCTCCGGAAATGTAATGTACCAGCAGGCAAAAAACAGTTCTTCATGTAGTACAAAAAACAACAAAACGAAATGAACCCAAAAAAAGGAGGAAAATAAAGGTAAAAATGAAACAAAAATAATTTCTTAAATTCTAGTGCCATAGCTTTTTTTGTTGTTTCTATTTTTGTTGTTCATAACAAAGAGAGAGAGAGAGAGATTCTACTTATCCGTCTGACACATGCATCCTCATGTGGTCGTTGAAATGCTCGATTTGGTCAAACTTAGCTGGACAGACAGAGCAGACGTACGTGGTCCCCTCCGTGCAGGCCACCACGCCGGCAGGGACAGCCCTCGCGCCGGTGCCGGTGGCTCCGGGCGTGCCGTTGGTGGCACTGTGCAGAGCCACATGCCTCTCCAGCAGGGTCTTGTGGGAGAACTTCTTCTTGCAGATATAGCACTCGTAGGACTTCTCCCCGCGGTGGAGACGCATGTGCACATTAAGGGAGCTCTTCTGGGTGAAGCGCTTGTTGCAGATGCTGCACTGGTAGGCCCTCACGCCAGTGTGTGTCACCATGTGTTTGATTAGGTAATCCTTTAAAGAGAAGGAGCGCCAACAGATGCTGCATTGGTGTGGTTTCTCACCTGCCCATTACCAATGAGAGACAGAGAGACAGGAACAGACAAAAAAAAAATCATAAAGTTAAACCAGTTCGGCAAAACTCTTTGCAATAAACTAATGGACAGGTGCTTTGGCTAACAAAGAGTAAGTCTGTTCATCAATGTGTTTTGACACACAACATTTTTTGCAACCAGAGGTTTCAAAATGTTTTACAGAGGAGGCTGTAGGAATTCCCTATCCACAAACAGTAAAAAGGAGCTCCGGTGATTTCTTCAAGTTCATGTAGAAGGCACTGACAAAGACAGGACTAGAGTTAAAAGGTCCTGGCATCTACACCCAGTTTCAAAGGCAAAGCCTCTCCTGTCTGTGCTCCTGATGCTCATTTCTAGACAGGAAGGTCTCAGCCATGCTATTTTACCTTTCAGTGCCTCCAATTCCTTACTAGTGCAATAAAAACAGGGACAAATCAGTGATTACCAGACAGCTGACCAGGGCCAGACTCATTTCTGTCAAATTGCTTTCAGTTTCTCAGGAGAGGAGTGATAGAGATTGTCAGAAAAATCCAACACTTTGTGAGAGGTTTTACATTTGTTGCTCCCTTTTCTGGTCAACTGTCATAGCTGAAGCACGTACAGAGTACCAGAAAAGGGAACCTCAGGACACAGAATTGTCTAGGCCAGCCAGAACCATGCAAAGGGCAACCTAACAGATAAACTTCCAGTGCAAGACACAGGAAACTTGAATGATTTGACTGCCAGTTAAATAAAACACCTTATGAGGTAAACTAGACATATGAAGTACTTATGCAGTCTTCCACCTTGCCTTGTGTGCCCAGGACCGCTGTAAAACTTATTGTGGAAACTCACATAATTGAACTCTGATCATGTTCAGACAAACCAGTGACTACAAGGATGAACTGGGAAAAATACTTATCTGAGCACAAATGACTGTTTTTTTCAGACTACCCTTAAATCCCCCTCATGATCAGAGTTCTGAAAGATACGGCATGGTCTCATATTTCATGGTGTCAAGCAACATTTTCATGATATGCTGCTGCACTGGTAATGTAGACAACAACCAATACCCTGAATGCCCCATCAAAAGCTACTTTTTAATTTGCTTTCTGAATCACTTGCGGTACATTTCATGTGTGGAATTTATCATCCCCAAAGCTGTTAGGGATAGAGATCGTACCATAGCTCTGTAAGAATCAAAATGATCCTCTGTTTCACTGATTGAGAAAATTATTTTCCTGTGGTTATTCTGCAATTTCCCCTCTTTTTTTTTCTCTCCAGGGACATCCTGCTTCCTTCTTTTTACAGTCTGTTTGGCACTGTTTTAAATCCTGAAGAGTCAATCTTCAGGGACCAAGACATGCCTGTGGTAATATATAATTCACTCATTGTATAGTGAGATTACCATATGCTACTTACACTCAATTTTAAGAGGAGATAATTAAAATGGATTTGATGTGAAAGACCTACTTTTTTATCTCCCCAAGTCTCTGTTTCTTTTTATTTCATGGTTTGCATTGGTGACATTCATGAATGAAATCCACTTGCTGCTCTTCCTTGCACTCATGAGGATTTTGTCCCTACTTGGTGAAAGACACTTGCTCAAAACACTAAGTCCTTACTTTCCTGATGGCTTTGCCACACACAGTGCTGTGTTGTGTGTAGACAGGCCAATATGCTTGACACGTGATGTGGAAAATGATAGTGTGTCAGTTAGAGTAATAGCTGATTAACTTACAGGAGACTGATTGTATTTACAGAGCTCATTCTTGCCTTAGGCAATATATGTCCCAGAGTTTGTAATAAGGTGGTCTCCTCCACTCTAGACCCTGTTAAGATTGTGCTGTAAAAACACCTTAATTTTTGCCTGTTTATGTTTCTAAGATACACTGGGTTGTGGCTTTTTAATCTCAGCTTCAAAGCCTTCCTGGGATTTCTCCTCTCCAAAGAATCGCAAAACTTTAGTTTTTCTTTTTTGTATGCAAATTTTTGTGCTTCCTAAGTGAGCACTGTAGATTCTTTATTCCCATGATTCTTCATTTTCAAGTCAGAGAAAACTTTGCTCAGTGAATTAAATGTGCATGTTCTTCCTTTTGCTTCTTTATTTTGTATTTGGCTGGTCTTAGACAGCAATATGGGATGGTTAGAATAATAGAATCATAGCATGTCCTGAGTTGGAAGGGGAAGAAGCAATGTCAGTGCCTGGCCATGGTCCCCTTTTCCAGCCCCTGTGTTCCTGGAGATGTAGGCTCTGTGGCTCTTTGAACCCTTACCATAAATAATGCTTGGTGCTGACACTGAGGTCATGGAATCATAGAATCCTGAGCTGCAAGAGACTCCCAAGGACCATCAAAGTCCATCTCCTGGCCCTGCACAGCACCACTCCCAAGAATCACACCATGAGCCTGAGACTATTGTCCAAGAGCTTCTCAAACTCTGCCAGGTTTGGTACTGTGACCACTTCCGTGGGTAACCTGTTCCTGTTGGGTGTTCCAGCACCCAACAACCCCACTCAAAGGGTGAAGAACATTTTCCTAATACCTAACCCTAAATCTACCCTGAGACAGGTTCACACCATTCTCTCATGTGCTATCAACTGGTCACCAGAGAGCTCAGCTCCTGCCCCCGCAATTTCCCTCATGAGGAAGCTGTAGGCCACAATAAGGTCCCCCCTCAATCTTCTCTAGGCTGAACAAGCCAAGTGACCTCAGCCACTCCTCATAAACACTTCCCCTCATCCCATCACCATAGATAGCCCAGATAAGAAAGGTGGGGAGGCAGCAGTGTTGGTGTCCTGACACGATCCCCTTGGCATGTTTTTTGCAGCCTTTAATCCAGTATTAATCACAGTGTGATATGTAGGAAAAGGCAATGGTGCCTTATAAAGTGCAGATACTGCATACATCCTAGCACTGTATTTCCACAATACTGTGGGCTATATTAAAGTGAGTCTAAAGTGAACTTGGAAAAATAGTAATCTCTAATATAATTTGCTCCCATGTGAAAGAAGAAAAGGAGGTCTGTTTCTGTTGCATGGAAAGCTACCTTAGACTGTAGTAAGCATAAAAACATACAGAGAGTTGGCGGTCTTTAAGTTATTGAATTCTGGTTTATGATTAGACTTCCATGACTTCTCTTTTGAGCCCTCCAAACAGAAAGATTAATTCAAACATCTGCGTCTCCCAAATGTGTCAATTTTTCTGTGGATCTTTTCCAGAGCCACTTTGCCTGGCTTCTTTTAACAGGGCTAAGGAAAAGTTACCCTGACAGTGGGAACAGTGGTCTCCCCTCTATTTTTGTAATGATCCTGTCCAGCACTAGACAACGTAGCAGACAGACTTTCTGTGAGGCTGCAGACATAAAGATTATTTTCAGGAGGGTTTTCTGAAGCTTAGCTCTCTGTTGGTTAATGTGAAATTATTCTTCCAGGAGCCAGTTAGATCCTAAATGAATTTCAAAATAATTTATCTACCCAAATCTTTCCTTGCCACACAGTTCATTTTTTAGGGCATTCTCAGAGCCATTGGAGCTATTGGAGATGTCTCTCAATTTCCTTGGTTGGTATTACTTGTAGTAGCTATGAATATTTTAAATCAGGTCTTCCAGTACTGTTCTTTATTGGACTCCAAACACCAAGTGCAGTGGTGTGGGAAATAAAGTACCTAACCTCAGTGAAGTTATATGTAAAAAAACCTTTTTACTTTTTAAGCAGATATATTTGACTGTGTTCTGAAGGGGATATTTTTCTGAATACCAACATTATCTATGTAGCATTTTAGCTACTCATCCAAAACAGAAAGATGGAGAATGCAAACAGACACAAAGGTAATCTTGGGATTCAGGACTCTTGATCCTTGCAATTACACATTTTGTACCAGTTCTGAGAAGTTGATGTTTTTGTATATGTACATGTCTGCCTTAGACGTCTAGAGTTTTTCATTTAAGGGATAAATACAGGTAAATTGAAGTTAAAAGTTTACATATGCACGTGGAATTGAAATCTATTGCATAAAACAGAGAGCCACAACCTACATTCCTCCCATACTTTGGGCAATTTTTCCAGGTTCTCCTCCATGTATCACAAACCCAACATTTATTTTAAGATCTGATGTTAACAAAGCCACTGCTTGGTGAAAGAAATATTTACTCTTTCTCTAAACTAGAACTTCTCTCCAACAGCAGAAAGAGCCAAGGGCTAAAGCAAGCAAAACCTAGTCCTGAACCCATGATGTCTCCTCCATGTAAAATACATACATACCCTTGTGCTTTGAAGTCTCGTAACTTGGCGAAGCGAGAAAAGGCAGTTTTGTCTCAGTGGCAAATACAGTTACCTATGTTATCTCAGACCATAAACCATGTACTAAAGCAGCTGCAGTTTTAAACAGAAAGGTGCTGAAGTTGTGTTCCATTGTGTTCCATATATATTCTTTATATACTTTCTCATTGAACTTTGTGTTTCTGAACTCACAGCTAGTGATACCTCTGACTTAACAAGAGACAAGGGATTACAGCAACCAGCTTCAGTGAAGTACAGAAAGACTTTCTGACAAAACTCCAGATTTACTTTCTTACAGTAGTATGTGAGATCTAGAAAACATGTGGCAGTGTGTGTAGCATCCAGGCCTGGACCTACTGCTGCAGCTCCATCAGTAATGAATTTGCCCTAACCTCACCACCACTTGAGCTTAATCCCCCATAGCTGCAAAACCTACAAGGGTTTCTTAATAGATACAGTTTTTCTTATGACCTATTAGTTTCCTCTCTTCCACTTAATGTTGCCTGGTCAGCTCGCAGGGTACAATGAATGCTCATCATTTCCTTGGATGGATGCAAGACACATTTTACTCCAAAGTAAAATGAGCTTGTTTCTGCACCATGCACAGTTAGGCCCCTTTTTGGGATCTGTATGTTTCTGCAGGGGCTCAACATCAGCACAGTAAGTCCAGGAAGTGTTCAGTGACACCAGCTCCCTAGATAAGCCCTCCGTTGTGTTTGTACTGGGGGCTGGCAGGTTGGCAAACAGAATCTAAGTCCATGGTTGTGAAGGACTTTCTGAGGCTCCACATGCAAGCCAAAGGAAAGTGCTCTTACCTGTGTGTACAAACATGTGCTTGACGTAGTTCTGTTTGGCGGTGAAAGTCTTGTTACAGAGAGTGCACTCGTAAGGCTTTTTTTCGCCTTGCCCACCCGCTGTGCTGTGGCCCGCAGACGGGGCCAAGGGCTGTGGGGCTGGCAGCTGGGCAGTAAAGGTTGACAGGCCGGGCTGGGACACTGTCACAAACTGTGTCTGTTGGCCAGCTAAAGGCTGGGGCAGGCTGAAGAGAAAAGGCTTAGGGCCACTGCCAGCAGACTGTGTGGTGAAAAGGGCAGGCAGGTAGGTGTTGCCAGCTGTGCCAATGACCTGAGTGTTGCTGGTCAGAGTCAGTGGCATCCTCAGATTGCTGGTGAGGGTTTCTGTCTGGCGTAAGTAGAGCTGTGTGGTTGGCAATGGTTGGGCAACAGATGTGTTGACAGAAGGCTGCAAAGCCCCCTTTTCGGTGCTGTTATTGACTGTGAGCACTTTGCTGTCCATTTCAACGTCATTGCTTCTCTCTGGTGAGGAAGAGTTGGCATCTACATGTTGCTGCTGCTGCTGCGGCTGAGTGCCATCAGCAGGGACATCATTTTGATCTGTTTGAGAAGGTTCTTGCTGCCCATCCCGGCCCAGACCAGCCATAAACTGCTGCTCCATGGAATCAGGCTCAGTGCCAATGGAGGAACTGACACCCGAGTCAAAACTCTCCCCTTTGGGCTCACTCTCAGTGCCTTCTGCTTGGTCAGTGTCCTCAGTGCATTCCTCAGACTCATTACGCTCAAGGATCTGCACCCTCTGTTGGCCGTAGTAGTCATAGTCATCCTCCATCTCCTGTTTAATGTGGATGTTGCCCATCAGGGTTTGAATTCGGACAGGGCGGGGCTGCTTCCGGCAGTGTGTGGTCTCTGGAGTGGTGGAGAGGTACCGCTCCATCTGCTGAGACCGTTCATGGATTCGGGTAATCCAGCTGGGGTCTTCTATGTGATGGTCCCTGGGGAGTCCCAGGGCTGTCTCATGGTGGCTGACCACAGCTCCACTGTAAAAGGAGCGCTCCCCACTGCCATTTTGCATGGAACAGGCATAGAGGGCTGAATAGATCCTGTCCACACTGTGCTGTGAATGGCTCTGTAGGTAGCCAGACTCCGTGTCGGTGCTCTGCCCCGAGGTGCCTGATTCGGGTGTTCCCCTGGGTGTCTCTTGGCCAGAATCCTGAATGACCGGGTAGACCTCCCCCACATTTTGTGAGACAATCCTTGTGCACTCATCAATCACAGTCTTGATCTGCAGGATGCTGGCGGCCGTGAGGATTTGGAGGGCCTCTGACTGTGAGACCCGCAGCACCCCGCTGTACATGAAGTCAATGAGCTTTTGCACAGACTGGACCGATACCACTGAGGGAATCTCGATGTCGCTGTAGCCCAGCAGCAGCTTGTCTTGGAAGAAGGGGCTGCCAGCCGCCAGCACGCAGCGGTGGGCGCGCAGCATGCTCCCGTGGATGCGGACCGTCACGTCACAGAAGTGGCCACGGTTGCGCTGCTCGTTGAGGGTCTCGAGCACAGAATTGCTGAAGTTGTGAAGGTTGATGCTATGAATGCGCTCTGTCATCCCCTTGCAACTGATGTTACCTGGAGCAGAGCAGGTGACAAAAACAAACAAACAAAAAAGAACAGAATGAGTCTTGTCTTCTGCAGGGCCACAGTGAGAGCATTGGCAAAGGTGACTGCCCACTGCGTAAACAAAACTGGTTGCACTGGAAAAATCACACACAGAGGCATCGGTAAGGACACATCATTTTTGTAAGGCTACAAATAAACCTCACTACTCATTTCCAGAAGCTCAAGTCCTGAATTTTTGGACAAAACCAGAAGAAGACAAGTGTAGCTGGGCCTAAATTCCCTTCAGACTCCTGGGCCTTGGTCTTCCTACCAGTTTATCTGGCTTTAAAAAGCTTAGAGCCAGCCAGTTGTAAACACTGAGCACATAGATTAAAGCTGGATTTTAAGCTTTGGATTGGAGCTATGCCAGAAGAGATCAGAATTTTACTTTAATGATCCTAAGTTGTTAATGCAAAGAGTATATATGAAAATATGATTTCAGTCTAGATTGGTATTTTAAGGAATTTAGATCCTGTGTTTCACAGTACAGCTACTTGTATGAGAAAAACTGGCAGTCACTTTGTAAAATCCAAATCTGGTTCAAGATTTAGGCTGTAAATGTTCCTAAAATCCCACGCACAGTTTTGTCTGGGGTTGTGGTTTAGAACATTTGCTACCCAATAGTGACAAACAGTTCTCTGAAAGAACCCAAAGCAAAAAGTTAACATGAGCTGTCCCCTTCATTTTTAGCATATCCCAAGTTCCGACTTGCACCAGAATGCCATCATAATAAAACAAATGTTCTCCTGCAGTTATTTACTTGACAGAAACTGGGAAATTACAGACATTTACTCCAAGGAAGATTTTGTCTTAGTTTGGCTCAACAATCTAAATAGAGAACAGTTTAGAAAAGCATCTAACCAATTTGGATATACAGCCAACATCAGCTTCAAAATTAACTTTTACAAGTGACTGAAAAGAAATTTCTTAATTTCTCAATCCACTGCTCCCTATCTTCATCTTGCTTGCTTTGGTTCCAATGGTTTCCCATTTTCTTTCTGGTTCTTTACCAATTTTGTGTCTTGTTAGATTTTTTGACAGGCAGAGACTATGGTTTCACCTTTTAGTTATGAAGAATTCACTGCCCCTTCAATGGTAAACAACTAAAACACTATTAATATTTTTTTTTCTTTAAGCATTTGTAGTACATGTATCACCTTGGTTTCTAGAAAATTAGACAAAGTAATGCTAAATCACCACTAATATTACAGGCATTTTGTCTTGAATATTCCTACCAAAGATCTAAGCACTCTTGCCACAATAACTTGGTAATCTGTGAGCATCCAAAAATAGAAGTTGTGTGAGTAAATTAAACTAGCTTATAGTCACTGTCTAACAAATGTACAGAGCAAATAAATAGCATTGGAAGCAGTTGAAAAGCATACACATGCCTTTTAGCCCAGCAATGTCTCTCTGCTCCATCCTAAGGAGTGCTTTACATCTCATCCACAGGCAGTAGAACACTACTCACTGCAATCTGCAGGCAAATGTGGCATCCTCCCTACTCTGCCTTTTTCTTCCCATTTATTCACTACCAACGTCTCAAGCACCCTCTGTTCTGGTGGTTCAAAGAGAAACAACTTTGGACACAGGTGGTTATTTTAATTCTCTGAAGTAGCTGATCATTAAAGGGAAGCACAAAGGTCAGGAACTGGAAATCACAATGGGGCCAAGCTGTCTGAAGAAGTCTTATGTTAACAGATGTAAACCAACCTGAACCAGAAGGTTACTAATTTCCATGTATGATCAGCACACTGAGGGGATGCTCACAATGCAGAAACAAGGAGGAAATCACTAATCATGATGGAGGTTGTGAAACACATCTGTGTTGTTCATAAGCTTAGCCAGGAAACCTGAACTTCTTTCTCTGATGGGACTAACCATAGGACTAGAAAAACATCTTAGAAATTGGGAGACTTTCTTCAAGGGCATTGCAACTATTATTATACGAAACAATGTACAGAAGAGATGTATTTCCTCCTCTTCCTGATAATTTTCCAGAGGGCAGTTTCAGATGCTTCCCTGTCAAACATGTCAGATCATACAAGAATTCACAGTGTATTTACACACGAAGTCAGAATCCTTGGCAAAAGCTGTGTACCAGTGGGGCAACAAAAGGGTGGAAAATTATTGATAAATAGGTGACATCTCTTTTCAAGACTTACTATAGGCCATAGCAAGTGACTGTACAGCTACCCATTTACCTCCATCTATCTTTGAGTAGTATCAGTGACTACCTGGTTTGTTCCTAGGACTCATTTTCACAGAAACACATCTTTATGTTTGGCTTTGTCAAATGAGGTATTTGGTAATAATCAGACATATGTAACAGTCTAACCCAATAACCCAAAAATCCTACCTTGAGCATGCACAATGTGGAAAATTCTACACATACCAGAGATACTACAGACAGGTCTCTTGATTTGAGAAAAGAAACCTGCTCCTTGGCAGATAAAATTAATTTTGTGAGCAGAACTTTGAAAAATGCATCCATAGGAAAACTCCTTTCCAGAAAGGCGTGATATGCATCATGAGACTGGATGACTTCCTGGGAAAGTGAATTATGCCGCCTACCCAAAAATCATGTATAGAAAGGAGGAAGGGCAAGGTTCATCTGTAAGTTCTAACAGCCCTTCTCAGGTCCTGGCTGTGGGAAGTAGGAGTTCTGTAGTCACAGTGTATTTGGTCCTCAGCTAACCTGACGAAAACAGGCAGCTGAGGTTGATCCTGGCTACAGAAAAGAGGTTTGTATTCATTTGTAAGAGTGATGTGAAAAGTTCTCCTATAGGAACTGATCTAGGATGCTCCTTGTGGTGTAGGAGCTGGTCTGAAAGCCAACTGAGTTACTTCATAAATGGAATTATTTTTTGTTACTATTAAAATTTACCCTTAAAAAGATCCTCTCATTGTTGAAACATCTATCATTTCTTCAACTGAGAAGCAACTGAATTTTACTCCTTGAGGATTAAAGAAGAGTGGTTAGAAGAGACACAATAAATGGTAAACAAAAGCTAATACAGATTTTGAGGATGATTTTTCTAGGTCACCTTCCTTGACATTCAACACTGTAAACCGTATCTATCCAAAGGCCACACAACCAAATAATTTGCGTACGTGTCAGAAACACTACTACACAAGCCACATCAGTATAAAGAGCGGTTTTAACAAATTCCAGAGATTGGTCTGTAGCAAAACCTGCTGCCCAACGCAGATCTTTTCCCTCTCTGCAGGAAAGCGGGTCCAGATCCAAGCTTTGTGGTTGACCCCTACTTTATGCTGTTCTAAGCTGCAAGTCCAAAGTTCATGTTCCCTACAAAACATGGACTTGCCAATGCAGGTTTGATTCTAAGTAAATGCCACATTCTGACAAGGACTCCTAGAGCCTTGGACAAGTCAGAAAGTGTGTCAGCTCCTCACAAGGCCCAGCTGCACACACGCACACTCACCTACTTGTCACTGTACAGAATGCCCAGCTCAGGAAAAAGACTCCTGTCTAGGGCTCTTCTCAGGCCTGCCACTCTTTTAAACTTGAGACAGTGGGAAACTTTCTTCGAAATTCAAGTGGTCTTTGTTAAGTACTCCCTTTTTTTTTGTCCAGTAAACATGATGTAGAGATCCCAATGGACTTATTCTGAGAAACTCCTGTAAAATGGTTTTGTCCCCTTTCTGTGAAGCAAGTTCTGATTGGAGGGGTATTCACAAACCATATAGGAAAGAATGGGTGTGAAAATGCAAAGGCCATTCTTACCCAGATGGGCAATGAATAGGCATTTGCCAGTTTAAAAAAAAAAAAAAAGGCAGAAAAAAGAAAGGAAAAAAGCCCGGACAACTGCACAGATTATGCACATTTGAAATCCTCCTGGGATACAATTTGAATCTGGCATGGCATAAAGGTGAAACATATTACTGTGCAACTTTGAAAAAAGCTTCATTTGCCCGTATGCAAATGTACCGATTAAACTGTCAGGCTATTCACAGAAACATGCATGGAATTCATCCTCAACTAGTAAGAAGGAGCACAACGTGGATGGGAAAGGAAAAAAACTTTTGTTGTGTAATACATGACTGAATGCTTAGATTAGTGTTTCCCTGAATCTCATCCACCCCTCCTGCTGACTTTTATGCTATGGGCATTCAAAAGAAAGTAGGTTTTACCATGACAATAACAATGACAAGCTCTCCAAGTACAGTACCAAAGGGGCAGCAAAGGCAGAAGGAAACAGCAGGCAGTGGACTCCTGGAAGATGCTATAGAAAATGTGGAAGTGCAGCAGTGAGGTACATCAAGCATGGCTTGAGGCAGTTTTCTATCTGCCAGAGTTAGCATACATAGACCTACATAAAGCTAGAAAGTTATGGCTCAAAATGGTGATTTTTTTGTTTGTCAAAACCATAAAAAATTACCTCTAGAAAACACGTGATGTAGTAGAACCAAAAAGATGTGCAGAATACTGAACACTGCAGGCCGTACACAAATGGCTACATTGTGCACTTGAAAATGCATTCAGTAAGGTTTTTTCTGTACAGCCACTAGATGTCCCTTTCTGCAAAGCCAGCTGCTGAAACTCCTAATGCTCATAACTGAAGGATATCAGAGAATTTGATTTTCTCTAGTGTCTTTTAAAATCACAGTATCGCAAAGCTCATTGCACAATAATGACTACCATTTCTAGAAGCACTGTGGTGATGAACCCACCACAGTTACTACAACTCAGCAGTAGCCCAGCACCGCAGCACAGCTTTCACCTGAAGCAAAATTGCCTAGGATGCTGGAATCCAACTTTTTTTGGAAACTTACTGTGTGCTCTTTCGCAGGAATGTCTAGCAGAGTGAAACCCAAAGGCTGTGGTTTTGCCTTCATACTTACGGGGAATAGAGAATAATTGTCCTATATCCTTGAGAACTGGCAGGTTTGCTGAGACAGATACAGTTTTATTTTTTGCCTCAATCTTCTGCAGTAGAATTTAGAAAATTGTATGGCAAAACATGTCACTGATGTTTCACTTAGACAAGATCAACTAGAACTAGCTTGGTATTTTTGCCTAGATTGTCTTTCTGACAACCTTCCCAAGCCTTGCATTGAGAAGAATGCACACTTTGAGAGATGATGGAAAAGTTGGAGACATTGTATCTTGTGCAGAATTTGGTCTCTTTATGTTTGACAAGTGCTTCCCTAGTTGAGAGAACACCCTGGGCTCAGACAAAGATGTAGAAGTTAGGCTTGGTAGGTGGTCTTCCTGCTTCTGGAACTGCTTCTCTGTGCATCAGTAATCCAGCCACTCGTTTCTGAGAGCACAACAAACCTAATAACCTGCTGCTGCTGGAGACAAGTGGTATCACCTCGTCCTTACTCTCCTCCTCTACTATGTGTGGTTTTGAAAATCTCTAATCCTTGGTTTCCACACCATCTGTTGGATGACCACAGCCTCCTGTTTGTATCAAAAGGATGCATTAGGTTCTTCAGACAGTCATCTAGTCCACTACTTTTCCTCACGTGGGAACAATTTACCTACACTATCTCTTCAGAAATTTGTCTACCATGTTTGTAAAAACAACATTGTGGATTTCCCCTCTCTCCCCAGACAGTCTGTCTACTGTCTTTCCAGCAAGAAAGATTTCTTAGTATTTAACTTTGAAACTGATTACTCAACCCTTTCCTCTAACAGACAGGGAGAACTACTGACCACTTTCCTCTTTATAGCACTCTCTCACATACTGGAAAACGCCTCACTTTTTTTCTTTAGACCTGTCTTTTTTAGAAAATACAAACTCAGGTCTCCAAATCATCCTCAATGGTTATAGGCATTCTCCTCCTTCTTATCTTCTTCCATCTTCTCTCCAGCTTGTCTGTCTTTCACTTAAAATACAGTCCTAAAGTGGATAAAGTACTCTAGTGAGGGAGGTGAATGAAGGAGTTGTCTATATATCATTGTCTGATACTCTTTAAAGACCTCACAGAATAAATAACCCCAAGCAAACAAAGCCCTGTTATCAAAACAGATCTTCCTTAAGAAAGATAGATGTGAGTAAAGAATCCTTATGTTGGACTGAAAAATCTCAACTCTTTCATGAACACAACAGTTCAGTCAAAATACAGCATGTCTATCACAACATGTGAAAGTTACTATAGCCACACAATTTCCACAGAAATTCTAATTTTCATACATTAGTGTCTTGTATTCCAAACTTAGCACCATAACAACCATGGATGCTTTCTTCAGCTTCAATGACCTGATTTATCTCAATTGATAAAGCTTTATTCTCTATTGTTATCAAGTTAGTTACTATAAAATTTGATTAATAGAGCAAGAATTCCTATATAGTGTTTCCAAACACAACATTAGTCCTGCATCAGCTTCCAACTCTCTGGGACCAATTTAGTGGAGAAACATTTCTTCTACTCAAGGGAACTGACCAGAATTCAAATCCTGAAAACCTGGCAATGTCTGACTTCTCAGTACATTTCAAAGATGCTGCAGAGACCAAGTCAGCCACGCCTGCTCAGACTGATACTTCTAAATATTTGGCCTCATTCTAAACAGGGGCCTGCAAGAGGAAAAGCTTCTATGGAGTTCCAGGAACATAGAGGAACATTTGCATCCTCAGCAGGAGATCTGACCAGGAGTAGCCCTTGCTTTCTGTTGCTTTAAAGGTTTGCTGGAGTTTTCACCCAATCATCTGTTTGAACATCTTGAAAATCAGTATCTCCTTCTATAATATCTTTCCAAAACAAACACCAGATGACACTACACAAATTGCCCTAACCCTACCAGATTGTTGTTAGAATCAAAATATGTAGCAGTCTACATTTAACAGGAAGTACTGTATTTTTACCAGCACAACATCTATTAATGTGTCAGTAAGATACTCTATGGAAGAAAGAATCACTGTGTTCTGAAAGCTGTCAAACTTCTCGAAATTTTGTAGCTAATAACTACATTTGTTTGAAAGACAGAAATGCATGCACACACAAACACAACCTTATTCTCCAAGGAGAAAACACAAAGGAGATGGCAAAAAGAGTTTAAGCAAACTTTTTTTTCCAGGGGACTTCTTCTGCAGACTAGAGACTGCTCGGCAAATTTCCTGTGGATGATTTACTCAGTTAATTGCCCTGTCCTTCTTAGCATTTACCAAATGACGAGATACCCATTTTACATAACACTGAAGACTAAACCATAGGTGTTCTGTACATAAAATGGCTTCTATACCCCGTGGATATGAATCCCCAGTGTCAAGCACAAAAGCCTCTACTTAAGCCTCCAGGCCTGGGGGACAGGCAGTAAGTCACCTTCCTATGCTTTGCCTGACAGACCTCAGGATGTGTCCATTGGCACTAATCCTGTTTGCCCTGAAATCCACAGGTGGCAATGTCTGTGCCTCAGTTTGCTCCACACCTAAATACCAAGAATTAACTCCACAGGTCTCTTCAAGTTTTATTACCCAGGCTTACAAAAACCTTGTTTTCTTCTCAAACTAATCTAGTGTCTCAATTCCTCTATTCCTCTTTAGGGTCAGCATCCCACTTACAATTGTAAAATACCAGGTAAAACTGGCTCCAGTTCATGGCAGTGTAGTGACCACATTCAGTTATTTTTAAATTAGAGAAGTATTACATTTTGAGCCAAGATATTTACTTTTCCCACTTCCATTCCCATTTGTATACTTGCAATTTTAGAATTCCAAAGACGCTTTGAAGAGGGTATAGGCAAAAGCCATTTTTCACTCCCAGGCACATATTTGGGGTCCAGTCAAATATACCTCCACATTAAACAGTGGCACACATATACACACACTCTGATTATCTCAGTTCCTCTCTCAGACCTTGTCTGCAGAGCATCTACAGCCATGCCACTGTATATCCATAGCATAGATGTGGACTGCATTGATGGGGGATACTTCTGTAGGTATCTAAAACACTTCCAACCAACACATATGACATTACAGAAGAAGCCCTGGTGCTCACATTACAGCTGCATTAACAGGAGTTTCAACAGGCTGTGGCTATATTACCACAAGGTTGTTAATTCCTGTGCCCCAGTCAATTGCAACCTGTTTATGCTAGTGAAATATAAGTTGGCCAATTAGGATGTTAATGCACTTTTTTAAAATGTAAAGGGAGAAAACTGCACAACTGCCCTCTTAGAACAGGAAACAGAAAACAACGTCTCCACATGATGGCACCATTTCCTAGGAAGAGAAATGATGCTGTGCTCATCCCTTCTTCAGCAGGGAACATTTTCATGTTCTACACGAAATCTGTTTCAACAGCACTCTCTTGTTCCCAGAGAGCTTCTGTATGATCCTGCCAAGACCCAACATGGTCCAACTGTTTCAACTGGTTATAAGTTTAAGGCAGTTTGGCTCTTTAAAAGTCTAGGTGCATCTATTGCTCATTTTCCTTCCCTTTTCTTTGGAAAATGTAGGCAAACAAGGTGATTTGTTTTGCTCTTCTATGGTCCTGATTAAAAGACTACTCTACTCCTTAAGAATACCTCCACCTGCTTTAAAGGCTTTTGTTTAAATCCTAATAGTGTACTTCAGACTGAGCCCCCATAAGTAAAGTGGATAAGGATTGCTTTTGATTGTGTTGCTATGAGGGACTGTATAAACTTATATCCTCTCTCAGAAACCTTGTTTAGGGAGGAGAAGGGGCTGGGGTTGGAGGTGGGAGCTGTGTCTGGAGAAGGAACAAATTAGAAGGATAATAGGTGCAAATACATTAAACCATAATCCAAAAGAGACAATTGCTATTCCATGAACTCCTTCATGTTTGCCCTGCATTGTCAGGTGTTCCCCCAGGCAGAAAGACAAGGAGAAAAAGCTTATTAACCTGAGTGTGGTTAAATACAGTAAGCCTGAAAGCTTGTGGGCTTTGGTTAAAAGGAAAATATAGATTAAAACCTCTTAAGGTAATTACCTGTTTAGAAGGTTTCCATTCAAGCTAGACTCCTCTACAGGGAGTGTTTGTAGCAGCCTGTTTGGAAAAGGGTGCAGTCAGTTATGGTTGAGTTTTGTGGGAGAGCCTGTGGAAGAGCAGTGCTTATTTCCCCCATGATTCCAGAGAAAAGCCTTTCAGTGTAGGAGATTTTGTTCTGGTCACAGAACTATGGCAGATGGGAGAAACAAGAGATGGATGAAAAATTGTAAATGCCAGTCCTAAGGGCTGAGAAAAAGATTCTTTTATCTCTTCCAGTGCCTCTGTCTCAGCCCTGAGTAGAGGAAAGCTATCACATGAAAACGCTAGATTTTATTTGGTTATTTTCTCCATTTGTCTTTTTTATCTGCTAGTGAAAGGGTAATTGTTAACTAGTACAACTGGGTGCTTTGGTGAATATTTCAACTTAGAAATATCGTGAGACACATATTCATACTGTTTCAGACTGTGGCTTCTTTATTTTGAGTTTATGGGACAAGTGTTCAGGCCTGCTTATAATTCAGATTTAAATATCAGTGGGAAACAGCACACGCTCATGTCTACAATACTGAAGGCCACAGGAAATGCTTCTGTCCTCAGCGAGACCTCTGCAATCTCTGGGAACAGACCTATTTCCAAAATCACCTACTTTGTTTTGATAGGAATGGAAATGTATGGCAGAATGCTTTAAACTAATAAATCAAGGCAATAAGCAAGAACACAGCATTCCTGGGTGGCTTGATATCATCAGATGGAACTCTAGCATTAAATGCACATTGTCAGTTCCAATGCTTCCCCCCACTCCCTGGGGAAAAGGCCCTGGAATTACATGTATACACAAGCATTCAGACACCAATAGGTGATACTAATGCAGTGCATGAGTTATTTCTCAGGTCTGCCTTCAGGCTCATTCTACCCTCTACTCATCCAAAACCACTAGAGATAGCATCTGGGAGTTTTACTTTTGAATACAGGGAATATGCCCTGTTTTGAAATGCAGCATAGGATCAAAGCACAAGGCATTCTTGTTAAAATTGACATGGTTGCCCACACAGGCATGAAACTCCAAGAAGTCCCTTTCTCTGTTTTTATTTCCTGTATCATACCCCTTTTCACACAAAAATTGCTACTTTGTGGGTTTTTTCTCTATCTGTGTAACATCAATAAATTACATGTTATCACTCCTATCATCTAGTTATAAAGAGCTTTTCAAGATTTTTAATAGATGCACAATATTGCAACACTTACACTTTCACTGGTTAAGAACGCAAAAATAGCTGTTGTGAGATTACTCTTAATTTATACTACTTCTCTCTCGTGGGCTTTCAAGAAGAAGCATTTCACCACATGTCACAGATTGATACAGAGTATATACTGCACATCCCAGCCAGGCAGAGATCCTCTCAGCGTTTAACATGACAAAGCTGGTATGAGTAGGTTCTAGGATTTGTTTATTTGTTTTTCATAGGTGCAGCTAATTCCTCAAGGAGCTATTTGTGCTGACAGATTCTTGAATTCTCTTTGTGCTCTATTTCCTGAGCAGTATATACATCAGACTGGATCTCATGTTATTTTAGCCTTGTTAGTGACTCCATGGACAATGAAAACAGCCACAGAGAAAACATAAATGAAGAGATGGCACAATGGCATCCCCTCTAGAAACAACAGCACCTGGTGTCCTCGGGAATTCAAACTCACAGCACCGGCCAGAACATGCTGCTGAGGTCTCCATGCACTGGGATGCCAGGCAAGCAGCCTGAAGCAAATGAAGTTTAGTGACATTCTGACAGCTTACAACTGACTTTCACCCATGGAGTAGATCAAACACCACATTTCTTGTGAACATGATTTTCCCCCACAACACCTCCTAGCACACTTTATAAACATTAGTAGGTGGTATTAAACAATCCCTTGGTTTTATGCTTCAGGTTCTCTCCCACTACCATGTTAAGGCTCCAGTTCAAAAAAACTGAGTGAAAAAGCGCCCTTTGTTCAGTTGTTCAGTGGAGAACAATGCAATAATTGTTTTGGTTTTCTCTTATTTGAATACTGGTTTGGCCATACCTTGATCTAAAATTACTGAGGGGGGTCACAGCACAAAGATTACATGGCTACTGCACCACAGGTAAACAAAGGAGGAGAAAGTGACTACAGAAGCTTAGAGGAAGAGAGCAAAAAGCTCCAGTGCTAAACAGATCAGAGTGGTGAAAAGGAGCAGACCAAGCATGTTTTAACATCTGTAATTTTGGAGTCGTGTAGCTGCAACAAACCAGGCCACTACTGTACCAGTCAATGTTTCCCAGTGGAAGGAAGGTGTCTCCCTACAGCACATAAGGGACTAACCACAAGAGACGCAAGCATGGAGCTGCACAGCATTTTAACAACCCACAACAGGACAAAAGAAGATGGAGATGCAGCTGCTATAGTTTCCTTCAAGCAAAAGTCACCTGTCAAACACTGAAGTGTTCCTCTGAAGACCATATTAGGGAAATGGCACATTTGGTTTAGTCTTCTCACCCAATTAAGACAAAGGAGATGACAGCAGCAGCATGTATGGTTAAGACATGAAATAACAATGATTGGCATGATTATGCTTGACATCCTTCAAGTAGATCGCAAAGTGACAGTTTTGGTATGTGCAACTTTGAGAAGAACAACTATTGAAAGGAAAAAAAGAAGAGGAAGTTAGTCAGAAAGAGTCTGAAAGGAAAAGATAAGGAAGTAAAATCCCTAAGAACAGCAGGGAGGTGGCCTTAATAATACTTTAGGAGTCCATATGCATATCCAAGGACAACAACAGAAAAATGAGGAAGTAGAAAATGCTACAATGGTTAAATAACAAGGTATAAGAGTTCATTAAAGCTTAAAATTTATTCTTCCAAACATGGAAATCATGCTCAAGTGACATTAATAGAACTGAGCATAAACTGTAGCAGACTAGATGTAAAACAAAGATTAGGTAGGTCAAAGAGAAAATTTAAAGAAATTTAAAATTTAAAGAAAATCTAAAAGCATGAAGACAAATACCGTAATAAAACGTTTTTTAAGCATATCAGACAGAGAGAGTTAACAGAACAATGACTGGTATCTATGAAGTGTTGTAGACTACGTGGATTGATAGATCAGGTAGGCAAGTAGTAGTGTCAGTGTGTTAACTAGACTACCATCTAAGAAAGTAGCAAAGGTAATCAAAGAGGTTACAGAAACTCTACTGTGGAATTGACATTATTACTCTGTTTTCAGGATGGAGTATGATGGAAGAAGGCAAGCCAGCTCAAGGGGAGAAGAGGAAAGCACCCTCTGGAGACTTATAAAAAATCCCCAAACCAAACCAAACACAAACCACACATACAAAAACAACAAACAAAACCCTAAATACTGAAAAAAGTACTGGAATATCTTGATACATTGAACAGTGATAGATATTTGTACATATTCATCAGTCCCTCATTTCATGAGGGAAGCAGCTGAAATATATATGAAAGAAGGATTTACGGAAGACTGTCAACATAAAGAACAGTAATTAAAATCTTGGAGGGGGCTGACTCTGGAGACATGAACAAGTAAACTCAGAAACATCTTACTGGACAGTTAGAGTGTGTCTCGGTGGCTGCAGCATGACTTACAAACAGGAACACCAGAGCATTATCAACTTGGTCACCTCAAGAATGGAAGCTAGGGAACTGTAAAGAGCAATAAGCCTTATCCTTTTCCCTGGCATTTAGAAAGGATAGATACACTGTAGAAATATCTTCAAGATGTCCCCTGAAATCATGAGAGGAACATGCATGGCAGTATTAAATCAAAGTTGAGACTGTGCATGTTATCACTGACAGTTCTCTAAATGGAGAGCAGTAAGAAAAACACTGAACACCACAACCCAACACCAAGACACAAGGGCACCAAATAACAGAACCAACATATAGTAGAATTAGACACATTTTCAAAGGCATCTATGTGTTACAAATATAAGTGATTTATGCATCAGTGGAAGTTGGGCTCCAAAGTGACACAGTTGCTCCTGAAAACATACTCACTGATGCTGTAACTGAAGTACCATATGCTATTAGTCATTTCTCAGGAGATGAAAAGCCCGAGAGACCAACCTGACAAAACTCACTTAGTGCACTGATTAAAATATAGAGACCAGTTCCCACCAGCACTACAACATTTTCCACTGCCAGTTCTTCAGTGTATTGTGATGGCTTTTTCAAGAGGCAGGGTGAGCTCAGCCTATAGTTTTACATACCTGCACTTGTACCTACTTTTGTCTCTACACAATTCACAACATATCTGCTCCTGTGAAAACAAGTTATTCCTGACTGAGGTTTCTTTGATAATTTTACAAACAGAAATACAAATGCACGGGACATAGAAATCACAACTGCTAAGAAGAGAAGCATTTACTAAATAAAACTTCAAATGTTCTGCAAGATGGAAATATAATTAAGTGTTGTGACATCAGTATTTGAGAACTATGGATATCCTTGCTTTCAGTTTAGCTTTCTACAGAAAAGGCCTGTATCATTATTATTATATCATCTAAAATAGATATCTAAACATACATCATTTCTTAGGTCACCAAAAACAACCTAAAAATATTCAGCATTAGCTAAGACATGCCATACATAGATTAGCAAAAATACAGCTGATATGACTATTGACATACTGTCTGACTCTAAACAAGGAAGCTGGTAGAATCAGGGTGCCCCTCGTCTTCACTGAGAGTGGAGACTATTTGAAAGCTTCAGAGAAGTCCCTAGGGAATCACAGCCATGAATTTCCAGGGAGAGGGAGAGGACCATAAGGGCATGTAACCATTCTCCTTCCACCACAGAACCTCAAAGAGAAACACAGGAAACCTAAAAGGTAAAGATGAGGCCAAACCACCTGCAGATCTACCCAGCCTCTATGCCAGCCCCAGGCAAATCAAACTGGCAGATTCATGGGAAGTGAATGGTGGGTCCCCCTAGCTGCTCAAGAAAATGAAACCCCAGAGTTTCCATATCCACTCTCAACGCTCTGTGGAGTTCAGGAATCTCATGAGGTTCCCACTCTGTCTTTTCCTGTCATGCTGGAAGGCTATGAAGCTACAAAAATCAGAACTTAGAAGGGAAAAAAAAAGGCAAATGCTCTGCTTCAAAGTTCCCATCCTGTGAAAGCTGAAAAATGCTGGAATTGGACCAAGTCAGCCATGGTACTTGTGCATGCAGGGGCAAAGAGTTCAGATGTGGTCTATCACTGACAGTGTTTATGAAAGTGTATTCTATTTAATGCAAAAACCCGCCCCAGTCCCTTGCTAAAACATAACTTTAGGAAGTCCCCCCTTATTTCAACAACCTGCCAATGATTGTTTAACAGATTTTACAACAAATATTCATGCCTTACTTTTCTTCTCAACTCATTCCTTACCAGAATCTCAGGTCTCTGCAAGAATTCTGTACTCTCTAAAATCATAAATACTGCATCAGAAGTTATTCCAGTGATTGTCCAACCTGCCTCCCAGTCCCATGGAAACTCTTTGCAAAGATGTTGCTTTTGTCTTGTCTGGAACAAATTCCTTCACAGATGGACCATCCAATGTCTAAGAATAACTCTTTTAACTATCAATAGAGACAAAGAGATTCAGTTGCACTGTTCCCGTGGGATTCCTTTGAGTTTGGACACATCTGTTAAGATGCATACATCAGAGCCTGAATGAAGTTTTTGTCTGATTGTATCTTTGAGAACTTTTGAAAGTTTCTGCCAAAATGATCTTATCTCTTGGCACTTGAAAAACATATACAGTTAGAGATGCTTTCTGAAAGGCTCCTGAATTAAGTGGCCTATACAGACCAGACCAGTTTAAATACGGCCAAGTCCTGATGACCTTCCTCTCACCAAAATCTTTAGAAACATTACCTGAGGCTATTCAGCCTTTGAACTACAACCTTATTATGCCCTTTGTGCATTCTCTATCCATAAACAAGGAAATAAGTGAAAAAATGCAAATAGTACAAATCTGATATGCTTTCTTTTGCTTTTTTATAACCTTTCCAGAACCTGTGCTTGTCCTTGCATGAGCACCTTTCTTCTGGGTAAGCAGATAGATCTGTTTGTGACAGCTGAGTAGCTAGAGTGTATAACAGCTGGAGTTCTATCAGCTCACTCTACCACTTAATTCCAAATTAATTCAAAGTGGTGTTTTTTATCTGCCAAGCCCTCCATGAAAACAGTTACCTCAGGAAGCACTTCTTCCTCTTTTTTTCTCCAATTGTGTTGCATGAGTCAGCACTTCCCAAGACTAAAAGAGATGGGACTGGACACAGTGCATCCTGTGTTATCGATTTAGCTTCAAGGAATTATCTGTGCTGGAAATACAGTGTTCAAAGCCAGAAATCTAGGACCCAGTCCTACAAATGTGAGAAATAATGCAATTTCATTTGGAATAAGTGGCACCAGAAACAGCATGTAGAACATACTATGTTACAGAACGAAACCCTAAATTATGTTGTGTATCACATATGACTTTACCCAGGTTTTTTTTTTTTTTTCTAAGTATTCATATCAGTAAGACTGGCATTCAGACTATTGCTTTAGGCTTTCTTCACCTCTGCCTTTTACAGCTGAGGAGCAGATGGCTATCACAGGGTTTTTATTTCCTATGCTTGGGAAAAAATTTTGATCTGAATCATTCCAAAAGCACCCTGATATTTTAAAGTAGATTACTTTCTGAACATTTCTCGTAATAATAAATATGTGGTGTTGTTTTCTGCCAAGCACTAGTGACTAGGCATGCAAAATGGTCAGTGAAGATTTCAAACTGATTCGAATAGGTGGCCCATAAAATTCAAGTATTTTTTTCCAGAGACATGAATGAGGCCTTATGAAACCATCTGTACATCTTTCCAAGAATTGATATACTCTAGCATGCTGACTCTTTCTGGTGTTTTCAGTGAAAATTCCTCCCAAACTTCCTGTCCAACTCTAGTTTTTAAGTATTTTTGTCTTAATTGCCATCCACTAGAAAACTCCCCAGCAGACTGAAGAATGTCCTTTGAAAATGAAGTACCTGCCCAGCTGTGGGGGTACAGGCAGTAGGATGGTCTGGGCAAAGGGAGGAGAAGCAATGTTGTGCTATCTAAAGGTAGAGGGAAGGACAGGAAGACTTGCTGGCCCAAAAGAAGAAAATCAACACCATAGATCCAAAAAGTTGAGAGGAAGAAAGATGTGGCAATGTAGCTCTGAGAGGAGGGGAAGAGAAGCACAAAGAAAGGGATTTCAGAGTGAGGGGAAAGAACTGATCCAAAAGACAGGGCACAGCAGAGGTATGGAGAAAGCATTTGTAACTGCAGAGAAACCCATTTTTAAATGTTGGGAGCCACAAAAATCAATCTCTTGTGTCCATGAACATATTCCAGCACTAAGGATTGAGGCAATATTAAAAAATACCACAAAAAGTGGTAGAAAGCTATGGTAAACATGCAGTAAATATTCTTCATGCCTCATTTTAGTTCATATGAGTCCTTGCTATTTTGCAAGGACATGCCAAACACTAATTATATGCATACCACCCCTAAAAAATACAGCCTGAAAAAGTTCATAACCCATTATAAATAATTGTGAGCTTTTCTATTGATTCCAAAATACATGGAATTAGGCAGCAGAGATCAATACCACAAGAGGTCTTATCATTTCCTGAATTTTTGTAGGACTCTAGCTATATTTTGGGAACTAAATTTTGACAATTCACAAACTAGGACAATATTAATGCTGAAATTGCTATTAAATCCATTTTCTGAAAAATATCCTCACGCTTTCAGTATGAAAGGAGTATCTAACGTGGGGTGGCAGTTTATTCCTATTTATGGAACAACAGAATTATTTAGATCATCTGAAAGGTGATCTGAGGACATTAAAAACTTAGGGATCTGAAAGACTCAGTGCACAGAACAGGTAGAGCATGAAGAGCTGCAGGCTCCACCTTCCCCTGCTGCCCTCTGCCAATATTCCTCACCCTGAACTTGGCCACCTCAGAAAGCAAAAGCAGGAGGAGGTCAGTCTCCAAGCTCCCTACAATCCCTGCTGGCCTCTGTCCTAAAGTTGCTTTCATGGGTTTCCATTTGTACTGTCAAAAAAATCAGTGTGAGGTTTCAAATCCCATTTACTAATGAACTCTTTCATCTTTGTGAATGGGATAAAGGGATTCTTTGTTTGAAAATAAGGATTATTTTTTTCTTGTTGTTCTGCTCATTTTTTGCATCTTTTCACAAGCTTTTTTGTTTTCAGAAAACATTACAAGACAAAACTGCACCCCAGTTTTAACAATGAACCGACATCTCCAATTTGAAGAGAATTCTTGTATATACTAAATTGCATGCTGCCTGCTGTTCAATTGTTTCACATCTCTTTCTTCTCCCCAAATCACCAGGTGAGATTTAGGAAAGTCTCCCCAATGTTTACCAGCTCTATTAAAATCAAGATCTCTAGCAGAAGCTCATAATGAATAAAGTCAGAAGCCAACAGGAATGAATTGCAGCTAAAGTGATTTTGATAGTGATGATCCCTATAACCCGGCTGCTTCCAAGCTTGGCCCTGAGGCAGGATTTTTAAATTAAAAAAAGAAAAGGATACACATACTTTTTAATCTGATTTTTTATTGTCATGCCCTGATTTTTTTATAGGCTTTTGCAAAGTCTGGTTGGCTTCCGAGCTGTTGAAACCTGGTGTCATCATCCTTCTCTTTTTTCCCCCCTCTTGTAAATTTTACAACACCCTAAACCACCACAGAAGAGGTAAACTATATACTCTAAAACTAGTGAGTGATGAGAGTCACGTTACCCTGCACATTCTTGCTCAAGAGACTTCCAGTCAAGAACCTCTGTGAAATGACAATGTTTTGAAGAGCTGGCAAGGTAAGATGACTTCCCAAAATCCAGTTTTAATAACTCCCTCCCTTATTTTTGAGTTTTTTTGGCAAAAGAGAGAAGAACTTCCTAAAGGCCAATTAACCCATGCTGAGTAATCTGAAAGTGAATGCCCTCAAAACAAGGGCCTTAAAGCTGGTACAGCCACACAGGTCTACAAAGATTTTCCAGACTCTCATAGACAGATCCTCTCCACAAAATACGCCCCTTTCTTCATGGAAATACTTTACAATCCCGGGCTTCAGAGCCAGGCACTTGTTTTCAGCACAGGCTGAAGCCCCCGCAGTCAGGAGATATGGTTGGGAAATGAGAAACATGGGACTACCTGGAGAGAAGCAACAGTTCCAGTTGGACAAGGACATGCTTGAGGGATCTTTCCCTTTTTAATTTGTATTAAGCAGCAACCTGACCTAACAACACGCTCTCAGCTTCCTCTGGCTGATTGCATTATCACAACCTTGACACAAAAATGTTCTGCTTTGGATGCAATTCCCAAAGAAGGTAAGCCCTGAGCAGGTCCTGTTTATGACATTATGGAAAGAGCATCCAACTGGAAAACCTAGTGCACAGTAAGGGCAGTGTTTTCAAGAATCCCAGAAGCACATTGGTGTACTCACAATCAGATGACCCTGTGTGTGCGTGCAGGTTTGTTGGAGAATGTGGAGAGTGGATGAGGGCTGGGCTCAGGGAAGGAACAGCTTCAAGGTTCAGGCAGGGAAGGCCCGGCTTGGCGCTGCATGCACCCGTCTGAGTAATCTCATTCTCCTCAGACGCCTTCTGGTTTTCAGCTGTCTTGGGTTTCTTCCTGAAAATAAACAAAGAGACCTTTGAAGGGACTGACTGCATATTTGGGAAAAGGCATTTTTAGAATCTGTTAAAGATAACTTTCTTCCCCCACCACCACCCCCCTCTCGCTTCTCTTTTCCCTTACAGGGAAGGAGGCAGAGAAGACTTTCCTCCATACTTCTTGTTTGGAAACAAGCTGCTCCTTGTTTTGACTCTGATGCAATGGCCCTGAGACTGTGTTACAGCAAATAGGCCAAGCATGAAGCTTCTTATTCTGCCCCTACTGATGACATATAAAATGAAACTCGTCCCAGTAGTTCAGACAGTCAGAGCGCCGTTTGACAAATATTAACCAAGGCTGCAGCATTCTGAATAGAGAGAGTTATACAGAAATATAATAGAATTGTCTGAAATGCAAACAAATACGCAAGTTTCCAGTTCAAAACGAATCAGTGCAGAGACTTGCTTTGCAGGGAAAAGCACTGAGGCAATTTTGAGATGCAGAGGTCATCTAAGTAAAGCATTAAGACTTGGAACCTGGAACAACTGTCTATGAGCACTGTGCATACGAGCTCTCAACACCTCCCTCCATCCAGGACCTCCAAGGAATTAAGCCTCAGCGGTACATCACGCAGGTAGTTAGTCACCACCTTAGTTTCACGGCTGGAGAAGGCGAGGTACCGGGCGAAGGGGCTGGTTTTGAATCACACAGCGAGCACTCTGACCAGGGCGGCGAGCACCCGTCTCACCGTCCCCCCTCGCTCCACAGGTGCAGGTGCTCCCTCTGTGCTCCCCGAGCTGGGGATGTCCCCTCCGGCTGCCCCAGGATGCGGCTGGGGCACCGGCACACATCGGCTGCTGCCGCCGCATGCCGGGGGGAGAGCCGTGGTCACTCTGGCAGGAGAGCAGCAGGAGCCGGTCAGGCTGGAGCCATCCCGGTGGAACCCGCTATCTCCTGCCGGCACTTGAGGCTCGAGCAGTGCCGGGGCACCCCGGCAGCACGCCCTGCCCCCCGCCCGCCGGCAGGGCCCTTTCCACAGGGCGGGACTCCCCTCATGGAGGGCCAGGGAGGGAGCCCCTTCTCCCCGCGCGCCTTTGCCCTCCCGCGTCCCACCCGGGACGGGGTCTGAGGGCTGCGCCGGCCTCTCCACTCTTAACGCGGTCGTGGAGTGCGGAGAGCGCCGTTCCCGCGGGGGGCGAGGAGGGGCAGAGCGGCCCAGCCGCTTACATAAAAGCCTTATATAAGGGCGGCACGCCCGGCCGGGGGCAGGGCCCGACCCGGCGCCATTGCCCGCGGCCGCCGCCGGGGGGCAGCACCCGCACGGCCCGGCCCGGCCAGGGGCGAAGAGCGGCCCGGGGGAGAAAAACTGCAATTAGAATAAAAATGTAACTTAAACGGGCCAGAAAGGAAAAAATTAAGACTCCCCCAGGAGGTGGTGGGCGCGGAAGGGATGCCCTGGGCCGGCCGAGGGGCAGCAAGAGGTCACGCTGAAAACCCCACAGCTTCTGGCAGCCCTGGTGCGTTTGGCATTACCGGGACTACAAATCCTGCGCCACGGGACGGGCAGATGGTATTGCTGCTGTAAACTACACGTCTCTAATCAATATGCTCAAAATATGCGCTGGCTGAAGTCTAATCTGAGCTAAACCAATGGTACATGACTAAATGGACCTTGCTTAAGGTTGTAGAGGTACAGCAAAGTGCTGAACTGATCTATTCCACTGTAAACACAAGGAAAATGAAATCATTTGAAAGTGTGGGTTTTTGTAAAGAGTAAAGAGAGCAACTTGTCACTCCAAGCTTGGGCATCTTTCCTTTTGTTCTCTGTTCTGTCACCAGGATCCATCTCTTGCTACACAGATAAGAATCCCTGAGACATAAAGTTTGTACGTGGGCACATATATTTTAAAGTACATGGATTGCATATGTTTTGTTTGTTACAGTTTGCATGGATCTTTGGCATGATCCAAACGAACTCTGGCACACCTTCACTCACCTCATTTCCAGATCCCCGGACATTCCCATGTGCAGCCAGCATGCCCTGGGGACTGCAGGAAATCTGTGCATAAACCAGTGGGTTATTACAGCATTGCTGCCCAAGCAGCTTTCAGACAGCACACCTTTTTGGCCAGGGAGCAAAGGCTGTATGTAGGCTTGGACTCTGGATGGGCAATGAAGTTCCTTGTACCTGGGAGCTGAACTTCTGTATTTAAGGTCTGTTTTCAGCTCAGAGGTACCCCAGGTTACATGCTTGGAATACAAACTCTGACTCCAGGTCTATCCACACACAAAGCCGCCTATCCTGGGCAGGAGATTGCTGTTATTTGCAGAGTGGGGGCTTCGTCTGAGTAAACAAGTCAGTCACTAGTACAGCCATAGCTCTGTTGTTAAACCAAGCACTGACTGATGTTTCATCCTGTGGCTGATCCTGCCTGTGCCTCCCAGGCCTTCCAAACTCATTAGAGGGACAGGTTAAAAACCACTATAGCAACAGGTAGTGACAACAAGGAGGCTGTGCAAAGCATCCCCTGCTTCTTCCTATCCAAATCCATGTATTTTCTACTTTTCACTTAAGGCTGACACTGTGTTACCAAGATACTTGTGTCATCACCTTTCTACACTGTAGCCCTGCAGCTCGGTGGCTTTTGCTCGCTGGGATGGTAGGAATATAGCAGTGGTGCTGACTGGCACTGCAGACAGCACCTCTCCACAGCAGTTCATTTCTCTCACTGTTCAGACATGGGCTGCATGTCACTACCACCTGAAAGGAATGCAGGCTTCCACAGGAGGGAGGCTAAAGAATCAGCAAAGTCAGCTAAGGATCTAAAGAAAGCTTTTCAGAAAAGAAAAATCCTGGGGACACTGTGATCAAAACTACCTATGAAGAAACCCATAGTTCTCCAGTCTGCAACGTCCAACTACTGTTGCCAGCAAAGGCAAAGCCACAGCAATCCTGCTGTTGTTCTAAGTATATTGCTATTCTTTTGTTCTACCTTATGACTTGTACAGAAAGCTCCAATTGCTATGATCTTCACCTATATATTCTAATTAAATATTCTTACATTATCTTACACAGTCTACTTCTGTTGCTATCTCATTGCTATAGTCTTCACAGGGAGAGTTGTTAAGTACTCAATCAGGTTGTGGCATCTCCATCCTGGGAGATTTTCCAAAGTTAATTGAACAAGGCCCTGAGTGACCTAATCCAGCTTGGAAGTCAGCTCTGCTCTGAGCAGAGAATTGGACTAGAGACCTCCAGAGGACCCTTCCAACCTAATTTTTTTTCCTGATTGCACACTACTTCTATGAACACTTCCATCAGCAAACTCTCTAATATATCTTCATGCTCCAGAAGGTAAAAATGGCACACTAACTTTGGAAGACTGTGAATTGTTACAGCTGTGTCAAAAACCCTGACAGAACAAGGTAGGAGCAAGAATGAAACAAGTAATAAACACAGTTTGTGGAACCTTCCCAAATTATACCTATTTATGTCCCATCTCTGAACTTCATTTCTTGGCAATCCTATGTGATTATTTCAGTAGTAAGGGTCAGTCTGCCTTGCTACTTTAGTATTGGCAATGTACTTTAGTGTTGGGAATGCAAAAGATTTGGGAATGTGCTTTTGGGGCAAGGGGCTCCATTCTGATCTCCAGTTATCTTCACACACATCTGTGGTGCATTTCAAGTCCTTTCCAATACTGAACTCATTCTTAACATTATCAGAGGACTATCATCATCCTTGCTCCTTGTGAAGAATGGCAGAAGGGTGGTACAGCAAAGAGATGGCACTTCTGTACATGGACTTGATGCCCAGGATCCCAGGAGCTGGGAACAGAAAAGGTACTGACTTTTCCAAGTCTAGAGGGTCCCTGCAGAATTTATATTTGCTGCTGATTTACAAGACATTTATCCAGTTTATTTCTAAACATCCTACCTACTCTATCACTTTAAATTTTCTATCCTATGTCCACCTACTTTCCTTTTGTTGGTATTCACTTTTAGCATTCCCTTGTATTTATTGTGTTATTTTTCATTATGTTAATTTACACTACTTAAAATATATTATCTTCTTTCTTCATTGTATGCTCTCCAGTACCTAACAGTAGGCTAACTGCCTCCACTATCATCCCTGAACTGAACTGTGTGTATCAGTACTTGCTAGCTCATGTGTAAAGCAAAATCTACAATCACTGCCATAATTTTATTTCTGTTTTCTGTCAGCATCCTCATTGCACTGAGGCATTCACTCTTTTCCATGCACGCTATCATACAACAAGATCTCAAATGGTGGGCAACTCACAATGATGCAGAGGCTGCAATGATCTGGGCACTGGCTGTAAACGAGAATTGGCTCATTTCTGTTTAATTTGAAGGCAGAATGGGTAATATTTTGGATGTCCTAACCGCAAAGCTATCTAGAAACTAATTACTACCTCTGAGCTTTGGAATGCCTTTAAAACCCCTGCCACACTTCCCCTTTCTTGCTGCCACTCTTGCTACAACTTTCTCTCCCTCAACCCTCCACTTGCTCTCCACAGTTGATTTCTTTGCTTGTACCTCCCTTGCAACCACTACTTGAGTTTGGAATGAATTTCCCCTGGATGAGTTAACACGTTCTCACAGCGGGGCCAGCAAACCAGGTCCCTGTCAAAAATAGACACTGTGTGTTGTACTTCTCATAGAGCAGCTAAAAGTAATGCTTGAACCTTCCCTTACAAGGGGAATAGCTCTCTGTCCTGCAGGGACATCAGGTTAGCACTGAACAAATTAGCTCAGGTATAGGAACCAGTGTAGCTGTGCAGAGCCCACAGTAGCATCCTGGCTCTCAGGGGAAGCTATGATAATGTGACTGCATGAGAATAATACTACATAATGAACAATAATGAGGCAGTTTTCAGCCTCTGAATACAGGGAGGGCTGGGTCACCAACCAGACCTTTGTTCGTCGCATATTAAACAGCACAGAGGGAACATGCCACAGGGTTGTTGATGTTGCTGTAAGTGCTGCTGCTGGCTGAGTCTGCCCACCCGTGTTCCAGGCATTATTTTGCCTCTTCACAGACATGGCATCACCTTATAGCAAGTGCCCTCAGGTCAGAGATGCCTGTAGTGTCCAAGCACTGCACTTAACTCACTGGTGCACAGTTTGTTTGTAACCTTAGTAATTCACAGAGGCTGTATATAATTGGAAAAAAAACCAAACAAAAAACAAACCTCCAGCTTTTCAGATCCTAAAAATAAGAGTGTGAAAATAGTTCATGTCTGATTTTAAGCAATATTTTTCCTCAGTGTTCTGCTGCACATTCTTCCTCTGCCTGTGTGCGACTAACACAGCTCCTGATATCAGTGCTTATCACTGCCAGTGTTGTGTCTCTTCCAGACATGACATTGACAATACATATTTAGAAACTGACAAAGTAAAGAGAGAGATGACTACAATCACTGAATATAAAAAAATAGGCCTGAAAGAACAACAAAAACCCACTGAAATCTGTCCAGAGACCTCACCTCAAAATTCAGAGCACACTGAATGCCAGAGCTCAGGGTGAAGCTTCCCAAGTCAAGCTCACTTTAAACCACCTGAGCCATCACAGTTTTTCTGCCAGAAGTGTTACTTCAGTAGTTAAAAGTCCTGCACAGGCTGACTGCCTGAATATTCACACAGCTTCTCTGATGATTTTGCAGCCACATTGATCTTCATGCTGTTGCAGCTACATGACTGGCAGTTTGTTTAAAATCTCTGATTGCAAGTTTGTGTCATACAATGGAAAACACAAACTCCTGAAAACGTCGCCATAAAATGTAATATGAAAGAGAAATCCCAGCAGAGCACTGCAAAGCAAGAATGGGAGGCACCGAGAACTGACAAGAGAGACCCAATGTTCTAGTGCAATAAAAGCCTGGAAAATTTAATCAACACAGAAAAGTAAAATAAACTCCAAAATCCCTTACAGGAGACTGATTAACATAATTAAATTAAACTCAGAGATTAAGTTAAAGTAAGATTGAAATTTGCTGGGTCCTTTTCAGGCCTGAAGTAGCGTTTATGTGGCCCAAAATTTGTCCATTTATTCCATCTAAACCACAAGTCTCATGAGAGTTGGGTCCTGACTACAGAGCTTGCCTGACTTGTAACATCAGAGCATCTACACTAACACTGTGACTAACAATTACTGAGAACTGATCAAAAGAATTCAAAACTATTCTATTTACAGAGGGAAAAGTACAAATATCAGACAAATGGTCATTTCAGAGTACAATCAAACCACAATGCAAAGTCAAAATTCTCTCAGGCAACTTTGCCTATACCTATGTAATCCAGCCAAATCTACCAAATCATAATAGCCTTAAGTCATAAGTGTCTCAGGGCTCAGAAAAAACAATGTAAACCTTTAAGAAGTTGCAGTAGATTCCATCTGTATTGCCTGAAACACCAGTGAGAGGAAAGGTGTCTCATTAAAAAGTAGTAAGAATAAAAAAGAAGATAAAGACTGCAAAGACAAACATGGATGAACCAACGAGAACTGCACGAACTAGAGCACTAAGTAGGGAGAACCTGCCAAACTAAAAGATACAAGAAGATCAAACCAGCCATTGCTGAACTATGCTGTGAGGCTATGACTTAAATATTTAACAGTTTTTTACTGACATACTTTTTGCCCACATATTTCCTTGCAAATTTCAAAAGCAAAGCTTAGTTTACCCTCATCAGTAAGGCTCACAGGTGCTGCAGTTTGTTTTTGTTTTTGTAAGATGTCTTTTTTTTTGCTGAACAAGAAGTCTTTTATAAAAGATAAAATATACTTACAGTGGTTTCCAACTGGTATCACTCTTCAGGTAAATTACTCCAAGCCTTGGACCTAGTGCAGACGTTCATTGGGGCAGGGAACAGAGAGAGGCTGTGTCTGTACCAGGAAGAATCAAAAGGAAAGGTCAGGGGGAAATAATAATTATTTACTGAGAGCAAGAAAACTTGCTACAACTCTGACTGGCATTCTGTGCTGTGAGTACAGCTGGCTGCAGCCTGGCAGTGCTGAATTCCTGCTTCAATCCCTCTAGCCCTGGCTGCAAACAACCACAGGGTCAGTCCCCAATTACCCCAGTCTGCCCATGTGACCTGATCTGGTGAAGCAAGGAGAAGAGGGAAGATGAGCCACCAAAGTGCTATCAGCAGCATTCCTCCTGAGAAGTCGCCCACTCCAATGGCATGAGCATGGAGCACTGATGGAGAGCGAGCACAAACTTGGCACTCCAGTGCATCTCATCAGAACAACAAGGCCAGTCCTGTTCTGAGCAGCAACAAACACTTCCTCAGCACTGAAAGGCAGGAAAAGGATGGAAAAAAATCCTCCTTCATATCTTTTGCTGTCTTTACATCACAAAAAAGTATGGCTCATATCACAGCAGAAACACCACTTTTCTCCCATCAGCCACACATTTACTGCAGTGACAGTAGGGAAGTAACTTATTGCCAGCCTTGCAGGAAAGGTTCAGCTCAGCAGCAGTTTTATCTCTGAAATCTTCTGAGCTAAAGAGACAGTTGGAATCAATGGACTGAGGTGGAAAGGGATCCAGAGAACAACTTCAGCTCCAATATTTATTAGATGGTGATTTCACCATCGCATTTGGGAGTATTTACGTTTTTGGGGGACTTGAATCCCTCTCTAGACTAAGAGAACTCCTCCTTTGCTAGCTTATAATCCTTAGGGGGCTCACTGTGGGTATGTTGGGAGTACATCTGAAGCTGACATCCAGGGACAGAATCAAATCCTGCTCACTTCACTTATGCAAAGAACTCCTGAGACATCAGCATGTTCAGTCCTGTCCTCAGTAAAGCCGCTGGTACCACTTCCATAAAAAATGATTTTTCTTACTCTGAGCAGACTGGAAAAGCAAATATTTGTTTTATCAAAGAAATCAAGAAGGTGAATGAAAAATGATAAGAGATGTAACTGGTATTTCACAGGTAGCTAATGTCACTGTGCAATTTGGAATTTATGTCTGAAAATGCAACACAAAAACACCCCACTGTTCGTGCAGCAGGAATGCTGCAATGAGCACCAACAGACACAATGAAGGATTCTAGATGACACTGTAATAATGTACTTCACAAAATATACATTCAGTTTTATGTTCAATTCACACATTTGGTAATGATGATGTTTCTTAGTGACTGGGATATATACTAAATTCTGATTTCAACAGGCTACATGAAACCTGGCCGCTACATTTTACTGGGGCTCAAGCAAACATTTCTTTGATTCCAGTTTTTTTAGGTTCTCCCCTCTTGAAGTCTGCTTTGAATTGCAAATTGAATAAATTCAAACAGACACACACACACACACACACACAGACACACACACAAAATCTACAACTTAGCCTGAACCTCTGAGTTTCACCAGGGCTTGGGACAGGAACCACATGCATCAGGTTAGCTCGAAAGAATTACATAAAATAGTGACACTTTTGACCAGAACCAAGGATTGAATTTCAAAGGTGCAGTAACACCCAAGGATTCTGTAGATTTAAGTCCTTGCCAATACTCAGCATGGCTTTCAAGTTCTCCTTCCCACCTCCATATACGCCCCACCTGTTCTGTTAACGCTGACCTTGCTTCTTATTTCCACTTTGCACACATCAGCCTGTCTTTTATCTGGCTATTGCTCATCTTTTTAAGGTGTAAATCCCACGTGCCTTAAAGACTGCCTAGTACTTCAGATAACGTGCATTTTTAACTTGTACTAGAAGCAGAAAAATCACAGGATCGGGTCTTCAGCAGAACTCCTGCTCACTTCACTCCTAATTTCACACAAGAGAAATCTAAGAACTGCATGTACTAATCCTGCATATTTTGTCGCCTCTCTTTTTGTGTCATTATTGCTCTTCCAATCTCTGGGATCCCAATCCAAGTGGCTCTCTCTTGTAGCACTGCCTAGCACTCAATCTGGCTTCACATCAAGGGTCAGGCAGACAAGTTGTTAGAGATGGGCTGTTGGAAGTCTTCTACAAAATCTGGGCACAAAAATCTCTGTGAAAGGCAATACTTAAAATATCTTCATTTTTCTCCATGTTTTTTGCCGTGGCCTGGGAAGATATCTCTCTTTCCTCCAGTGTTGTGAGCTTAAAGAACTGAGATCTTCAGCAGTTGTTAGGTACTTTTTAAGTACATAAAATCAACAAAGGTGATGGTACTTCTTAAGATATTAGGAGTGCAACAGAGAATGAAACACCTCAAATTTTCATAGAAGACTTAATCTAGCTTTGAAAAAATTAGAAGAAAATGATCTTTGACTATAAGAAGATTGGGCAAAGAGAGAGACAAGCAGGACAACAGAGGAATGGGATGAGTGAGATGAGTGACATTGGGTTAAGTAACTTCTCCCCTGTCTACCTGGGCTCCTCTATCCAGAAAAGGAAAGCATTATATTTCTGTTCCATGGGGTACTGTATGCTTAATTAAGATTTTGGAGGATAAATTTTCTGCATGAACGCATTCCAGAAATGCAGACTTTTATTACTTAAATATTCCCACTAACGATAGTAACTTGGGCATTTTATATAGCTCACTTTTATTCCACCTTGCTCTTTCCAAGTTTTATCAGGTAATTTAGAGGGTGTGAGGAACATTAATTGTATCAGTGTTTTTATTAAGGAAGGTCCCTTTTATGAGAGTAGTGATGTACTACAGATTGTGATTTAAGATGTACACTTTAGGTCAGTTTTAAACTGACTTCGGTGCAGTTGCAGTGGGCATAAAGTCAGGAGAAAATGTGGTGCTTTACATAATAATGCTGATGATTAATGGGCTCCTGGACCATAACTCTATATTCTGAGGCACTGATCCTTCTTCTCCCTCCTGAAATTTGTGTCTTGACCCTTTCATCTCTTGTTAGCTGCCTTTCCAGAGCTGTTCATTAATCAGCACCATTGATCTGCTGTGGTCTGTCATATTGTATTACCTAAAACACACAGAAGCAAGCATTGGCCTGACTCTGCTCTTCACACAACACACCATCATATTTCCTTTACAGATGACTTAAATATTGTAAGCATCAACTTACTGCTGTTGCTTGGTCCTGAAACTTGCTTTTTCTAGACTAATTCCCTGCAGAATATTTCTGGTTGTACTTCTGTCTGCTCAGAGACACCATCAAACACATTCAGTATTCCCTGTTCATTAGGGGCACTCCTATGTCTGACCAGCAAGGGACAATCAGCAAAATAGCTCTCTCTCTGCTTGAGACCTGGTATCACAATCTTCTGTTACTTTTTTTAGTGATTCCTGATCAAGCAGACTCAATTTTTTAGTTAATTGCTATTTATTTTATTCCTGCAATAGTATTTTCCCTGATACCTTCAGAATGCTTCCTTCTGCCTTTCCTCTGATCCCTAGTAATGAAAAAATTAAAATATGAGCTTCTTGTGAGCTTATTTCTGATTACTCTTATTTGCTGTGCTGGAACAGTGCTGTCTATCATGAGGCAATGGAAAGTAACTCGCTAGTGCCTCAGAAGTTAGCATGGCTGATGTTAATCCATATATTGCAGAGGTCTCTTGAGTCAGTTGGAGTCGGTTTTGATGCTTTCATGGTATATTTTCATACTGGGCTGTCTAGGCTAAATTCAATTCTTTTTGGTCACTTTTTCTCTCTGGGAGTAGCATTTTGGATTAAATTCTTAAAGCCAAAACAAGGAGGAGATGAGAACAGCACTGTTAGCCATCAACAAACATGATTCAAGAATCAAATTTCTGCATTAAGGGGGATATTCCAAATATATTTTACTGTTTCTTTCTAAGGAGAAAGTACATCCTCTGACTAGGACTGACTATGGCATTTATATTGTATGAACAAGGTTAGGCCATTGGCTTCATATAGGTAGATATCCAACCCCCATGTCTTAGAGGTCAAGACAGACTGAGATATAAAAACCACCATTCCAGCAAAGGCCAGAACTTGTGCCATAAATCCCACAAAAATTTAGCAACACAGGAAAAGTTTATGAGAAGGCCATAAGCATGGACTTTTCCACAGTAGTCAAGGCTTTATTTCGGAGGGGAAATGGCTCATTTCTGTATTCTACTGGGAATGCTTTATGTCCACTATCAGTATGGCCTAAAAATCAGAAATTAATTTGTTAATAGATTAGACATTTACAGAAAGACTGTTTAAAGAGGCTGCACTGCTCTAGCCTGGTAAAGGCCAATATCCCACAGGGATGTGTTTGCAATAGCACTTGAGAAAAAAATCTCTCCCTAAAGTCCCAGAGGTACTCGCTGAAATCCAGAATAGCAATGTAGTTTGTAGGAAAGTCTACATTATGTTCCCACTTTTTATCTCACAGGCTCTCTATTACTTGTCTGCATCTGTTTCTTTTTCCCTTCTTTCAGTGTCTTTTATCTGACACTATAGAATTTCACTGCTCTTAAGCTGCAATTCTTAAGTTTGATTTTGGCACTTGGAATAGGTCTTTTTGAGGTCTCACTTTTGTCTGTTGGTTCTTCTGATATTTCTTTCTATTTGCAAACAGTACTCTCAGTGCAACAGCTACTCATGCCTAAGAGTTCATGTCAGAAAGGATAACTCTTCTCACATGTGGTGACAAGAAGAACCAGTACTGTACACATACATAGATATGCACATATACGTAACCATATATATATATATATATATATGTATGTGGAGTTATATACACGTGATCATTATTTTTAAATTATCTTATTCTGGCAAAACATTGCTGGGTATAAAACACGGAATTCTGTATATTCCTACTATGGAGCCTTCACAGTTGTACCTGAATGCTGAGTGAAACCACGTAATTTTCAGAGCAGTTCATTAAAGTGGGGTGTGACTGAGGCAAACAGATAAACTTCTAATTTTATTGATGTTGGTGTCGAATATCGAGTAAATCATCTCTGCTCAGTGGAACTGCACCTACATAACCTTTCCTGGGAACAGACTGATTTGTGGGTAGTGCTTGTATACGGCGAGTGTTGTTGAATCTTGAGTGCTGCTTTTCTACAGATACTTAGTATTAATAGAAGCAGTTTGAGGGTATAAACAGCCTCAGGCATTTATGTGCTGATGCTGTAGGTTACAAGGCATCAGCATTATGGCATGAAACTCAAAAGGTTCATGGGGGGAAACAAGTAAGAGGTTAAGGTTTTGAGCTATGAACACTAAAGATGGCCAGGGCAATCAGAATATTGTCTTGTTAACAAGAAGGCAGCACTCAGACAGCATGACACCGCCTTGCTACCTTAAGCAAGATTCTCACAAAACTATAAGTTTAGCTGTGCTGCAATTAATACCAGTGTTTCTGAAACTGAAATATGAATTGCCATCACTGCAATCACCAGAGACGAAGAAAATGTGTAGAAATTAAATTGTTACAGTAATATATCCGCCTAAGCTACTGCTTTGGCTAGATGAGCCAGATTAGCTCATGACAGATGAGCTTCATGAACATTTCATTGCCAAGGAACCCTGTCAAAATATTGGTGATTTCTCCGAATCTGTTCAACATCATGGAGATGTCAAACGAAATCTGAAAGGACATTATTTTTCAGGAAGAACAAAAACAATGAAAGCATACAAAGAAAATGAGCTGAGTTTCTTCCTCCTCCCCTACACATTGCTTTGGTTTCATTAAATGCTGTCCTTGCAAATACTTTGGCATAAACCCTTAAACCTCTAGTCCCATAGATGCTGGTGAATTGCAGAAAGTACTGAATATCTTCAAAGAATAGATCTCCCTGTTTCAGTAACCAGGTTTTCAAGCTGACAGTGTATTTTCACCGAGGTGCGTGGACTATGTAATCTCAGCACATAATTTAATCAAGATTTACACCACTGGCACAGGTTCTGCCATACCCCCTCCCTCCTAGTCACAATGGTACAGCACTTGATGCATCAATGTCTGGCCACCAAGCTTGTGGTTTTTATGCTGAAATATGATCTCAATCACAAGTCGGAAGTACCCTTTCATGAATATGGAATATGATACAAAATGTTAAGTGATAAAAGTAATTAAATACTGTTTTTTTCATGGCTTGTTGCTTGTGGAAACTATGAGATACTGTTTACATTAATTAAAGGTAGAATTCCATGTAGGACAGTGGAATAAATTTCAGCTATAAATTTCAATAGATTTGATCCATTTGTCACAGGACTATCCCCTTCAAGAGAAACTGAGAAATAAAAGTTTCACTGATACATCTGGTTTTCTCAAGCACCAAGAGTCAGGTTATCAAACAGATAAACAGAAAAACTGAACACCCTCCTGTCGCCCCAAAAAACCTTAGCATCTTCTTGACAGAATTCCTTCCTCTCCCTGAGCTTTCATTATGTGACTTGCTTTATAAGGAGATGAAAATGCTTGCACAATTTTTATCTGCCTTTACTAGAGGAAGATTTATATTAAAAATCACATTTGCGTAGATTCTGAGGGGCAAAGTCTGAGACAAGGAATCTTTTCCTTAAATTTTAACATTTTTACCACCCCTGCCCAAATGCTGAGCTAAACAACTGTGTTACTGTCAGTTATGAAAAAATTCAAATTATTTTTTTGTTGTTGTTTTGGATGACTGTCTCCGTCTCTGAAGATTTCCCTTGCCAGTCATTCATTAAAGAGTCAGTAACCAACACAGTGAAAAGACTAGGTAAAAAGCACCAGGAACGTGTTTTCCCATACCATTCTTCCTCTGTGTTTGCTGCCTCTGGCCTCAAACTGTACAAATGAAAGCTTGTTTGATTTATGTCAAAAACTATATATAAAATATCACACAGGATCCACAGAGAAACCGAGTCACTCAGGGCTTTAGTTTCATTATCCATTGAGGAATAACTGACTACAGCCTTGGAGTATGTAGAACTGATCAAAGCACTTGCTTCCTCACAAGCAAAGAGAAAACCACTGTAGATTTCCTGTTTCATGCTTCAGTGCCAAAACACAATGAAAAAAGTTCTAGATGAGCATGTGAATTATTCTAAAACGTTGTTCAATCAAATCTGATGGTTATGCGCATTTGTGAAACTCATCATTTGAAATGTCAAGTCACTGACAGCAGTGTGTCCTGAGGTGTGATGTATATTTGTGATAATTATTTGCTTTTTAAAGTTATGTATCATCTGCATCAAACCGGGATTTTTCTTAAGTGTGCCTGAAATGTAGAGATGTCAGTGCCAGCTGCATTATTCAGATCTGGGTTTTAAACACCCTGTGCCAGGAAAACACAGAGTCAGGATATGACTACAATGCCATTTTTAAGGCACTCTGAGTTATTTTTCACTATTCTCTTAAAACTGTATGTGATGTGGCTGATGGAGAATGATTACTAACATTAATAGTAGCTGAAGTGATTTCTGTGCAGTATATGCAGCATGATGCATTAAGAAAATAACATAGCAATAATTGGTGTTATTCTTACTTCAGTATTAGGAAATGATACTCTTGGGATTTACTGTAATTCAGTATTCAGCTCTCTTCTGTGGCTCTCAGAGGCCTCTTCTCTGGTCATTTCAAAACTTTTTTGAATGAAACTGAAGGCAGTTGGCTCTGTTGTTGGATAAGTTCTGGTAACGTAGGAGGGCTGTCTCCTGAGTGCTAAAAAGACCATTTGCAAATCTTCAGCAACTCCTTCCTTGACAGCAGAAGTTACTATGCAGAATGGTTTAGATGATGCTGAAATGAAATTTTACAGGAGATCCACAGTCTTCCAAGAGGGGGCATGGTAGGAAATGGCAGTGACTTGAGGAGACCTGATAGCAACTTCCCCACCTTTAAATTTTGGAAAGTGACACTGTAAATAAACACCCCACCAGTGTCTGAACTCAACATTTTTTCTTATCAGGAAAGAAATTCTGTGAGGAGGTGATTGAGTTTTTGACTGTAGACAATCTGGCAGCTACCTTACTCCTGCTATTTTGTGACAGAAAATCTTACAAGAAGATGGCCCAGATGAACAAAATTATCAGGACGCTTGAAGATATTCTGATTTTTGCCACGACTGGCAAGAAGTACCATAGGAGATGGATCAGGAATCCTAGCTGTAGGGGAGCTTAGAGCTATTCTAGTTCAATCAGATTTCACAATTTGCTCTAATGAAGAGTGCTGGCAGAAGTTCAAAGCTACTCCAGGTCTCGACTCTCCCTCCACATTACTATAAAAATGTCTGTAGAAGTGTTAACTGCAGAGGAGCCAAAAGTTGTTTTGGTTCCAGTCTTTCCCAGCAGGAGTAACTGAGAAAATAGAGTAGGAGTGCTAGTTCTGCTCACAGCTCCCTCAGCCTCCTGCAGAACACCAGAGACGCTGCCGGGAACATGGCAAAGTGTGCCCAATGCTGTCACCCCTCACAGCTCCTGCAGCCTCAGCCACGCCCTGCAAACACCACCAGTACAGATGCACCGGTTCAGTAACTCCAGAAGTCCTTGGAGTTAGCATCAACCTCCACAGCTGATAACCTGAAGTCTATTTGCAAGCAGAAGGTATCAGGAGGATGGCTGTGTTCAGCCAGCATTGATTTCTTCAGCCTTTTGTCTGTGTCTGCTTTCTGTCTGGTTTGGAGGTGGTTACTGTTACTACAAGTAGCATGAATCACGTCTCTGTTAAAAAACAGAGCTCCAATTGTCTTACATAACCCCTGGTAACTGCATGTCTAATAATAGCAAGCCATTCCCAGGTAGGGATTCTGTCTGTGTCCCAGACCCGGACACATCCACGTGCACACACACACACATTCATATTACTTTCTACACCTCATTTCTGGGAAGGAGTGAGCTTTTCACATGCAGTATGACAGTTCTGAGCTGCAGGACATGGCAACTATTATTTTTAAATGCCATTTTCACTTATTGCCTTGAGAAGCCAGTCTGGTATGTGCAATTTGCTTCTCAGCCCAAGCAGCAAGAAGGAGTGAAAAAACCCCATCAGCACTGTTTGGTTTTGAGAGAACACTGAATGGTGAAGGCTATGGTTGGATGCTGTCCTGAAAGCTCAAGTCCTTCTAGGTGCTAACTCTCCTTCTGTCTCTTAGGGAAGGCCCACATTTTAATAAAGTACTTCTCATAGTTCTGACAAGCCCTTGTTTTTACACCTCTCAGTTTCCCCCTTGGAACTGAGTAAATGACCATATGCAACTCCCTCATTACTGCAAGGCTAATAGATAATGCTGCAAATTAATGATGAGGTCTTCAGATGAAACTTCTCTGTAAATTGAAAATATTATTCTTTTGTAATCCATGAGTGTTCTACAGAAGGAAGGAGTTTCTGAAGATTATTCTTGTGTCACAAAATGCTGAACTTTCATTCAGTAGGGGGTCATCCTTGCATGACTACCTACAACTAAATCATATAACTGAGCACTATCCAGATACTTCCTGAACTCTGACAGGATTGATGTCAGGACCACTTCCCTCAGGAACCTGTTTGCAAATGGAGTGGTTCTAGACTATTTCACAAGGTTTTCCAAAGAAATCAGTTCATTCTGACCTCTCTTATCATCAATCACCATTTCTGGGCATCTAAACTTGAATTATACGCTATTACCAACATAAGAGCCAGATTTCAGTCATCCCAAACCTCTGTTTTCTCTCATTTTAAGAGGTGTCTTGGAGCCAGGGATTTGGAAAGTCAGTTTCACTTCTGAATTTGCTCAGCTTTGAGACTTCAGTTTAGGTTCATCTCTTCACATTGCGTGAATAGAACACATGTGTGAAGAAACAGCTAAAAACTTAGGCGATGACATAATAAAAAACGTTCTCCTTCAGCTTTTACTTCTAAATCTATTATCTTTCTTAGCTCAGATAATCTTTCTTGAAAGTTTGTTGGGAGTACTTGAAAACAACGAAACCTTAGTGGATCAGGTGTTCAGACTCTGGCTCTATGCCTACCTCTGACCAAGGCATGCCATACTGCATGCTGGGCAGTACCTTTGGGGAAATCCTACTTTCAGGTTTCTTGGGATCTATGGACGACAACCAATACTTTGGTATTGTTACTATGGGATCAAGTGTCTTACTTCTTATGAGTCCCTGGATCTACAGATCACCTTACAGATCTGAACTGAACCTAGGCTGAGTTTGAACTCACAAAGTGACTGGTCTGGCCAACAATTGCAGAGCGACTTTCATGGATGCCCTCCCACTAAGTTAGTCTACAATACTCAAATGATCTCCCACAGATTACTGTGGGTGCAACAGGGAAAAAAATTGGACTGATACTTTATTTGTTATCAAATAAAAGCCTACAGTTCAGCAGCAATAAGACTGCTGGGAAAAGTCCAGAGACCCAAGCAAGTGAAAAAAACCAAATCAAACAAGAAACCTACTGAGTTGTAAACTGTAGTTTATCAGTATCATGCAGTCATGAGCTGACTGTGTTACTGCCCTAGGGTAAGAAGTTCTTACCTTCTCTGCAGGAGCTCAAATTAATTTGCCTTCACTATCTAGTAATCCCTTTGTCAAGCAGTAAGAAATTCAGATATTGGCCCTTCTGTGTTACAATACATTCTTTGAAAAGTTGAAAGAGAGAAACGAATGGAAACCATGGAACATGCATCAGTTGCTGAACTTGCAGCATTCTTGCTAGAAGAGCAGTATTAATATTTTAATTGCTGATTATAACACTATGTCCCAGATTCCAGCTAAGCATCTAAGAACACAATGGATCTTGTGAATTCAGGCTGTTTTTATTAGGACTGAAACTCCTGTAGGGAACACTTTAACTGGTGACCCAGTAAAGGGTTAAATAAAAGTTAGACTCAAGTTTCCAAAGCCATCTGAACTGGCTTCAAGAAGACATGAAACATCTATGCATCTGGAAAATGGAACTTGCAATTGACTTTTCTGTACCATCTGCTCTCAAGAACATTTTCTGCTTGGGAGTTGCATAAGCAATGAAAAAAAAAGCACACAAACAACTTCCTGTACCATGTTTTCGGTCACTTGTAAGGATGCATTACAAAGCAAACCAGCTAAATATGCACAACTGTGCCTCACTCCAGATGACAACATGTATTATATAAGAGCAATGCCTGACAGAAAGATACTCATTTTAAGATATCACGACACAAAGAGCACTCAAGGGGAAATATTCAATACATATGAGACTTGGGGGCAAGAGTCAGGGAGAGTTTTGCCTCCATCTCAAAAGGCCAAGAGAAGTTCACAAAAATTAAAAAAGCAGATATTTTTCAGTTTACAAAGTAAATGATGGAACTTGTTGCACCTCCTTCTGTAAAGGGGAGTTTAACTTGTAATGAATGTAAGCTTTTTGTTGTTATTTAATGTCTATTTAATGCATTTTAGATTCAAAATTATTCTTTTCCCAAAAGCTTTCAAAAATATAATTTGTTTAGACTCACTTTGTTTGTCTGTTGGGAAGCCATGGCCTGATTTAATCTTGTATTGTGGCATAAATAAAACAATATCCCCAGGAATTAAGAGCAGTTTAACCAGAATAAAAATATCTACCTCTTCAAATGAGTCCCAAGCCTTTAAAACTGTGTATGTATGTATGTGTTGGCCTTTCTTTCTCCAGTGACTGCACTAATGGAATTGGATGGAGACATATGGGGAAATCCCAGTACCTGTGCAAATGCAGGGAACTGCTGAGGAGGGGCTGAAGCCTCAACTGAAGCAGGGTGTGCAGCTAAAGGAGGTAATTTGCCTCTACTTGGGGGTGTTTTTGAAACTGAAGTTGAGATGAGTTTGCCAGCTAATGAACAGACTCATCTCAGTCGTCAGTGCAGATCTGACCTGGTTTGGGCACAGGCACACGATCACATTACTGTTAAATTAGCAGGAGTTTGTGTTTGTGCTGCAAGGGAACAGACGATACCTAATCTGGCCTGAAGTCACAGTGGCGCAGACAGGTGACACCTGATCTGACGTCCAACCTGCCACATAAAGATAATCCATTTGTTCTGAAAACATTCAAATCACTGTGTGAATTCATCCTAGATGAACATTTTGTGTTACACAGCTACAGTGGTTTTTGATAGGGTTTTATGACCGAGATCCACTATGCATGCAGTCAAACTACAGCTACAGAAACTGATTTTGCATGGAAACAACCAATTCTATCAATCTACAGAGTAAATCTGGGGGTGCAAACAGCTCCAGGGGAGACAATATCCCCCACCTGAGAAGCACTCTGCCTTTGTAAAGACTAGCCATGGAAGAATAAAGGGGTTCACTTCCAAATCAGTATTTATTGCTTTCCATGGGCCAAAAGAACTTAGACCACCAAATTTTCTTCCTACCTTCAAAATACAGTGGTTTTATTGTTAATACAGGGTTTTCCTAGATAATGAACCCTGTAGTCTAGAATCTGCAAGATTAGATAATTCTCAGGAGACAAGTCTGTCTCCAAGAAAATATCTCAGCCTGTGGCAACAAATTCTCAGGTTAATGAAAACTGTTTTAAGATTTCAGCTCAATTAAGGAGGTGCACAGTTCATACAGGTCACCTCTGTGTGGGAGGGAACATCAATATGTTTTCTGTATCTACAGTTCATTAACAGCAAAACCTGGTTCACATCCTCTTTGCTACAGCATTCTTCCTTTCCTGCCTAGTCCCCTTCCTGACTCTAATGCCTTACACCTCCATCCATCAGGACACCATATAAAATTTTGTTCATAATTACATTGCCAAGTCTCCTTTGGTTTTCATGGAAGTTACATCCTCATAAATGAGAGCAGAATTTGGCCCTCTGTCTTTTCAAAAAGGAAGACTAACGATCAAATAATTTTCTCACATCTCTGTTTGCACTTTCACAGTCTGGTTACATTGATTTGTATCTCATAAGTAGACATTTCCTTTGTTGGTTACAAATCAATGTTATAGACCTAGCCTGCCTGCACATTTTTCCCTTCCCTCTTACAGTGAGAAAAACAAAGTGCTGCTTCAATTCCTCTTGCTTTATAAATGTGAACTTCCTTGATGAAGCATGAGAGAAAAGCAGATAAAATTCCAGCTCTCCCTCAAAAAACAGGAAACGTCTGTGCTTAAATTTCTAATTACCAAGATGCTTTATGGTATGATAAACACCTTTATCATTCCAGTCCTGTTACTGCTTTGTTAACCTAGCTATAATCCTCTCCTTCAGATATCACAAGACTTCCCAGGGCAGCCCACTGTGATATCACAGACAGATATGACTTCATGGCATGAGTAAGGAAAAAAGAGGCAAAGGTTTTAGTCTGCAGCAGGGCTGAGCTGCCACACAAATCTCCAGGAAAGAACAAAAAAGAAAAGGGTTTGCAATTGGTGCCTGAGAGGCAATGAGGTTTTTGACTGCAGTGTGAAAATACAACAGTGAAGATAGATGGGTATTTCACTGCAAATGGATACATGTGATAATAGAAAAGGAGTAGTAAGAAACAGAGCCATCAATCATACCACGTAAAAGAAGGTATAGGTGTAAATGTGGAACACATCAGTTTGATTTTCCTTTATTAAAAGAGAAAAAAAAAAGCTAAAAAGGAGAGTCAAAGCAGCCTCAACTCAATCTCATCAAGTTTAATGCCATGAAGAACTTTAGTGGGTTCCACCAATTTCATAGAAAAACTCGTGACGGCCAAAATGAAAACAGCAATTGTTTAAAGCTGTCTGTAAATAATAATAATAATAATAATAATAATAATAATAATAATAATAATAATAATAATAGAATGTGAGACCAAAAAGGCAAAGAAAAATTTTACAAATATGAACACAGCTGTCACCACTATCAAAGGTCATCCTCACAAGTCAAAAGGGAATTCTATTTATTTTAAAGAACAGCATTAGGAATCAGGAAATCTGGGTCCTGCTTACACCTCTTCTGGGGAATCTATGCTTGGCCTTGAGAAAGATATTTCAGTGCTCTGTGCTTCAGCTTCTCTGTAAGACCAATTGAGATAATAATAGATCAACCTCACAGTCATCTTAATTCATGGGTGTTGAGTAAACACTTTAAGTTTTTTATGTAGAAACTATTAAATGGCAGGAAAGACAAAAAGGAGTGTGAAGGTTTGGAAAACACTTGAAAAAGAAATTCCACAACCCAACCACCTCCTCAAATCACAGGAAGAGAACAAATAAGGCCCTTTTTCGTCTTTTATTTCCCAAGAAAGCGTAAAACTTCCCAGCCAAATGGGCACAGAAGTTGCCCCTGCAAACATAACCACGTAAATGGTGAGAGGGAGCCCAGGCTGGCTGCAACCTTGCAACGTTGTGTATATGTGCCCATTCCCTGTGAGATAACACCACACTGCTGGCATGGTGGGAAGAGAGATGAGGAGAAGTTGCAACTACTGGGGAGTTGTCTGTTTGCACAGACTCTTGACACAGCAGTTCAGGCAAGAAACCACATCGCTCTGGGACTTTGGGGACCAACCATTTGGTCTCTCTGTTCCACCAATCCACAACCTTAGGCACCTACATGTTTCGCTTGTGTTTAAAACAGGCCTGGCTTTCTAAAAATTTTGAATTTTGTAATAGTAGATATAGTGGAATAGGCCTTGATAGAGTAAACTAGATAGTAGAAAGAAAGCAAGAGAGATACAAAATAAAAACACTAAAATTAAGAGAATTACAAAAACAGAACAATTATTCTGATTTGATATAACTTTGATCCAACTTTTCCAAACCCTTTTACTTAGACATAAATGACAAACAGAAAATACCAAGATGCCACGAGTCAGACCTGCAGAATCAAATATATTCATCAATGTCTGTTGCAACTTTTGTCTCCAGTAAGAGTTAAGAAAGAACTCAAGAGACAGAACTGCCCAAATCAGTGCACTAATTAGGAATATATCTACCAAAACCCCTAAGCAGTGATGTGTTACCAGCCCAAAAGGACTAGCACAGCCATATTCAGCTATAGGAGAGAACTCAATATGCATTTCAACACAAATATATTTATAGCAGCTTGTTTACAGCTTATGGTGCCTTCCACTGTATTCTGAGTATTTGTCTTATCTTCCACTATCAAAGTTAGCAGACAGTGGAGAGGTATGCATCTGTTTCTTATCTTATCCTGAACAGGCTTCACTAGCAAGGACATAAATTCTGTCTTTTCAATACCAAGCTACAATTAGCACAGAGGTCATGACATTGCAGTGAGCACAAAGGGCACAAAGTAATGCTGCTACCCAGTGGGTTCCAGAGCTAAACATGAACCCAAAGCACTGGGCATATGGAAATGGTAGTTTTTTTTTCATATCTTCATGTATGTGTGTCAAGAGTAAATATTTAAGGAGCAACGTGATAATAAAATAACAACCCCATGTTTGTGAGTGTAACAGGAATCAAAATATGCAACTGACAGGTGAACAAAATAGGTTTACCTGGTGGAGAGCATTGGAGAGAAATGAAGCCTTGCATTTTACACTGCATGCATTTTAAGAAGCTGCTCATATTATTTGTTTACTTTAACCTGATGTCCGTTCTTTTGACAGTAAGTGCCAAAGCAAAATTTGTACTGGAATACAAATACCTTCAGAAATTCCAGAGTATCTCAACATGGCATTTCTCTTTGGTTCTTTCTATATAGTTGTATAGATAAACATCAAAAGGTGAATTATATAGGCTCAAGTCACCCAAAGACTGGGAAGTGCCCAGACTGAGTGTGCATGTTACTTTAAAACCTAGTCTCATGAAGATTTATTACTGATGTGAACATTTTAAAAGAAGCCTTGGATAGGCTTAGCTAGCTAAAAGTGAGTGCCAGTATTTCCTACACATTGGAGCAAGTAGCCTCAAAAATGCCGGCCCTACAGTATTGGCTCCAAAAGCACGTGAAGCTGAACTGTTAACTGAAGTATTTGAAACACACCAACCCTGAGAGGATTATACTGAGCTTTGTGACAGCTACACTTGAGGAAAAAGAGGTAGGAAAGGGGCTGAAGGAGCCTGAAAGAAAAATGAACAATTCAGATCAATGGAACAGGCCTGGAGGCTTCTAAAGAGAATCTTTTAAAGAACCACAGACAACAGCCACAGTCTAGACTGAGCACACAGAGAAAAGTCAAGACAAATCATCACCATTAAAAGCTAAGTAATCACATCACATAACAGCAAGATACAGCAATAGTCTCTCTGTCTCTGCTCTGAGGTGAAATCACCTGGAATGTGACATTTGTTTTTTGAGACAGCTCAGAGAAGAGTCTCATAAGCAACCAGTGTGGTGAGAGGACTGAGCTATTAGGGAAAGAAATGAAGAGCCACATCTGCAGTAGCCTGGTTATATGCCAATGATTATCAGATGAGGGCAGAGACAGGAAAACAAGCTGCATATAACTGAAAGGTGCAAATGACCAAAAAAAAAAAAAATCAAGACCAGTAACATAAAGCTGAAATTCCAAGGAGTAAATATTATAAACCTGAAAAGTAGTCTCCTTAGGAAAGGAACTGAAGTTTGACTGTGTTTTTAAAACTGACCTAGACAAAACACTAGACATGCAATGCACACATCATTCATTGGCCCTGGGGAGATGGGCTGAACAGGTCTTGATTGTTTTTCCAGTTTGATGACGATGACTCCAAGGTACACTGTGTTCTTCTGGTCTAAAACCATCCATAAAAATATGGAAACCCATGAAACACACTTTGGTAGGTAAGAAGATGATTAACCAGAGGGAGACTAAATTCATATTCATTGGATAAGCCTGTGAATTAGGCAGAGTTGTATATGAAGAAAAAAATAAAACAGCAAGGAGTAAAACCTGCCAGGTTGAGGAAATTGCTTTTAGAGTCAGGTTCCCAAAGAGGAATAGCCACACAGCAGTGGATAATCCATTGCATAAAAAGAGAGCAGTATATATGGATCGGGCAGCAAGATGTGAGAATGGAGTTGAGGAAATGACTTTAAAGCATATGTGACCTCCTAAATCATGAGTTGGGTAGTCCATGGAAAGGCTAAATGCTTTTCACAAGTGCAGAAACCTGAGTGTACAAAAAGGGAGCTTGTCAGTCTCTAGAAAGTATCCTAAGAAAGTAAATGACAGACACACAGAGTGAGCTTTGCACTCTTCCATACTATTGAACCATGGATATAAGCCTATACAAGAAAAAAATAACACTCCACTTACCTGAGTACTGAAACACTGCAAAAGCTGCACACACAAACAAAAAGTATGACAGGGACATGCAGGGGGTGGCAGTGAAGAGAGTGCAAGTGTCTGGACACAGTGAGATGAAACATTGCTGTCACTTCCTATCCATTACCTCCTCAGCAGCAAGGAGTGCAGACAGGAAAACCACCAGCTCAACCTGAGACATTGAAGTTACTACATAAAACAAACCAGATCCTGACTGATTTTAGCCTGCACTGAAAATAATCCTTAGCTTTTTAACTGGAAAGTAAAGACCTTATGCGTGAGAAGCAAGGGGAAAGTAGAGACACAGAAATAAACTTTTTATTGACAGTTTTCAGCAAGAAGAACAAAGTCTGTCTTTACAGCAGTCGTGTTATCAAAGAGAAAAATTAGGTTAGTGGTATCTTCATTTGAGTGCTGTCTGGTTTTATACTTTTTGGAAGCAAGGGGAAAAAACCTTCTTTGAACCAGAGACACTAAATGGTTTAACTCCCCTGTGGCCTTACATAGGGGGGCTACTTCAGATTTTATGCTGCCATGTAGCCCTTGACAAGGCAGCACCTTCCTGACACTTCACTCAGCCTGAGGTATTACAAGTACAGCACTGCTGACTGTTGGCTCCCTCCATGGTGTGAAGGGAGAACATCTCACAAAGTTTCAGGTGACAGTACACAAAGATCATATTGGGCTTCTGAGTTACACTTCTGCTAACTTTCCTCACTGGTCAAGCATGACATCCAGAAAACCTTCCCTTTGCTCTGCCTTCAGGGGCCCAACTCCAAATTCAGCATTAAGATACATCTGTGAAGGAGTTGAGCTGGTTGTACCAGCAATGGTGCTTCCAATACAAAATGGTAAACATAAATGCAGTACTGATTACATTGCAAATCATGCCCTGAGGCTGGAGGTCCAATGAAATAGTGATTTCAGAAGCAATATCAGATAAGGTATTCTCATTACTCCCCAGAGCATTGCAAACAATTACTCCCTGATCCCTGCAAAAATTCATGATTTAAAGAAAGATTGGTGGTCTCTCTTTGCAGCTTGACTTTACAAACATCTGTGCTGAGATGAGTGGGAGAGTTGTGCAATATGTTGGTAAATCTGAGCAGCCAAAGAGGGAAATTTAGTCAACTGGTTTGGTCCCTGAAGCTTTCCCTATTGACCAACCACAGCCTGTGCTCTTTATTAGCTTTCTGCAGGTGCCTGCTAACTAATGGTATGTACCTGTCCATCTGCAGAGCCAAATATAGAAAGAAAGGAGAGGAAAGAAACAGAAGGGAATTCCTGCTGAGCCTGACAAAAGACAAGCCCACCGTGTGTCTGCCTGGTGCTGAAGAGTCTTGTGACAAAGCAGGCTGGAGGCTGGGTGTTTATTGCTTACAAGATTCATGTAGTATTTCATGGCTTACCCCAGCTTGCACAGGGCCAGCATCCTAAAGCCCCATGTACGTCACAGAGGACCTTCCAAGCAGCTGACAGACACCTCTAACACCAATTCTGGCTAGGATAACACTTAAATATGAGGAAGAAATACAATGCTGCTAACTCCCCCAAGTGCAAGCTAATTTTAAAGTTCATCCTGTGAGTCCTTATAGAGGGGATGTTTTAATTACCTTCAGCCTGTCCAAACCAGAACTCCTACCCCTATGTGTACTGCTGATATGACTGACAGCTGAGAGCTTTTCTAAACACCAAGCATAACATTGCAGCCACTAGCGACTCAAACTGCCTAACGTGGTGTGATTTTTATCACTTTGACAATACTTATGACAACTTTCTTTAAGTGTAAAGTAAAGGGATTTAAGTGTAAAGGGATTTAAAAAATTTACTAAGATTTATAAAATAAGCCTACCTAGAAGTTTCATGTGTATATGCAAATGTTGCCTAAGATCATATACACAGAACAGTCTGACTTTGCCTCATACCAACATTTAAAAAAAGGCCTCTCAGCTTACAGAAACAATCTTGGCCCTCATTTCCTCAGTTTACATTGCCTTCCATGCAAGCCTGGAAAAATAGATGGGACTTTTCCCCAAGGAAGGGTACACCACTGTAACCAGTGAGACAAGGCATGGAAGAGAACCAATGGCAGAGCTAATCAGGCTAATTCAGCTGTTAAGAAAGCAACCAAACCCCATAAAGCCCCTCAAAGGTCAAAAAGTATCTCTGAGATTATGCCTGAGCATGACCTAGAAGTCAGTGTCATCCAGAGAGTGCTGAAATATTAAATTCTAGGCAAGCAAGAACTTGCTCTGTACATGAGCTGAAGTTTTCAAACCATCCCCCACAGAGATAATCATAGTAGGATCCACAATAAGAAAGATCTTGTTACGATACCTCCTAAATACTAATGCAAACAACACCATGCTTCTATATTCAGAAAGCATCTACATCTCTGACAAGTCTAAGATTTCTGAGACCAGAGCAATAAAAGACAGTCAAATGCGAGTAGATCCTAATTTCAAAATACAGGTATCTTGACATCCAAAGGGTGCAAAGATTTTTTTTCTGGCTTATAATGTATTAGGTATTAGAAACCTAATCTCTATTTTATGCCTGACTCAGCTCCTGCTAAAATAGATGCTGGTGGATCCAAATGGGAACCTAGGACATTTTAAAAACCATTAGCCATTACTGGGCTTGGCTGGATACGATACATAAAGACAATTTTTCAGGCAGAAGCAATGAGCACGGCTCCACCCAACACAAACCATGGTTCTGCTAGAACAGACCCTTCAGCAGAGATCTGCAGACCCTCCCCTGTGTACCAGGCTGTTTGCATGCTGCCAGTGTAGGTGCACCTACTGCTGGTGCAACAGATGTTAAAATGGGCAAACCTGACTCCCAGAGCAGAGGGATTAATGGGGCGTTAACTTCAAGGCCCCAGTAGTCGTGGACACTTAAATTCCAGCAGCTTTAAGTAAGTTATCCAAATCTCGAGCTTACAATTCGAGCCACTACCACTTAATTACAGAACATTTGGGGCCAAAACTTGCCCCAGGGTATGCGTGAAGTCATCTCAATAATGCTAATGGAAATCCATGTGCTATATATTAGAAAAGCAACTGGTTCTAAAAAGGGCTATTTTAAAGCACAATGTAACAGGTTATCTTTTACTGAACATCCTTTTATTATTTACATTTACAAAAACTAATCACATGACAGTTTCCCAGATTCATCATCTGGGCTTCAGTTTACATTCTTTACTAACATTCCCACAAAACTGATTTAAAAAAAAAAGCTTGGTTTTAAAGCCTAGCAGCTTGAATTAATGTTCTGTTAAATCTGACAGATTTTGTCCCTGGTTCTTTATTGACCCTTGTACTTTTCTTGACACCCTTGTGATGCACCTTTATCCCAACCAAAGTGCATTTCATGGTCCAGGGATGGTTTCTGACTGAGGGAAGAGTATGTTCACCTCCTCTTCACCTCCCAAAGCAGTATTTCAGGGCTCATCAAGAGGTGTGTCATTAAACATAAAGTATGCTCATGGCTCCTCTCGCATTGCAGCAAACAGATCTGTCAGACTTCGAATCTACTGAGCAGCAGCAGGTAAACACAGCTTTTGTTTTAGCAGCTCAGTTACAGCTAAGTGAGCATCTGCCTTGGCTGTACACAATAAACCTTCTATTTCAGAAGAGTATAATTGTCATTGTATTCCCTTGTCCTTTGAAACTTGGAGCAGGAGCCTTCAGCCTGAGGGGCCACTGCAGTCTGTGGGACATTAATACCCTCATATTCTTCAGCACTTGCTACAATGTGCAATTGTAGATACCTGTGAAAAATGAAAGGAAAATACCATACTATGTAAAGCCTCAAATGATCACTTGGCTTGGGATTCATCTACAAGAGGTAAAGCCATGCAAGTTCAGTATTGTTACACGGCTGTGGTACTTGCTATGTGCAATATACTGAGTAAAACTCCTTAGAGTTGCTTTAAAGATTTTCCTATTCCTGTTAACAGGTTAGGGGACTCTAGAGAATTGTCTTCTCACATGCTGCTTTTCAGCTCTAATGAAACTTTCTGCTAAGTGGTAGCTGAACTGACTCCATTTGCCGCTTCTCTTGTAAGAATTTCACTTGTGGAAGTTATGGGCCTGTTTTCTTACATGCAGCCCTTCGCTTCCTCCGAAAAAGACTTTTATATCATAGCTTCTTCAAGAAATGCATCAGAACTTCTTTCTGGTTTAAGTCTCAAGGAATGGCACAGATGCAACTTTGGAAGCAAATCTTTGGTAAAATTCAGGACAGGAATGCAGCATGTATGTGCTCAGAACAGTGTTTCCATGGCACGAAGACTGTAAAGTAATTGACAACTCATCCAAAATCTTAGAATGAGTAATTTGTGGCAATTTCATCTATGTAAAGTTCTTTATAGCACGTAGGGAATAAACACATACATGCTTTTGAGAAAAAATACCCGACCTCTTGCTACACACTGATATTGCATAGTATATTTATAAGAGTTTAATGAAGTGTTTGGGGTCCATGCTAACTTTGATTTGTAGGGCTCTAAGTCATGCAGCTCATGCTGATGTTACTGTATGCTGCTATGCATACAGAGAAGAATTTTTAAGACCAGCTTGTTGTGTTACACTCACAACCCACATTTTATTTCAATGTAAATTGTGTGTTTAATCTCTTTTGAAGGTTTCAAAGATCCCATCACGTCTATTTTTTTTGGCACAGAATCTCACGAGAGGATGCAGTATAAATGATACCCATCCATTCCACTGTGTTTCTTCCTTTTCTACACTTTCCTTTCTTCCTGTCTTCTTTATCTGCCTTTTTGGGTCTCTCTTTACTCATTTCTAGTCAGTCCCTTAGCCAGCCACTTGATGTCCACTTTCTCATATATAGTTTGTCATACTCTGTAGTATACATCGTTCTTCTGTTTCTCCTACTTACCTCTCCTGGCACCATCAGTGTTCCATGCCATCACAGTACCTGGGCTTTAATTTGTGTGTTTACCTTTGTCTTGCATTTAGGAGGATAACACTCTCTCGTCTGACACCCTCACCTTTCATTAACTCTGGTTTCCTATCATCTTCAGTTCCTACCGCTCCAGAAAAGGCGGGAGGGGGAACGAAGTGCTTGTGGAGGCAGTGCTGGCTGTCACAGCCTGATTGACAATGAGCACGGTGCCTCCAAGTGTCGAGATGCTGCAGTTTGTGGAGTGAAGTGAGACCTCGGTGCCCGGTACACCCTCCTTGATTGAACAGACATTTTGAGTGCGGCTGCCGATCACTGTTAGCCCAGTGACTCCCTGCATTCTCCTCACTTCCTTCTCCCAAGCTGTCAGACTGGCAAGGCTCAGGAGAAATCACAGGTTTCCTAATTGCATTTGTGCCTGCACAGAGAGAAAACTTAAATACAGGCTGGTCAGATCTGTACAGATGATGGAGAATGTTTCGCTCCATTCTGCGCTAGTGTGGGCTCTTCAATTTGTGCCTGGCAGCTTCCTTGTTCCTGAGGACAGAAAGATAAACTGTGGCTTTGTATGGATGGGGAATATGACAAAGCAAAAGGAGAGAAAAGGAAATTCATTACATTTATCTGTGCAAACATTTTCTCAAATGATTCCTGCAATTTCACATATCGAGCCCCCTCTGTGAGCACATCTATCCTGGATGGCTGTATCTTGGATTTATAGAAAAAGCTTGTTCCCATATCTATTCAGACAGATTGAAGCTCTTTATTGGTGCTGATCAGTCTATTCAGACTCTTCTGACTGTTCCTTGCTTAGAGCCAAGACATCATGCACTGTTTTCAATGGCTATTTAAGCGTCGAGTGGGCTCTGGTAACTCGGTAATCCAGAGAGAAAAGCACAGCAGCAGCCAGTCTGGACTGTGACTCTGACGTAAAAGTGGTCAAGTTTTCCTTTGACTGCACAGGATAGGCTCATTTTTTAAGAGGTCATTTTCTAGTCAAACCAAACACAAAAGTTGACTAAATCAAGATGGCCCTGTGACTCTTGGGAATCCCAGTGCCTTTCGTGACGGAAGAGCAAGCAGGAGCCACAGACAGTCCTTCCCCTAGGTTAAAGGTGGCTCTATGGGCAGCCTCAGTTTATTTGGCTCAGTGGCTCATGATTACTGAAATAACAAGAAGCTTTCTTCTATTTGATCGCAAGGTCCCACGGGAGGCTTCATTTGCATACAGTGACTCAGAAAGCTGCCTGCTGAGCTGCACGTACTGGATGTCTGTCTGGAACAAGTCAGAGCAATTTGTCCTCTTGTTTACAGCAGCCTATTTATAACAGCACGGAGATGGCCCATGGATACGCCAAGTCTACCCTCCAAACACCCAGAAAGGGGCTTTTCATGCTCATCACAGAGCCCCAAATACTGCACTCCCTCAACTCCTCCTCCCAGTGAAGTTGATCTCCAAGGGCTACAGGGAGCAGAGTGGATTAGAGCAGGTTTAGATGAAATACATCAGCAAGAACCTTTGTTGCATCATGATCACAGTAAGAATCCATCTGCTTCAAGATGATACAAAGCCCAAAGGATGGAGGACAAGTGTCCTTGAGTACCTGTGGACTGTGGTATCCACTATTACTGTTTTCCCCAGAAATAAGTTGTTCGCAGCCACTCCAAGGTGATTTGCGGCTTTCAGGATTTTTGTTTAATGGCTTCCAATGCTCAAAGCCTCTAGAATGAAATCTGTAAAGCCACAAACTTTCTCAGTCAGATAATTTCAGCTCTTAACAAGACCATGTTTCAGGAAGCACCATATGTCATGTATGTAAAAGCAATAGCCCCATAATGAATCATATACATGTATTCTAAATTATTTTTTCACAGGAGTAATTTTAATGTCCTACATTAGCATCTCCTGCTGGCTAAGGTTTCCCCCTAAGAATTAGATGCACAATTCTCCAAACTGTGCACCTTCAAATAACTGCTTCTGCCCAGACTAGGAAACAGGTTTTTCCTCTCTGTTACAGATACAATATTCTTCATAAGAACCACAAAAACCTAAGGCCCAGTCTTTATCCAAAATTCTGTCTCATGTGCAAATTCTATTTTGCATTACAAGCAGGTCAATGTCTCTGCTTTGAAAAAGAGAGCAGGTTTCTTAATCAAACATGCCATGTTTATTTTTGACCCTGTTACTAGACTGAAATTAGTGACTGTATGAATATATCTCATATATTTAACATATATAACACATATATAAGTATATATGTCTGCACACACACCCACCAGACTTCAACAGTTATTCATGCATGCATATGTGCAAGCAACTATTTAATTTTTACATATATATATTTACAGGTGTGTTTGTATATGTATTTACACATACACTCATATGTAAATTGTAAGCATTTGACAGTCATTGAGCACTCCCTGAGCTTTATGATTTTTCTTTTGTGTTATCTGAAGTATTTGGCTGAAGATGAAGGGATAAGACCAATACCCTTGGACTTACAGAAGAGAGACCCACTAAGCCCAAAGCTTACCTAAAGCACTTTTCTATTATATATATATATATATATATACACACACACACTCCATTAAAGGACTGCAAAACTTCTCCCTGCATCCTCTTTTATTTGGGCTGAGCAGCACTGCTTGGAAATGGAGAGTATGTGTATCCCAAGCTCATGACAGCAAAACTATCTCTGTATTACCATGAATATGCCTGCCATTCCTACCACAGCACTCTCCCTAAGCAGAGCTACAGCAGGTAGTGATTCTTCTGCCTTTGCTCACAAGCTTCTCCTCCACAGTACAATTTTTAATATCTCAAGTTTTTTAATGCCTACAAAGAAAACAACCTCTTCTCCTGCTCCCTAATTAATTTTCACTCTTTCTTTCCTTATTTATATCTTACCAATAGCACAGGCCATAAACTAAAACAGTCCAGAGTTCCTTAGTGGCAATTTTGATTCCTGGAGCAATGACAAATACAAGGTGTGAATTTTGCAATTCATGATGAAAGGAAATAAAAGAATTCTGTATTGAAGCAATACTCCTTTGATTTTCAATGAGGATATGCAGAATGGGGTTAAAGGTGGCTTGTAAGGTCCTGAGAGAGCAGCAATGCTATTTATAGCAACACTACGTACAGAAAAGCCATATATGCAATTATTCAATTATTCTGACATATGTTTACAGCTGTTCCCTATCTCCAAGGCTGGTCAGGAAGGATTAGTAGAGTTGACTATACAACTGATTCAGAACGGAAAAATTTACCCCTTTTTATTTTTGGTAGCCTAGTCTTTATTTTTCAAGTGATGTTTTTGTTCAGTTGCATGAGCTGAGCAGTCTGGATGAATGGTATATTTCCCTTTGGCAATATATGAAGGATTCTTTTTTTACCATTTGTTATTTATACCATGAGTCTGGTCATCTAAGTCATATGCTTCCTGTTTTTAACTGAATGACAAACTTTTCAAGCAGGAGGACAGATTCCAAATGATGCATAAGTACTCATAACCACAAAAATCTTCACCTGAACATTTTGAAAATGTTCATTAGGAGAGAAATACGTCAGAATAAAATAGAATCTGGACAAGTATGCACAGATGCCATTTTGTGGTGTTTTGCCAGGCCTAAGATAAGTGACTCAAATATAAATAGGTGAAATAAAGAACTCTGAATACTTTTGCAAATGGTTTTACTCCACAAAGAATTGCATGTCACGAGTTAGAGAGTGAAATAGGGTGGGACTAAGGCTTTATCACACTTAATACAGGAAGACTTACATTACTAACTGATCAGAGACCTTACTTTCCAGGAAAATTTCCCTACATTTAAACATGTTATGCCAGGTGTCAAACATTCTCTAGCTACATCACTGCAGTGAGAACGGAAGCCTTCCTACTAATCACTCAGTTTAACCTGTGGCTGCATTGTGTTGTTTTCTGGCAATCCCACTTCAGGTCCTTGAGCCTTCAACATCTGGAAGGAGTGAGAGAGAAATAGAGATTGGTTGAAAGCAATATGTAGCTCTCTCTTCCCTGAGAAAAGATGTCTACAGCAGTATGTGACAGTAGTGTCAGCAGGGAAATACATCTTGGAGTGCAGGGAGTTTAAATGATTATTCCTTGGCCTTGTAAGAAGCAGCCTTTGGGCGCATTTGTGCTATGCTCCTTGAGCATTTCAAAGAGCTGTTTTCCCCCAAAGACCTTGGCAGGATGAAAAAGAGCAGCTCGTGGGGAAAACACAGAGTGGGTATGGGAGGGGTGGGCAGACGCAGCTGGCTCTGGTGCTTTGGACAGAGGAGCCAGGAGGGTTTCTGCTGGGAGGAAGGAACACCACTACATCCATCATAAATGAAACCTGTTTCTTTATAGTTAGGTAGAGTGATCAGCCTATTTCCTCGTGCCACTAACGCACTGATGGGCATTCTCAACAGCGGCTGTCTTAGACACTATGGCTTGGGAGGAAAATTAGGGAGAAAAATAAAAAACATAAAGTCCAACCTGTCAACAATGATTTCTTCTGATTATGAGCAGTGCTGAGATGATGTACTACTGACATCAGTAGAATTTTGCTTGTGCCTCAATATCCATTAGGTTCCAACACTCAGTTGTGTGTTTAATGCATTCTGAGTCAAATCCTTTGGAAACTATGCCTGAGGTTGGGAGGAGAGCTGGACATCACCATACACCTTATCATCACTCTCTTATGATGGACGAGCATTTTGTACAACCAGATTTACATTCCACTGCTCTCAGGTTAGGTCTCACTCGTGATGTGCATTCTCAATATTTCTTTCTTCTCTAGATACTTATGTGAAACATACAGCTGAAGCATCATCTCATCACATGACCTTCAAAATATTTTGTCTCATAAAGTCCTTGTAGGTTACTGAAGTGCAGACATTCTTAACTTCCAGGCTAGAAGCTAATGCTTGGTGAGGTGTTACTTGCCAGGGTCACAGGAGAAAGTAATAAGCAAAAATCTGAAAATCAGACTTTATAATTCCAAGCCAGTGATTTAACTCTTGGAATAGTTTCACTGTCCACTTCGTGATTTAAGACCCTGAAGACCCTTTTCCTTCTGCCCTCCCACATAATTAAATTGTACCTTGAAGCTTTTCTATTTCTCACTAGATTTTGTCCTGTGCTTTTACTTAACAAATATTTTGCTTTGAATACTATTTTTCTTACCAGTCACTTCCATTATTCCTGTTCTGCCTTTGCTTTTCCTTTTGTATCCACTTGTTGTAACTGAGATCAGTAGAAGCTGCTGTGTTAAATGTCCCAAGAGCCAGAAAAACCACACACAGGATTTTTAAACTTCTGACCCTATCTTCTCCCTTTGCTTCATTGAGTTGCTTAGAATTTCACTCACCGTGCAAAGCAAGTCTTGTTTCTCTGTAGGCAGCACAGACTATAGTTTGTTATGGCAGCATTTTCTGGGGCTGTTTAGGGGAGATGCACACTTCTTCCCATTGCATTGTGTATTTCTGATTTCCTTCTGAATGCTCTGAGGGCACTAGGTATTTACTGAGTCCTTTATAAACCTGAACTCTTTGTCTACATGAAGATTCACTTTCACAGACCAGTTTGGAGCACGGCTATTCCCAATCCCGCATCTCCTTTTCTCTCTTCTCTGCCATTCAGTCTTCAAGAGGTCTCACTGTGTTGTGGTTTTGCCTCTGCTCTACTGTCTTGTTCTTGGTGGCAGACTGTCTCATGCAGCTGAGATCACTCAGACCCCAGAACTAAGCACTCTTGTATGTCAGCAGCAAGAGTAGACTGGGAACATCTCAGTCAGGTGGTATAAAATGTAAAGTGTGTCTGGCAGCCACAAACTTCATTACACCCCTAGCAAAGGCCTTATACAAAAGATGCAAGAACCTAGACTTCCCATATTTCTTTACAACTTCAAGTACAATCCTAGAGCCAAATTCATAGCAAGTGAAAAGTAGGCCGAAGGCTCTTTTCCTCATGGAGAGAAATTGTGAATGCTAGCTATTTCAATACCATGCACACTGTGCCTTGGCATTTGGAGACATCCTTAAGCATGGATTTCTTGGTTTCTATTGTTTGTATGTTCTGCCCCAATGCTATTTCAGTGTATATTTTAATGAGCGAATTTATTATATAGCTCACTGCACAAAAATTTCAGTGACATTATTAAAAACTCCCTAGTACTGATTTTTGGATCAGATATTTCCTGCATGTATTTTGAATCCACTGTTGGTTATTGAGTAGCTTTTCTCCTTTTTTTATTTATTTTTTTTTTTGTTCTTGGTCCCGTCTGGGAAAAAAGCCTAATATGGGTCTGCCCTCCATACCACTACCTTTTTTTCCTCCCCTGTATCCCAGACTACAGCACAGACCTCTCTCAAACCCAAAGAGACAAGATAAGCCTTTTCTGCCTGGCAGCATTTCAGAGACATTAAGTGTAAGAGAGAAGGTAAGTAATTCACCATGCCTCCCCATTTCTGTAATGGGGGAGGACATCTTGATACATTTACAATACTCCTCTGGGGATATTTCATCAGTTATACCTAACTCTAATGGACAAGAATTGATTTGAACTTTCTACTTAGCACAGAGCTGTAAACAGCTTCACTCCAGGTTGCAGCAATGAACTGGTGTTTTGTAAAACAGAGAAATTTGGAAAACTTCTGTATCAATCTGTTAGGTAAGCTAGCAGTGAATGATCCAGGCTTTATTAACTTGTATTTCCAATTTTTTAAAAGCAGAAAGAACAATTACTAACCTAGATTATACATTTTTTCATTCTAACATCTCTCCTCCATTTTTGTCAGGGTATTGGCATTTGAGCTTTATCTCATTTACTTTCAGTTGAGATTTGTCAAATCAGGATACAGTTTAGGAAGGTATTTTTATTGTTCTATTTAATGTCAGATGCTTATTTTTGTAGTTTTCAGATTAAAAAGTCCAGAGAACACTTTTCCTGCTGTAATAATATCTGCTAATGTCTGAAGTCTACCTATCTATCAAAAAATAGCATAAAATGCTCTTGGGGTATTCCTCCGTGTCCTGGTTTGCCCCATACTTCTCAAGACTCATATCCAGAGACTGAGAGGGTCAGGCCCCCTTACCATTCCTTGATCAATGACTGGATCATGTGATAGGGATCCCAAAAGCCTCACTTCAGTACCATCCAGAATTGTATCCTTGCCTGCAGCATCCCAAAGGCGGACTAACCAACTGATTATGGATTCATCAGATCGTTGAGTGTAATCCTTTCTTAGGCCACGAAGGTTCTTCAGGGACAAGGACTCCATAATGACTTCTGATTCTGAGTCAGTAACTGGAGCTGGCTTTGGGGGTCCTTCCCCTGCATCATCATCATCATCCACTGGGTGATTTGTTTTGGTTTTGTGCTTCTTTCCCGTGGTAGGAGCAACTGCCATTGGCTTAGGCTCACTGTCTGGTTTAGCTGCTAGCTTAGTCACTGTCAAGTTTAGCTGCACCCTGAGTGACTGGGGTATCTGCTGCAGCCTGAGTGACTGGGGTGCCTGATGATTTATCTCCCTGCCCCTCTGCCTCTATCTGCTGCCCTACAGTATCTAGCAATGTGCGATAAGCATATGCCAGGGCCCAGCTTATTGCAATGATCCTTTCCTCCTCAGAACCATCATTATACTTCTCTTTCAGGTATTTCCTCACCTCAGCTGGGTTCTGAATTTGCTCACAGGGGAAGTCCCAGGCCATTGGGTCAGAAAATTCCTTCAGGGTTTGGCTCATATTGTTCCATTCCCACACCACTAAGGATTTTCCATGCCTGGGTCCACACCTGGGTCAGGTGTCTTCTCAACCCCTCTAGACATCTCAGCCTGCATTCTAGGCAAGCTGCAAACCATACAGAGGAAGCCTACCAGATAAAATACCAGAAAGGTGGTCTCTTTAACAGTCAGAGGGAACTGAACATTCTCAAAAGGTGTCATACCTTTTAAAGATTTAGAGGAGAAGAAGGAGAGGAAAGGCTGGGAAACCTCATCCCCTGCTCCTCCTCTAACAAACTGGGTACAATTACTAACAAACCCCCAAAATGTGCTACTGAAACTAGGATGTAGGGTAGGATGAAAAACAACAAACCGTAGATAATCTGAACAAACCCCAGTACCTTTGTTAACTCCCTATAAATCATTATCACCATGCCCAGCAAAACAGCAACTTTAGTCTGTGCCCCTCTGCTGTAAAAGCTATGTCCCAGGGACAATATTGGAGCTATCTGTGGGCAGGAAAACAAGCCCAGGGACCAGAAAGGTATTAACACCTCACACAGGCCTAGGGACCAGAAAAACATGAATAACTCAACCCACAGAAACAGTATAAATTCAAGCAGCATGGCTACTGACTGCTTTATCCCAATACAGAGTAAGTAAAACCAAAATGCAGTTAGTACAGGTTTTCTCCACTTTCTTGAGCCCCACGTTGGGCACCAAAATATTTGTCCTGGTTTGAGATAAATTTGGGAGAAAACTTCCAAAATTGGGGTCTCCTCTCAAAAGCAGATTCCAGCAACCCCTCTCCCAGTTGGTTTGGGAAAGACTTCCTTGGAGAAAAGTGGAAAAAACAGTTTATTTAACAAGTGAAGTATTCGCAAGCATGAAAAAAAAAAGAATAATATTAAACAATAGAACCACTCGCTGTTGTGAAGAGCTGGCAAAATTCAGAGGGTCCTCCTGTGGTTCAGAGACCTCTGTGGGTGTGGCTCAGTCTCTCTCAGTCTTTCTGGGACTCGGGCCCAGCGTCCAGGCTGCAGTGCAGCTTGGAGGGCTCCCGGGCAATTGTCCTGGTGTTCTGGACCAGAGAGAAGCTGAACAGTTCCAGAGCAAGAAGCCACAGTTCTGGGAAAACTTTTCTTGCCTCAGCTAATGAATGAGAAACCTCTAGAAGCAAAGCAAAACTCTCCATTCTGTCTTCCCTGCTGCAGGGCCGAGAGCTGGGAAAAACCGAGAGCTGAGGAGAGACTGAGAGCATTATCTCTGTGTTTTTAAAATCCAGGTGGTGAAAAAATCCACAGCTTCTCCCTCCCCTGCCCTAGGCAGCTTAAATCTACAGGACCCATAACTGGACAAAAAAACACACAATGGCGATACTGGACCATACAATCACCCCAGGACACCCCCACTGTCAAGTTTTCTGTTCGTTGGTACCTTAGGCAGTTTTAATCCTGGGCATGAAAGCAAAATTCTATCATTTTTTAAAAATTGGCATATACAGTATTATATCTTTGCCAAGGTTTGCAAAGTGAAAATACAGAGTTCTTCATAGCTCTGCTAGGGAGCAAATAAGCAGCTCCTGTTATCACATGCTGTATTTTTTAATGCCTGTTGTATTAGAGATTATCTAGAAAGGTTGCAGCTGGTGCAAATGGTCACATCAGCAATCCATATTTTAAGATCCCTATTTCCAACATACTGATCATCATGGTGAGCTATGAAAACATTTTGTAAGGCGTTAACAATTCTTTACAGATAATGCAAGTAGTCACAGAAAACAGTCAAGCAAAGGAGATATGTTTTATATTAATTCTAAAGTTAGAAATCAGGCAAGCATAAGCAAGAAAAGACAAAACAATGACCTTCCCAGCTCAGCCTTTTGTTCCTCTTAACTAAAGATGTCATTCTGCAGGACTGTGTTTCTGTGCTGTTCCTTTGCGCTGAGGACAGAGAAAACTGCCTTTTCTTGTGGATCATCATCTGGAACTGGTGCTGGAACAAGACACTAGCCCTGAAAGCTGTGCTGGGGGGCCACAGAATTGCCTCTAATACAGGCAGGGCAGAAGACGTCAGGTTTCAAAATCAAGCAGCACTAGCTGCCACCACCATCTGACATTTGAATGGGATCCCAACCTATTTCCAGCTGGTGTGAACACTGAGAGCCCAATGCTCACAAGATTTTCTTATTTTGATGCTCTCACTGACATTAGTGAAACTAGCCTTTTGTTAACTATTTTTCTAGTTTCTAGCAAGAGATGACTTGGAGATAAATTGAAACAAAATGGCGAAAGGCAAGACTGTCACCAGACTACTATAACTTTGATACGGATTGGAATAAATAATGAAAAACAGCCTATGTGCCTTCAGGAAGTTGAGAACCAGAGAACTGGATGCACAACTTCTATATCTCTGGCATTTTAAGAGAGAAAATCTTTTAATTTCCTGTTGGTCACACGTTTGAGTAGAGCTTTTGGCATTCATCCAGCACAAATTTAAGGATTTAGCAGCAAAACCTAGGTGCAAGTCTAAATTTTACTCCCTGGTTTGTACTGGTGCTACAAACATGGCAATAGGGAAACTGGACTACTGCTGTTAACAGGTTGTGCTCTTGCCTTCAGTTTTCAGACAACTGATTAATTTGAGTATTTCCATATTATGAGGGTCAGGTGAGCTAATGTTGAATGCCAATATGATTCTGCTTATTACTTTGGTGCTTCTTATAATTTTTTATAGTTCAGTTTAATCTGATTTTATAACAAGAGGCACAGCTGTATTTTAAGTGTTTTGTAATGAGTTGCTCTAAGAGACACACTTCTTGACCCACTACCTCAATTTAGCATCTTTCTTGAGACAAATTTGCAATTTGGGAATGGCAGAAGATGAAGAGAGAGAGGTGCTAGCACAAAGGATTTCATCTGAGCACTTCTCATTCCAGCACATTTCAGGGAGAAACTGCTAAAAGGAACTGGCTCTTCTAATACACTCCTTATCGTGAAACCACAAAGACAGACTGGAATGAATTTTTAACTTCTGTAGTGATAACATTTGCCCCATCTCTTCTATCCTCGTGGATATCCTGGGAAATGGATCCTGGATGCAATACACAACATTGGCTGCCAATTACTGCTTCACAGACCAGCATCGAGCTGGTAGCGGGAAGCGACAGAACCTCCTGGCATTTACTGCTTCAAAAGGTGCCCATCCGCAGAGATGACACCTGGGACCAGAGGAATGGGCTGCTCAGCACAGGAGGCATTAGGCACTGAGGCACTCAGGCATGGACAGATTCTTCCAGTCAAGTGGGAAGAGTCATTAAAGACTAACTAGCCTACAAGGAATTGTTTATGGTTTTAACTGTAATGGTAAGCAATTTATAAACTACCAAAACAAAGTTTGCCAAATTAATTCATAAGACAACCACTTGGTCTTTCAAAGTAATTGAGCAATTTTTGAATCTCCTTGTTTCTCCAGCTAACTTTCAGAACAGATTGTGTTATTTGGTTTATTTGTTTGGATTTTTTTTTTGTTTTGTTAGGAGCACCAACACCTTCTATCTCAGTTCCCCGCATGCTCTAGGATTCATATGCAACATGACCCTAGACAATATGCCACTACACCTTCTGTGGAAGGTGTCTACAAAGGATCTTAATTGGCTGAAAACCATAAAAGTCTTCAATATAAACAATGACAAACAAAAAGAAATTCTTTACAATGCCTCAGTATTCCTATTCTTATATCCTTCTTCTTTTCTTTGATAATGTCCTCATCTATTCCCCCTCAAACTCAAGTTAAAGTACAGAACATCTTACTATCATGGATTTGCTCTTTGCTTTTCCAACCACTGTTGCACCCTTTTCTCTGTAACTTTTATCAGAGATTTATAAACGTTTCTTATGGATCTGCTTGTCCTGGACTTATGCTTACTGAAAAGTGTTTTTTCGACTTGAACAACCTCTTCCATTTTAGCCCATTTAGGCACAGTCACCTTTCTGCTTTCCTTCTTGCACTTTGCAATACCATGTCTCTGGTATGCGTAAGAAGTCTTTGTGAACCTTTCAATTTGGTAACCTGAATTTTATGGTCTTCCTTATATTATCTTTATTTTTTTCCTTTCTTTTCTTTAAGCCAAAATAAAATAGGCTACCATTATGAATCTGTTCCAGTATTCAGCAGCATCACAAGTGTTCATGAAGCAGTTTTTAAAGACTGCAGTATGGCCTGGGCCAAAGAGCAGTTCTTTAAAGGCATATTATAAATGAAAACACTCTCCATAATAAATGCTATTTGCACAACCGCTTGACTTCTTCCTTCCAGCCATTCACTAATGAAAACAATAATATTTCTAATTTACCAAAATAAATAAATAAATATAGGTGCAACTTCTAGTTTCTGGCAATATTCTCATTCTTACTAAATCATATTAAAGGAATGTACTGAAATGCAGTGTGATGAATTCATTTTCATGAAAACACGGATGAAAACAACGAATCTGGTAAGAGAAGATGCCAGCATCTTTATACACAACATCCTTGAAAACTTATCTCTTCTCATTCTATATCAGATGCAGATTCTGTGTTGAAATGGCTTAACCCAAGGTGGTATAAGCTTTGGAATTCAAACTAGATGACTACCTTTCCAAATAATACTTAGATACAAAAAATCTTACATATGGTTCCCAATCATGGACTCCAATACAACATTGCTAAAGAAACACATAACTTTCCTTGCTCACCCCTTCAAAGCTTTCCCCAAGAGGCAGCCCACACATCTGATCCTGATATTTTTCACTTGTGATTCTGGATACATGCAACAATTGTCAGGGAAATATTGCAAGGTCCCTTTACACAGGGTGAATTGGGTAAAGACTCAAAATAAGTGGTGCCAATCCCTTATCCATCTGGTTTATGACTGTTCCAGATGGAAGGAAGCTATTAGAACACCACTCTTAACTCCCAGCAAAGGCGGAATATAGTCTCCAAATTAATGATTTACCATATGAGCGACCTAAGCTTCGTCAGAAGGCCAAGAAAGTATTTGGCCCACTCAAAAATGTTCAGATCCATCTTGAAACAGAAAAGACCAGATTAACAGTTCCTGAAATTTAGTAGCAAAAGGAGCTAGGACACCTTGACAATGGTTGACAACAGCAGGACTGAAGTCACCCTTTCCATTCTTAAGCAAGCTAAAAATGCAGGTCTTCAGCCCACAACATATTGTAGGACAACCATCCTCTCCTGTGGCAGAGTTTCCAATTCAATAATGCAGGTGCAGCCTCTGACATCCAGCTTCGCTGGAAATGAGAAAAGCTACCAAAATGAATTACTTTCATTTTCATTCAACCTTATGTTGTGCAATTCGTGTGGACAAGCAATGCAACCACAAAGTGAGGGAAGCAGTTGCTGGGGGGTGGCCAGGGGACCCCCAAGCTGCTGGGGCAGCTGAATGGCAGGGCAGGGCTCCGCACACAAAGGGACGGATGAACAGGAGGAACCCAAAGCTTCGAGTGACACCTAAAGGCAGCTGGAATAATAGAGACCTTTAAAGAGGTCTTTGAAAGTGGAATGTGGAGCCAGGCTAGCAGGGGTACAGAAAAGGCATTGCTGAGGATTTTTCTCTTCGTTAAGTGAAGTAAAATGCAGCCCTCGCTCATTATGGAGGCAGGCAGCCTCGCCAGGCTGATACATCTCATCAGCCTATTAATAAAGCTCTGCTCGAATCTAGTTTCACAAGGCAACCCATCAGAGCCTGTGCTTCCAACGTGCGCTACAGACACAGGGCTATGGAAAATCTCACCCTCCAGAGAGACCTGAGTGAGGCAGTCTTTTTCATTAATACCAAGTCTGCACAATGAATCAACAACAGATTCAATAAGGCCAGGAAGAGCAAAAATAGAGCTTCTGACCAAATAAAAGACATGTAATGAGATCAGAGTGAATTTAATGGGAACCTCTATTCCACTGAATAGGCAAGGTCCCAGACATCCTCCTTCCTGGGTCTCAGGAGCTAAGCCAATAGACTTCAAGTTGCATCATTAAGTTCAAAATCAGACGAACTGTAATTGAAATAAAAGTCTTATTTTTGGCTTGTTGATCAAAATGGAGCTCAGATGTGCCTGAGGGCATGATTTTCATCAGGACCTCAATGCAATCCTTGATTTCCCAAGCACTGCACCTGCAATGAATCATGGGCTCAACTAGTAGCATATTAATACCCAGTTACCTGGTGTGCAGGTGGAAATAGAAAATGCAATATTTAAATGCTTTAAAAGCACCTGCCATTTATAATGAACACAATTCTTTCCAGGCACAAAATTGCATCTTAACACACATATGCCATTACTGAAAATCATGCCCAGTGATTTTGAAATACTATATTCACATTTGTGCCTACATCCTGATAGCCTTCCATTTCCCCTCCCTCCAATAATTAGTCTAAAAGACCCTCTTCCTGACTAAGGAAGTTAGTAGAGTCTCCATATCGTGTTCATAGCAGATCCCTTAACCTTGTGGGAGAGTATCACAAAGCACACACCAACCAAGAGCCAAGCAATGATCCTACACTGCAGCTCATCCTCAAAGACCACTAGTTAAAAACAGCATGTGGGCTCTCCTTCAATATGTGATACAGCAGGTGATGGAGGACTGAGAGAAATGAAAAACCTTGTTCTCATGGGTGAAGGGACAGTCTGTCATCTATCCAATTTCCCCCACACATGAGTAGGTAATAAATACCAATTAGTATCCATTGTCCTGGTATCTTGAAGCTTGGCCTCTAACTTGGTGTCACACACAGATTCAGCAAATCCTGTGGGAAATTGTGGTACCTAGGCAGAAGAGAAGGTAATTTGGGAGTTTGGAGATCTGGGGCAGACAAATGAAAGAAATAAATGGCTCCTATGTTTCGCTTGTTTCCTGCAGAAGAAAGCATCTGCATCAAAATGAGTTTAAACATAAGGGAATACATTCTCAATGTGCTGCACAGGGATTTAGCCACATGACTCCCATTGATGTTTATGGGAAATGAGTGGCTAAATCCCCATGTAATAGGTTGAAATTTTAGCCCAAGGAGACTGACTGTGGAGGAACTCATCAAGGTCTCTGCTTACAAAAATTGTGAGCATATCAACCACTCTCAAATACCATCTCTTTTTACTGGTGTATAATCAAGTGGACCCCTTGAAAGAGACCAGTGAAATTAACTCTGTAAAAGGTTACTGAGAAACCTATAAAACCGCTGTACTAGAAAGTGCATGAACATAATCTGTGGGTGCAAGGGCATGTCAGAGGATGACTTTTGTGTTGATCGTGTCACTTTTTACAAGCTGATACTCTCCTGGAAGACAACAAGAGGTTATTGAATAATTTATTGCTTCAGACTTCAGCAACAAAAGGTATCTAGCAGCATGGACATCCTCCTACAAAAGGCATCAAGAAGAGCTTCTAACCATAGTTAATCTCAGTAGGTTGCAAGAAAACAAGGAAGATTCTAAATCCCCTGGCTTTTCTCCTGCTTTAAGGAGGATGGAGATAAGCGTCAGATTAAAGTGAGAGAATCTCTTCTTTTCCCCAATTACACAGATACAGGCCTACCGCCAGCCAGGAAATTTTCAGTAGCCAAAATTTACAACCAATTTGGCCATATGAATATTAGATTAGAGCTTTAACCAGGAAATACATGTCTAATTCTTTCCTCAACTGCATGACAGCTACTGCTCAGGGTAAATCAGCAAAGGACTAGTGTATTTCTGACTAAACTATAAAGTCTGGGTAAGAGTGCTGTGTGAGACGTGCATCCTTTCTGTAGCAATGCCAATGGAATTCTAAAGACATTTCCCCTCCCTACCCTCCTGTCTGGCTCCACCCAACAGGATTTTGGGGAGATAGTATGGACAAAAATGAAATGTTTTAACATAGCAGATCAATTTTATTCTATTATCCAAGTGCAGCTTTAAAGGAAAACTAGTTCAAGTACAGTTATTATAGAAAGCAGGTTCTTCACAGATGTGCAGCCAGCAAAATGATTGTTGCATGTCTTTAATTTTTTTGATACAGCCGCTGAAAAACCCCTTCCTGGAGAGGTGAGTATTCATGATTATTATATAGACTTGAGAAATCTCTGAAGGTTGTGATTACAGAAGAAGATTTCTTTTCCTTTAACAATTATAAACTATCAGTCAGTGTCATTCAATGAAGTTTGAGCAACGCATACCTATTCTTCTTTGGCCATCACACTACAATTTCAAAAGATAAACTGCATTCCTCCGTGTGTTTCAACTCTGAAACACTCTATATGTGAAAATTAATCTGGCAGACTCTTCTGAAATCACAGGCTTCTGAGATGAGCAAATGGGTACAGTTTTCTTTTAACTGTTTTTTGAACCCCATGTGTTGAGAGAAAACAACAGAATGGAAATTGCTCATCAAAATGTTAACTTGTGGCACGGCAGAGCCCCAAGCAGGTGTGTGGCATGCCGTTCCCTCCGCTGACATGCCTACCACATGGCACCCAGTTCTGCCACCTCCGTCCCTTCCCTCTGGAATTCCGCCTCCTGCCAGCGCTGAATCGCGGCGTGACTCCGAGCCACGCAGAAGTGATGTGACCTTTCAGAAAGCAGGCGGCTTGGGAAAACCTTCCTTGAGGATAATCTCTCATGGAATAATCCTTTGGATTAACTGAGGCGACCACAGTTCCTCCAGCCCAAACATAACTGTCTCAGCTAATGCCTTTGCTATCAGGAACATAGCTAGTCAGGAAAAAAATACGATCTCACTAATTCAAGGGGAACAGAGAGGATGCTGACCTATCACAAATAACTGAATTTTTCAAATTAACAAACAGTTGAACAGACAATACAAAATATAAATAAATGAAGGATAAAGCATCACAGAGCATACTTTGTTCATTTATTTTGACAGCTCCTTAGGTTTAAATTGTGAAAATACTTTATAGTGTACAAGTAAATGTGCTGTGATGAACTTTCTAAAAATAATGAAGGCTTCATCATCTTTGAATGAATGTCTATCCCTGTAGTTTGTAGCTGGAACTGAAAGCAAATGGAGAAATTACCGAACAAAGGTGGCTTTTTCAGAGAAATTACGGGAGCAGAAATGTTCTTTTTGACTTGTTCTTCATTCTTCACAGTGTTGCGTGTATTTCAACATCACAGACCACAAGAAGCCAAAAGCTATTATGTATCCCCTGGATTCTTTAGCCCTCTGCTAAACCTTGGGGAAGGCTCACTCAGATTTCCCCAAAATCTCTAAAGAAGAACACAGTACTGTGTCCTGGTCCCTGGCATCCACCCCCATTCGCCTTGTGTAGAGTCTTGCCAGATTTCCACAATCTGATATGTTAAATTTCAGATACTTGCTCACAACCAGGTTTTGGATAAAGAGATGGATTTGAAATAAAACTCCCCATGGGCCTAGAATAAAATTTCACTTGCTCCAGAATTCCACATTTCTAAACATACTACCCAGAATTTTAGAAGTCACTTTTGAAATTTACGCTTAAGGGTATAAAGTGTTTATCTTCACAAGCTTTTCACCCCTCTAAAAATGCAAGAAAATGTCCTGTTTTTCTAAGGCATAAAGACAATGTAGCCCATAAACTAAACAGCAGTACTGCTCTTCCAGCCACATTTTTGTCTTTTTCTCCCACAAAATACAATGGAAGCATAGGGTACCTTATTAATGCTATTTGAAAAGATGCTTTTAAACCTGTGCTATGTGAGTACTTGTCTCAGGGCTTAAACTATCCAGGAAGTTTAAGAAAATCCTGGTAATGTCAACAGGCTGCAGTAAGTCTGTGGGCTACAGCAGCCCTTCTTTGGTGGCCCGGGTGTATTTGCTGAATTAATGTTTTCTCTTAGAAATGTCAGTCTGAACAACTACTGTTTCAGGTGGCAAAGAAGAGTTCCCATGCTAGAGCACACGTGTGGCACTCTTTCCAAATCTTCAAGAGAGAGAAAAAAAAAAAAAAGATTGGAGCAAAAATCCTCACAGATTCTGTCTCTAAAGAAATATGAACTCTCAACTATTTCAGCCACTGGATTCCAGCAGCTGCTGTTTATTCCTTTCACCCAAAGTGAGAGCTGAAGAATAAAAGACTAAGAGACAGGGTATTGTGAGTGAGATGGCTCAAGCCAGAGAATTACACTGAATGCAAACAGACTAGAGATGAAGAGGGGAGCTGGTATGGACACCTTATGCTGATAGCACATTTATTTACCACAGTACAGGGCTGACTGAACAGGCATCTGTCAAGGGAAGCATTCACTGATGGGACTGGGCTGGAGAACGGTAGAGGGATTGATCCAAATTTACTAGGAAAAGCATACCTAGTAAAATACAATGCAGCAGTAATCATTGTTCTAATATTTATTACAGAGTTAGTAGTTTGCTACTCAGATGTGACAGGATTCAGAGGTGAAAAAGGGGCAGCTCTTGCTACATGGACAACACTGATGGGATTTTCAGGTTTGCCATTTTCCTGTGGCCAGAGAGGTAAGTAACTCAGAGTCATAGTTTGATTTCAGCCACGGGATGGCAAAGCGAAAACCAAGTCACAGCTCTGTAGATACTCAGTTGCTCCGCTGGCAGCCTCAGCCTTTCCTTTCTTCTCAGGATGGAATTTTTTATGATAGCTCTGAGCTTTGACTTCATTCTTAGTGGCTGAATTTGTGTCCAAATGCCTCTTTGCTGGCTGCTTAGACTAGGTGGGGGGGTATTGCCCTAGAGGATCATGCTGTTTGAGGACAATAAACAGCTCTAAAAATTCATTTCTTTCTTTAACCCCCACCTTCTCATTATCATTTTGCAGTGATAAATACAAAGTGCAGATAAGCAATGAAAATAGAAGATGTGAAATACCCATGACAAAATACAGAAGCATTAAAATGACACTTCCTCTGCTTTTACTTGGAACAATAGTTATCTGACATGACAGAAATCATAAAACTGAAGAGCAAAAGTACTTTCAGCAAAAAAAGTGATTTGATAATTTTTAAAGATTATTCATAGCCTGTCTTTCACTGGAGAACCAAAGTCCCCAGGATTTGTTGGGATGCATCCTGTGTGGCTGTCAGGATGGGTACCAATATCATACTGTCAGCTGAGCTGCATTAAGAGCCATGTGATGCCCTGTGGTCTAACAGCAGGGTATGCAATACAGATCAACCATTTCAAAATTCGGTGGGCCTGTTCTTCTCAGAGCAAAGCTCACTCACACCCACAGCATTATTGAAGACAAAGTTCAAGAGTCTTTTCTTCCCTATGACTTTTTTAAGAGAGATATGTCCTTAGAAGAAGTGTTGGGATGAAAATGTTTAAGTATTATTCAGTACGTTCCTGAAATTTTCCAGTGCTGCTCTTATTCAGGATTAAGTTCTACTTTATTGTGTTGTACCAACAAACAAACAACAAATCCAACCCCAAGGCATTTAGTCTAAATCCACTGGATTTTTATTGCACTACTGCTTAAGTGGGAACAGACCTCAAATGCTGCTACTCCTTTTCTGAAGGCAGAAGACCATAGCACTTGAGCTCAGAAGCTTGACCATTAATTGTTTGTATTGCAGAGCCTATGACATACTTAAGTAGCTGAGCACAACAATAAACACAATAGCCAGTTCATTAAATCATTCTTTGTTAAGACTTCCCAAAGCTTTGGGCTTAAGCCTCTTAAAATTGAAATCATTATTCTATTTTTTTTTAAACAAATGAGCAAACATAACTCACATAAAAAGGGAAAAACACAACAGAGTCTTTGATGTATGCATCATCACTGTGATGTCTTACTGAGATTAAACTATATGTCTAACACCGCTAAGAGGTTTCAACAGCTCTTTCCAAGGAGAAGCTGAAATCAGGAAGGGCTATAAAGTGCTGTCGTTGCTGTCACCTCTCCTGCAACAGCTTTCCTTGGCCTGTCACATCATGAGAGAGGCTATCAATAAACTTTGTAGAGTGGTGTTTGTGGTCCCTCTTGTGTCTGTAAGTTCCTGTCAAAACCCTGACTTGTTGACGCACCCTGACAGGCTCTGAGGAGGACTGGAAATGACAAAAGGTGGAAGCAGGAAAGGAGGTTTGCTGCCTTGGGCGAATTTGTTCTTTTAACACCATGTACTAATATTCCGGCTTAGAAAAACAGCCAAACTATTCACAGCCATGAGGTATTAGGCAGGCATTTTGCACAAGGCTATTTAGATATGAATAAAATACCTTAATAAAATGCTACTGTGATGAGTGCACCAAGTTATTCTCCTTTTTAAATAAAATCATAAAGCTTACCCTTTCTTTTGCTACACAGCTCTGGCTGCCTACGGCTTGTTTCCTCTCCCTGTGTCAACATTGCAGCCACACTGCAAAAGAACGTGGTTTCTCTTTCTCCATAAAACAAATCCTGCATCTTTACTTACATCATATGCCATGGCCAGAGTCTCTGCCTTTCCCATCCTGTAAACACTGTTAGTATGTGAAATCACACACTATTTGCATGAGAACATAAGGAAAGCAGAAGAGATATGCAGAGCTAAGCAAAGACTTAAAAGAAGAAGTTACCATCTTCTCCCCCACTGTTGCTAGTATCTGCTTTTCCTCTTCCCTCACTTGTTATGGTTATGGCCTTTGTTGTCAGGACCATGTAGGACTAAGAGACAGCCTTTGATGGGTTCCAAGTGCTCCCTGGTTTGGATGTCAAAGCTGCTAGGGCCCAGTTTCCTTTCCACAGGTATTCCCTAGGCTCTAAGCAGTTTAGGGCTGGGGAGTGTTGCTTACAGGTTTGTGAAATGACATGTTCCTCTCTGGGAACAACAAATAGGGACAATAATGGGTGTGTTGAACATCCCACTCTATCAGACCATTTAATTGCTTTCTCACAGTTTTCACCATTTCTTACAATTGTTGCTAACACAAATTTCAAGACAGAGCTTACCCTGATATGGAAGGTACAGAATCACAGCCAAGGATTCCATCTCTGTGACATACCAGCCTCCAAGGCATGACAAGTGGAGGGTGAAGGGGGAGGGGGAGAAGGAGGCAAAGCCCAGCTTCTTTTTCCCCATGTAAGGTACCTCAGCCTGAGCACAGGGCTGCAAACTACCTGCCTAGGACAGCTGTGGCCTCAGCTCTAAGGCTAGGCTTGCCTTTCTGTGCAGACACAAAGCACTTACAGCTTTAAAATACATGTATAAATGAATTGAGAGTTAAAAACTACTAGAGAATACTCCACGGGATTATCTGTACTATCAAGACAGGAAAACTTTGCAGATGCTACTGTCTCTCTAGAGGAATAAATGCTTGCATTTTAATATTCTCAGCAGCTGGTTCCTGTTGAATGCCATCAGGATGATTCAGCCACCCACCAGGAACACCAGTAGCAAGTGCACACACAGACAAATCTGCAAAACTTTCTGCTCCTGATGCCACTGTTGTTACTTTGGCAGAGTCTGATCTGTATTAGCTATTTTTCATTGCTACCAGTAGCAGGTTTAAGTTCACCCCAGGATGGTGAAAGAAAAACAACTAGTCCCTGGGGCTGCCCTAATCAATCCAACTGTCTGCTTCCTATCAGTAGTGCTTCCCACAATCCACGTCATTAGCAGCTCCCTCTGTGGTTACCTCACTCACTTTCAGCCTCGCCACAAGTAACAGATGCCCTGAGCTCAAAGTGATGGTCCAGGCAGTCTGATGTCCTTCCCCCTACCGCAGCCAACATCTGATGAAAGGGACATCACCCTCTAACACACTTGGTTTCTGCATGAGACTCAACTGCAATAGATTACTTCCTCACCCCAGCTGATGAACAATTTATGTCTAAAAATACAAGGTCTGCTATCTCTCTCCATTTAAAAAAAAAAAGAAAAAAATCAACCTCAGTGATGTTCTGTCTGTGGTCTGTGGACCACTTCCAGGTGTTTTATGGAGGTGCATCTGTCTAGCAGCAATAATGAGGCATTTACTTTTCCTCAAGCGGCAATGCTTCCTGACAGTTGTTGACTGGGTCAAATCACTCAAGGCTTCCTCTAATCCTACTGGGACAAATTTCTGCCTTGCTTTTGTCTGGCACTTCTTGGAAGTAGAGAAAAGTGTGATGCCAATCTGCAGAACCCTACCTGGAGGGGCGAAACACCAGAGAAGAGAGAACTAAACAGCTCAGTCACTCCTGTGGACTGGTGGGCCCATGACTACAGATCCTGCACTAGGGAAAGAGTCTTTCAGTGGTAATTCATGTGATGACTGACAGCCAGAGTGAAAATAAACAGTTCAAATGCAAAATGGTGGGAATGTAACAGAACAGCTGCATCCATCTGGTCAGTAAGAACCACTTAAGTTTTCCTCCTTTAATACTACTGGCATTTCATCCAGCTTGATGGGAAAGATGCTACAGGTGGACTGCAATGCTGTACCAACATCTATTCTAAAATTGTGGGGTTAAATTCCATCATTACAGAGAATCCTAATTTCAGCATTATTTAATGTTTTGGAAAAAAATCATGCTTCCAATATGGAGATAAATGTCAGCACTGACCAAATCAGTGGTGTTTGCCTTCCAACAGGAGCGACCTCAAACTCCGGTGCCGTACATATAGATAATTCCTCAAGTAGTCTGACAGAAAAATGTAAGAAATTTAGGTTTATCACCTGTGCCAAGTTGTCCTGATGTGGAAAACAAGCCAAAATAGATAAGTCAGAAATTGTGCATTGAGTAAGTGACAGAAACATTATGAACACGAGTGTTCTCGTGTCAGATCCCTGATGTACCCATACAGCTTGTGACACCTACTGCTGACTGCAGTGATATTCATCCTGATTAGAAGAGATGCTATCATATTCCTTACTTTCTTCACAAAGAATATCTTCAAGAATTTGTATCATTTCCAGAATCCAGAGTCGTCCCTACCATGATCTCACCTTAAATCAACAAAGTAATGGAACCACCACTTGCTCTCTCTAATGAGTGAAACAGTTAAGTGCCATTCAGAGTCAGCCAGGAGTGTGCATGAATATGGAAAAGAGAGACAGGAGGGCAGCAGAAACTGAGAGAATAATCTTTCATACCAAATTAAAAACAATAACAAAAAAATTAATGAAAATATTAACTGCATGCCCAGTTTCCTGGTATTTCATCTCACGTAAAAAATGAGAATTAAAATTCACAGAAAGCAAAATCACTGAAAAATGGGGATTTAATTTAATCAAACAGCAAAAATCAGTGTTTTGTCTTTTTTTTCTCCTTTGAAAAAAGAATGAGAGGAAGGAGAAAGAGAACATTTTAATTTCTTTTACTTTTCTTTTTTTTTCAATTAATATGGAGGTTTTTTTGACCAGTCCTTCCAGTAAGCTATCTCACTGGATACTATGTGGCAACAAGAATCTGTAACCGATTGTGGTTTCAGGGCTGAGAATGCATTGGATTGTCTTCTCTGTTATTTTAGCCCCAAAGTATATTTTAAATAGCCTTAAAGAGAATGAAAATTCTTCTCATACCAGTGACAGGGAGAAATGGCTTTAGAAAGGACTTTCATGTTTCTAACAGTTTTTGAATTTTTGTCCTTTTCAATTTTTTTTTAATCTTTGCTTGCATAAATTCAACAGGATAGCCTTTTTAAAAAAGAATTTGGAATACGACACTCAGTAATTCATCCATCAACAAGAATATCCAGATATGTGTTTCTTGCAAGCACTGAGTGTCATGGCATTTGCTTCCATGCACTTTGTTCACATCAGAGACAAGTCAGCCACACAAAACCAGTTTGAAGGGATGGCTTTTTCCTTTTCAAATATTTTAAAAAGCATGTTATCATCCTAAAAGTGTGTCTGAATGATCTAGACTGGCCCCATTTCAGTGTTTGGCCTAGAATGGCAACTTCGAAATTATAATTTCTCTTACTCTATTTTGCCAGATTGGTTAGGGCCGGTCATGGATTTTCACAAGCAAACCAATGTCCTTCAGAAAAATATTTTTTCTTTCTTAATAAAAACCAAACAGACTTTTAACTGGCCAGAGGATTTTATCAAGTTTTAAGAGGAAAACACTAATACCTTCAAAGCATGAAACCCTCATTACACTCACACTATAATGACCACTACCAGAGATATTTCACAGGTGAAGGAGGACAGGAGATACAATATTTGAAGATGCAAGAATTCTTCATACTGAACTGTGTGAAATCCAAAGGCAACCTTACCAATCACACCTAATTATTTTGTAAGCATTTCACAGGCCACGCCAATGCCATCTCAGCTGCCCCTGAGACAGGAAACCACCAGCTGGTTTTAGAGTTGGCTGGAGTAATTTGAAGCCAGGGGCTGAGTGACCTGTCCCAGGCTGCACCATGAGTGGGCAGCGGGTGAGGAACGAGTCCATTTCGTGATGTCCCAGCCACCAGAGCAAAGAGAAGTGTTGCTCTGGAGAGGGCTGGAAGAGAAACAACTGGAGAAAACTAACAGTACACTTACCGTAATAAAGTTTTACCCAATTCTTTGTTCCTTTGTTGGGAGGGAGAAAAGAAAAAAAAAAAAGAAGCAAAAGCTATGTGTGTCAGAAGAGCTTTCTCTCGCCTAATTAGGCCCCCCTTTCGTTATGCCCTGAACATTGGAGTTTTAATCCTGAGCACAGAGAGGCCTTGGGCAGAAAATTTGGCCAGTCTTTTTCACAAAGTTTGAATGTGTTCAGACCTTTCAAAACTTATCCAACCCCTCTCTAACCTTCAGATTAAGCAGTGTATTTTCAGTGCCATAATGAGCAAAGCCTGCTGGCCTCCTCCGAGATGGGAAAGTACCCGCTGATAGAGAAGCCCTAGTCCAAGGTGAATTATTGCTACTTTTTGTTACATTCTTAACATAGTCTGATATTTCACCAGTTGCTTTGCCCTTATTGACCATGGCAGGCCAAATTAGTTTCTTTTTTCTGTCTTTAATACCTTTATGATGCTTCTCTTTTCACATTGCTTTCTGTGTCTTTTCTCAACACCTTTTCTCTTTTATCCCCATCTCTTTCCCTCTTTATAAGTGGATCTTTGACTTAAGCCACATATTTCTTTCATTTCTGCCTTATTTATTCAAGTAGAAAAAGAAACCCACTCTCTCTGCTTACTATTTCTCTTCTCTATTCACCCACTACTTTTGCCACCAGTAACTCCTCACCTCTCACTTCAAATTCCATTACTCACTTCCCCATCCCCTCTACCTCTATTCTGGGTGTCAAAAATTTACCATCAGTCAGCCAAACCAGCAAAGTTTATTAATACCAAGCATGGGGAGAAGATTTCTGACAGTAGAGGGCTCCTTAATACATCAGACAAAGGCATAGCTGAAGTTAAGTCAAATTCAAACACAAAACAAGTAGAACAGACTTTAAAATCTTCAGAATAATTGTCTTAAATATGTGATCATTCCTGATGACCACATATCCTGATTACTTAAAGACTAGAATGATCTGTTTTGCTGGAAGAGGTGTTCTAGCTCAGCAGAACAAAAGTGCTTTCAGAAATTCAGTAGGCTTTATCTTGTAAAAGTAACTAGTTTGGACAATTGGAAATGCCCTTCCTGCTTGACCATCTTCACAGATGAAAAGGCAGCAGTGTCCAGTCTGTCTCGGACACCTCTTGGCAGTGTCCCTGTTGTTCCACCTGATAGCAGATATTGGATAGTTTGGGACAATTCCCTCTTCAGCTACAAGGCTATTTCTCCCTGTGTGCAGGGGTTACCCCTTCTCAAGCTGGGGCTTTACAGCTCCTTTAAAAATGGTGACTGTGAGGATCTAAAAGGACATATTCCCCCAGCACCTACCTGTACTCTGAGAGAAAAACAGAGCAACTTCTACTTTTCAAAAGCCTTTTCTCATTTTACAGCTCCAGTCCCTGTCCCAGCTCCTGCTCAGGGTTTTTCCATACTGCCTCTTGTAAGCCTGCCCTAGTTCTCCTTGGCTCACTGAGGTCCCCAGAAGCATCACTAAGAGCTCAAGATTAATACATTTTTCCAACTCCATGTTCAGAGGACCGTAGCATCCACAGAGCTGTTAGGCCCAAGACACACGAAGTTCTCAATGACTCAATTTACACTGAATTACCATTTGGATATTTATGTTCTTAATAATATCTATGAGAATATACAGTCATGTCTTAACTGAAGTACAACTGGCAGATATGGAACCAATCAGCATCGAATACATGGATTTTTCAAGGTCTGTTTAAATTCAGTCTAAACTGTGGGTTTATGGCATTGCAAAAATTTACTGAAAAAACATGAGTTAATATTTGTCCAGTTCTTTCACATGAGAAGCGCTGTTACTGTTGTCAAAAAGTCTACTGTGGGCTTAAGTAGCTGTGAGAATGCAAAACAGTTTAAAATTTGAATAGCTTTCGTAACTAATAGCAAGTAGGCAATATAACAGATGGCGACTCACATGAAAGATAAACCACATCTTAATAACAATAACTTGCATTCAGAGAGGTAGTGTTTCCTAGTGCTTACAGTACGAGACTGAGAACCAGGATCTCCAAGTTGTTCTTCTGGCTCTGCCATTGATTTGCTGTGTGCATTTAGAAAAATCATACATTTCTGTGCCTCAGTTTCCTCATCTGCAAAATAGAGATAGTTCTTACAAGTATCACCAGACCACTGAGGGGAAGAGGCCCAAGCTGTCAGATTTTATAAGCATTTTAAACCAATGAAGGTATGGAAGAGAGGTGTTGTCCGTTGTCATTGTTAAGTCAGTCATTGATCAAATTGCAAAGTGGTTACTTTGAGTTGAGCTAATAAAGCCATCCCAAGAGTGGGAGGTTGCAGCTGCTTAACTGTGCCCCATACCCTTATGGTGTGGTTCAGGCCAGGAACTGAATATTGCCCTGCACAACTGACACTTGAAAGGGCATTCAAGGAGGCCAAACACAACTGCCTTCATTGAAATTTAGCCAGGACATTATGCAGTCTTTAACAGCAGTCTAAATCTCTATTTTTATATCTCTGATAAAAAGAGCACCTAGAATTCTCCAGGTTTCTGTCATCATTAGTTGGCACATTGCTTCATTTTGAGAAGAAACAAGATTGCTTCTCACTCGCTGACTGTGCTTGGTGCAGTTCTAGAGTTTCACAAAGGTTCTCGAAAGCAAGCACCAGAAAAGTCTTACAGTGTCTGACATGACCATAATACAAAATAAATAGGCTAAAAATCAATGTTCCCCATTACTTTCTACTTTCTATGTTTTTTTGATGTTGTTGTTATTTTCATTGTTCATGAGGGATGGAAGTTTTAACTGTATGAGTAGTGGAGACTACTTAGAGAGAGTCCATTTTTGCCAAGCTTGCCAGACAGAGATGACTTTGCTGAGAATTTAATGAAATAAAGATTGGATCAAGATGTTAAAAATGATTACAGGAAGGAAGTTTCCTTGCAGGGTGCACTCTGGTGCTTCAGCATTGTGCAGGCAATAGCACAAACTAAAGCCCGAAAGCAACTTGGTGGCTTCTCTCATTAGCAGCAATGTCTGCCTCAGATCCACTCTGCTTAGCACTCTCCAGCTGTACAAGGTTATTGTGGCACTGATAATTTTCTGTGGCTTCTCAAAATTGTGGAGATATATTTCAACCCTAAAAAAAAAAATTATCTATCTATCTATCTATCTAGAACAGCTGATCTCACTGAAGAAGACTCTGGCATCTTCGTTACAAAGAGCTTTCACTGGTATTTCCTGATTCTCTAGCCAAAGAAATTATCACTAAATCCTTTTCTCTGGGAGGACGGAACAAAAATTATTTCTCACACTGGTTTGATGGGATATGTAGTTGAGATTAACAGGTCAAAGAGCTTTAGGAGTCCTATTTAGAGGACTGCCTAAAGAATATTCTATGTAACTAACTTAACTGCTCTCCAGATGGTCAAAACTGAAAAGGCCATCTGAGCAAAAATCAAGTTTTGGAAAGTGCCATGAGAAATTTTAGCCAGAGGATGTGGATTCTGCTTGTGCTGGCTTCAGTGGAAACAGACTCACTCTAAATATTAATTTTTCTTTTCTTTAAAACCCTTAATTTCTTACAAAGAAATGTCTGGAAATTCCATGTTGTTATTTTCAAAAGTGATGAGCTCAAATCACAAAATCTGGATCTGGATGCCTAGCAGTGCCAGAAGTTCAGGAGAGTTTGGACCGAGAAGGCTGGCTCAGGCAAGTGTTGAGTGTTTTCCCAGGATTTTCTGAAGGCCAATACAAGGGTTTCAAAGAGGAGAGAGGCATGTGCAACATGGCAGAGTTACAAAAAAACATCGCTTGGAATTTCCTGGGTTTTGCGAGATTAAAATTGTAAGTCTAATTAGTTTAAGGAAATTAGCTCTTTATAATTTTCATTTTGTATTGAAGAAGTAAGAAAAATTAAAAATAGAATGAGAATGGAAAAATTAATGGGTTTCAGTAATTAGTTAATCAGAAAATGCTCCTGTCTTAGTGTGGCTGCCCAACACATTAAAAAAGAAAAAAAGAGAAAAAAAGAAAAAAAAAGAGAAAAAAAGAGAAAAAAAAGAGAAAAAAAGTAACCATGACTTTCCTCATACTTTCCAAAACAATATAAGCTTCACCTCTGAGCTTGGAACAACTACTTGACATTTCAACTCAGCTCATTTTTTAGCGGTAAGCCACTGAAATTGGTGTTTAGGTTGAAACACCATCTCACCATAACATTAACACAGACTGAGTAAGTACATATATCCTGGCAAAAATAAACCAGGATTTGTTGCTCCTACTGGCCACATCACATTTACATGAGTTGCATGCACTAACGAAATGTTAAATGGAAGGGAAACCTCTTCTGAGAGCAGACCTTTTCACCAAGTGCTGAACTGGGGATCTCTGACATCTGAAAGCAGCAGGACAACTTATTACACTGTAGGAAAACACATTTCTCTTGACAGTGGTGATCCAGTCTGAGGCCTCACAAGCCACACACTGGTGCACTAAAGAGACATGTGTTAGACAAGCTGTTTTGTCCCTTGGCTATCACCCTCCCGAGCGCTGAACAGATCTGGATTGGGCTGGCTTAGAAAAAAAGTCAGATGAAAGCAGTGAAGTTAAGCCAAGTCAAAACACAACTTTGGTGCAATTCCACCAAGTCCAAGTTATGCTAACAAAACTTCAGCAGCAGCGAGCCTGTCCTTCTCTGCCCAGCCCAGAGCACCGCTTTCAGGCATTAGCTGCAGCACTTGGCTTTCAGCTCGCTGCACCTCTTTGCTATATTTATTTCGTGAGGTAGCTAAATACGTCTTTTATAATTATTTGGGCTTGAAACATCTCTGAAATGAAAGAATCTACTCTGCAGAGATGACGGTGAAGAAGTCTGAAGAGCATGGTTTTTTCCCTATAAATAAAGATGCTGAGCAACAATCCATTGAAATGGCCAAAAACTTGAAAGAAGCCTTTTAATTCCCACTTACATTGCTCTCAAACTTCAGCTTTATCATGGAGCTGTTTACTGATTGTCAAGTCAACTGAATTCATGGGTGGCTACCAGAATGAGCTGACAAATAAATACAATACCCACAGCTAGGACTGCTCAGAGCACTGGAGCACGAGTAGAGTACCAGGGAACATCATGTACCGGGCACGCAGAGCACACCATTCTTAAACATTTGTAATGCTCACTCCTAAACCAGATTTCTTCCAACAAAGTCTGTAATTGCTTCCTCAGGAGCATGAATGTACCTAAGCATGAAACGTTAAAGTAAAGCTGGTTTTAAGTTGGTCAAGGAAAACGGGAAAAGGAAAGAAGCCTGAAAATGTTGTCTCTGGTCAAAGAGTCTCCTACTCCTCATTGGGACAACTGGCAAAAACTAAATAAAAAGAAACAGTGTGCTGTTGAGAGTGAAGCAGACACTGGTATTTATCTGCAGGAACTGAAGGCATATACAAATAAAGTTTCAGGCTGCAGGAGTCATCTGAACTCAGCTCCAGCATCTCCACTAAAGCAAGTGCACCCTGCAGGCTCCAGAGGGATGCTGTGCTGTGCAAGCACACACTCTAGGGTGCCTGGTTTCCAACATTGCTTCAAAGGGACCACCCTAAATTCTGATGTTCTAGCTCTGTTTTTCATTACCTTTTCTCAGGAAAACCTGCACTGACTTCAGTGGGAGGTGTTTTAGATGAGAAGTAAGAAACACCACCAGCTAGCAGGGCAACCTCAATTCAGTTCAACGCACCTCCAGTACAGCTGAAATGCAGTTGTTTCTGGATTCTTAACAAAAAAACCTCTGGTATGTATTTGCCTCACTTACAAGATTGCTTTTGTACACTGGCCCAAGTATACACTGGAGAGGAAAGGCTAAAACGTATAGTTCTTCAGCTGTGTTAATAGGAATATCAGCCCAAAATGTATATAAATCACACTCCAAAATCTGTCCATACTTTCCCCCGGAGCGTGGCGATCGGCCCGCACACAGTCACAGCTGAGCAGCACAACTTGGGAGAAGGCTGGCCAAAGCATCTACCTCTGACAGAAAGTATCAGTAACTCCTTTGTGTCTCCACAGTGCAAACAGGATTTCGGCTTTGCTGATCATACCAAATTCGGACAAATAAAACACCAAGCTCCATAAAAATACAGCAGTAATTACAGAGGGAGCAAAGTTGTGTAAAAAGCTAATTTACTGGTTTGCTTGATAAAATATGTTACGATTCAGGTTGCAAAAAACTGAAGCAAATGAGCAAAAACCCGAACACTTTAAATTCCTCTGGAAAAACCTAAATCTCCTCCCTTCAAAACGTCTCATTTTGGAACGTGTTAAGGATTTTCCTTTCCCCCCACCCTTAAAAATCAATTCTTAACAATTCTCAACAGAAATCCTTAGTTCACAAAGAGAAATTAAAACAGTGCATAGGAAAGTATTAAAACAAAACATTACCTCTCTTTTGGAAAGACAGATCTTTTTCCTTGCAACGATTTAGTAAATTTGATTTCAATTCAGTGTTTCTGTTGACGTGACTTAGCATTTTCAGGCAAAAAAGTTGTGCAGTGGTGTTTGTCTAAATAACGTAATACTAAAGACGGGACAAACAGGGAAAAATATCATGTCCCTTAACTAAAATGTGACTCAGTGTCAGAAATGCTGTTGCCATAAGGCTACTTTGCTACACACCTCTAATTGTTAGCTGTTGCCTGGCTCCCCCCCATCCTATTATTAGGCACCAGAGTTCTGGTGCAGGAAACTTTTATGGGCGGCGTACACAAAGCGTGTCTGATTTCTACCTCGCACTTCATCCTCTCTTCCTTCACACAACGTTTCGTTTTCTTACAGCCTGAACTTCCCCCACTTGCTCACCTAAATGCAGAAAAGCCCAGCACAGGGATCGCTGCCTGACAGCTTCTCAAACTCCGTGTGGAGAAGGTGCCCAAGTGAAATAAGTAAATTAACAGAGGGAAGTTTGTGAAAGTGAAAGGAACGGCACGGAGCTGCAGGAGCGGCAGCAGGCAGCCCTGCACTCCTCCTGAGAACGACACAGGTGTGTCCCAACTTCACCCACTCAGGCAGGAGAGACAGGGACACACGCACGGGTATATACGGACGCACCGACAAGTGCCAGAAAGGGCACAGGAAGAAGTAAGAGAGAGAAATAAAGCCAAAAGGTGTTATTTATTTTTACAACTCGACAATGAACTTCAGTTTTGGCAGAGGATTAAAAACAGCCCTGGGAAATGATTAAGTTTTTTTTCTTTTTCTTTTCTATAAAGCTTCAGCACAAAAAGAGAGATTATAAAGGGGATACGCTCACACAGGCACACATAAAATAGGGGGGAACTAAGGAGAAGGAAATGAAAGGAAAAGAAAACAAACAGCCTCCTAACAGGCCCATACTGCTAACGGGAGTCCAAATAAAGAGTCATATGATATCTGATAGTGCAGGACACGTCGCCAGGAGCTGGAGCGGATTGCCTGCAGGAAGAAAGAGCCAGTGTGTTACTGCTCAAAGAGCTTTTCTTTCCCTTTTTTTTAAAATTTTTTTTTCCCTTCTCTCTCTTTTCTCCTGTACTGTGAATGTGTTACTCTCAGGTCAGGTCAGGAGTCCCCAAAAGACAGCTATCATCTTTCTTCCTACTTCTGGATGCAGTGACAGCCACTGGAAGATGCCTTCTAGTTGAGATTGAGGGGGCTAAATCTAGGTTTAAGCTCTGTTCTGACCTCTCTCTAATATCACCATCTCCAGGGCTGCAGATACAAAATTCTCACAAAAACCATGTTAGATTTAAAAAAAAAATAAAGAGGGAAAGGACAGGTTGGGTGGGGGGAGAAGAAAAAATATTCAGGCAGAAAAAACCCAAGACTGCTCATCCTATGGAAAACTTCAAAGGCCAAGTCCCATTTCTAGTCTCTTTTGCTTACTTTTCCTGTGGTTTTTTTTTCTTTTTTGGAGAGAGCAACAGAGGAAAGTCATAGAAAATATTCAGACCATGAAAAACACCAGGAGTTGGGAAAACTCTCTGGAGGAATGAGGAAAGCAAGGATTTTAAGTAAAAGAAAGGTATTTGTAATTTGCCAAAAGTTTTTCTATTTGTTATGGTGGTCCATCCCTCTCGGCCAAGCATTCCACATTAAACTGGGGAGCTCGCTAAGTACTTTTAGCTTGGCACCACTATTGCTTTTGTCCATGGAAAGGCAGAACACCTGGGTTGTGTGCAGCAAAGGAACCTGTACTCGGAGCGGGGGACTTCAGCCTGTGATGAGTCCCCAACTTCTGCTGGGAGATCTGTGCCTCCCGCAGCTCTGGAGAAGCAAGAGTCCCGGCTAATGAAGGTGGGGGGGTGCAAGCCCCCAGTCTAGATACTGGTATGAAAACAAAACTGTGTTTTAACTCGTGGTTTCGCTTGTCGTGGACAGTTTCCTGCAGTTCTGCAAGGGACGGGCTGTATCCTGCAGGATGCTTTGACACTATAGGGTACTGGGATTTCTAAAGCGGTACAAGCAGAGCCCAAGAATGGATTTTTTTTTCTCCCCTTCATCATATGAGGAGATGTAAATGGACTAATTCCCTGTGTACTCTTACACAATGCATAGGTGTTGCTTAAAAACAGTGTTACGATACACATGCGATACCTACGAAGCTGTGACACACAACCTCTTCTGAGGAAAGCCTGCAGCACGAAAATAAAAATCAAGGTATTGTAGTAGTAGTGCAGCCAGAAACAATCATCGTAACTCTGTAATAATTTGATCTAGTTTTGTGCATTGTGTGCTGATGATTTTTAGGGGGGATATAACATACAGTTTCCTCTCCTGTTTTCTGTACCTCTGCTATATGATGCTGTTCTTAGACTGGCAATTTGTCAAAGCCAGGAAAATATAAATCAATATAGGAAGGAAGGAAGAATTTGGCTAAAGAAAGCACTTCCTTAAGCTACTGAATTTGCAACAGTATATATTCTCAAACATCCTAACCACTGCACAGGAGATGCTGTAGAGAAGATATCCTGTGTGCTATATACTATATGCAATAAAATTCAAATCAAACATCTTCAATGTGTTGTGCTATTCCCTCCTATATTACATGTGCCTTTTTCACGTACAAATAGACAAAGAGTGTATCTATAAGAAACACATTCAGAAGAATAAAAATCTACAGTGCAAGAAAGTCTATCCTGAAACCCTCAATCTAGGGCTCGATTGAAGAACTAAACTCAGAAGGTGAAATGGAACTGTTTAAAAGAGGGTCCCACCGAACAGGAGGAACAAGCAAACAAACAAATAAACAAAAAAAATCCCTGAGCTCCGACTAATCATTTGAGCTGCCAATGAGAGGTGACTTTTAGACAGATGGTCAGGGAAAAGCTGGGTCCGTGGACACAGACGTTAGTGCCCCATCTGTATTTTAGGATCCTAGCTTCAACAAGCCATTACCAACTTTTTTTCTAAGTGACAGAAAGTGAAAGATTTCTGTTCCCACTAATTTGCTCCTTTTTTACCAAAACCACCCTATTTCTTTCTTTTTTTCCCCCCAGTAAAAATTTGTTGTTTGATTTTTTAAGTAAACAGAAACTGTTTGCAGTATAACTTTTATGCCAAAGGAAAAAAAAAATCTAGGTAAGTTGGCAAAATAGCAATTGGAATTTTAAGAGAGAGTTAAAAAAAGGGAGAAAAGAACGACATACCAAACTCACTTCTTCTTGTTCCCCTTCCATTCCTGTTCTTATTAATTCCAAATTATAATTTGGAGGTAAGGGAACTGCATTTCCTTTCAATCTATTTTGTTGCTGCCACACATTCTGTGCTTTGCTTCTCTCTCTTTCTTTTTAGGAGGGGGAAAAAAAATCCCTAATAAAAATAGAAAAACATATCTCAGGCGTTAAGCTCGCTCTCCCCCTTCCTTTGTAAAGAACTCTTTGTTCTCTAGTGAAAATGCTGAAAAAAATCCCCGGGCTCCCTGAAACAAGTGCAAAACACTTAGAGGCTTTTGGGCTGGCGAGGAGCCAGAAACCCTCCCGCTGTCTGGTTAGGAAGAGAGGAAAGAGAGAGAGAGGAGAGAGAGGGAAAAAATTGGAGCTTCCTTTAATAGATATAGGAAGCAGGTCCTTTTTTTCCCCCCCCCTTTTTTCCTTTTTTTTTTCAAAACTGGCGGCCAAGCGTTAAGTAACTCCCTGTCTAAATCCACCTGCTGGAAATGAACTTGGGTAACCCCCCCCAGGGGTGCACAAAGAGGAGACACAGTAACACACTCCCGGCTCTTCTCCCAGCCGCCCCCTCCCCGCTGCCCTGCTTCCATTCTCCCTGCTCCCAGCACACAAATGCCCACAGCTCGCACTCCCCCTGCCACCACCAACCACCGTACCAAAATAAACGCTCGCTCCATCTCCTTAAAGAGCAGAGACGGCTGGGGGGGGAAGGGGGGGGAGAGAGAAGAAGGGAAGAAAAAAACCAAAACAACAAACAACCAAAAAAAAAAAAACCGGGGGGGGGGAAGCGCTTTTTTCCATCTCGGTTGCGACAGTGATAAGGGGTAGGGAACATCTCATACCTGGTGTGAATGCTAATCAGCCAGGAGTTCTCCTTTTTTCCCAAGACAGGGAACTGTTTCCTTCCAAATTTATTAGAACCTCCTCCACTGCCTCTTTGAAAAACCTTCTTTGTCACCCTCTTCCCAAGTCCTGATACTTCTTTAAAAAAAAAAAAAAATGGCTTCGGAGCTCCTTCTATTCTTGATATTGATTCTCTCTCTCTCTCTCTCTCTCTCTCTCTCTCTTTCTCCCTCTCTCTTTCTCTCCCCCCCACCCCTCCTCCTTTCTCCTGTCTCTGTCTCTTCTGAGTGGTCTATTGATAAGTCCCTAGAGGCACTGGGTCAGCCTGCCCGTAGGAAACCAGACACAATGCACAAATCTCCGAGTGCCATTCTGCCATCAGCAAGCAGACCACGTTTAGGAGAGAGGAAAAAAAACACACACACACACACACACAGTAGAGCAAAAGACAGAGAGAGAGAGAGAGAGAGAGAGAGGGAGAGTGTGAGAAAAAGACTGATTGGAACAGGAGGGAGGGAGGGAGGGAGGGAGCGAGAGAGCGAGGGAGAGAGAGCGACACTGCCAGTCAGGTTAATCATCCCTACTTTAATTAGCTGTTCGGCTTAGACATAAAACAATTGAATTTGAATGATCTGTCAGTGGGCTCGGCTGAACCAAAGGGGAAATGCGAATATTACAAAAAAGACTGTTGGTGTATTCAGATAAGCTCGCAGGGAAAATCCTCAAAGGATAACTATTAAAACTTACCACCAAACAAAAAGTAAGATTCAAATGGCATTATATAGAGGCCATCTCCAAAAAGCTGGGAGATCCCTTCCCTCTCTTTTTCACACATCACTGCAGCTTTTGCTGAAATAAACACCTGCACCTTCCCACAGTCTTCAAAGACTACCTGTCCTGCGGGGTGGGGAAGGGAGTGTAGGTTTGCCTGCTACCTCGACTTGCTTAAAGCAAGACCATGCTGCCCTTCAGTCAAATTTTCCTGATGGATCACTGGAATGTTATGATTCTGGAACTACACAAGCTCCGGGAGCACATCTTTGCCATGCATGTCTGCACAAACACAGACAAATCGAGCACTGGCAGGGCACAGACGGAGATGTTGTGAAAAGGCTGGGTATTGGGGTAAGAAAAGTCTCAGGCACCAAGGAGGTGGAGAAATGATCCCCTCAAATAGGTGGCAAAGGAATCTATTTCTTCCACCCTGGGCTGCAAAATGAAGGACAGTTCAAATGGATGGTTCCTGGCGATACCCTGCGCGTTGCAGCGCTGTGTAGCAGGCAAGGCAGAGATTTATGACACTTGTGCAAAGTCTGCTTCTAAAAAGGTGTGGGACAGTCGGCCTCTGCCCTTGAGAAGGAAGGCAGCAGATAACACCCTGCTCTGAGAGGGAGCTGTCAGCATGTTTAGCCCCTGGACATCACACCCCTGCCCTGCTAGAACTTTCCCTTGTCAGATCCAAGGGACCTGCTTTGGGTTTCAGGACACTGAATGTCCCCTCATCAAGGGCTCAGATGTCCCCTCCTGAGCAAACAGCACCAAGGGATATGTTTGAATTTATTGTGCAAGGCAGGTATATTCTCTGTGTTTTAAATACATTTGCTGTATTTCGTACAGGGCTGCAGCTACAACAGCAAATCCATAATTCCTGATCAGCTCCATGAACATCTGCTGTATATAAACTTTTAAATGGGTATGACTAACCTGCCAGTGCCACTCAAAAGCATGGGAAGAAAGTAGAGAAGGGACTCACAATGCAGCTGACTGCTGGCCTTCCAGAGGGAGTGCTGGGATTCTCCCCTCACTCTGTATTTTGGGTACAAAATGCTTAAGGAAGGAAGAAACAAAAGACTGAAGTTCTATCAACTTGTCTACATTAATTTCATCATCTTTTGGACATACATCTCCAGGCAAATCTGGCTCCACGTTTTATGTGTTTTGCTTATAATGGAGAGCTGATGGGAGACGTCACTATTATTCATTCCTTCTATCAACTTCTGCTATGGGAAAAGGCCCTTTTCCACCTTTTAAAATGTTCCACGCTGGGTGGCTGTGTCCCACTTGCCTACCAGCCCCATAGGGGCCCACTGACTCAGCACGGTTTACAGAAGACCCAAACAGTCAATGGGAGAGGGATGCACTGCAGCAGCAAAAGGGATATTTGGTTTAATGAGGTTATTTATGAGTTCTCTCCTCAGCCTCCCTGAAACATGAATTGCTTATATTTGGAATATTATAGAAGGTAAGATGTTCCAAAGAACAGAAAAGGAGAGAAATACAGTACCATCAAAGGCCTCAACTCCTTTTCAGATGATATTTTGTGGAGCACAGTGACACAGACAAGTCTCTTTCCTGGGTCAGTACCAAAGTAATAACCCAGCAGAGTGCAAAACAGCTCTGGGCTACGTTTCTAATATGCAGAGGACCTGACCACCTTATGCAGGGATTCAGTGATGAAAGAGTGCAGTCCTGTAATTACAAGCTGTGGTAATGGTACCACGGGGCCTTCCCTAAGGTTGCATAGACAACATTAGCTGTGGCATTTCCTAACTTTTAAGTGTTTGACTTAGTAACATTAACATCACAGTAATGCATTTTCAGTATAATTTCTCAAGGTTTTCTTTAAAAGTCAGCTCGGAAGCAGTTTCACGTTGCTGCGGGGCCGAGGCGGGCGAGCACCTGTGGAGCTGTAATACAGGACTCCACCACTTCAGCTGGCAGCGCCAGCAGCAGCTCCAGTAAAACAGAGCTCATGGGGGGATCAACCACTGGAAGACTGTGAGGAGAATTCATCCAGTGATTTGACACTGTCTTCCTGACAAAGAAATCACCAAGAGACAGGAGCCCGAAGCTCACCTTCAAGGAGGAGAGCAAAGCACTCTGCCGCGGGAAGAGACACTCTGGACCCTGGCTCCCAAAACCCGCACATCTGCTGCTCTCGGATTTGCTTCCATTCAGTTGACTCGATGGACTGCCACTCCTCCTGTTTTGTAGCTTACTTTCTCTCACGTTATATCTCCCTCCCTACACTACTCCTTGTCACAGTCTGTCCCTCATCCCATTGCACTAAAAGAGGCATTCCCTCAAACACTTCTTCCCCTCTGCTCTATCCCAGGCATGAACAGACTCTGAGCACAGAGGAAAGCAAACTGCTTAGCATGGTAAATTAGGCCACGTGGTGTTTCAGGCTGCCTTAACTAGACCACTCCTTGCAAGACTGTTTAAAACTAACTCGGGTATCATAATTTGCAATCCACAGTGTAGACATATCAAAATGTCCTTGTTCTCATTTCCACTGCTTGCTGCCATAGCAACCCCTGGTCAAAAGGAAATTTCCATTGATATCGGAAGGAGCAGCATTTCACCCAGGTGAGTTTTTTACTGTGTGGCACATACTTTATTAGCATATATTCCTGATACGGGGATCCCCAAATCTCCTATAACACTTAATGTAGAAAACAGTTCTGTTAAGTCCTGCTCTCAGCTGATCCCCTTCTACTTGAAGCTACTGAAGTCAAGGACCTCCTGCTTTCTACCTGAATATCATCCAAGAGCTGACTTGGAGTCTAAATAAATGCAAAAGACCAGGAGGAGCTCCAGATAATGTACATCACCTTCCCCTCTTAAGATTTTTATCACAGATTTAAACTCAGATACGTGATGATGATCTCTAGCTTTGCATGGTACCCTCTTGCTTGCTCCTCCTTCATATAAATTATTGCATTTATCAGGAAGATTTAGCCAAAGAAGTTATAATTGAAAGCTCGGTCTGTCTGAGCAGTTGAATAAAGTTTGCTGCTTGCTGTGGGAAAGGCAATCAGTGCTGCAACAAGTTTTCAGACTCGTGTATGACAATGGTGCTATGGAATTGGAAGAGATCTTTATGAGAACTGTACCTGGATTTGTCATCAGCAAATAGCAGGACTTTTGAAAGGAAAAGCCACCAGAACTGCTCCTCGATTTCTGACTTCTACATGTATCACTTAATGCCAGCCAAATGCAGGACACAGAAATGGCAGAGTACTTATTCCTTTAATATATATAAAGTATTCTGCAATGCAACTTGTAGCACTCAGTACAGCTGACAAGAGCTGACATTAATGGAAAATCAACAGATCTGGGTGGCACAGAGAGGAACTTGGTTCCTCTGCAAAGAAGGAGCTCTGTCTATTTGAAAAAAAGGAATTTAACTATGTAATCTCAGGATGAGTTGTATAAATATATTCCTCTAGATTTATTGGCTTGTCTTCATAAACAGCTGTGAGTTTTTGCTTTTTGTTCAGAGATGTAAACCAGCACAGCATGTTGGAGAGGGTGAATACATGGTTATTATTCAGTACATAAGAAATTAGAGAAAGAGACTGGGAAGTCCACTTATTACAGAAATCAACTCCTTGCTTATCTTTTGGGAAAGCATCCTTCCTAACTTGCACCGCTGTGCTCAGTAGGCACCTTTGCATGCTAAAGAAAGAAAAGTACCATGCTTTGCTCTAGTTAATTTCTGTCATCTATGCCATTTGATTTTCTAGGGCAAAACAATCAAGTTTGTTCCTTACGCCACTGATTACCAGAATCAGCCCTCCCCACCCCTCACTTCCCCCAACCCTCCTCCTGCCCCAAACTATAACAAATGCCCAGGATTGGTTCATGTTTTTACCTACAATGTGCAGTTCCCAGTTTCCAAGCCAATTCCTTTCAGAGATTTGTTGACAACTGGGAAATGTAAAGGAAACATCAGAAGGTCTCTATATTTTTACTCTCTTAGACAATCCAAATATAATGGCCTATTTTGTGGGAGAGCCTCTCTAAAAAAAAAAAAAAGATAAAATCCTGCAAACTGATCTATGAGAGATATTTATTCTTTTGTTTGAGTGCATTACCACCACAGTAAGATGTGCTGAAAACTGAGCCATGCCCTCCTGGGCACCAGTGCAATCGCCTTGCCTTCACAGGAAAAGCAATAGTGCAGCCTAGGGGAACTCCATAAAACATCTGGTTGAGAAGACATGAGAAGAGCAGGATCCCTGCCTTTCTCCCTCCTCAGCTGCATTGGGTCAAAAAGTAAAATTTTGAAAGTGTGTTTTTACAAAAAATCTGATCACTGGTCAAAAAGCAGATAAATGAGGATGTGATTCTTGCAGGTAACATGTTTTCTGTACATTTATAAGGAAGTTTATTGTGAAGGCCCCCAAAGACTTTTAAACACTGAAAACATTAACTCTCTACCCTCTATCATGATCCATACTATTGTTATCAGTTGCATCTCTGCTCCAAAATGAAAATTATTTCAACAGCATCGTGTGTTATATTCACCCTATTCTGCTCTGTTCTATTATATTTTATTCTATGATTTTTGCAAGAAGATAAAGTATCTCAGGATGTCAGGAGGTTTAATTTTCTCTCATACCTTCATGGGTAGACAATTATAATTCTGATTTGAAGAACTTTAAAGCCGACTGCCCCACTTCTGTTCTAAACATTGACGGGAAACATGCTACATATCCCTCTTTCTAACTTTGGTGCTGTCACACAGTCACAAATCTCATTTCCTGCATTTGGAGGTGACAGCCATTGTGCCTCTGCTTCCAGCCTTTCTTATCTAGAGATGCCTTGTTTCAGGGGGCTTTTCCATAGGCTCAACGGCGAGGAAAAATTGTAATTATTCTCATATTCCTCATTCTAGACAAAAACCTTTGTAGGAACAACAACATTGCTTGCAGTCTGGGGAGCTGTACAGCCACAGCATGCCAAAAACATGAGATTGCCACCGAAATAACCCCACTGAGGGCTTTTGTTTTCTCTGTCCAACTATTAGTTTTGTCTCAGGGACAGCTGCAAAAGGGTCTCTATCTGCACACACCACTTCATCTCTTAGACTTAGATATAAATAGAGTGGGAAGCCAAAAACCCAGAGGAGGGCGTAGAGTTCTGACTCTTTGCTGCAGCAGATATAATCGTCCATCACGTCCTTCAGTTGGGTGAAGCCATGAGAGAAAAAGACACAGATAGGGTCCATTTCCACCTCCACTCCCTCCACAGACACAGCTGCAGCTTGCAGTGACTGGAACAAGACTGGCTCAGGAAATGAAGAGTAGAACATCACTCATTTTTCCTGCCTGTTTGCTCCTAATTATCTTGCAATACATCTCACTGGTAGTTTTATCATACAGAAAGACAGAAGGTCCTTCTGGTTACACCACATAATGACTACTTTTAAAATGGCTTGCTATTAGTTCCTGGGAAAGCCTCAGTCTCCTTCTCCCTCCCTCAAACTCACTGCCTCTCCTTCTGGGGTTACTGTTTAGTTTTTGGGGTTTTTTGGGGGAGATAGGATGTCAAGTCTCTGATAATGTATCCTGATAAAAGGAAAAGAAGGACAGCAGAGGTGGCTTTCCCTTTCTTTTGATGAGACCGTGGCCACACTGAAAGAAGCATCAACAATCTCAATAATTTAATTTTGGTTAACACAACACCTCTTACAGGCTTGAGCTATGCAACTCCTGTGTAGCCCTTAGTGCAAATCAACAGAGCCACTTTTACACTTGTCTTCCAATATTTCTCTCCAACCTCAGAGAAACAGAGAATTGCTAGAGGGCAATGAACTCTCATTTTGCCATTGACATTTCTGCAATCCATCTCCCTCAGTTGGGAGACCCTTTCACAGATCCGGAACCTCACCAGCATAAGGAAAAATTAGTATAATTAAGAATTAGACACAGGGTCTCTAAAATGGGAATCATAACAATGACTAACGTCACAAGAGTGTTTTCAGAATTAATTCATGTAAGTAAAGCTCTTACAAGATAAAAATATAGGAGCTGCCACATCAGATTAGACCACTGCTCCATCTAGTAGAACATCCCATGTGCAACAAACAGCAGCAATTTATGCAGGGTAGCAGAGCTGGGGTCCCCCCTCTGTGCAGGAACAGGGTTCAGTCTAAGAACAGTCAATGCTAGTCCTTGATAAAAGCATTATTTTATTATTTAGGCCCCTACAACTCATTGTCACTAAACCAAGTGGTCTTGCAGTTAAAGGAAGGAACCAGGCTCAGCAAGAGTCGGGTACAGTGACTGCACACCTGCACATTCATTCCTGTGCAGGACAGTTTCTGGTCAAGAGTTACCAATGACAGAACCTAAAATTATTCTAAAAATCTCAAGTTTCATAAAGAATTATTGAAAAAAATGGACAGGACGATCTAAGTACTTCTAAAATTGGTATGTAGGAAGATATATACATACATGTACACATGAACAAGCTGGTTAAAAAAATAACCTCATCCTCTCTGGCTCTACTTAGAGCAGGGTGAGGGTTGGACCCAGATGACTTTAGGAGGTTCTTTCTGATTTTTATTATTCCAGGATTCTATGAATCTATGATTTTCCATGGTGGAGCTCTGTCACTGAATGTGAAACAAATTGTGGTAAACATAATTTTCAAGGAAAATATTATCAGGGAAGTTTCTTGGGCTGAGCATAGAAAATCTAGTTCAAAGTGAAGAGGCTCCCATGCTCCCTCACCCACTAGAGAAAGCCTGTTCGTAGTATTTTAAAAGCTAGTTTCTTTATGAAAAAGTTTCATTCTCATACTCCAAAACTGCAAATATTTTCACTGTGGAACATTGCTGGCCAGCTCATCCATATGACTCTGCATTCTGCAAGTACCTCCAGATCTTACATCACTGCCAGCTTCAGTTGTGTCAAGGGCAATGACAATCTTTCTGTGATATTTCACTACCTCAGATGGTTTGACAACTTTATTTTAGTTCTTACAGGTTTTTCACTTTATGAAACAGCTTTATCTGAAAAGTAAATGGATGGGTTTAGATGAGTTTGTCTTAATTTAAGAGTTAGATTTTAAAATTTGGTTTTACTTTTGTATTAATCACGCAGTGTTTAATAGAAACAGTCTATACAAAGCAAAACCCTCCTGACAGACAGAGCCACAATATGTTTTTGTGTATGATTCTATTCTATTCTATTCTATTTTATTCTATTCTATTTTCTACTTCTGGACGGTGTAAGGAAAACCCAAACAAATTAGAAGATAATCTGTGAAAAAAGCAAATCCCTCATAACTGACCAAATCATAAATGAGTCTTACATTACTGGGACTGGATAAAGTACCATCAGTGCCAGATTATTACATAAGAATATGTTAGTAATGTAGCAGCAGTCTAGTCTTTTAAGATGTGAAAGAGCGTTATCTGACCTCTCTGCAAAGTTCAGGAAGAGGAGCCATATGTCCAAATAATCATTTTCTTGCTGGTGTTTAACATGTCAGTTTTTTCAAGGGGCCTATTTCAAGTTTAAAAAAAAAAAAAGGCGTGAAATGCATTTTGATTTTTTTTTCCTTTGGCAAAAGCAGCTCATTTTCAAGCTTGCAAGGAAACAAGAAAAACAAAATCAAATGTCAAGTAGATTTGCTCTTTGTTGTAATTAATACGCAAGCATTTGCTCGTAGATGGTCCTGAGCCTGAAAACAAGTAGTGCCAGTTGTGGTGCTATTAAAAGTGGTCCTCAGGGCTTCAAAGGGCCAAATGTCCAAGGAGTGAAAATCCCAGCTGCAACCAGTGGCCCTAGGCCAGTGTCCATCAGCTGAGGGTCTGAGCACAAAGAAAGGACAGCACGAAGCCTGACGGCTGAGCACTGAGGATGTGCCACGTGCTTGCAGCACTGGACCCTACGTGCGAGAAATCAACAAAGAAAGGCAGGGCAGACTTCTTCAGAGCAGGAGCAGGGGAATAACTACCTGAAAACAAGGAATTCCAAAGTCCCAAGCTGCAGACTATATGCATGCTCAGTTTCTGGCTGAGGAAGTTACGTGAAATTTCTCTTTGAGTCAGAGCAATGTAGTGGATAAAAAGGCCCTGTCTAGCCAGGGGGATTTCCTGAGGCCATCACAGACCAGCTCCACACGCTGTTAAGAGGCTCGTTTTCATGAGAGTTCTTGTTGCATTTATAACGCTGGCTCCAGGCCCCTAGAGCTTCAAGTGCCACATCACAGTGCTACAAGCCCAGTGCTGAATGCTTGGCACACGACCAGGCATCTTCCCTTCCCTTCCCTTCCCTTCCCTTCCCTTCCCTTCCCTTCCCTTCCCTTCCCTTCCCTTCCCTTCCCTTCCCTTCCCTTCCCTTCCCTTCCCGTCCCTTCCCTTCCCTTCCCTTCCCTTCCCTTCCCTTCCCTTCCCTTCCCTTCCCTTCCCTTCCCTTCCCTTCCCTTCCCTTCCCTTCCCTTCCCTTCCCTTCCCTTCCCTTCCCTCTCTCTGTCCCTCAAGTCAGCAGGTGGGGCTCCAGGGCTCCATCTTGTTTTGATTTGTGTGGGGAATTTTCTTCTCCAAGAAGAAAAAAGTGAAGACAAAATTTCCCATTGAATATTTGCTATTTTCCTTTCCCCCATGTTGTTCTGTGGAGGTGTTTGGAGATAGAGAGAAAAAAACCCCATGTTTTTTTTTCTTCCTCAACAAAGGGGCTTGGTATGTTTCCTGAAATAGGATACTGGAAGCACCACATCACTGAGGGCTACTGGCCTGAGATCTGCTCATCTTCACATCAGGGTGAATCAGTAGCAATTCCAGTGAGGTCACCAGGAGTGCTCTGGCAGGCTGCTCCCCTTGCCGGACGCGGGGTCAGCCCCGCTGAGCCAAACTCTTCCACAGGACCAGCCAGGGCCCATGCCCCGTGCCAGGTCACAGAATGGGTGTGAATGGATCCAGGGCAAGGGAAACACAAACCTCTACCAACTTTCCCTGTGAAATAATCATAAAAGTGCTGGAACTCAAATGCTGGAGGGAGGAATTAGGGGACAAAACCAGCACCAGCAAAAAACCCTACCAACGAAATTGTGTGATACTGGCCAGGATAAGAGAGAACCAGGGCAACACACACTACTTTGTTACTTGCTTTCCCACACACTGATGTCCAATGTGTAATTCTCTCCTATCATTTAGGTCACTGCTGGATTTAGCCCTTTGGGTTTGAACAATTAATTATTTTCAGTGATAGAACTATTCCATTTTCAAAATTGGTTTGAACAGTAGATTAGTTCTAGATTAAATAATTTAACTACAGATCAGTAGTAGGTGTTTGTTCTACATAAAGTTGGCATATCATTGAGCAGATATTACTTTTTAACGTTTCAATATACTTAATAATTTATAACACTACATCGTAAACTGGCTCAATAACCAGTTCAATCACCTTGGAACACTAGAGCCAACACCTCCAAACTTAATCTCTTCTCCAAAAAGCCTTGTTCAATCTTTTAAATGGTCAGCTACATGGAGAAAGGTAGGAATGTAACCACAAAGACTAAGAAAAGAAAGCTGTTTTACTCTGTGAGCATGAGCTCTCAGGTCGCTTGACTTTATACAAATACTATGCCTTGGTTTCTCCATCTCTACATAACAGCAGTACCTAATTAATTGCTATGAACACCTTGCAGTTATTTATGAAATGCTTTTCAGCAAACAACTTGATGCAGGTATTTCCAATGACTTCCCAAAAAATCTCTTGAAATGACCCTTAAATTCAAAGAACTATGTGCTTAGGCATTCTGTTAAATTGAGGTTCATCCCATGCCTCAGTTTCCCCTACAGCTAAGTGTTAAAAATATGACCTCCCTACTTCGCAGAAATCCAGGGAAAGCTAAGTCATTAACTTTCACTTAGCAAATGCAAATCCTTGGGCAGAAAGTCTTGGAGAATGCCTTAACATCAGATACTGTGGATAATTGAGGCAGAAGAGGCCCAGAGCTTACACCGTAAGAAGTTTTGGTGTTTATCATATCAGAAACAAAAGGATCTGAAGTCAGTTTTGCACAGAGCAGCAGCATTGGGGAGCCATGAGGATGACTTATGCTCCACTTTCAGAGGAGAGAGAAGGGCTTCAGGCTGCTCCCTCCCATGCCGTTTCTCATTCACAGTGAGAAGGGCAGGTTGCTTCTGCTCTACTGGAAACAGAGCACCACACAGATAACCTGCTTTCTGAAAGGAAATGCAGGAGTGAGAAGAAGAAGTGGATGGAGAAGGGATGAAGGAAGGGCATATTTTCAGTTTTCATTTTCAGGAGTGGCAAAACTCCTTTCCAGAAAAGAAGAATACTGGAGATATGTAAACTAAATGGGCTGCTCAAATGTCATATTTAAGTTCAACCAATCATATTATTAAGAGCCAGGAGTGATCAGTTGGGATTACAGAAGTGTGCAATTGGCCAGCTGCACTAAATATGGTCCTTACCTTCCTGCAGTGCTTAGGTGGGGACAATCCAAAAATCAAGGCATTGGAGGCTAAGTTGTGGTACAGAGCAGAGAAACTTGTCCTCCCTCTTGTTATTTTTATGAGGTCTGAAAGGCTGCAGACAGAGGACTCATCCCTGGAGAAGCCACAGTGTACATTATGGAAATAAACTGGAAGCACAGTTAAAGGTTAGCACGTCTTTTCCCCTCCAGTTACCATTGATATGAATGAAGCCCATTCTTGCACTGGCAAAAGGAAAGAAAAGACGAGTTAACGTCACCCTCCCTTCTCTAAATTCTCAGATTTGATGACTAACAGGCTACCATATTTCACTAGGAAAAAGGCCTGGTTTTTACTTAAAAGCCCCAAAAGTATACAGAGAAAGTAATTTTCAAGGTCAGAGGGCTGTTTTGACATTTAAGAAATACTAAAACAAAATTTGGCTTTTAGATTTGTAAACCTGAACTACTTCCTGACCTGAGAGACAATCTGCCAAATTTCTAGCTGACCCCAGGCTCTTCAGACTAAACTGGAATTATCAGATATATTGTGTTGTCTAGGTGCACACCTCTGATTTTAGAACGAAATTTTGATCAGAGCCTTTCTGAGACTCTTCATAGAAGTAACACTCAGCCCTTGTCACAGTAACCAAAGAGGCTTTCTTTAATAACCACTTTGGTAGAGTTTTTTGCTTACTATTGGAGAATTCAATTGCTTAATATACACTAATAAAAAAAAATAAGGGAAATAGAAACATTTCAGCACGCAGAAACCAAAACCCTCCTTTTATTTTACACCAAGTCTTTGATCCTCCCACCAATTCTGTTGCAATACAAACCAATTTCATTTAATGTTACATCTGACGAGCCAGACTTCTGTGAGATTGCAAAACTCTGCTAAATCCCTGGGCAAACTGTAAATGGGCTGAGGGGAAGGTTCACAAATTCACAAATAGCACGTACATGCAGCTGGACCACACAAACATAGGTAGCACAACCTTGCTGTGCCATCTGAACAAAACTTTGTGCACATATAATATCAAAGGGTCATACTGTTGCTTAAGATGTGCCAGAGACTGCATTGCTCCTTGCAGCCTCTTTCTCTCACAACCCATCCTGGCTGCCTCCCTGGCTCACGTGTGCAAAAGGGGCTGTAAAATAGTCATGTTATTTTAAATGGAGGGGCTGTACTTTCTGCTTTGCCTCTCACACCAAAACTGCCAAACCAATTTTGCTGTTTCAATTAGGCAAGAGAAATGAAACTTTTAATTGCATTTTCTCTCTATTTTTTCTTCAGTGACAGTCTGAAAACTTTCAGCCAAAACTGGCAACACCTTAAGATGCAGTCCTTCAAAGGCAGCTGAGCTGAAGAACAAAAACCTGATGGAGAGATTGGGAGTAAAGAGGATGCTGTGAAGTTTCTGCTGCTTCCTAAATATATCCCATACGCATCCATGCTATTTGAATGATGCCAGCTTTTGTATGGACTATAATGGGAAATACTTTCTAAGACTATTTACTACATTTGTTTCTCCTACTTCAATCATAGCTGAAATGTAATTGTAATAAATCTTCTGTTTTTTGGGGTTTTTTTTTGGTTTTTTTAAAGTTCTGTTCATAATAGCAGAAAAGCAGAGAATTTGTCAGCCTGCAACTCCGTTATATCCAACTGCCCTGGGCATTACAGGATGTAACTTTTTCTCTAGGAAAGGGATTTATCTTCAACAGACTACCCAACTTGCTGACTTGTGCCTTTTGGTAGTTCTTCTCCTCTTTTCTCTATGCAGTCATCTCAACATATCATCGTCTAGCCAGCAAATACTTAAAATTCATACAATCTGAAAGATGACTCAGAAAGCAAGAACTGATGAGTTCTGACAAAAAGACCCATGAACCTGGCACTTCCTGGTGCATAGGATATTCACACACAAGAAGAGATGTGCATATCAACACAGCTCAGCATTTGAATCTTTTTAGGTACAAGACTTGCAAAACACTTACACACAATAATGGAGGAGTTTTGGATCAGATAATTATTTGTGAAGCTGAGGAAGTGATACTGCTAGCAAAATGAGCAGAGTGTCATTTCCTTCTAATGCCCAGTTAAAGGCTGGCTTAGGCTGTGATTCTAATTTTGGCAGGAATACAAGGACAGCTTCTTGTGAGAACCACTGCAACACTAGACAGCTCAAAGTGGAAATGATAAAGGGAAAATAAAACTGAGGCCCTTTGTGAGCAAAATGGTCAATATATAGGGCACATAGCCAAAACTTTTGAAAAGCTGATGACACCTGCTTTTGCTGAGAGAATCTGTGGAGTTAGGTGCTCTCACCTGGATAAATCCAAGTTTTTCCTCACGTAAATTCAAAGTTTAGGAGCAGAGATTAAATCTAACTAAATCTAGGGCTACTGCAAATGTGCCTGCAAAGATTGCAATGTCTCATGATTACCATTTCTCAAGGAGCTCAGATCAACTGTGTTGAGAAAATAAAATTATGCCCCACTGAAAATATCAATACCAACTTCTTAATCTGAGGTTGCTACTGGAAATCTACATAATGCACAAGGCAGCACTGAATCTTTGCTCCCAGAATTGGTGATTCTGCCAAGTTAGAAAAGTGAAAGCCATAAAAGCCTGTTTAATTGGGAAAGTAAGACAATGGCACTGAACATTGACAAGGAGCGGGCTTGTTAGGTTAGAAAAGCATCTCTACAAAACCTCTGCTAATATCTGAACTTCAAGAGGAATGGTATTCTGGTGAACTGGGTCATGGTTGACACCATGAAGATGAAGCTGAGGTACAACAACAGGACATCAAGTGATTTCCCCACCATCAGAGGGAGTTTTACAGCTGGGGTTAAAGTGAAAAACTCATGTTCTTGGTCCTGTTAGCAAACCATAAGCTCATATTGCTTTTACTACAAACAGATTTCCCTTCACCATACTGTACTTTTCTTCTTGCTGACTGCTCAGTGTGACCATCCAAAAACACTCCTATTTGTGTTATTTTTCACACACACCACCCTGAAAAAAAATTCAGAATGAAAGTAGAGCAGTTTCCTCCAATACAGTTCAACATCCAAACTAAGCAGCAGTAAAATCATATTTATTCAGTGACTGAGGTTTCAAACAGTAAAGTGATTGTTAGAGAGTTATAGACTAAATCATGCACTGAAAAAGACCCCAGAAGAGGTTTCTGGTGACAGCTCTCTCACCTTGACAGTCCTCGAGAGCACAGGGGGAGAAGGAGGAGTGTATGCACACTTGATCTGGGGGTGATATTTGAATGTAGTCAAGCTTCATGATCACAGGAGCCAGAATTTAGCAGACTTTGCCTTTGGGAATGAAGTGTGGAGACAGAGAGAAGGGAACTGGGTACCTGAGACCAGCCCATTCCTGTGAGAGAGGCTCTTCACCTACAGGATGGGTGTGCCTGGAGCGGGAGTGAGAGGGAGAGAGAAGCCAGGAGCTCCCTGATGCCAAGTGTGCTCCCACACTGCCAAGCTGAGCAATCCAAAGGCACGGGTGCTAAATGTGGGCTTCTCTTTCTGTGCAGACTCTGGCAAACCCTCTACCTTTCTCTATGTCTTTGTTTTCCTGTTTGAATATGAGGTATTCCAATGAAATATAAATATTAATATTTGATTAGCGCTCAGCTACAAAGCTTAGTTCCTTAAAAGTCTAGTACAGATCTTTGAAATCCTTGAAAAACTATATAAATATGAATCCTTTTATTTTTATAGCATTACATTAACGACTGTACAGTGGAAGTTGATGAATTAAATAATCTCTGTCTATATTTGCTCATACCTTTGTGAAACTGTTACCTTTTCAGCTGCTATTTCTCATGCCTTGTCTCAATCCAGAAATGTCATTTTTGGTAAAGTTTTGCAAAAACCCATTCAGCTGCTTTTGAGTCATCCAAGTATGTAAAAAACAGTTTCCAGCTGTTAAGTTTTCCATAAGCCTTTTTTTCTCAAACATGCTTGTATAATTATAACACAGCTTTGTTTTAAAACATCAAACTTGACACGTACATAGTCCTGAAAGAGAAGTAGCAGCACTGACATGTTTGAAACCATTTGGTTTTGGAATAACAAGCTTTTTACCATATTAAAATATCTTTATTTTCTTAAATATTCTTCCAGACACCGAGCTACACTTCTCTAACTGTGGACAGCCAATTGTGTAAATTGCCAGTAAAAAAAGAAAAAAAAAATAAAGAAGATTAAAAAAGATACTATTCTTGCAATCTGTGACTGAGCTGTAGCAGGAGGACTAGGGGATGGTTTTAATTATTGCATATTTGCATTTTGGTATAGAACGGCATCAAATCAGACTGGAGGTGATTCCTCACTTATATTCTGCCTAGACAGAAATGCACTGACCTGATAGCAAGCAGTGAAGAATCAGCCATTTCACAGAATCACCTACCCAGGCTGGAAGGGGGCACAGTGGATCATCTGGTCCAACGTCCCTGATGAAGCAGGGTCATCCCAGAGCACAGGATTGTGTCCAGACAGTTCTTGAGTATCTCTGGGGAGGGAGACTCCACAACCTCTCTGGGCAATCTGTTCCAGTGCTCACTCACTGCACAGTAAAGAAGCTCTTCCCCACGTTCAGGTGGAATTTCCCATGCATCAGTTTCTGCCCATTGTCTCTTGTCCCATTGCTTGGCACCATTGAGAAGAGCCTGGGCTCATCCTCCTGACACCCTCCCTTCAGATACTGACAGACCTTGGTGAGATCCCCTCTCAGTCATCTCTTCTTGAGGCTGAACAGGCCCAGCTCCCTCAACCTTTCCACATAAGAGGGATGCTCCAGTCCACTAATCATCTTTCAATCCCACCTCATTTAACCTGGAATATTTCAGGTTCTGATGTTTTAGCAAAGTAAGTGTTGGTTTTGAGAATATTAATGGTGGCTGAAACAGCAGCTGTAGTCTGAGGGATTATTGGATTACATGGGTTTCACTCTCAGAACTGGTTTTTTATGCATATGCAGCTTTGTGCCTTGCATGAACCACTGGCCTCAGCATGAACTCTTCTATCAGACTGGGGGAATTCTTACTAAAGATGAAAAAATAGAGTCGCTACATGTGTAGGTATTTATATGGGGCTCAACTGTTGATTTGTTTAGACAACAAGAGACTCCATAGGTGTTTTTTATTCACAGTAAACAGCAGTATCTCCTGCTCCTGTCTTTCCTGGGACATATCCTCCTACCATGCAGGTGTGAGGCCACAGAAACCACTGATGTCAGTGACATGAGAGTGAATCTGAGAAGACAGCCTGACTCATCTGCAAGCAAAAGATACAACTCTGGCAAATGTTTGTGTGTGTGCATGCATACACTCTTCCTTACCTTATACTATTTGTGCTTCTATCAGCACACCTATAAATCAGTTGTATGTCCACTAATTGGGAGAGGTTTTCTGAATGTGTTTCAAGCCACATCAAACATGCAAGTGGCGCTCAACAAACAAATGTCACTGGAATACAATTACAGGGAAAAAACCTCAAGCAGCTCCTCTCCATTGCCCTGTCTGCCCTGTCTGCCTTGGAAAGCCCACAGCCAGGAACAGCAAGAGACTCTATTGTAAGCAAGGGGTAGAGGCAAGGTTGCTCTGGGAACCTTAACTCTAAATTTCCTGAGTTTAGGGAGTTTAACAGCTCAGTCATCACATCCATTAATGAACTTTTTTGTGCGTACAGAACATGGTCCAGGCAAGCGTATTGTTCCTCAAGGAAAAGATACAGTATTGGATAAATAGGTGTCCATACACATTTTGGCAGCTCTAAGCTACATCATTCAGTTCTAATCAAGGCTACTGGATTTTGAAAGCCACCAATTTAACAATGAAGTGGAAAAAGCCATACAAGAAGTCCAACAAACAAACTCCAAGTTACCCTGTATGCTCTACTATTCTGAGTTTCAGTGTTGAGACAAAAGAAGAGTAAGAGTTTGCCATTTGCTAGTTGCTAATAATCAAGAGAAGATCTGCCAGACACACTCTTTGAGGGCTCTGTCTGTCTGGACCAGGTAGATGCTGCAATACACAAAGAGAAATGCTTCACACACTGAGAAAGAAGGAGTGTTCATGGACAATGATGCAGCGTTCTTAATTAAGATTTTCATTACTGATACATACATTAAGGTTTTCTAAATGCAAGTGCCCAAGCACTCTAATGTGCAGGTAGATGTCTCTGATTCTATCTCTAGAAACCCTTTTGCACATCATTGCAAACATTCACCAGCCAAGGCTCAAAATCAGCCCACCTGCCCTTTGCTATAATGACAATGAAAAGTAAAAAATGATGTTTTACTTGTCTGCCAGATGAGAACTTAGCTTTGTGCAGTCATGAGAATGAACAGGCTTTTGCAAGGCTGTACTACAGCATATTGAAACTGATTCTGATCTCATTTACACCTGTTTGATGTTGATGTAACATCAGGAGCTTCAATAGCCTGAGTGTAGCAAATGTTGAAGGGAAAAAGAATGGAAAAGACTTGTAGGTAAATGGAAAATGGGATGAAACAAAACATGAGTTTGCCAAAGGTAGTTTGTAGTAGACTACCCTGATAACTTTCTTTGATAAGATAACTGATTATCCAGACAAAGGAAGTGCAGCAAATTTAATTTATCAGTAGAGCATTTGATACAGTATCACAAGGGAAATTATGAGTTTAGATCAAGATTTGCAAAAGGACTGTAAGGTGAGCAACTGCTTACCTGAAGGGGAGATTGAGCAGTGGTGACGAAAGAATTATTGGGCAAGCTGAAGGCTATATTTCCACAAGTGTTTAATTAAATAAAATAGCTTTTTCTATCTAATAAGATTTGGGTAGAGAAGGTAAATTTCTTTACAAGGCCTCTCAAAGGGAGGGGGCATAGATTAGGAAAAAGTAGGGGCATGCTTAACAGCTGTAAAAGGGTCAATCAACACCAATAAATTGCTCATTAACAATATTTAGTTCTCATTCACCTGTGATGTTCCAGTGTTATTTCTCTGTCTCAATTCTTTGGGAAGTTCAGAGATGCTACAACTCTCTCAGCAGTTTACTTGTACAGTTTAATTAAATATCTAGTTCAGTTTCATCCTTTTAAAATATTCTTATTCCCAGAACAGGATGCCCATTCATCTACAAAATCTGCTTGCTGAATGCCTTTGAATGCTGGACCCTGCCTCCCAAGAAAACGCTGCTGGAATAAGATGTGGAGGAGAAATACTTGGCGAACAGAAGCACTTACAAAAGCAGCGCTTCTCCCTGAACACACTACATGCTTTTCATGATCCAGTCAGGCTATGACACTGTGAATTCCTGCAACAGGAAAAACTGGGCTGCTCACTGGCAGAGTAGCAATACTGCACTGGCACAAGCCAGGATGAAAGGTGAAGACTTTGCCACAGAAGTCACAGTTGAAAGTATCAATGTGAGATTTAATTGCAGGCTCCACAATAAAAGATCTGCCAAACTATTTTCAACAAGTTAAGAAAAAACAGGATTTTTGACAATCTTCCCTGAGGCATGTCTCAGTCTGCAGGTATTTCAATGACTGAAATTGTTACCTTACCATTAAAGTTCACTGAAAGAGAAACTGCATTTTGGTTTTAACCTTCTGTGGCAGAATTTAAGTACTTAACGTCATGACTGGACCATGTTAAGCATGCACAGACATTCACACAATAAATTTGCCCTAAACACCAAAACGTGAAAGATTTTTTAAATGCAAAAATTGAAAACCAGTATCTGAAAACCTTCAGAGCTGGTTATATGCTGATCACACACAGAAGTACTCCTTCACAACCTTCAGTGCATATTTCAGAGCATCCAGAATGTTGCACATTATTTTTTGTCTTTTATGTAAAAGTGGATTTACTGCAAAAAGTGAAAAGCAATTAATCCTTTTACAGACATCCAGGATCAGTGAACATGGATAAATATGAAATTTAAATACACACCCAGATCCAAATGTTGCAACTGATCCTTACTTTGGTGTTGGGTGAAGCACGAATACTTCTAAATTGCATGCTATTTGAAGTTGGGATTTCAATTTTGTCCCTGAAAATTCAAGATGTTTAGAGTATGCTTAAGAAGCTAAAACATTAGAAAACAGCATTCAGAAAAACTGATACAGTCATTCTATTAAACTTAAAACTCAGTACGATGGAATCGGAGAGAGTAAGATCTATTCAAATCCAAAAGCATTTGCTTTTGGTGGTGCACAAAAATCTAATATTTTGGGCATGCAAACACATGAAATGAAAATATTACCTGGGGGGCTGAATTTGTGAGCTATATGCAGCATGATATTATCCAAAATGATGGAAAGCTTCAGCAGTGAACAAGAACTTCAGAGGGAAGAATCATTATTTCTCAATACACTGTGATCTTTTATGTCTAAGAGTTCCCATACCCACCAAAAAGGAAAACAGCCTTCATGAAGCATGGCCTGAAGACTGCTCACATGTGTTTTGACATGTGCACCTGTGTAATGGCACACAAATGAGCTGCATGGCAGATGATTTGCTTCTTTTTTAAGTGGGAGTGGCAGAGAGGAAAAGGAGATGGAGGAGATCCTCTTCCAAGATCATTTTCCATTGTGGTGCCTCACACAGGACATTCAGCACGAACACGGGCACATGGGCAGGCATTTAAACCTCCCTGAGTATTCATATCTTGGTGCCAGTTTCAGTAGACAAATCTACGATGTCTAGATCAAAACGTGACTTTTGGGAAGCCTCCTATTTCAAGATGATGTAGTTTAACATAATCACTCCTCCAGCACAACTTGTTCTTGGTACCATTTTTACCTTATTTCTGGTGTATACATTAGATGGAGGCAGATGCAAGTTGATGCTAAAGCAGGGTGCACCAAAGAGGATTTCTGCACAGGGAGAAGGACTCACAATAAAGCTCAGAGAAGAAAAAGACATTTGGTGATACAGCTGTAGAATAGCAGTGTGCTTGCCAAAGTCGGAAGATAATTTACCATAACTACAAAGGGAGTATTCTGAAAAACTCTGCCACACTCTGTAGTTGTTACCATTTTGCACAGTGACATTTTGCACACCTAGCAAACTGGTCTATCTTAATATTTTGATGGTTGGTGTTCAAACTGCTGTAGAAAATGCTGCTACTGCTTTGGAAAGGTGGTCTTTTCCATCCAAATATAATAAATTATGCCAGTGTGGGGTAAAAGTGCATTGAACAACTCAATTTTCTCTCTGTCTCCTTCTTTTTTCAAGCTAAATCTAGAATATTATGTTCCTACAACTGTTTAGTTAAAGTCCACTTTTTTCTGTTGTACTCTGTAATATTTCAAAAAAAGCTAACACTCAATACATTATATTGCACTAAGTAAATGAAAAATAACTCAGAACAAAGAGATTGCTAGTGTGCATAATGGCAGAAAGGTGTGACATTTTCAGCTGTCATGCTGGCCAATCTTAAGTTCAATCTCATCCAGCACCAGTGGATGTATTGTAGGTACTGCAATTAGAAAGCAGGTTGCACACATGCCTCTATTGTAATCCACACATCAACTTCACAGCTATGCGCAGCCTTTATTGCTTGCTAAACAATTTGAGTGTCAACACTTAAACTAATGCTTGAATGAAAAGTTGGGACCAAATTTTGCCCCTTTTTGTGAATCTGGCTGTGTCTTGAGTTTTCTGGATATTTGGTCTATTTTTATGACAGATGTTTTAAAACAAACCTGTGAACTTTGACAGATTTATTTTAAATAATGAGGGTTTTCTACCATGCACAACTATTGCTTAAGCCTATTTGATGGCTATGTCTTCAGATAAAGAATAAAGCTTAAAATTGTGGCACTTGCTCAAGAACATCCATCCCAAGGTGTACTCTGTTATAAAGTTTCATTTCTATAAACATACCAGAGTAGAATTTCAGCTCTGCTTCCATTTTGAGGCTGTTTCACCGTTTCTCTCATTTGCCTCTGCCCATATTGTTTTCTTTTTTGGAACATTCCCATCCTTCAGGAGACACATAATAGCTGGGGAAAAAATTTCCTTTCCTGTCTCAGATTGCTGTTTAGGTGACCATTCCCTTCCCTAAACCTCCTTATTTTCAGAAGCAGATCAACAGATTCTTCTGGATAATTTGCATGTCTATTTATTACATTAATTATGATAATTCTTGAAAAATGCTAACTCTTGAAAGCTGTTGTAAACATAAGGCTTATTACATGTAGACGTTTTTGGCATTTTGCAAATGTTCATTTCTGATTCATGAATAAGCTTGACCTAGAGGTTATTATCCTCTTCTCAAGTAAGGGAGAGCTTCCCAAGAAACCTGAGAAAAGATGCCTCCTCCCTGTTCCTGATGTAGCAATCACTGCTGCTGTTCCTCATCTGCAAAACAACACTAAGCACACAACCAGATAAAGGGATTCAGAGGGTGCTAATTAGTTGCTATTTCATGATTATGGTTCAGAGTGGTAACAGATGACAGTTTGGTGGTGAACAAGTACCAAAGCAGGGACATATACATGGATATCAAAGACTATTCGAGCATCATCACGTCTGATAAAGTGAGTAAGTATTCTCAGAAACTGGCTACTGGCAGGCTGGAATACTGCTAGGTGTCTTTTGACATACAAATCACTGACCATATGATGGATGGTTCTCATAACTATGATGAGATCAGTAAGATGCCTCTCAGCTTCCCTTAGGTCATCATTACTTGACCAAATACGTCTTCATGAAGCTGAGGAATAAATGGCACTTTTTTGCACTTTTCCCCTTCTTTACTTTTCCTTTTTTTCCCCCCTTTTTTAAACTAGGATGTCAGGTAACAAGAATTAGAATCAGTGCTCAATCTGATAGGAACGATGCTGGAGCTCAGTACAACCTGGTTACATCAGAAATTTATTTAAACAAGATGGACAGATATCCATGGAATTAAGTCCTGCAACTTCCTTGTACCTGGATGGCTTTGGTGCATTTCTGACTTGCACTTACCAATGCTAACAGTGGACAACTTTTCAATATTGTATGGGTTCCAACTGAACAGGCAGTGCTCTGGAAGTTAAAGAAGTGTCCCATTGTAGATCTTTATCCTAGTGTAAGTATCTGTCCTACTGTAAAGCACCTTAGCAATGTTGATACTGCTACAGGCTGGTTGGAAGACTTCTTCCATGGAAAGAATGATTTTGACAAAGAATACACCTCAAATGCTGTCTCTCGAAGTCCTGAGGACATTCAAGGGGAGCACTTTTTCTGTCACCCAAAAGAACCCAGACCATCAATGGCCTGAAGGACCTGCCTTCCAGAAAGAAAGGAGAGAGCCAGTACAGAACAAGACATGCCTGAAATACAGTAGGGCACCTATAGAGCTTGCTAATTTAGGAATGGAGGAGCACCAAGAAGCCCTCCTTGGCTGTGGAATAAGCCTGACCTAGAGAAGCAAGAGAGCACATGATTCTAATCCTACATGTCAAGAAATAAAGGCAGACAGATGGAAAACAACTAATGCATGGTCACACAGCAAAGCACTGTCAAAGAGGGAATTCAGCTTCAGGTTTCCACATGCCTACCTACCACGAAGACAGCTTGCTGCTTCCACCTAAACTGCCCTGCCCTGCAGAGGTAGAACAATGTTAAACTTTGTTCAAATGTTGAAGGCACACGGTGTCTGCCACAGACATAAATGGGTTTGCCAGTGCTGCGGGAAGTGTTAACACAAGCGGTGTTAACGCTTCCCGTCCCTGAGTATCATTAATGCTTTTTATTGATATTATGAAGTTCTGCAACAAAAGTAATAGGATTTGTCAGGGGCCATTATAAACTGCCCCTGCTGGATAAATACATAATACATGATGGCAAAGGTCCGGTGGGCCTTTAATCAATTGCCTTTCTGAGTCCAATAAATGTCACATTAGACATAAGCCATGCTGCATTCTGTGGGCGCCTCTGCTCCCCTCATCTCATGGGCCTGACACCGCCACGGGCAGCTATGGACACGCACAGGCTCCTACTTATTTGTAGCAAATATATCAGAGGCAAACTGGAGCAGCATGCTGTAAATTACAGATTTGGGACACCTTATAATGAAAGGCAAGGGAGAAGGGGAAGAAATATGGGGACACCATAGGCATGATAGGTCAACTCAAATATGTCGCCTTGGGAGCTGGCATTGTCACACCACCTTTTGCAGCCACTGCAGCAAATCTCATCTTTCTGCCCACAGGGCGGGGGAGAAGGCACTGTGCCATTTCCTTCTGCACTGCAAAACTAGTGGGTCAACTTTAAATGTTAAAGCCACATATTTTAGGTCTAGTATCAGGAAAAGAAAGCACTTTTGTGGCTTCAGCAAGCACCTTGGAAAAATTATGAATGCCCATTTGCACTTTTGCATCCCTTTAAAGAAATTCCAACAATCAAAACGCATCTCGAACATAAACTTACAGATTTGCAGGTTTAATTCCTCTCCCAAATATGAAAGAGCTATTTCTCTTACAGTGCTGTTTTTTTAAAAATTCCAGGCAGCACTTTTAACAGTCATCTACTTTTCTCTCTGAACAGGTAAGAGACATGAATTTAAATTGCAAAGTGGAGATCTGAAGTAACACAAAGTCCAGGTATATTTGGATGTGGAGTTCCAAACCTAAATTTAAAAGTCCTCATTATTTTTGGCATTCACTAAATAGCTTCAGATTGGACATCCCAAAACAGTGGCTTAAAATGCTGGTGGACATTTGGAAAACTTTGGTCTGTCTTTACTTAACTATAGTAAATATTATGAAGTGGTAGTGCTATATTTCCCATTATATTTCAACAAGAAGAGTCATTGTTTCAAAAGCACTAGATTTCACTGCCAATATGTATGAAGGAATCCCAGAAAAATGTGAGTTTTTGTTCCAAATGCGCAAAAGCATCATGTGGCAGAACCTGACAAAATTAAAACTCAAATGATAACAAACAAACACTCCCAAAAGCTCCATCCCTTATTCCCCCAAAAAGGAAAAAAACAAAACTTAAACCATGACAAAATTAATTCTTCCTGTTCTGGGTCTTGAAAACACAATTATCTGGATAAATATAGTATTTTCTTCAGTTTAAAAGGTCAGCGAATCACCAACCTACATAGCAGCAGCCAAACTCAAATGGAAGCAACAAGGTGAGAAAAGAGCTCTGCATAACACCTTCCAAAGAAATCACTGACAGATTTCTAATCCTGATACTGTTGGATTAATAAGAATATAGCACATTTAATCTCAGATAAGAAGACCAGGTCAGAGAACATCCAGGACTGGGTAAGGAAGGGTCCCACACCACAGGGTCAAACTTCAGCACAGACAGGTTGCAATGCCAGTTGACTGTTTTCTGTACTTGCTTTGCACTTGCACAGCATGGAATACTTCATATTTCACTCTGAACTAGAGCACAACAGCATAATGTCCATCAGAACATGTACATCTCCACATATAAACAGAAATCTTCCATATTGTCATCCAGAAATGCACATATAAATTCCAGATCAATCAACCACATCATGTCACTGAACTAAAACCTGACTCCCATAAGGTGACATTGCATTAAAATATTGGACTGTATTAGAATAAAAATTCAGTATTGAGTCCTGTGGCCATGGGAAGCAACAGAGGCCCTGGGCTGACATTGATGGAACTTGAAGAAAAGGCACAACTCATATCAATGAAAAGTATAAAATGTTATAAATACTTACACAAGAGACAGGGAAAGGTTCCTCCAAAGAAAGGCCACAAACTGATTGGGAGTGATCTGAGAAGAAAGGAGAGAAAGAAAAAATGAAATCAAATTGTTAATAAACACACTAAATGATACCAATTTAATAATATAGAACAGGGATCAAGGACACTTACAGATGGCAGCAATTCCCACAGGAGAGGAAAAAAAAAAGTTTTAAATACACAACCAAAATCTTGAAAGTTTTGAAACTATCTGACCCCAGAACTATGTAGCTGAGAAAATTGGTAATGGCTGAGGAGCCTTTCAGTCCTGGGATAATTCCAGGCCAGCAGAGAGTAAATATCCTCTGGTGACTGTTCAGCAGTCTCCGTGAAATAGGCTTGTGGCTTCTATGGACAAATGCTCTTATCACAAAAACACTGCCAGATTTGAACGGCATCCTTCTTAGCAGTCATGCCAGATGATACAGGACTCTGAAACAGAACTTGCCTTCTTGATCCTGACCTTCACAGAAGAGGGGTTAGGCTTATTATTAGGGCTGAGAATGCTTACATTACAGCTGATAGCTGCACAGAAAAATTGTGTTGTCTTAGTTCCTTCTGTCAACACAGTATCTCTTGGATTTGATTGATTTGTTACCCTGAGACCCCTAAGAAAAAAACGACTGCATGAAAGTGGAATGGCTAAAGGTTTGCAAACTTCCGGTGGGCTACAGGTCTACTACGGAGTATCTAAGCTTTATTGACAACATATTTATTTCCATATTTATTTCCAAAACATATTAACCTGGGATGAAGCAATAAACAAAATTAATCAAAGCCTGATGCTCTGAATTGTAACAAGAAGACACACTCCTGTTGGACACAGAAAACAAAGGCAGATGCTCCCCAAATGTTCAAAGTTACAAATCAGCCCTTCCCTTCGCCAAGCTGAAAAAAATTTGGGTAGTCAGGCCAGACAGTGCCTCTAGAAGATTGTTATTAGGGGACCAGGAGCACAGTGGAGAACGACCACGGGTTCCATGTGGTGCACTCCAGCACTTAAGACATGGCCCTCAACTTCTGCTTCCTGTCTAGTTACAGGGAGAGATTAGCTCTGCCATTCCTCAAAGCAATTAAACTAACTCTGAGTGGAGAGAGTGAAGGAAAAGAGAGGAGCTGTCACAGGAGAGAGAGAGGGAAGGCAGGCAGAAAATCTGTTCAGAGTTGTAGCTACTATTTGTGGGAATTATGGTCCTGGTAGAGGAGAGTGTTAGAGAAAACATGTGTACAAATCTAGTGGTTGGTTTGCAAGGGAGGTAGAGGAAATACAGCAATGAGCAGAGACAATCCTAAAATCTGCAGGGCAGGAAACAAGATGCTTATAGCATCCTTTGGGCAGGCCACCCACAGAGGCCCTTTTAACAGCAAATTTCTCTTTAAAGGAGCTGACTGCTCCCATATGTAAGGAAGATTTGCATGAGACAGAAGACAGGATAGATTCTGCCCAGACTGAAAAGCTGAAATGACATAAAATGAAAGGAAGGGCAAGATCAAGCTGGTGGAGAGAAGGTCACTATCTTGCTTTCAAGAATCCATTATTCTAGTGAACTGTAACAGGGAAGTTCTTCTGGTAGAGAAAAGTCTCCTTTCCTAAGCACGTACTCCTTATTTTCCTTTTACATTTCTCCTGAAGACTTAACCAAGAAAGTCTATGGACTCATCTGTAATAGATGATAGTGAAGCGCTGCTAGGGGCTGGTAGTTGGGTAGTATTTCTTTCAGAGTTTTGGGCAGATGGGACAGTGAGCTGCAAACCAGAGAAGAACCTGAGACAAGAGGTCTGAGCCAAAGAATGTGCCTTGGAGTCCCAGAGTTTGAAAAAGAAAAAAAAAAGGAAAGAAAAAGGAAAAAAAAAAGTGGGAGGCATCCAGTATGAGAAAAAAAAAAACAAAACACAGAATGGAAAATTTCAGGCTGAGGTTAGAGTTTGGCTCTGTTATAAGCAACATAAAACAAGGTCTCTTAAGGGAAAGCATCAAGCAATTTTGACAACATGGATGCCAAAGAGTTCTACAAATTATGGCCTAAGATTCTGGAGGTGCTGAGTAATGGCTTACATCAACATTATCAACAAATTTGCTCTAAGAAATGAACAAGATTGTCCTGCCTAATTAAAACTGTAGGGTAATTTTAGACAGGCACAATATACTAGACGCTGCGAATTAGAATCTAGCAAAATCACCAGAACTGAAACACTGTATTTTTTCAAATGATTGCAACTGGTCTGGACACTTGATTACCAGTTTTGCTCAAAAGAAAATATATGAAAACAAAACTTTCCCTGTAAAGAACTGGAAAAACAAGATGTGTCTGAGGAAGCTATGATTCATTCCAGGTTAGATAACTGCAGAACACGTATGCGGGAGAGAAATGGGCCAAATCCTGTTCTCACTGCCCTGTGCAATCATGCTGACTTAATTGAAACCATGAGCAGAACCTGAACCATTAAAATGCTGGGGTGAAACATCTTATCATACGGCACTGTTGGTCACTAGAGACATTTAACCTAATTATATTAGATTAAGACAGCAGATTTCTTCAAGATATATTATTATATAACAACATAAGAAAATGAAGTCGAAGAAAGCTGACTGTTTCCCCCTCTATGGTCTCTATGTTATAAACAGAATAGTCACCTGTCTCTATTTATGTTGCTGGTTTTCAACCCGCTATGGCTCTGTTTGGTGGAATGGACAAATGGAATCCACTGATCTTTTTTATACTGAATTCCTAGTGTTAATTAATCATTATTACTTGGATGATGTTTTGAGCATGGAACAGAACAGCCAAGGGCTAATCTTAAACCTGTCCTTGCTTTATTGTGGTCAGATTTTGCTCCCTTTCTCTTTCTTTGCTACATGAATAAATTCCATTTAAATCACAAAGACTAAGAAACAAGCAAGGTCTAGATGTTAAGGCTATTTAGGAATCTAGCTCCCCCAGAGTTTAATGAGAATAAGGTTCCTAGACACTGAAGAATTTCCATTTATGGGGAGTTAAGATGGTGAAAACCAGTAGTATGAGTTACATTATGTAAGCAGATAATAGATTTAGGAGGCTAACTACAATTTTCAAAAGTGACTGAGGTATTCATGTTGAAGTCCATTGGAAGTCAGTAAAATTTTGGCTGTAAACCATGATGAAATATATTACCTTTGTTAGCTTAAGCATTGCTTCCTTTCAACAAAACTAACATCTTAGGTGCCAAAGTCATTTCTGCAATTGGCATTCAGTTGCTTCTTACACTTTATTCACTAAGTGGCTTGAGTTAACCTGCTTCAAGTGCCTTCTTAGCAGTAAATTGGGACAGTGATTGTGCTCCATTTCTGCAAAGTGATTTAGGATCTCTCTGATGTAATGCAGTACACCAAGGTGAGCAATGTTAGTCTTTTAGCCCCAGACTGGGGAGAAGCAGGCTTGAAGGACAGACAATGAATTCAGATAATCCTAAAATGACTGTTCTTGCCTCAAAGCATTTTCACCCTTTACTGATACAGAACCAGTGAAGGGCACAGCTTTATTGTGTGTAATATACTCGGTGAATTGGATCTAAGATGCAGAGTCTTGTTTTTCCTCCTCTTCTGGGTGCACTACAGCTGCTCAGTATCAAAACTAAAATTTAATCTCAGTGGAAGATAAAGAAAATAATTTACTAGAGAATTCCTCAGTTCAGAGAGGGCCAAATGGAGCCAGTGCCATGCTGGGGTGAAAGAGCAGACTGGGCTGAAATTCAGTGGAGCCCTTTAAATGATCTGAGGGGGCAAAGAGACTGCACTGCATCTCTGACACGGCAGAGACAGATTACAGCAAAATTAAATTGAGGATTTTAGTGGATATAATTGTTGTTTTTATATATTAATGAATAACAATAATACGTGATTCTAAACTGAATACCAGGTTTGACATTTAATCTGAGTGCTTATACCATCCATAAATGTTCATAAACGTCACACGACCCCTACCCTTTGATTGAATTACAATCTAGTACGCAATTTAGGAAACATGGATTAATCTACATAGATTTATATTTCTGCAGGTTACACAGTTATTTGTTGATTTATAACCTTTTCCCCTAAGTGTCCTTTCCATCGAGAATCCAGGAACATACATGCAAATCTTTAATAGGAGAGCAGCTCAAAATCCAGTGACTAGCAGCAGATGGAAACTTGGTTCAGTGAAATCTATACTAATTATCATCTGCTTTTTGAAGTCACCTCTGCTAATGGCCAGCAAAATCTGAGTCCCTGTGATATCTCCTATTACCTTCACATTACTTGTTCCTACAGCCAGCAATCACCTAACATGTTTCTTGGCAATGCTGTGCAATTAAATCGCCTTTCAATCAGCTTGCTGAGGAATCCAGAGATGGGAACTGCTTTAATATTAGGAGTTAATTACAAGAATGCAGAGGAAAGCAGTCAAATGTTATGTTAGTATACCAGAAATATGACAACACCTTAGCCACAGATGTCACACGTGAGGTAAGGGGCCACCTCAGGAAAAGCAATGTGGGAACGTAGAGAGGAAAATGACCTTCAAGTTCTCCCTATTTTTTTTCCCCTGTGGTCATGCTACTTGAAGTGACCACCTCCTTTAGCAGTCAAAATATCCTGTGACCTGTATTAACAGGCTTCACTGCACACTGGTGTCTGCCCAGGGACTGATAATGACTGCTCAAGCAGTGTGCCACAGCACAGAAATGGTCCAAGAGGCCCAGCAGAGAAAAAGCAGTGCAGCAGATCTTGACCTGTGCACAGGCCCAATCCTGCTCCTTTTGAAATCAAGCAAGGCTTTGCAAAGGGCTAACAGAGCACATTCCTTTCCTTCCTCTCCATCTTCACCTCTGTGTCCCTTCCTGAAGAGGAAGCTCCACAGCCCAGCCCTTGTCCTCGTGGACTCTTTCATTGACACAAGACTGAGGAGAAGGGCTGGCTACTCTGTTTAATAAGACAGCAAATGAACATCACTCACTTGAGCCAGTGTTTTGAAAGGGATGAACTGAGGAGATGGTTTTACATCTGACAGCTTATTGCAGGGAGGGAGAAAACTCATGTGGGAGAGGACACTGCAAATACAGCTTGAGAGCCAGTTATATGGCCAGGTATAAACCCTTAGTCTGCAATACTGGAGAATCAAAATAAAATGCTTTTAAGGAAAGGACAAGGAGTTTTTCTATGTACATTAGTATGAACATATGTCTTTATCCATTGCCACACGCATATGTATTTGTTATGTATCGTGAAAGAATTTTTTAAAAAATATACTCAACTCCAGGTGCACATGCTCTTTTTAATGAAATAAACAGCCAAATTGTGGTTCTGTAAAGAATGCATTAATGACTTGACAACAATTTTGAATCAAAACTTATTGATAATAGTTCCATCACTCACTTTCCAAAGACTGAGTTTGTTTAGAAGCTATAGTCTACCAAAGATAACAGAAGAGGTAACTGTTTCCTCTCTCAAATTTGAAGACAGAATGCCTTTGCAGTCTGCTTAAACTTGGGCTGCAAAGTGTAGTAAAAGGAGACTTCTATTTTTTTTTTTTTTTTTTTTTTTTGGTAATTAAAAATGGTTAAAATCTTCGCTTTGTCTTTTTCACATTAAGAAATATGTACTGGGAAAAGTAGACTTCAAATGTGCATCACACATGCACACACAAAAAAATGCTTTTATAAGCCAGAAAACTTCATGGACCCACAAGCAGAAAACACAAAAGAAAAATCTTGATGGAATAGCTTTTTCAGCACACTCTGCTTGCCAGGAAGGCTGGATAATATTATGTTTTGATAAGACAAAAGAAATTAATCCAATCCAAATTTGGACTTTCACGTATACGCAAGCTAATTCAAAAAGATATCAAGCTGACTCATTCCACAGGTAACTCAGCCCAAAATAAGTCCTAGCAGCTGTTCTCAGTGAAAACAATGAGACAGATGAAATAAGAACAGTAATCTCTTGCATCTGCAAACTGAACTCTAATTAACATCCATTGGAGGTCTCTTGCTCCCTAAGAAGAACTTCAGTCAAGAAAAGTCTCTATACAAAGCACCTCTGAGGAAAACATCTTTAAAAGAAGAGCAGGAGAGTTCTCTGGAAGCAACAGCACATTACAGCTTCAGCAGCAGTTGCTTTAAGGGGCACAGGACAAAATTAGCAAAACGTGAGGAAGAAGAAAAGTTAAATATATTCTTATTTTATAATGTAAATGTAGCATTTTGAGCATGCATCTTGACTTAGAAGATGGCCTGGAATAGTACTACTTTTATCTTTCTGTAACTCTAACCACTGACTACATCTTTGAGGTATTTGTTACAATAAGTGAAACCAGGGCACTTTGTTGGCGGGTGCTCGGCCAGTGCAGCCTCACACAGCTCAGCCTGCTGGCAGGAGGAGGCTGCCCAGTTCCTGCTGCCCTGTTCCTGCTGACCACCACCACCCTGGACAAGGAGGTCAGTATTAGGGGACTAATTCTAGGAAACAAAATACCTGGGAAGGGCCAAAATAACTCACAGCACCCACTCCTGACTGCCCAAGGGGGCTGTGCTGTAGGCCAGCTTCACTGCTCGGGTGACAGCTGCTCTGCTGCCTGCTCCTGTCTGTAACCTTTCCAAGTCTCCTGATGCACTTCTCCCTCACTGTGGGGCTGTGTATGCTCCCATCAAGAGAGTGTGAAGGGTCAAAGATGACACTAGAAAAATGAAGGTTGCATAGAGACTTGATTGTTCCCACCCAGCATGGAGACTGCTCCCTGTTCACCCTTGGAAAAGAGAGAAAAGAGAAGTCAGCTGTTGACCAGATGAGTTGTATTTGCAGTCCAGAAGCAGTTTGGGCATTCCCATGTTATAAAATATTTAGTGTTGGTAACTCTTGGCACTTAGAACCCAGCTTTGAAACCTCAAAATGAAGAAAACAGAAAACATATCTATCTAACTATACAAGGATATATACCTAAAGGTTCTGGCTGCCTTTTAGGATCAGGCCTTAAAAATTATGTCTTGGCTCTGACTATACCTGTAGGTGAATTTTCTCTTCTGAGGGAGTGTGGTTGAAGTGGCAGCCCACAAACTGGATCTGTTGTGTTACACTGCAGCCACATCAAGTCATGCTCTCTTTATTGCAAGGTGGATAAGCAATGAAGCATCTTTGCTTCCCCGCTTGGAGGTTTGCAGTCCTAGTGCATGGTCCATGTTCCCTACACCCTCTCAAGTACCTGTCCTGAATTCTGCAGTTCCAGAACTGGACTTAACAGCATGAGAAAATACAATCAAATAATACTAAATTATTTAGGCAGATGACATTTGAGTAACCAAAATGTTAAACTGAGAAAGTAAGGTACTAGGAACTAAAGGCATGTTTATTAATAATAGCAATTAGTGAAGATACTATTAATAAGGAGATAATTGCTATAGAATCTAGTGATACATACAAATATGCTATTAATGTGGGGAAGTGACCCTGAAAAATGAGTTTAAGTTACTGATTGGGAGCTTTCTATTGCTAATTATTATTTGCTTTCTGGGTATTAATGTTCCTCCACTGAGATCTGATAAATCCAGTGGTGTTGTGATCACTTCTCTAAATGGTGTCTTTGGATCACATGTGGTCCCAAGAGCCATGACACTCCACTGTACATAATTTATTTCCACAGTGAGACGTGCTGACTCTCCATAATATTTCTTTCATTGTAACATCTGACTAACATTCAATTTGGGACATAAGTACTCTGATATATCGTTTTCCTCTGGCACTGCAGACCAGAACTAAAGGGCACTGGCTGAGTGTACAAGTACTGCAATGCCTGGAGAACAGGTTGGGCTGGAGTGGGGAACACTGCTAAGCCTGAGCTCAAGGGGACTGGAGGGCTGTGCAGGGATGTGGGGTCTGCATCATCCATGGCTGCTGGGGGCCAAAGGGAATGAGCAGTTCTGGCAAGCTGAGTTACACTGGACTTCAGGAATCCAGCCTGCTCTCTTTGGTGAGAGCTCCATGGTTTAGGATTTGACTATGAGGGTGTTAAATCAGGAACAAAGTGGCAGCAAGATCATTGTGGAAAAGTGTGAGCATGTCAAATCCGTTGCCACAATCATTTAAAGAAACTGTCAGGATGTTTTCTTGACTGCCTATCCATAAGAAATCACAACCTGACTCTATGAGGACCTATATGAAAATCTCAACCTGACAGATACCATAGACAAGAAAGTAAGAGAGCATACGGCTTGTGCTCCATTTGTTAAAATTTGTACTGTTTCGAACATGATCTGTGTTCTTAGGAGAGTACACAACACTTGGAACAAGACTAAAAGCATTACAGAAGGACTTCACTTGCCTTTAAACCCCTGCAGACACACTGAAGTCACCAGGGTCATGCAGCTGTACCTCTGTAAGCAGTGTTAAGCCCCCGGCTTCTACAAAGACAGGTTAAGTATGTGTTTCTTCCACATTTTCCAGGAGAACCAACTGTTTTTTCCTACAAGGTCATAATCAATACTTTGGAATTCATCTTTCACCTGTTTCTTCTCACTTTGTGTTTATTAAAATAAATCAAAACTACCTTATGAAGATCCACTAAAATGGCTTCTGGGAACAATACTCTCCATTTCATATTTGGTATGAGAACACTGTATTCTGTAGCATGCAGTCACTTCTGTGATGCCTGCCCTGAAAACTGAGTTTCAGGGCAACTGAACTTTTCATTGCTCTTTTATATGGGGATGAGTGGCTGAAGTGTCAAGAATGCAGTCTCCTACCACAGATCCTGATCCCTCTTAACACCAAACAGGATGTTGTTTTATAGGAACCTGTTCCTAATTCTAGGTTTTACTGCCAATATATTCAAACCACCTCCCCCCTTGAATCCTTGTTATATCAGTTTAACTTTGATATGCCTCCGTCCCTGACCCTCAGCACCAAGGTGATGCTGTGGGGAGTTTAGGTTGTGCAACAGCAGAGCAGCTTAGATGGAATTTTTCAACTCTTCTATCTTAGCTGGAGTATCCATTTGATAATGTAGATGGAGGGTGAGACCCGGTAGTTGACTGAATCGAATTATTGCAAGATGTAATTGAAGGGAAAAGTCAGACATGACATAAAAGAAGTCACACTGTAAGTACCTAGCATCTTCCCTAGTAGGACTTAGCTTAGAAGTGACACTCTTGTTCCAGTCCTGAATTTCATCTCCTGAACAACCAAAACATCTCGGGCTATTTCAGCCTGGGAATTTCATTTGCTGACCCAGTCAGCAAGTAGAAGTAAGACTTATAACTGAATTGTGGGATATGTTTCATGAAAGTCTGAATTACTTCTTGGATTTTCCAAGCTTCCCAGTTTTCCCTAACACAGTACAGCTTATCCATATGTATTCAGCACATCCAGAGAGCAACTAATGTCCTTTAAAGTTGTAGAGTTCAATATACACTGTCTCGGGAGCTTTACTTGTAAAAAAACCCAAATAAATCCCCAATGAGCTGAACACCACCTTTTGCTTTATAGGGGTAATTTTCCTTATTCCCTATTTATGGAATGAAAAAGGAAAGAAGAGAAAGCTAAACTGATCTTGAAGCTGATCAATACTAAGGCTACTGAACTATGAAATGAACTTACATCTTTTGATGTCCAGTTTAGAGCCTGTATCACATCAAATGAGAAGAAAAATCCTCACAGAAACCTGAAAAGCCACCTGCATGCTCCTTTCTCTGAAGAAAATCCCTTTGATTGCTGAAGCCCAAACCGAACAGCAGACACAAAGATTTTACGAAGTCTCTTAGTGGTGAGACACAGTTTATGCTACTGATCAGCTTTCCTGCAAAGCTAAGTGCACATTTCACAACGATAAAACCAAAACCAAACAACTCCAAGAACTCATCCAAACTCAGTTTACACAGTTCATGGCATCCCTTATGGTTCAGAAATGTAAACCCCTCTTTAAGGGTTGGATTTGAATATAATTATTATACCATTTTCCCAGTTACCTAAAAATGCAACAGCTCACCATGACCAAATAGAGGTTTATGGGTGAGCCAGTTTAAGAAGCAGCACAATGAACTGGCTTTATAGTCTAAGAACATGTCACTCCTATGGATGAACCCTGCCTCATAAGTGATTGCAGAGTTATACTCAGGGTCAATTTGGAAGATGTGTTGGTGGGGGCGGAAAGACTCCAATCCAATGGATACTGCATAGCATGAGAGCAATGCTACCTTTATTTTGCAACTCATTATTTTCATATGAACATGAATCAGAGAGATAAACTATGCCAATTTCTTCATAGCTGACTTGTTACAGGATATTGTTTGAGTCTTCACTAATGACTCCTTGAGGTTGGATATTACTGTGATTAGGAGTTGGGAGGATAGAGGTCTGAGACCTTTCAAAGGAAACATTTTGCTCAGAACTGTTACAAGAAAATAAAGTCAGCATTACAGCAACTTTAACAGCCCAACCAGGATAATGGTCTGTTCATGTAGACAGTGCTTTTGCTATTTTAAATGAGGGAGATAAAGTTCATGTCAGATGGGAAGCTGAGATATCCAGCTATTCAGTCTGGGGGATCAGAAAGCTGTCAGCTTGAGAAATATGAGTATCTGTGGAGATGCCCTGGACAAGGAAGGAAGGCAAAGTTATTAGCAGTTGCAAAATAAATAAATAAATGAGGCACTTTTTGTTTGTGGCACAGATAAATGAATTAATGAATCTGAGATGCTTTGATACCCTTGGAAGCCTACTGAGATAGATTTTGGTTTTATGCTAAAGCAGGGTGTAAGCAGTGCTACTCTGCACTGATAATTATCCCAGAAAGTCTGGTGGCTGTGCCCATCACCGAGGCTGGCATGAAATGTTCTACTGGCTTTCCTGAGAGTGAAATAAAGAAGTAGCTCTACACCATGTTAATTTATAGCAAAGGCAGATAAAAAGCATTCCTTGAAGACAAATGCAGGTTTTGTGGGATCTGATTCCCCTCCAGGCTCCTATTTGCTTTAGCCACAAAATCTTAAGTTTTCTTACTGCCAAGAACTGATATTAATTCACTTCCTCAGAAAGTATGCTGTGAGAGAATGCATTTTAAAATAAAGCATCATTTTCTTTCATTATCAGCTCTATCATTTATCAGCTCCAGCTTTAATCACCAGCATGTAGCACTCGCCAGTATAGCAGGATCAGAACCAGCAGTGTTTGCCCAGCTCCCTTTAAAACCTCCAAGAGTGCAAGGTATCTGGCAGAGGTGTCACCAGACTGTGGTGAGCCTTCACTGGAGGATTTCGAGTAACCAATGTATTTGAGAAAAACTGGAGTTTCCTTATTCAAAGCACTCAACTATTTCCATTTCAGTGCAAGTGAAATGGTAAAAAATACTGAGAGATGTTTTATGTGTTCAGAGCTTTTTAATGCACATATATCAACAGACCAACCTACACACTTAAAGAACTAAGACCATGTCTCTATCCTTAAAGAGCCTTAAAGAAAAGTTAAGGACTATACCACAGAGAAGATGCATTTACTAAGGCAGCTATACAGAAAATGCCTGTGTTTCCTCAAAATACATTTTCCTGGGAACAGGTCAGTGATAAGACATAATGTGTAACCTGAGAGATGATCACTGTTTTCTAGCTTCAAGGAAGAGAAAACCATGTGAGCAAACAACCTCCCCCATGTGCACCACACAAAAGTGATCACTGGGAACGGTTTAATGGAATCAGCTTGTCAAAATGATGAGCTGAAAACGCTTTTACAGATTGTGTGCATGACAAAAACTTTAGCATAATGTATATAGTGCAGAGTGGTTTTTGTCATGGCAAAAAGGAAGGAATATCATTAATTTAGACACTAAGTGTAAGGTTCCGCTGAAAATCTCCATGGGATAAATTGCAGAAATACAGGCTTGACCAGACAAATGGAGCCAGGCAAGTCCCAGTTCTTGTTAGAAGTTATCGAAAGTGCCATTGAGTTTTTAAAGTCTGTCATCTCTGGTAGATGATAAGAAAAGGGTTGGGCTGTTTTCTTCAGATCTACAAGCATCTGGCTACAGTCTTGCTGGGGCATATACATGATTGGAATCGAAAATGAGCTCTTTTAAAAGTGCTTCTTAAAGGGACCCTATTCATACACAGTACTTTCTCCCCAAATCTTTTATGGGAAAAAAGCTCATTACGGTCACACAGACAAATGCTGTATAATCTTTCACCCTGTCCACTAGCAATGTGTTCAATCCAATTTACAGCACTTCCCGCTATTCTACTTCTGGACTCCCCACACAGCTCTCCTAAATGCATACCCAACCTGACCCACTGCTCCCCACCTGCTGCTCTTTCAATTTCAGGCTTCCCTGGAGCACCGACTGCCATTCATGCCTAATAGCAAGGTGGAGCAACTTGATTATACAACTCTGAAAAGTGAAATATCTGAGCCCTTTTTAGACACAGAAACACCATAATTAAGACACATATTACTGTATGTTGGAATGCTCTGAGATAGGGATGAGAATGGCCTTCACTTCAGGAAATGACATTTTGTACCCATGACAATATATATTCATCTGAAAAACAAAACTTTCTGATTGAAGTTCCTTTAAACTCCTTCTCAGCTTGCTGACAGATCTATCCTTTCTCTTTGCATCCATGTCAGCACTAAGGGAAGTAAGGGCTGGCAATTAGTAGAGAGAAATTTTCAAGGATTCATTTACCTGGCAAATTCATACGCTTATCAGCCTTTGGAAGGTCCACCTGTAGATTGTAATTTTTTTCCAATAAAGCGTATTTTTTTCATCTACCTTGGGCAATGCTGCTCACTAAGCACACACAATCTGCTTCAAGTACTTGACATTCGGAGCAGGGGTACACAGGTGGCATCAAGCAGTGATGGACCATGTCACACAGCTGATGTACAGCATTGTTTTTGCATCCTGACAGCATTAATGCTAAACCTTGAGCCCTCAAACCACATGCTCAAGCCCATGCTTAAATTCAAATGTGTGAATGAAATGGGATTCAAAGATATAATTAAAATTCAACCTTTACTTCAGGATCTATCCAACAGAAGTGTACTTATGTACATGTTTAAATGGTCTGCTTTGTAAAGACATTTATTGAGCTGAAGTAAGAATTCAGAAGAAGAGATGAAGGCATCATTGCAAGTTAGATACACTCAGGATTAAAGAGGAAAAAAATGCTATTATGAAATCACAAAAGATAGTGACTTCTTTTAGAAGACAAAAAGCATTTTTGATGCAACTCTAGATTTACTGATACTCTATAGCTTCCTGGTTAGGGATGCAGTTTGATTTTCTCTCCCTGTTTTTCCTTAAGCTAGTCCATCACCACTTGAAGAAGGTCAAGCCAACTCCTGGGCTGATTAATTTACCTGCACAAGGGACGTGAGAAGCATGTGCAAAAAGCCATCTCTCACAGCACTTACCACTCAGAGGGTGAGAAGTAGGTGAGCTGATAGCTCCCTACCTGGAAGTGAACGAACACCTGATTTTTCAAGCCTGCCAGCTTGAATGCAAAGCTTGTGCAAAGCAAACACCAGTGGGTGTGACTAGAGCTGGTGCAAACTCATTTGGAAAAGTAAGCGAATACTCCTGGACTTTTTGCCTACACATGTGTTAATGTTCACACAGTTGTTCTTTTATTAGGTATAAATGGCCTTTCTGGTTTATACTGAGAACCAGAGCATCAGTCTCATCCTGAGGAAATATGCACATCTGCCAGCTTCCCTCATCTGTCAGCATGCCCGTGCACAGGGTAGGAGCAGGGGTGAATCAGAAGGACTGAGCGGGACTGACAATAGGGCTTGCATCAAAGGTAGCATTTCCCCCTCTCTCTGAAATGCAGACATTTTACAAGCCTTTCTCCCTGAAGGAATTAGGATTAGACTTCAAAGCTGCAGAACAAAACAGAGTCGTACAGGCACTCAATTATTGGACTAAGTCCATGGACAATGATACCGAGGGGTTTAACGTTCATGAGATCTTTTCAGGCTATTGTAGTATCCTTTCTGTTCTGAGAGCTCTCTTGCCAGAGAGTCTCCAAGCCCTCTGGTAGCTGCTGCATTCGCTGGCATGGCAGCACCGTGTGTCCCCAGCCTCACCGGTGGCATCGTATTCCCACTAGAAAGATTCAGTATGCATCTTTCATGTTTCTTAATAAAGGAAAGGATTACAAGGTACTAAGAGTATCAGACTTAACCCCACCAGCTCCTCTTTCACCCCGATTCTCTTCTTCCAAGTTGCTCATTACATCAGCTCTAAATTAATTTATCTTAGGTAAACAGCACAGAAATATTATAAACAGAATCAACTCCTCTTCAACTTGCAACACTTTTTTTTTTTTCTTTTACATTCTTTACAAATAGAAGTGGAAAAAAAATATATGTATGTAACAGCAAATGCTCTCTCAGTATTTTTCTTTTTTGTGTTTTTTAAACTGTTTTTATCTTATATAAACAGTGGTGATGGAACTATAAACACCATTATTCCACCTCCATGTTAATACTCTTATTATCTTGCATAAACAGAAGTGAACGAATATGTACATGACACCAATCAATCCTTAGGAAAAAAAAAGGAGAGAGAAGTTTTTATCTTTTATAAACAGCAGAGGAAGAACTTAATGAATTCAAAATGTAGTTTTCCTGTTTATATTATTATGATCCGAAAGTAGAAACCAAATGATGTATATTCAACATCGTGCAAGCAGCCAGTTATGAAATACTTTCTGCTGACTTCAAGAGAAAAAGCAGCACCAGCGAAATCTGTAGGTCTGAGGGGTTTGAAAACTGGTGGTCTGACTTGAACCACAGAGCAGGGAATGTGCTGTCTTCTCCTGTGATACTTTTCCAATGTTCTTCAGCCCCTTCCTTGCAGGGCCACCCAAGATAAAACGGGAAAGCTCAATCTCTGTGATGAACCCTTAGTACTTGGTCTATCTGGTGAGATTGCCAGATATAGGGAGGTAATTAATACAGATGGGTTTTGTGTAATGTGGACACCTGCCACTAAAAACTGGGCTCAAACCCCTAAGTCATTTCACAGAGGCCACCCAACAGCTGTTTGACAGTAATGACTTTGGGGCATGATTGACCTAGGTCAGATTTAAACACGTAACTTCAAGCTGATAGGCTCCATATGTCAGTACTAATCCCCATAACCACCCACGCCTTCTGCTTTCTTATTTTTGTGTGTGCTTTTTTCTGGCTGATCTTCTAAAGCCCATCTTCAAGCCTGAAAGATTCTTCCCTCTACCTCATACATCAGCCTTAACCAGGATGAAGTGCAGTTGCAATTTTCCCCCTTTACTACAGTTTTCTATAGTGGATCCTCCCTTCCTTTGCTTCAGTCATGCAGAGTCTACCTCTTTCTCTACCTAAATTGTCAGCAATGGCAGCCGGGTTTCCCTCAAAGGATGAGTAGAGGACATTTTTTTTTCCATGGCCTGTCCCTTTTCAAAAAAGGGGCTGCTCTTTGGGGTTGGTGATGTTCTTCTCTGCTGTTATTCTTTGAAAAAGCAACATGCATTTTGTTTCAGCCAGTCTGGGCATAAACATAAGCTGGGGTCTCCTACATCACTGTGTACAACTGGCAAGCCAGGTGGTCAGCCTTGCATTTCTTTCAAAAGCATTGGTTCTGAGGTTCCAAGACTGAACACAACTTTAACTTGTATCCTGCTTTACCATCCCTAGCAAAGTTGGGATCTGTGCACACGAAGAGAAGATCACTAGAAAAATCAGGACCTAATTCCATTGCACAGGTTTTAACAGGATGCATGGTCTGAACCAGCTGCTAAAGGGCAAAAATCTCTTCTATGGTTTACTGTAGGTACTAAAAAGATCACAAAAGAAAAGCTCTGTAAGAAAATTCAGAGAATTTGGGATATTTGGGCCAATCAGGAATGCAGATCCCCCCTGTTCTAGGAACCAGAAGAAAGAGTTTTGCGTGGCAGCAATCTGCTTTGCTGCACCTCAGACTGTGAAAAAATTTCCTTAAAATTATAATTGCTCAGATAATCATGATGCAGTGATCAGGAATATAGAAACAGTGTTGTCCTGCCTTGTTTCCCTCCTTTCTTTTCCTTGCATTCCACTTATTTTCAATATTTGTAAATACTCTGAGACCCAGTTAGTGACCCTTCTGCTTGCTATTAGAGAAGATCCCTGAGATCCACAGGTCCAGTCAGCAGGATCTATGTCTGAATTTTCCCTTCTCACAGGCCTGTTAAGTCTATTTTGCAGCTTCTATCTAAAAAGGCTTTTTCAAGCACCAAATTAAATGCACAGGGAGAAATAAGGCCTTTCAGAGGAGGGTAGCCAGAAATAGAAGAAAAAACCCCACATTTCACCATTTGTTTTGAAAACACCAAAAGTGATTAAAACATATTATAAATGAAACCAAACTAAGAAAAAAACATATCTTACCATATGAACAAATTCCTTGCCAAGTTCCATTTTTAAATCAAAGCCATTTTAGGCTCATATGTCGAAGAAGAGAGTCTTAAACTAACAAACTTATGTAATGGATTTTAAAAATCTGCACAGACGTGCTTAACTGAAATTGCCAAATCTGTTCGGACTACATGAGGAGAGAGGAGGAGGAAAGAAAGAGAAGGACGTAAAAAGGTTTGGGATTCATCTGTGCAACTCCCCCCAAGTTGAGACTCCCTTTGAAGTTGGTTCCAGCTTTCAAGGAGCCAAGAACGATGACTCACTCTAATTTAGTTTCTCCCCCTGCCCCCTTTCGGTAGCCCTCAAAATTTGGGACAAAAACAAAAGGGCTTCCTTACCCATAGTAAAAATTATGAACTTGCATGTAGATAGCAAAGGGAGAGAAAAGGGAAAGAGGTGAGTGAGAAGTAAAATACAAATCTACAACAATGATCAAACAACAAGTAACAAAGGTTAGGGAGCTTTTGGGGTTGGCAGAAAAATGTAGACTAAACCAGGACAGAGATGAATTGGTAAGCAAAACACTGTTAAGTAGCATGAACAGAAAAATGTGAATGACAATTAAATACTTGTATATCTAATCTATCTTTTGGACAGTTCTTTTCACCTAAGAAATACCGAGTTTTGCTTTAATGAAGAGGCTGTCATTGCATTCTTCTATGCAAGTATAAGAAAATATAAATGGTAAGAGAAAGGATTACTCAGCCTCTTGTGTAGCAACTGAAAAGGCAAAACTGGAGTTCTCATCATGCCAAGCAAGGAATCCCTGCTTCAAGCACTAAACATCATCCCCCTGAAAACTATCCTGATACTCCAATGCAACAACAGTTACACAACTTCTATGAACTTTCCTCTGTTAAGAATTGAGATGAGAGACCTGCCTTGTACCTGTCCCCTTGAAATTCTCCAAAGGTCAAGTGGAACACCCTGTGATCTACTCAGAGGTGCACCTGCTTCTCTCTTCATGCCAAATTTTGGGTGGCCAGGAAGGCCTGCTTACCCTCTCTCTGACTGCCCAAGTGACCTTCCAAGCCTTCCTTCATCATTTGCATTCCTTCATCTGACATCTGCCAAGGTCAACTACTAGCAGGCCTCTTTCTTTCCCCTTCAACAGATTCCCCAACTCAGTTTTGTTCCTTTAGGATTTTGTTAGCAATAGCAACAAAATTACATCTGCATCGATGACTGCACAGCCTTGCTTCCCTGGCACGTTTCTGCACTCGCTTTCTGGTGTTCAGACAAGTTTGTGTCTGGATCCAGGTTTAAAAAGCCCTTCAAAACCCACAGCTCGTGAGGTGGCTCAGGGGCATTGCCCTGATTTAAGCCTCTCTCTGTACTAATCTGACAAGAATGCTGTGAAGACCAAAGGGTAAAGAGTTATAATTGCTTGGTATCATAATCATAGGAGAGCAAAGGGGGTACTGCTGCTTTTTAAAAATTAAAAATGTGTTCAAGTTCAAGAATGCTTCTCTGTTAAATTTACACAGAAAAATAATCTCAGCTCATAATGATGAACAATGACTTAACAGGAAAAATAAATCACAGCCAGAAGGCAAGTCCCAGGATTGTGCAGTCACTAGAAGATATAAAATATATGAAAAGTTACAATAGGGCCACAATAAAATACCCACATTTGGTGGCCTAAATCACTCTCTCTGTTAACTCCTGTACAACCCAGATATCTGCAGATGTTTCTTCCAGTCACACTTCTGCAACCACAAGGCCTAAGAAACACACTGTCAGTGATGAATTCTCTACTGCACCTCCTTCTGTGAAGAGCATGGGTGCAACCTGGGACAATTCACCTGACTGGGATGAGGGAGCACAGGAATCACCTCAGGAATGTCTTACTTACAGTGGGATTTGCAGACTGGTTATACAGGAACATGCAACACTCTTCTTTAGACTCCTTGTTTAGATTACTGTCCCTTCATGTGAGGCACTGAAGATCCAGGTTCCAGGGAGCCTGTCTCTCCCAATGGCACAGAACCACTGCCACTTGCTGCCAAGTGCATGCAAAGGACATGCTGTTTTCGGTCTCATTTCCCCAAAAGAAAAGGATGGACCAACAGTTTCTTGGAAGCTCCCAAAAGTAAGTGGCCATCAGCTCAGACTGAGGAAGGTCTAATCTGAGTTTCAGTATTGCTTTGTGTCCATAGCTTTAACCTAGGAATTACCAAGTGATGTTAAGGTTGGGCTTGATGATCTTGGAGGTCTTTTCCAACCTTAATGATCCTGTGATATGCCTTCATCATCATCCCCAGAGGGAGGAGTTGTACCAGATGAGTTTGGCCATTGACGCTGACCAAACCTTTAAAACAGATTGGGAATCCCTAGGGCAAGTGGCAGCGAAACAAAATACCCATGCTAAATCAACCTTTTGTCATGGTCTTCCTACAGCAGGAAACACATGCTTTGGTAAGTTATTTACTTCCCTAACCTATAAACACAGTGCATCAGATTAAGCACCCCTGGGATTTGTTCAATACCAAAAGAAAGAGGACATCTGAGCTATACTAATACAGCAAAATATCAGCAAGGCAAGAGACTGAAATACGCCTTCGTTTACACTTCCAGTTGGATTGTCATATGAAATCTTCTATGTTGTGTAGGTAGAGGATGACTTTTGTTTGAAAGATCTTAGATGGCTGATTTTAGAAGATCCTAATGCTTTTGGTTTTTATCAGCTTCCAAGAAAGCTGTGAGTGCTCAGCACCTTACCATAATGACACAGAAAGAGACATGTATGTTCTGATCTTCGAAATTTTAAATTCTAGTTAAAAAAGGGAGAGAAATTGACCCTTTCACTTAAATGAAATAATAACAATGAGCCAAACCAGCTTCAATTCACCTTTTCTGCATGTGTAGAAGTGTCTTTCTAGGTGGAAGAGCAGTATTAGGAAAATGAGTAATTTCCAGCTGGGGTAATGTAAAATTAAAATAATAATAATTTGAGCAAGGGAGTGATATATTTTCCTTTCTCATATTGGTATTTGCTGCCAGATATGCGGAAGCTGTGACTCAAATCTGTAAATGCTTCTGAAAACATGATGGCTTGCAATAGAATGTGCAAGCCCTTACTTAAAACCACCTCTGGAAACAGAAGCAGGGAAGGAAGGATGGTCCAGGGGCTAGTGAGGCTTTGTGGAATTATCACAAAATTCCACCAGCCCTGTGGTGAACAACTACTCCAGAGCAGCGTGCCTGCCACAGCTGTCTGGCACCACTGGCCAGATAGGTCACTGATGAACAACAGCAGAAAGAGAAGATCTTTCAAACCCTTCATCCTGCCAACAACCTGCCAAACCCCACATTCCTGCACCCTAGAGAAAAAAAAATTATGAAAGACTGTTTAGAACAAACTGCTAAGAAACAAGAACACCTGGGAAGTATTCTCTGAAATTAGGTGACTCATAGTGAATCCCAGGGCAAGTAAGTTTGTGTGAACATTTCTGACCAGTTGGAGGAGAACTTGGTTTTTCACAGGGCTGAAAAAGCATCAAAAAAGTATAGAAGGAGACAATTAAAATGCATCACCACGCTACAGCGAGGCTGTGTTCTTTTAATGGGCCTATTCCTTCAACAGATGTTTGAGCAGTGGGCTGCAGCCTGCTATAGCTGAACCCACAGAAAATGGACATGTGCATTGTTCAGTTTTTGGAAAGTGCTCTGTGGCCTTTCAGAGTTGTGGCATAAATGCAAGCCATACCTGATCCCAACTCCCAGGAATGATTAAGAGCCAGTGCCAACATCTATTCCAATTCTGATTTACAGCTCTTGTCAGTATAAATACAACTGTCCTTTTCTGCCACGGGGAAGGGTGAACTGCCTTACAAAAAAATGCAAACCAGCCTGATCTTTTACCCAGAGCACTGCTGAGTAACTAATCCTTTAACCATGCCAGTTTGGGAGGGAACAACAAAGGCAACAGGCATTTTCTTCTGGGAAGTGTTGCATATTTGGACTCTGAATCTTCAAACTTTAAAAATGCTGATGGAATTTCTGAGCTCCTTATTACTAAATACATATAATGAACTTCTGAAAAGAGTTTGTTTAGACATACAATGCATTTTGCTAGGCCTATGATGCTTAGGGACAAAAAATCCTGTTCAACACAGGTCTTAAATTACTTATAGTCCAGTTTTGAAAATTCAAGTTTTCAAAGGAATTCCTACCATTATGGACACTTAGCTAAACTGAACTTCCTGAATTTAAGCCATAAGTACTCAGACAAAGGTGAAATGGACAGAAAACAGATTAAGGGTCTGGAGCTATCTTCAAAAAAGCTGTTCCCATCAGTCAGTTTTGCCTTGAATTTCAAGAAGCCAGCATTAAATGTGAGATTTCATTCTCTGCTTTGGTACTCACTCCATTGTATAATTTAGTCATTTTCTGCCTCAGTTTTCACTTGGCACTAGGGAATAAATTCAGTTGTAAAATAAACTGTTGTTTTAAAATGACAATATATAACTGTCACAAGAAAAAGACCTGGATCCCTGCAACACAGTTCAAAGAGGGTAGAAGACCCAAGTTCCATCAGCCCTAAGACAGTCAATATCTGAGATACTGAGAGCCTCAGCATAAAGGTTGTGCATTAAGTGAGCATTTTTGTGACTTCTGTTCATACTTCTGAGAACCAGAAATCCTTTGGAAAAGGAAAACCAGATCAGTATAGAAAAGAAGCGCTCTAAAGGGAGCTTGAAGAAATCTTGTTTGCTGCAGCTCTCCTGCTGATCATCGAAGTTTAAATGTTTTCAGCCAAACCTTTAAAAATACTCACACATTGTGGATCTCCTCAGGGCCTTTTGTCCTTTTTATATCTAATAGCAAGACAGATATACTGCATTAGGTACAGAACACCAGATCAGCATTCTTGCTGAGCAGATGGAGCACAGATGGAGGATGCACCTGACCTCAATGCTAGAGCAAAAAGAATTGGTATGACTTAGAATCAGTCCTAGGCATTGGGATGTCAAATGTTCCTGCCACCCAGCTCTCTATTCACCACTGCTACAATGCTGCCTGAAATGCTCACGAAGCAGATTTTGAAGTGCTATGGCTCAAAATTCAAGACAATAAAACAAATCATAAGTGGTTATGGTTTTCTTGAAAATGTTTGCTAACAAACTGGTACACTTCAGGGGTTGTTGCTTCAGAACAATGTCAGATGTCTCTAGAGATGGGATAGAGCTTGGGCAGCTTGGGCAGGTAAGTTTGCTTACCACACCAGCGCAAGATGCCTGCACTCATGAGTCAAAATATACCTGGCTTTTCTGCTCACCTGAAGTGAATCTCTCCCATTTTAACCCTAGAGCCATAGCAGAAACTGTACAGCCAGAGAAACATGGGCTTTTTCACTCTTGTTCCCTCTTCCCCTCCTCTGAAAATAGCCCTAGACTCTGGAATCATTCTCTTCACCTTTTTAGGTATTTCTATAGTCCACTTTTCCATTTTTGCAACACTTATTTTTAAAGTACCTTTTATAAATTAGAGAGATGTATGTACAGGTGGGAAACGGAGGCACAGGAAAATTAAGGCTGAGGTTTATAATTTTGATTCCTATTTTGATTCCTATTTCGTAGGAATTCAAACCAACTTTATCATCCACTTCATCTGCTAAGAAGAGTGGAAGCTCAATTACCTGAATATCACGCAAAAACACTAGTAAGTATCTGGTCCAGATTATGTATTTATTCCAATTTTTTACTGGAATAAAAAGGCTATAAAGGACACAACCCAACTTGAGATAAATGGAAATTATTCTGCTTCCTAAGCCAAAACAAAAATTACTGAACTCGAAGCTTTAAGCCGTGCTTGGACTCCAATCTGCTTATCCTGAAGTGCAAGCACAGGCCTCAGTGTCATTTCCACTATCACTTTCTTGTTTTCCTCTCTCTGCACCACATACCATACGACGGAACATATCATGAAACTGAGTATCATCTGGGTGCACACAACTAGGACGACTTGAGACTTTTCCAATAGAACATATGGCCATTGGAAGATGCCGATTTATCAAAAGTGAAGCGCTGAAAATACAACAATTTCAATGAAATTTTGTTTAGGGGAAAAAATTGAATGATCTGCTACAATCAAGTCAAAATTGCATCTCAATATTGCACCTTCTAGAGAGTTTTTTATTAAGATGGAATTGCACAATAGAAATGAAAAATAAAAGTAGAAGTCAGAACAAATGTAGGAAGTTTTAAATGGACTATCAATTAATTTTTTGGAGCAAAACCAGGGGCACTTATGCCAGAAAAGGAAGAAAACACACACCAACCCTCCCTCCTCCTGAACCAAGCCACAGAATCCTACAGTGTTCTGAAAACCTGAAAATGAATTCTCTCTGTTCACCTCGTTCTGTGCACATGCTAAAAGAAATAAAAATCAGTTCAGCTTTGTTATGCAAATGAGAGTGGGATACTTGGAGACAGGTCTGCATTTCCTAAATGCCATGGAACTGCAATGTTTCAGACCATCTTGGGAGTGGCAAGTGGAGAAAATAACAGGGAGGAAATACAGTAGCGTACAGGATCTCCTGCCTAAATGCTACACATATAAACTTAAGCACTACCAGTGAAGTCTACTGAAGTCCAAGGACTGCAATGATTTGTGTGGTGGCATCAGTGGATCTGTGGGGTGGGACAAGAAGCCCCTTGCAGGAGGTGTTACTTGGACTGAGGTTGTACAGTCCCTCTGACCTTTTTCCAGACACTACAAGACTGGGTCTGCAAAAAAGTCTTGTCTGAAGCACACAATCAGAGGACGGGGCTGTGCCTCCTGATGCAGATTTCAGCACAGCCCAGGCTGTGAAGTGCTGCTGTGGGTCAGGGCCAGCTGGGTCTGTGCTTCCTGAAGCAGTGCTGCTGATCCCATGGCTCTATGCAGGGCTAGCACAAGCATCAAGGTAAGTATTTCCAGGCATGGAAGCACAGCAGATCCCCTACAGCAATATAACCTGAGGTTAAACTCCCCTAACTAATTCTCAAATCTCCATCCTGATAATGTGCTAAGCCTCCAGCCCTGCATTTGTCTAAGCAGTAGGGCTCTCGGAGAAGAAACATTGAGTTCTGCTCTTGCTCCGTGGGGGCAGAACCACCATTCCCACAGCAATGAGAAAAGGAGAGACACACGAGGACATAGTTCAGGCCTGAGAAAACCTTACCCTAATTGCTGATTACTAAAGTACCATAATGTGCTAGAGAAGAAAGGATTCCTGAGAACATCAGGACAGGACATTAGCAGATTAATATTAATCTCTAGAGTTCCAGATTCATTTCCTGTCCATGCTAATGTCCTTTTGATTACTGCAGAAAACAATCACACAAAAAAGTTCAATTACAAACATGAGAAGAGACTTAAAATATTAACATTTTTGAAGCTTTCAACCAAATATGTGTAATTAAATGAAAACCTAGGCTAATGCAATGCTAAAGTTGAGATTTTAATTGTGCAAAGGCCATGGAGTTTAGCATCAAAGTTCATCAGTACATTTAATCATACTGGGCCAAATTGTGCTCTCAGTTACACTGGCATAAACTTATGATACCTTTACTTTAGTATGTAAAGGTTGCTATATTTTCATGCCACATCAGTGTGCATAAGCATAAGCACTTCCTCACAACGTATGTAACACACAAAGCATTACATGTGTACTAACAGGCACATTGTAGACATGAGACAATGCATAGTTGAATTTAATTACATGGTCTATGCAGAAGTTCAATGAAAAAAAAGAAGAAAAAAAGCACTGCCTTTTCAATTGCACAAGACTTTATCACCTGTCAAATTATTGCACATTGTCTAGGACAGCATGATGAAAAATTGTATCCCATGCCTGCAAGACAGCAGAGGTATATTCAGTGTACTGTTGCACAAGCAATATCTGAATCTTCACACTCAGTCAGCATCATTGCACAAGTAAAGGCCTATATTCAAAAGATGGCCTCATTTTGTCTATCTAACCTTGCACTCTGTAGTCAGACTTGCATATGCAGTGCCAGCTATCCACCAGAACCACAAGGGACTGAGCTGTTGTTTTCCTGCAGAGAACAATGTGCTGAACTCCGAAAGCTTTTGCACCCATTAACAGTGCTGTTTGTGAGCTCAGTGCAGCAAACAAGTGTGCTTGCCTGCACAAAACTGCATGAGAACAAACCTTGCTTGAAGCCCGTCTAAAAATCTGGTATAAAATGTCCTCATTCTCTTTCAAAAGACAACATAATTTAAAACAGGAGAAAACAGAATAATAATGTACTTTATTGGAATAAGTAGGTCATCAAAAAATAAATGCGCCTACGTTTATTGGAACGTCTAGTCCTCATAAATGGCTTAATGGATTTTTTTCAACCTGACTGAAACATTATTCACCTCTGAGCTTAGAACAAACTTGAGGAATTTCAGCCAAAAAGGTAATTGTTTCAGAAAGTTATAAACCACCAAAGATAGGGGGCTTGCAATAAAAGTGCTGTCTCAACCATAACTACAACAAATACAGCTAATGAATAAATGTGGTCTGGCAAGAACAAATAAAATATGAAAAGTCTAATGTGGCCTGCACAAAATGCAGGAAGGTATTTGAGTGAGTAAATGCCAAATTAAGGATGGTCCTGTCTTCTGAAGAATTCATCTAAGTGCAAGATTCAGTGAAGGACCTCAGGACCCAAAAGCAAAATCGCTACATTTTCAAGGAAAACCTCTCCTCATTTATTAACAGCAGTTGTCTCCAAAGCCTGCAAGCAATAACGATGCCTCAAAGATCATATATTAGAACTCCCTGCCCTGGTTATGTCTAGCTGAAACACCGACAAGACCCCACCTACTTTCTCTTCCACAGCTTCCTGTGCCCAAAGAGTACCAACCTGCACAAACACCCAGATACTCTTTCCAGTGGTAGCTCCTTCTGTGGCAACCCTGTAACTTAACTCCTGTCTTAGTCATCCTGGGCACCTGCAGGACAATTATGTGTACACATCACATCCTTGTGCTCTAGAACTGCACAGACAGGCAGACTCAGGCACTGCTTCCCAACAACTTTATCATCTTATGTCACAGTCACAAGTGCCTGTTTATACACATGCACGTGCAGTCTCAAAAATCCCATACAAAAGGGTATGATTATTTTAAACTGGATTTCAACTTCCACTGTAAACAACCAGAAGGTGTGCATTCCCTAGAGCCATCTAGATACCACCAAAATTTTCCCCTATCAATCCTTCTTGAAAAATATAGTGTAGAAATCTTGGGAGAACAACTAATCTTACATCAGTTGGATTCAAGATATGTAGACAGAAAATTACAAGGAAATCTTCAATATGACCATTGATTCTGCCTTGAAGTCCAACCACACCCATACTTCAGCGTGACCTTTTTTGGTTCAGCTGTGGAATGTGGTACTTCAATTAAAATGTCGTTCTCCACGTCCTAAGGCGTCATTTGAGAAGGATTTGGCAACTGAGAGAGGTGTTGTTTATTCCTCAGCTGCCTGGATGTTATAAACTTCTCCACCAAAATAAACTAACAAAATCAAACAAATTCCCAACTGTGATAAACTATAATAAGCTGCTCAACTTGTGAAATGGTGAGTGAAAAGGAATTGGAACTCCATTTCACAGCTGATATTTATACCTTCCAGGTAGGGAAGTCAAGGGAGAATTTGAATGAGGCAAAGATGGGGGAATCCTTGTATTATCTCAACCTTTACAAGAAAGATGCTGTTAAGGATGTTGGACCATCATTTCTTTAGACAATTCTGCTGAACTTTCTCTATTGCAGAAAAAGGAAAGAAAGTACATAACAATATAACCTGCAATTGCCTAAAGAGTGTTGCGCTAGCAAACAGTGCTACATTATTTTAAATATTAAATCTTCAGTTCAATCAAGGTCTCCCTCCAATCCTACATGTAAGCTGCCTTTTGCAGGTGCTTTACCAGCTAAAATCACACAAATGTCTCATTTTGTAGTTCACTCTGCCATACACTTTGTATAGAACACCACCATCATCTCTGAAAACCTGCATTGGCAGTTGTCAGAGAACTCAACTAACTCTGTCAAAGTCTAGGAAGAAATGTAATTCAATGCTTGTGTTGTAAATGTGCTTTTTCAATTAAAAGGTTCCCAAACCCTATTTCTTGCGATTTTTAGGAGCTCTGAAATGCCATTAATCTGATTTAAGACACAGTGAACTTGGTGGGAAATTCTCTATTAACCCAACATTTTTTTACATGGTCCTTCTGGAAAACTTCAGTAAATAAAAAATACATATATGAAATCATGGTATGTTATTTCATCTTTTAACTATTTCTTATAGCATGCCATCAAAAGCACTTCCAAAACACTTTCCAAATTATGAAAACTCCCAAATTCTTGCAAAATGTCAAGTGTGTTGAATTCCTCCTTGTGTAACTGCAAGTTTTCTATTGCTATTTGACAGACCTACTTGCTGAAAAATCTCTGTATTTTTGCTTCAATCACTAGAGCAAGGGTATCTATGGCTTTGCAATTTGTAGGTTCAGGTTTGTCTCAGGTGTTTTTTTAAGACATTTTACAATTCAAAAACCCCAAAGAATGAGACCTGTTACAAGGAGTGACATTTCCATTTGATTTGGTTTAAAATCCTGTGTTTGAAATTTTAGAACCTCAACACCCCTATAGAAACAGGGATAGCTCTTGCCTTCATGAATTATCACAAACAAAGGGCTGGATACTTTGCAAGTATAACTTAGCATGTTTCAACTAAGATCTAAATAATCATACTGATTTTACAACATCTAAAAATGCGGCCAGACATTCTTTTGGCTAGTCGATATGCTATTTCAACAGCTTGGTGTTCTATCATTTCCTTCTTGCTTGATACTTAGAGCCATCTTTTCTCTATCAGTGTCACTAAATGTACCATTTGGAAGCACGTAACAGTCAAAACACAGCATAAAGGAGAGCTTTTCTCTCTGCCTGGACTGGTGACGTAGGTATCTTCTTCTGAGAGGCTGTTTGTCAAGCCAAGCTATGCTGGCTGTTGAACGGCTCAAGTTCCCATTGCAGCTGATTTGTCTGCTCAGTATTTCAGTGTGAACGTGAAGCCCACAGCGAGCCTGCCATCCCTCAAATCCATCTCATCCCTGCTCAGCAAGCACAGCACAATGACAACACTGTGGCTTTCAGAGCGATGCTCATTGTACGGGCTTTCTCTATGCTTCACAAAGTCGGTTCAAATTTCCTGTTTTCCCAGTTCCCTCTTATTTGCGCCCTTTTCTCAATACTTTTGTGCTTCCTGGTACTTTTAAGAAGCAGGCCATATCACATCCTCACAATGCTTCATGCAGGAGAAGCCTAGAGGGCACTCACAACTCGGGTGGGTGAGCTGGCAAGCCTCAGAGGTGGCAACAAAGATCTTTAGAGAAATTTTTATAATCCAACATAACAGAAGGCAGCGACCAGAATTTTAAAAGGCACCCATTGCCAAAGGAATGACCCTAACCTGCTAATGTACTCTTGAAAGTACCTTCAGGCAATCAGTGACATCTTTAAACATCTAAGTGCTTTTGATAATCTGGCATCCAACAATTAGATCCCTCCATTGCAGAGTTCCTGGAGATGGGAAAAGTGACAACAGTATGCATGTGTTGCCAAATGCAACACACAAAACCCTGCTGTAAGGGCTGACATTTATCTCTCATCCTGAATATCAAGGTATGATCCAGAGAGGCTACACTGTCCATCATGCAGCAATCTACTGTCTGGTTCTAGGTACAAGATCATCCCTGCATGCTACAGAAATAACTGCAATCTCTTTCTTTTCTGTAGAGAGTGAGGGTGTTTGTGAATCTCCAGACATTATTTGCCCAAGGCAAAATTTCCATTTACTTCACGGGTTCAGAAAGTATTGTTCATTTACTTTAGTATTGTTCATTTGCTTTATTATAAGCATTTGTTCCAGTTTCAAAATATAGCAAATCTAAGAATTAAGAAATATGTCTAGTCAGTCAGATGTCTGCGTATCACCAAAAATCGGGATCGCAGACCACTTTGAATCCCTGTTTTATGGGAAAAACCACTGTTCAGGAAACTGTTTCCTTTAGCACATGATGTTTACAATTCAAAGAATCAAACAAAAAATAAAACAAAGGAAAAAGCCTAAAAACAATTATTAGTTCAGATAAGCAAATGGTTAAACCCAGTCAGAAATCGGGGTTGCTCTCCAGTTTAATTTGATTTTGCTCTCTAAAAAAGAGCACTGAGCTCTTCTCTTACAGAGAGCTAAATACCAGATATTCCTGAAGCATTATGAGAGCGAAGAAAGGATTCAGGAGAGCTTTCTCCTCTGAACCCTTCGTTTATCTGACTGGGATCAGGTACAACACTGTCATTAGCACTTGCTCAGCTCAGAAGTCCTGGGTGCATCGTGCCCACTGGCATCTCCGGACTCCCAAGGGGGATGACTGTCTGTTGAAGAGCAGTGCCAGCCTCCTCCTATTCCCCCATTCCTGCTGGCACCCTGAGGCAAGCATCTGGGAGTGTACGCTGCCCCTCTCTGAAGCAGGTGCAAAGAATGGTAGTCAGCGTGTTTGCTCCCCATGAGCCTGCTGCAGGCAGACAGAAAAGCCTGGAAATCCCTCCAGTAACCCTCCCGGGGGAGAATGAGAATTTAGCCAAGTGCACTTAAGACCAAAATTGTTGCAGAAAGGAGACACATACACTTGTTAAAATCCGTCTGTAACATTCCCTCCCATCCTCCCCTTACTGTGGACCGATCTGGATTTCTAAAGAGTATAATTATGTCTTGCACAATGATTATGAGCTTTGGGAGCTCTCAGAGAAAATTTCCTCACTGCACATGTGGCCATTGGCTGACATACCAAACACATATCACTCTATTTTTTTTTTTTTTAACTCTGCATTTTGCTGAGAGAAAGAGGCCAAAGAGAAAGGATGGACACCCGAGCCCAGGGCCAGGTTCTGCACTAACTTGGTGTGTCCTGAAAGCCAATGGGAAGAGCCATTAGAATGGCTTTTGTTTCCAAACATTCCTGTTCCTCTGTCTGCCTTCCCACTACCAACAGCAGGACATTTAATCTATCTGTACATTACCAACAGACACTATACCAAGGATTATTGACAGATTCTTGATCTACCCCACTTATTTTATGTTTTCCTTTAACAGCCATATGAAATAGATTCTGTCTTCCCTAAGGCAGATACTCAGAATTCACTGTAAGCCCATGCAGTGACATCAAGGTTTACAGTCATTGTCAAGCTACCTGGAAGCTTTAAAAAAACCCCACTGACTGACAAAATGGTAATAGTAAAAATTACTATAATACACTATCCTCCTCTCTGAATGCATCACTGATGGGCTGGACATGAACTTTGTCAATGAGAGATGTCTTTGTACTGAGCACAATTAATGTTTTTATTAAAAAAAATCTTTCCTAAATGAGAGAATACATTGTCCACTCATGTGAAAATGGCACCACTATTTATCACAAATGATGCAGCCAGTCAAGAATAAAAGAAATTATTTCACCTGCAAGCTGTGAAAATTTCAAGGCATATAAAGAATAGCATCAGTCAGCTTGTATGGCTGAGGGTAATGGACATCATCTTTTCCCCATCCCAGTCACCATCTTTCCCATTTCCAAAGGACCTCCAAAGATGCAAATGAACTTGACAATCATTCTGCAAGGCAAACTGATCCTGATTCTTCCAGTCACTTTGTAATTCACTGCAGATGGTAGGAGTGAGATGTTTACTGGCTGGCAGGTAATGAGCCTCGCTGTAGATAATAGTGATGGACGGGCAATCTCGCCTGCTGACAAGGAGGCAACTCAACATGGGCAGATGGCATTCATCCATGACTTCATGGAAAAGGATAGCTGTGACAACGTACACAGGTTGTGAACTACCCTCCTCTGTTAATGTCAGCATGCAGCTACACTTAAACCTTTCCAGTGCACGTTTAAGTAGCATAGAATTGATCCTGATTGTCCATGAAAGTAGAAGAGTCAGATTTGTGACCTAATGTTTACTCTTCTATAAGAAGAAACTTGATCTGGTTAAACATCTACATATTCCCTCTTCCCAGGTAATGCCATTCATCACAGCTGTCAGTGCTTCTTTAAAAGAGAAATGACCCTCAGGCATAGAATAAAACTCTGTGGAAGAACTACGCACACCTTTGCCAAAAGAACAAATAGCTCCTTTTTTTTTTTTCACTGGGCTTGTATACACTTTGTGAAAGGCCTACAGACACTGAATTATAAACCAGTACTTCCATTTCCCCACCCCCATATAGAGCAACTTGTATTAAGACCTACACACTGCCCTGTTTTTTTTTTTTTAATCTCAGACATAAGGGTAGTGGATTTGGACAAGCTCAGCCATTTGATGAGATATACTTAAGCAGCTGGTTCCAAGGGAAAATCAGAGTAATTCAGAAATGCAACAGAAGATAACAGAAAAGCTCTAACTCTGTTTCTCCTCTCCTTGTAACTTTATGAAGTAACAATTAAAAATCATACACTCAACCAAATATCACTGACGTCTTTTGTTTCACCAGGATATATTCCTCCTGAGGAAAGTGGGTATGGCTAATATTCATAAAACATACATTTTAAAAATGCATCTGTAAGTACACACACATGTAAACGTGGATATTGTTATTCCACAGACAGACACTTGGTCCTAGTTTTCCTTTTCTGAAGCAAAGATCCTTTCCCTCTTTCCCTGGTGAAATCTGATCATTTGTACTGTACTGGGCTTCAAGACGTGATAAAGGATCCCAGTGCTATGCAAGTTTCATCCAAAACCTGTCTCTTCATAGATTCACTCCACATATTCTTTCTACTTTAAAGACTCATGTGATCATCGCTTTGATCCGTTCTCCCTCAGCTCTATTAGGGGCACCATCTCTTCAGGGCTTGCAGCTTATAAAAAGACCACCATATTTTGATATGCCTTTGATGTTGTCTTCCAAAGTATCTTTGATTTTTAAGTTCTGTTCAACTCTTTCACCATTAACCTTGATTTCACTTAGGGATTAATAGAGCTATAGTTTTATTGGAAGGCTAATTTAGAAAATGTGTTTTCTCTGGCACTATTTTCCCCTCTTAGGGGGAAAGGTAGGTGAAACAGTACAAAGAAACTGACCAGTGCTAAAAAAATCCAAAAGAAACTATAGATAAGCTAACACCTTTCTTGAGTTTTGAGTTGTGCTTGAGGAAGTCTCCTACTGAATCATTAAGCTGCCAGCAAATGAAGTGGTTCTGCAGGATGATAATGAGCCACACAGACCCTCCACATGGCCACTGGTGACTGAGAGCTGTTACTAATGGATGACCACTCAGTAGGACTGAGGTCTCAGTCCTGTGCTTGAAGACTGTCTCCTCCACACAGGACACTTACATTTCTCCTTCTTTTGTCACTCAGCAAAGGTGCTGAAACTGTAGAGGCCAAAGGAACTATATAATTTGAAGTAAACTAAACACAGAGCAGCAAAACATTCTCAAGAGGAGAAACTGGCACTGTTGTTCAAGTCTCTTTAGTAGGTATTTTCAATTTTTAGCTTATGATATTTGAGATTTATTCCCCCTCCTCAGGCACCACTAAGTGTGACTGAAGATTCATTTTTGCTGGTATAAAGAGACAGATGAAGGCTAAAACCAGGTCAGCCATATACCCGTGCACACTCCCTCTACCCCTGGATTTATTTATACACCCTAACTACGTTCAGGTGACATTCAGATACATTCCAGGTTCTTGAAAAAAAACCACCTTCCGTAGATGGGGCTCTGTACCTTAGTGTGCCCTCATTTAAAACTATCCTACTTTTCCTCCAAGACACTGTTTATTTCCCATTCTTCTGAGGAACAACTTAGTAGGCTTTACCCCCTCTTCTCAGTTAAACAGAACTGCTTCTGATGAAGACAAACACACCAAGCCCTCGCAGCAGCTGGCACGGGCAAACCCATCCTTCTCAGTAACTGCATAGGGCCATCACTGCAGCCTGTTGCCTTTGCTAAGGCACCACCACACGGTTTAAGGGTTCCTTCCCAAGAGCACTCATAACGCTGCCACAATTATCATTCTGGGCTAACACTCTAACACCTAACCCTTGGGACACGCAGAGCTTCTGATAAGACACTGCGATGAGAGAATCCAAATGCAGCTCATCAGATCCGTGCCCTCTCCAGTGATCCTTCCTATCACTCATCGCACTTGCTGTCTCAAACATCTTTGGCACAGAAGCACAGGCTGGGCGCTACATGACCTGCTCACAGCACTTCTCACCCTCCACACTGAAGTGCACAGTCTCACGTTGTAGCAGGAGAATCCCAGCCCGGGCTCTCCGTGCAGCCCCACGGCCCGGCACAGCTCTGACTGCATCACGCCTTTCCCGGAATCTTAGCCCCGCTGGAAAGCATTCAGCATTGAGAGGACCCATCTTTATGCTGATAACACTAAAATATAAAATAATGCCAACAGCTGGTGCTACAAATGGCTTTTAAAAACGATGTTCATTCACTAAAATTCCTCTTGCTACTTTTGACATGAAACACGCAGTCTCTAATTATTCTGATCAAGACGGTGAAATACAAAAACAAACTTTAATTGTGTTTAACAGATATTTAATCAGGACTCACTGAACTACAGATTAAAGCTGAAATTCATAAACCATAATTACCCAATTGTCGCAAGCTTTTTGGTCCACATTCTGCTTCCGTCTGGGCGTCTGGCACTTTGCCCCGAATTTCTTTTAGTGTCTTCTCAGTTTCATTGCTGTTCATGTTTTCCAGCAGAGATTTAGCACAGATTATAAAATATCTGTTCTTGGCAACTTTATTAGTTGTTTTTTCTTAAAAAGATTATATCCCACCTATCCCCATTCTGGGGCTGAATGAACAGGCATATACCATGGGATATTTCTTGTCATGAGCTGTCCTTCCCAACTGCCAGGGTAACCACCTGTCCTACTCTGGTCCTGATTCCCTGACCATGGCCCTGCCACCAGAGCATCATCCAGATATTGCTTTGAGTGTGCCATGCAACACAACTACCATGAATTACTCCTTCCTTTCTCCAGAGACAGAACTGGGTGCAATATGGTTTCCTGTTTTGGTGGGGGGCTTTTTTATGTGCTTGATGCTCTGTATTTATATTTAAAAAAACATGATAAAAGAAACACACCTCCTATGGGAAGCAGTGGGTGGTAAGGTATACATTAACCACCAGTTACTCAGGGATGTGACTGCATGGGTTCAGATTGCCTCCCGAGCAAGTGACAGATTGTCCTTTAGCATGGAGAGAAGGATTGTGCCAGAGAAGCCTGGCTGTTGACTGCAGTTTTCTGGGGACCTCCACACACTGTGTGCAGGTTATGTCAGTACCCCAAAGGCAAGGATTCCCTCCCCAGGAAGCATTCTCAGGACCTTGCAAAGGAAAATCATGTGGCCTTTCAGACACAGGAAAAACAGCTTAACAGACTGCGGGTTGAGGTGGTAAAAACAAAGACACTTCACCTTATCAGAATGGGGAAGGGGGCTCCACACACCCAGCCTACTCTGTTGTGGGGAAACACAGAACTCCTGTCAGCCTTAATGCCTCAGAAATTTGTGCCATGAGACAGAATGGAGGGAGATATGGAAAAGATGACAGTGTGGAAGATGGGATCTCAGCTCTCTGTTGAAGATACAAAAAAGAGTGAGCTTGATTAAAAACCAGGATGGCCTTCTATGCGTACTTGCTATTGCTTTTTCTCTGAATAGCTGGAGTGCTCTTGACGAATTCCTAGTCTGGGTGAAGATATATGGAACCACACACTGAAGTTTTGCCAGAGGTATTAGTCCTTCATGGCCATTCATAAACTTCAAACAATTTCCTGACAATAAGTATGAGAATACAGGGTAAACCTTTACCTATTCCTTTGGACCTCTTCTTAGCTAACATGCAAAACATTTTTTCTCTTTAGCATCTTCCAGACATTTTTCATCATCAAAAATAGTATTTCATACATTTATTTCTATCATGGTCATTATGCCCCATCTCTAGTTCCACTTCTTTAGAAGAGCCAGGCAGTGAACCAGTCACATACCTTCTCATCAGCTCCTTCAGAGCAAGTCCTAAACAAGAAGCAGTGTACCATCTTAATAGTTGCTGTTGCATGTATATCAAACTGCTTTTTTGTTTGTTTGCTTCTGAGAGCTCCTCTAAGCTTTCATGACTTGACAGTTCTCTGCAAGAACCCGTATCTCACATTTCACAGCAGTCAAATACCAGCATGTGAACACAGAGAGACAGGGAGAAGTATGCTATTTCTTTTGTTCCTTTCCCTACATAAGAGAGATTTGATTCTTTCTGTCAGCCACACAGTCTGAAGTCCAGCCACAGTTAGGTCTTTGCAGCCTATGCAGAAGTATGACAAGAAAACAGGATGGCTGATGACTTGCCATGCATTGCAAGCCTGATTTTTCACAGGCAAATTGTTTTCCAGTTTGGCACAGTTGTTTGTCCAAGGGTTTCAAGCTCCCTATTTAAACAGTGATAAAGAAATTGCTATCCAGTGTTAGTGTCATTCTTCATTCAGACTGCTCCTCTGGAAACAGCCTACAGCCTTTGAGATGCAAAATGTATCGTTTTAATGTAGTCGAGGTCCCTGCCTGCAACATTGCTAAATCTATTTAGCAGATTCTTCCTGCTATAATCTGTCCCCAGACCTGAAGAAGCTCAGTGATTTTAAGTGTTTTAAGCTAATGATAATGGTTAGTGCTGAGAACAGATGTACCTGGCTGTGGTGTGATCTATTATATTAGACTGTTAGGAGCTGTGTATTCATATTGACGTAACATTTTATGTCTATTGTCAAGGTGTGATGGCTGCATGGGGTGCAGTCTGGGTTTTTTTTACCCTCACATATGATGTATTGTCTGTCTGTGTTTTGATCCATGGTGACTGCATGAACAGATGAAGAACATGTGCATGTTCTGATGCCTTCCCAAGATTTTGTACATCTATTCCTGCTGTCCACTGGCATTATGGGAAGCGATAATGTATACCTGTATTCACACTAGACCATACCCAGGAAATGGTTGCACAGATTGGATGTGCATGCAGAGAGTTTGATGACTAAGCTATGTATTACAGAAGTTTCCTTTCCCTGGTGTGAAGGCATTGTGCATGACTGAATTCCCTACAACTGATGGTTGCACTGATAACATGCCAAGTAGAAGCTGTTTTACTATTCTTCTCTATCCATAACACAACAAAATGTAAAACTCCTCAGTTGTGTCAATAAATGGTGCTTCACTTCCCTTCAGCACAATGAAGTGAAATTTCCACTGAGAATGATTTTCCTGATCGTACTGGAGGCTTGGTCTTGCCATTCACAAACATCTGCTATTGCCACCCTTTGGGGACAAGGCACTATTTGGGGCTGTGATGTAGAGGAGGTTTTGTACCTTAAGACCTCACCACAGTCTTCCAACAAATAAGCAAACCCTTTCTACTTATGTGGACCCTGATCTGCTAGTGGGGCTTACAGTTCAGCTCTTGCAGAATAAATGCAACCTTCCACATTATCACTGTGCAACAGGAGATTTGTCTACTGAAAATGAATGCAGCCTCCTTGAACAAATCTCATGCCACCTCTTCCCTGTGAGGATCCAAAAAAGCAGACACAAATGGAAACCCATGTGGGGCTCTGGCAGAGGCACCATCTCCACACTGACTAAATGAACGGAACTTTTAAAAGAAGATCCAACAAGGTTAAAATCCAAAACCATTTAAACAACCATAATAGTGAACAGGCTGAGAGATATGCAAACACACAACAAGACATGAGATTTCAAGAGACATTTAAATTACTATCCTAATCTGGAAAGATTTACTGAAGGTGCCAAAGTGCAGCTGTGCACCAGCGCACCACCAGTCCAGGTTCTGAACAATACTTCGAGCAGTTCTTGTGCTACAGGGCAGTGTAGCAATGTGCTGCAATGTTAGAAATAAGAGGTTATAAGGTTAAATTCAGAAGCCTAATTTTCTCAGATAGTTTGGTCAACTTGCCTAAAGCAGAGCCCAAGTAAATGACAGGCATACTCATATGTATGCTCCTATGTATACTCATGACAGTTACTCATATGTAGCTGATATACATTCTCTCCAATCCCTAAACCATGTTCTGGGCTCTTTATCTCTTTGAAAATAGGAATGCATTCTTATGAAAATGTTACAGGCTAAATACCTAAGACGTTACTTCATAAAGCAGGTAACTTTACTGTGAAAAGAAAGAATATAATCTAATTCTGACCTTTGACGTTCTGCCTATACATGGATTTCTCATTTTTTTCTCTTGTTACCCCATTTTCCTCATAAGCCCATCTACCACTGAAGTCAATTTGCCCTGCATAGCCCCTGAGAACATGTTCTATAAACATCCTCCCTTTTCCCAAAGCCTTCTTTTCCCTGACAGGACTTTATACAGATGTATAGGGAAAAAAGGCCTAGCATCTGACATTTAGTAGGAATCTCAAAGAGAATACACACAAAGTGCATTAAGATTTTCTCTCTGGTACTCAAAAGGAGGTGGATGCTGTCAGCCCACTGCTAGGGGCTGATTGGTCTATATCTGAAACTGGGATCTCTGTTTCTGCAGCCAGTACAGCCACTTCTCTCTCACATTTTACATTCCAGCTAATAAGGTTCATATTTTTGGTGAGGGAAGAAAACATCTTTGCTGGAAGTCATGATTGTGGAATTGGTTATTCCTCAATTAAAAAAAAAAAAAAGACCAAAACAGCTCAAGTGGCAGTAATCTGAGATCTTGCACACGGGGCCGTGACACTGTACCCAGCTATGCTTGGCTCACATTTTTAAGGCATGTTTCTCAGCTATGATGTTGAGAAATTTCTATGGCTTAGGTTGTAAGTGCAAATTGCTGTTGATAGAATTTAAACTGAAGTCCATGATGCCAAATACCATATGAGAGGCTCTAAAAACGCTCCCTTACCTTACATCACTCCAGTGACCCTACTCATCTGCAGTTGCTTCTGATATGCACAAGTTACCTGCATGTGTTACAACAGTGGGTCTTTGTAAGAGGCAGCCTGGACTCAGCCAGTGCTTTTTAAACTTCAAGCAATAATAGTGACTAGAAGTATCACCTGGAAACTGCAAAATTCATGACCATAACCTCTCAGGCTAAGAGAATATCCCTGAAGGACCACCCCAGGCAAGGGACAGCACGGGGGCATTTTGGGTAGACCAGCAACTAAAAGGACATGTGGGGACAGTGGGAGAGGAGCAAGGAGTTGGGGGTGCTGCTGAATGGCAAGAGGCCTCAAGGCAAAATCAAAAGACGCACAGAGACACCCTGCTACCCCTCCCAGCATAGAACCCCTGCAAGGCAGTGATTTCACCAGCACACACAGGAAAAGGACTGAGTTTCTCCTCCTCACAAGGACCGCAGCTCACAGAGGAGGAGTGAGGAGCACAAGGTGCAACAAAGGCAAAAGAAGAGACAGACAACTGTTTTCTACCCTGAAGTCTAGCATGAGAGAGGAAACACTCAGCTTCTCTAAACATCATTAGACATGAGGCCTCTCCAGCAGGCAGCTCCTTGCACACGGACAGGGCAAGTGGCAAAGCTGTCACTGCAGCCAGCTGAGCCAGGACCTAGTCACAGACAACAAATATGTGCTGGGTGGTAGGTAAGGCGTGCCAAGGCTTGCAAGACACCTGAGCATCTGCCTTCTCCCACTTTGGGAAGCAGTTGTGCCGATTACCACGCTGATGGCAACCTGTGGCCCAAAACTAAACCAAACCTGACTGACTCCATTGCAGGGAAGGGACCAGAGGCCTGGGGAACATGGTGCCACACCCACAGTGTAGGAGAGGGAGGATGATGCTGTTCTGTTAAGCAAACAGGAACTGTTTATGTAACCAAAAAGGAAAATCATGAAAATGTCAAAAGCCTATTTTGACACGAGGGGAAAAGGAAAGCATTCATTAATTTCTAATAACAGTCTTTATTCTTGTAACAAACTTTATAAACTGACCAGAGTTCACTTGTAATCTGTTTGTAAACCCAACACTCTGAAGAAACTTCTTGAAAGGGAGAAGAAAATCCCAAATTATTAAAAATAACCCTAGGCTGTGCTTTCAGGTTTTGGTTTGAATCCAGTACCCGCAAGAGAAACCTTTCAACAGAAGGCACCAAGGAATTCCCATGAAATAGCTACAGGATCAGGACACACATTTCCAGTAAAAGCTGGCCTTTCTTTCCTCTCCTCCCAATCTCCTTACTCCCAAAAGATACCAAGAAAACACAAGATTGTTGGGATTTCTATAAGAAGATTTGGCAGGTTTTTCATATTTGTTTAGACTGTAAGATATAATTTGAATTTGGGTCTCTCTCTGAGAAGAAGAATGAGTTATTTGTTCTCTGAATAAGTATTTGTTATTAGTGGATCAGACATGGATAAGGTATATTATTACAACCACGTTTGTTAGGTATGATTTACATTGTTTGCTGCATATCATCTTAGGCTGTCTTTAATTTTGTTATACTTTAGGGGGTTTTTGTTTGGGTTTATGCATTTAGTCACAGTTGGTTGTGTTTTGAACTTTGAAAAAAATTAATACAAAGGAAATTAAAAAAAGAAAAAGAAAATATTTTCAAAATGATGTGGAAATCAAATCTATCCCTGAGTAATTTGATTTGTAGGAAATGGAGAGCAAAGCATTACAAAGCATTACAAACAGAATGCCTTGAAGTGCATCATAATTACTTACATGTGCAAATACATTGTCTAGGTTTAGGAATTCAGTTAATAATAGTCATAATAATTCTATGCCCTTACACCAGGTCTTTCATCCAAGCCTCTCCAGGTTTGTGTAAGCAATCATTAACTAATGCCTGGGTATCTGTGAGTACTCTGCTGCCCTTACGGATGGAGAAATGGGGTTGGAAGCTCTCCAAGGTCAAGGATAAACTATGATTTGCTCTACAGGTGGGAGACAACTGCAGATGTTCGTCCTCTAACTACAGGTGGATCAGAGGTGCAGGAGTTTGTAGCTGATTTGATGTTTCTACAACTTCATGGCTCTCTACGAATGAAGGAGTGCAACAAATATACATCTTATACCTTCTGCTCCATGAAGTTTAAAGGTAGAAAATTGACATAAATCAGATCCATGTTCCATCCTTGGTGGAACACTGGTATATACAAAAACATACCGATGTTTTGTATCAAAGCACAAAGATTAACAAATTTGCCTTGTTTGGAACTGTTTAGCAGTGCAAATGGTTTTCATCTGAGGCTCCACAAATGGTTTTCAGACTAAGCACTTTGTGGAAATTCGGGCTGAATGTGGAAGGAATCCGGAAAAGGGTACCCTATAAAGTTCAGTTGTTATAGAGAGTCCCAAACACCAATTTCACACTTGTAGACTATTCTCACATTGATCTCTTAAGTTCTAAGAGACCTGAAACTCTTAACAAAAATCTGAGCATGCCATATTACCCAAAAGCTTTTCCACAATTCCAAGCTGTGAAGAAATCCTGCATTTTATACTCTTGGGCTGTTTAATTCCATGCCACTTCCTACATGCACACCTGCATTGCTCTCTCTCACAACTCATGAGAGGAAGCCATGGTTTCTGCAGCCCAGGCCCTTAACACTCCATCCTTATTTTACCAGAATATATGTTTTCATGCTTCTCTAGACAACCAAAATCCAAGTCTGCCAAATATTTCTGCTGTTTCATTAACCATGTAATAATTCTAATGCTTTGTACTAGTACCTGCTGAAATAGCAGTAAGTGACTGAGCCACACAGACACTCTGCCTGTTGGAGGGGTTTGACATTCACACATCCCATTTTCTCTCAGCCTTCATTTCTGTGCTCCCCATAGCTGCAACAAGAAAGTGTCCCTCCATACATTTTTATTACCTGTTATGCTTTACACTAATAAAAACACTGGATATTATTTATTTGTCTGGCTGACTGACAAAGCCAGGCATCAAAGCATCATTCCAGTGTCACATACTTCAACGCCCTAATCTTTCAGAACTTGTAAAGCAATCTCTTACGGCGCTTTGTGGGCTGTGAGATCACCCTGACAAACTGTGATAATGTTGGCAATCTCCAAATGGGTGTTCATTTGCAATCTTACTACAGAGGAATTGCTATGTTTCCAAATTTGAGGGCTTGACATAATCTGTCTTCACAAAGCTATCAGGGTCTGTCATAAGGCTGTCTGTGACCCAGGGATTTTATGGGGTCAATATCTATCCCCAGTGAAACTTCATTGCAAGCAGTAGAATTACCTAGAGGATGACTTTCTCTATCTATTTGTTTTCTTTCTCTTTATTTAAAATACCCCTTCTTTGTATTACATTTTTTGAAGTGTAGACAGCACCTACTAATAATACCCGAGCCAGGTAGGGGAGACTGCTCCTCCAAATCATGGCCAGTTTCTTACAGTTCATGCCAAACCCTCTGCTCCCCTCCTCACACTGAGTGACTGAGAAACAATGCAAATGTCAGGTCAAGCTGCAGAGCTACTGCCATCATCTCTTCCCTTCCGTATGCTCCCAGCACTGGCAGTCTCTGGGCTGCAGTCCACAGGATATCCACAATTATGGCCCAGATTGAGGGAGGGGTAGAGAAACGATGGTACTCTGCCAATTATGTCAGAACCTAAACTTGATCCATTTTAAAACTGAAGCTGGGGACTGTGGGATAGCACTGTGTTTGCTATAATTTGTGTAAGGAAAAGAAAATAGCTTATAATCTCAAAAAAAAAAAAAAAGGAAAAAAAGGCAGAGTTAGTGCAGACCTATAATAAATAGCTGTTTTATATTTGCCTCTGAACCTTACATTTAAGTGAAGACAATGCCACTTGGACATAGAACGATTTTTAAAATGCCATGAGACTGTTAAGCACCTCAAGAAAAAGCGAGACAGGGAGTGTCAGGCTTCGTTATATTCATGAGGGCCACACAACTGCTAGTGAAGTAATTCTGTTTTGAAATTACTTAGGATTCCTTTAGAAAAGCCGGGAACGCAGGATGGAAATAGAAAACTAAAAAAAGTGCATCCAGTGTTTCAAAATATGCTCCCTGCATGACACCCTTTCCCTGCTATCATCTCCTGAGGCAAATTTCCCAGGCAGTTCCTCACACTTACCAAAAGATGCTCCCCAAATCCTGCTCAGGGTGGGGGTGAGCAGCTGGAACCTGGCCGTGGTGGGGTCAGGCAGCCCATGCCAGGCAGAGGCACTGGAGCACAAGCTGAGCTTTGCACACTGCCTTGGATATTTTGCTGGACTGATGCTGGGATGTTTTGCTATGTTTACTATGGTTTTACAAATGAAGTTCTCCTCCTTGGGTTATACCATCTAATCAAAACAGAAGTTGTTAAAGATGCATCATACTTTGTTTTATCCCCATTTAAGCTATTTTCTGCATTTCATTCTCTGTGAAAAGGAAAGTCGGCGTCACTATCCAACCTTAGGAATAAGGACGTAGCTGCAAGGCTACTGGAAAATTCTGGAATCCAAATAAATTCCAACCCTGTATTTTGGCCTAAATTTACAGCAAACTTGCCCCTGCTTTCAAAACGCCTACTGCTTTTACCAGGAGCAGCAATTATCCCTCGTGTCTCCTTAATCTTTCAGAAAAGAATGCACAGCCTTGGGAGCCCAAGGTAAACGTTTTAATGTATTTACTATCTTGCTGCAGTCAGTAGGTCACATGGATATTAAAAAAAAGGTTGCATGAAAAGGTAGCACAAAGCTCTGTGGCCTTTAAAAGGTTAAGCAGCTTCACTAACACAAACACTGCAGTTGGGACAGTCCTGAACAGAGCAATGCAACTGGAATGTGCTTCTCCTTCCTAAAAATCCTTTCTTGAGGGTGAATATTTTTATTTTACAGTAAATGGAAAACTGTTGACTGGTATAGTAGCTATTATTTGACTCTTTTCTACAAAAAACTATTTTTAAAGACAAAAAAGTCAAAGCAAAGAGCCCGACCTTTCTGCTAGTGCCACTTGTGAAGGTGGTTGCTAGCCACAGCTGGATTACAGCAATGCTCTTGCTTTTTAAGTTCCATGTTTTTACTACTTTCAACACTGACAACAAAACTTTCCAAAAAATAAAGAAAACAGACTGTCACTGGTAGATCAGTATTTATAGATGGAAGAAACACAGAAACTTATTAAATTTACCCTAAACAAGGGGGCTTATACCATGACAGCAACTTCTAACATAATTCATTTGTTTTATGAATTACAGCCCTGGGGATATCCCTGAAAATTAATTAGGTCAGAGAGGGAAGAAAAACAAATTGAAAACTTCTCAAAACTCCAGGAAACAATAAGTTTTAAACACAGCAGTGTCAAAAATCTCACTATGAAGTTCTTCCTTCCTCCTCCCCTATTCTTTTTTCCAGGAGACCAAGATCCTCAGATTGAGAATCATTTTGGCCCACCAAGGCCAAGGAAACCATATACATTCAAGTACAGAACATTTCTGAAATTAAAAATTTTTCAAGCAGCTCTGCCTTTCCAAATTGCAGATTCCTTGGAAGAGTTCTGAAATATAATTTAGTGAAGCCATTAATTGTGCTAATGTGGCTTTAAACACAAAGCTACAGTCACAAGATGTGGACATGATACATTCATCACACAACAGAGAAAAGCAAATGGGAGGAAGGCAGAAGAAAACAATAAGAATTTTAGACAAATTTTAATTCTGGCCAAACTCATCCTCAAATCAAAACTCTGAAGGTTTGCCTGTTCATTAGTTTTTCTAGAGCTTAGGCAAACAGGAATTTGCCCATGCACTTTTCCTGCAGAGCCCTGTCTTCCTTTTGTGCAAGAAACAGTACTCAGATTTTTTCACTCTTCTCAACACAGTTCACGGATTGGAAGGATTGATACACATATACAAAATCCAAGATGTTTTCTGATTCCATTTGTAACATAGATCAAATTTTGTACTTCCTGATGCCTGTGCCATCTTCCAGGGCTAAGGGAAGAACAGAAAGACAACAAAATGCAGGGGAGTAACTGAGTTGATGGTGCTTTATCATTGAAACTTTAACAGACTGCATACTATGGATAACTCCACAGTACAGCCTTCACCTGGATCATGTGAGGGCACGAGATGCCATTTCTGCCAGCCCTCATATGTGTTAATGTTAGCAGCAAGGAACAAAAGGTATCAGATAAGGCACAGAGTTTGCTGGTAAAAGTCAACACATCAAAATATATTTTAAAAACTGCATCAGAGAATTTATAATGGATCCGTGCTTTGCATTTTGAGGTGACAGAGTTCTCGATCTGGTAGAAAGTTCCCAAAGCTCAATTTACTACATTGTCAAAATATAGCCCGAGGGGACAATCTGACTTACAGCATCTTTATGACTGGTGATGAAAGAACCTCGCTTGGCTTTTAGATCCCAAGTTTGGCTCAAGATAGTGCAGTAGAGAACAGAACATCTTCTATTTTATGCTGGGTGTTCACAGTGTTCCTCTTCAGCACAGAATTAGGTTTTACTCTATAGAATTCTCACACAGCTCGCCGATGGGTTAGAATTCACACCTTCAGATTTTGGGGATATACTTCACACCCTGCATTGTTACTGCCACCAAAGATACAGATTACACTGTCCTCATGTCATTGTAGCATCTGTAACAGAAATCTTTAGAAAATGCAGGGGAAAACTGCATCTTTTTCAAGGCCACAGCATGTCTTATTCAGCCTTGGAGAGACTTCAGAGGACAGTAACCGCATTAATTGAACATTATATGGACAGCCAAGTAAAGCTCAGTTACTGTGCAGATTTTACTGCTCTTTGTCATGTTGCTTCAAAACACATTTCATGTTTTAACCAGTCATATATACATATGAAAGCATTTCGCAACACTGGACAATGCTACAGATCCACAGGAAATAATTGTTTCACAAACATGAAGCAATCTGCACAAATATAAATAGCATGGCCCAAATCTGTTCTAAATTATGCTTGTGCAAACCCATGGAAGTCAGCTAGTTCCACTAACAGAATAGAACACATAAGAGCATGTAAAAATATAAAATATGGCTCTACTGTTCAGCTATTCATGGTCCAAACCCTGCCAGCCTGCCATCACTTATATTCTACCACTTTAACAGCATGGATTTACAGGAAATATGAAAAATCCTGGGATTTCTAGTTCTCTCCTGCACTGGAGGACACAAGTCCAAGAACATATGGGCTTAAATGTGTCAGCATCCTACATCACTCTTATTTGAAGAATGTTATTAATTTTTGTGGGTGGAGTCCAAAATTGTAATGCCGTATTAACGCACAGTGGCTGTTCCTGTAATGCGTATGCCACAGGGAGCATATGTGTAGCAGTCCCAGGATAGCATTTTAACTTGATTTCAAGTGATTTTCTGAATTGTAATACCCTCAAAAGATGAAGTACTGATGCTGCTGGCAGGGTATTTCACAACTTTTGTCTTCACAGTTTCATCCAGTCACCTCAATTCTGACCTCTAGGACATCATGCTATTGCAGATCTGGACTCCACACAAAGCAGTTTCAACAAATCTCATTTTGCTCTCTAATGCACAGCATGTGACTTCAGGATTGGTATTTCCAATGCTGAACCGAGTTATATGAGTGATGTATGCTACCCCAGGCAAAAAGCAAGACTAATAGCAGAAGATTCTTTGCCATGCTAACTCTAACTGCATTTCAATCCCAGTCTTCTCCAATGAATTAGCCTCTTTACCAAACTCGCAGGTACAGACAGATACTGTGGGAATCAGCCATGTAAACGTTCCAACTGGATACAGTGAGGAAAGTATTGCCAAAGGCTTTTCGGCTGAGACTCAACAGGTGGTTTGGCAGCGAGATTTCTACCTGTTTGTGGTTTTCATCTCTGGTTTCAAGACAGAAAATGAGATTATACCTTTCAATGCTGCATCTCAAGCAGGCTGTACGCAGAGCAAGGTTTCATTCCAACCAAATCTCTCCCTCTCTCGCAAAGTTGAGGAAAACTGCCAACCACTGCTGCTCTTGACATCAACACGCGATGCAGATGTCAGGAGAGGGAAAAGAAAAGGGAGAGAAGAAAAAAGAGAAATAAAACCGTGAGCTTTACATAAACAAGAAACTGTACTTAGTGACTACATCTGAGGAAAACAAAATAAAAAGTACTGGCTTTAGTATAAGGAAACAAATAAACAAAACTTTGGAACAGTTCAATCTAAGAGGTTGTGAGGGTTTTTTATTTTGTTGTTTTTTGTTTGTTTGTTTGTTGTTTTTTTGGGGGGTGTTTATTAGAATTTTTGTTTACATTTAGTTCCAGGAGATAAAACACATTTACATGATAAACTTAAAGGGACAACATAAAAGAAACAAATCTATCATAGCATCAAAATTAACTACTCCCTTAATCAGAGAAGAGTCTAAGCACCTTTAACAAACACTCTGAAAAGCAACAGAAGCACTCATAACATATGCTCTTGCCTGCAAATAGCCCAGGGTGCAAGAGGTGGGTTTCATTTTTCAGTTTTTAAAGCCTTCTGCATAGGCCTAACTCTGCCTTTGTTGAAGGTAGTGTTAACACACACTGAATGCAGAAGGAACCGAATGTGGATAACTGCATAACTGTGGATAACTTCGAAAAATCACACCCAATATGTTCAGCTGATGCCATCGGTTCCCAAGGACACGTGTAGGCTATGGAATACTACAAATAATAGAGAGCAGTAGTCTAAAGCAAGCTTCCCAGAACCAAGGAAGCATATTTCAGTACTTTTTCACAGATAATTGCAGATGTGCATCTTCAAAATAGTAGTCAAAAGTAGGCAAAGACCATCAGGAGATGCTTACTGTGACAGAAGTCTTGGTTTCATAAAACAAGAGTTCTTCCAAGCAACTCTCAACAACCATTAAGAGAACAGTCAGTGAATCTATGCTTTTTGGATTAATGCAAGAAAATGAAAGGCAGTGCTTCTCCACAGACATAGATGTAAGGAGAATGACTTCAATACATCAGCATTTGAGTCATCAAAATGGGCCCATATTCACCAATGCACAGAAAAGTGGAATCTTAATGACCAGCAAGAACTTTGCTTTGTCCCAATAAAACCATTTCAGGAAGTTGTATACACTAATTTGCCACGGAAGACGATAATCTCATAATTAAACTGTATTAAATAATCTATACTAAGAAAGAGCTGAAGAGAAAATGGAACTATCTTATCATGCTGATATAATCACTTGAGGGAAAGGGGCCCCAAAATGTTCTATTCCTGAGTTGGAAGAACCAGTCAAGTAGGTTTTTTTTCCTCATGAGAAGGTCTTTCCACAAAAGTACACCTCTCTGATAACCAAAACAGATTTTTTTCTTCAACTACCTGGAAAAAGGAGGGGGGAAAAAGAGTATAGCATCTTTCAGAACCAACAGTTGGCAAATATTTGATTTTTCTTGGGTAAAACAGTTATTCCACAAGAAAATTTTCATTTCAAGTAAGAGAATTTCCATGGAAATCTCACTCTGATGGAAAAACGTCTGGCCATGGCTACAAAGGATAAGACCACTGGCCTCAGCCAGGGGAAGGTGAATGCCAAGGCCAGTGGACCGAGTGTGCCACAGTCCTCTTGCAGAATCACAGACAGAGCACAACCATTTGCCGTGATGGTTGTTCTGCTCCAGCTTTTCTGCCCGAGTAGACTCTCCCCTGTCCAGGGCAGGAACTGTCTCTCACTGTTTGTTGTGCACAGCCTACTGCAGCACGTGTGTTTGATGACTTTCAGCACTACAGTAGCAACAATTTCTTCACCTCCTACAGCAGCTACTCCCCAATATCAAGATGAGGAGAAAAACGTGACCTATGGCTGCAACACACTGCTAATCAAACACTATTGTAGAGCATAGGGATGTGGGGGGATGCCTTTTCACCACAGAGCTAATCAGAGTTTATACACACAAAATCAGTAAACTATACAGTTCAGTCTTGTGATCTGTTTTCCAAGCTGCCAGAAATAAGGCAGGAAAGAGGGGTGGGGAAGGGGGGTAGGGGGGAAGCATCTCCTGTGTTCATAATGAAAGAAGAGAGATGACTGGACTAAGAGCTGATGAGGTTACAAGGCAACAGCAGTGCCATGAGTTGTTTGGGCTTAAAGCCAGATGTCTTGTATTTCCTTTGATTGTTTCTAAATAATTAATGGTATTAATTTAATCATGTGACCCACCCACCCCCCTTTTAGTATTTGGCTCTGCTTATTAACACTAAATATAAAGGAGGAAAATAGTACTGTCTATGGCATGCTGAATATTGATGCTGTGTGTTTGGACTGCAGCAACAGCTGATCCTCATATCCCTAAGATTCCATATCCCACAGCACTCACACAGTGTTTGCAGGGAGGAGATGGAGTAGTATCCTTCATACTCCATCCATAAACCAACTCAACGATGGCATATGGACACTGCATGTTTGAAGTAGTAAAAGAGAGGGTACATCGCTCCCTCGCCGCCCACACTAAGATGAACCTGCCACTACTATTTCACGTAACATTTTCTGGCAAGCTCCCAGTTTTCAGTCATGCTGGTTTGCTTGAAAGAAACACTCAGAGGAGACTCTGCTTGTCTTGCTGTTTGAACAAACAAAATAATCACGCATCTTGAGTTAATGGCCCAAAGCTTAATGAAGATCATAGAAAAGAGGCTGCCTGTGATGGGAGCATTCCCTTCTGACTTAGCCACATAAGCCATTGCTGTTGGCAAAAGGAAATGGATTATGAGGATAATAAGTAACCCTGAGCTCTGGTCTAGACAAACCTTTGCTTGGTACAGTAGCAGGAAGCACACAAAGAGAACAGCAACAAGCAGCAGTAAAAATTTCACTTCTCCACAATTTTCTACCCCAGGGCACTGGCAGCATCAGCAGGAGGACCCATGTTTCTTTCTCATGGGAATGTTGGGCTGGAATCTAACAGCAGAATTCCTGAACAAAGACTAGTGGAGGCAGATCCCTATATGCATGACTCTATGATACGCACTCAGGAAAAATGTCTCTCACCCTCCTGTGTACTGCAGCCTACTTTCAGCTCCCCAAATCAAGTCTCTAGTCCCACCCATATTATCTACCTTTATTTTCCTACCACATTCTCACTTATCTTGAATCCCGTGGTACCTACCATAGAATTAGGATCATAGAATCATCTGATTTGGAAGGGACCTTCAAAGGTCATCTAGTCCAACCCTCCTGCAATGAGCAGGGACCTCTGTCTTCAACCAGGTCAGCTTGCTCAGAGCTCTGTCCAACCTGACCTTGAATACTCCCAGGGATGGGGCACCCACAACCTTTCTCAGCAACCTGTTTCAGTGTTTTATTTACCACCAGATAGTATTAAATGGGGCAGCTGGGAGGTAATGGAGAAAGAAATCTGACAGCTTGGAGACCTTGTTTTGTCTAGTAATGCCCCAGATTTCCAGAGGTAAGGCCAAAGTGATATGAGGTCCTCACAGACATCAAAAGAAGTTTCCAAAAGTCTGCATAAAGCTAGCCTAATGATAGCATACCTGTGGGGAGTCAGAGAGGGCTTGGTCAAGTCTCATTTCTTAGATTTTATCCATGGCTCCCTAGCTGGATGTCATTCTGCAGCTAAACTATCAGATCATGACTGGCAGTGGTGCATTGCACAGTGAGAACTCTTCAGTCAAGGGAAGTGAAACCTGAAGAATTCTTCACTAGAAAGCCTGATCCTAATCTTCAAGGACTTGACCCTGAGATTAGCTCAGCTGTTTAGAGCATAGTGCCAATAATACCAAGATTGTGGCTTTAATCCCTGTATGGGCCATTCACTTAAGAGTTGGACATGATGATCCTTGTGGGCCCCTCCCAACTCAGAATATTCTGTAACTTCTGTATCTTCTGACTTGGCAATCCTAAAGTATATTCCTTCCCCACACACCCACCACAGGTTCATAGGAAGAAGTCTGTCTCATTACATGAAGATCATATGAGAAGTACACCTGAGCCCTTCAGCTGGGACTGGAGCAGCACCAAAACCAGCATTGGCCCTGCACACTGCAGAGAAATCACCTGGAGGGAGCATCACCACTGCCAAATAACAGCACGAGCAGTGCAGACAGGGTGGCAGAGTGCCCTGGGTGCCAGAGCTCAGGCCATGGGGCTCTGCTGCAGGAAAGGAGCAGGATGAATACCACACTGGCTGTGCTGGGAAGAAAACACCTCACCCTCTCCTATAGTGCTTCTCTAACATGGTTACAAGGCTGAATAAAATTATGGGTTTTTTTGCTCATGAACACATGCAAATTGAGACAACACTAAATCATATTTCTTAAAGCAAGATGGGAAAGAGTAACATCCAGCCAAACTTCAAGTGACTCCTTCAGTTCCTACCAGCTACCTACAGCAGAGTGGCAACACTCACAGGCAAAAAGGACATCAGGAATACCTAATGCCACAGTCCTTCTCCTTGGAAGTCATTCGTGGAAAATGGGCCTTGCAACTTTGAACTGGAACAAGAGGAAACTGCTTCTAGACAGGAGTGAAATGGCTACACTGTTTGCAAGGTAGAAACACTGCAAAAATACAGCTGAACAGTCACAGCACTTTATGAGCAGCCACTGTACCTAACTGCTTGGTTTTCAGGATTTTGAGAGGCCATGGTAGGGTGAGAAGACAGCATTTATCCTATGGTGACAAGGATCTCTGAAGGTGTCTACATGTCAGCCTTGGCTGAGAATGCATCCTTTGTTCCTTCTTCTGCATTATTTCCCTTTAATGATAGCTTTGCAGTGAATCCCATTTGTGAGTTGCTCAAATAAATGCAAATTTTATCTTGTAAGCAATACCCTCCAAAATATAACTACCACTGAAAATAAAAATCTGAAGAGCTAAAAGGCACTGGGTCCTCCCTAGTGCCCCCATCTCCCCAGTGCACCGGACTGCTTGCTATTATTATATATGGAGTACCAGGCAGGGTACTTGCTATTATAAATATGTACTGTATTGAAATATATAGCCCAAGTCCCTAGGGCCCAACATTCTAATTAGAACTACAGTTGTGCAAATAACTGATTTATTTGGCTAGCTGACCAAACTGAGAACACGGAAAGGAAAAAAAACCAAACAAAAATCACCTATGTGTTTAATGAAATGGGCTAGATTTTTGTTTGTGTTCAATGTATTTTGATTAAAATTGACTAAGTTTCAAAACAAAACCAGAAACCTTGTTTAGAAATATCAAAACAAAACCAGAAACCTTGTTTAGAAATATCAAAACAAAATCTACTGGCTTTCCAAAACTTTTAATTTTCTTCTAATTTTTTTTTTGCATAATTTTGGCTAATCCATATCTGAGGTGAGTTGCTTTCAGCAAATAAAAAATTTAACTCAAGATTTAAATCTAAGGCCTGAATTGTGAGTCAATCAGCTCTTGACTTAATGAAAGAACAGGGAAGCAGGGGATTTGCATTCCCTTCTCGATTCAGCCCCTGTCTTTGCACCCAAGGTGAGTTATTATTTAATTTCTTTGTGGTTGTCTCTCTGTCCACACTTTGTCTCTGCAGCCTCTGAGCTTGTTGGGGTTACAGGCACCTCTTATAGTGGGCCTGCACAGCACCTAAAACAACAGACTGCTCATCTCAACTGGGGCCTATATGATTTACTAAAATATAAATAACTCCTCAACTGCAGTCAAATCTCTTTTTAATGCCAATAGTTTCACTTGCATATATTTAGCAGCCCACCATGGGAACATCAGCTTCTTTTTTAATTAATTACTTATTAATAGATGTAAAATATGAACGGACAGCAAGCCTAGATTTTTCCTGCTTCATCAATTTCAGCACTCAAAGAAAGCATCTCGTTTACAGCTACCAGAAGCCAACAGGGACATGTAATGAATGAAGCCTGAAACCCAAGATCCCCTCAGCACTTTTGTACCCCCATTATTTGGGGACAAATCCTCTCCTCCCTCCAGGGAAGGAAGACTAGCTGGATTGAAAGAGCTGGAAGAAGTGGAAAGCTTCACAGGCAACCTTCAAATCCCCTGTGCAGGGCTTTAGGCACACAATTGTCCCCAGCAGGAATGGGAAATGCAAATTCACTGAATGCAGAGAGGTGGACCCAGCCTGTGGGACTGCAGGGAAGAAGTCTGCCTGCCTCTCTTCTGAGGGCCCCATGCACCTCACAAGGCCAGCCTACCTAGCTGAAGGACAACTGGAGCTCGTTGGAAAATAAACACCACAGAGAGAAAAAGGACTGCAACACTATGAACTCTTCAACTTCCATGTAGAGCACTCGGGGCTGGGGGTGGGGAGGTTTCTCAGAGCGTACATGGCTGTCACTGACAATAAAGTCAGTCACGTTTTTAAAACACTGGGGACAGAATTCAAATGTGCCCCATTATGCCTTGAGATGAACTCCCTGGGTACAAAGGGTGCGTGGGTTACGCTCAGCTCCTGTGTTCCTCCGCCGAGACTGTGAAAGGCAGTGCAAAGTGCACACTGAGAAGGAAGGAACACACAAGGTGATAATTCCTGCCGTAGGGGTCTGGTCATGGGTGCCCCTAGTGTTCTGGAGTCCCTGGCAACTTTAACCTCATGCTGATTTTCTCCATCCCTGGGTGTGCTGCTCAGCTCTAGGAGACCCCAGTGCCATTTCCCAGCCCTGAGGCTGCACCTCAGCCTTGCTCCTGCGAGGGGCTGGGAGAGGGAACAGCCTGAGCCCAACTGTGCCCCCACACCATGCTAAAGCAGCAATTATTATCATTAAAAATAAATCATCCTCCCTGTCGATTGACTGTACTTATTGGCCATTGCTGCCATCTAGCCAGATGCATCTCCAGCATTCGCAGAAGCCTTGAGCCTGTTTATTTTCTCACTGCTGCTCGGCCTGAAGCGGGGATAAATGCAGCCCTTGTTACTCACTGCCTCTGCAGAGACATTTGTAAACTTTCACAGGGTTTTTCCTTTTTTTCCAACAGGTGACAAAATACTCTATAACTGCAGGTGCTCTGGGACACAAACAGGAAAATGTAGATCAGATGCAGCTGTAGTTGGAGTAAGGGAAAAATCAAGATAAAGGCAGCAGATGAGAGAGTGCTAAAACAAGCAAAGAAATGATTGAGAAATGGTAGTTAGCTATTTTTGTTGCCAACTTACTCTTGCAAGGTAGCTCTAACACAATAATTTTGTCTATTTTGTTATCGTGCCAAATTTTTGCAGGTGCTACCAGGGGAAGTTTGCTGAAAAAAAAAAAAAAAAGGTTCTTGAACATTATTGGAAAAGGATGAAGAAGTTGTCAGCTCAATCCAGCACTGAAGGATGTGCTAGAGGTCACAGCTAAGGGTGCTAGAGGTCACAGCTAAGGAGCACTGGCCAGTGTTACTGGACTTGCAAAGTAGGAATGATAAGGAAATGGTTTCAGAGAGCTTCTGAGTTCAGATTTATTTGTCTAAGACTTTGGTTCCAAAATTCAGTCAGGAAAATGTTAATAATGGGGGGCTTACTTTGCCCCCATCCCTTCATCTCCTTTTGGTATGTACAGCATAAAATAGGTTGAAAAAACCAGTATTCTAAGGAGACTTAGAAACTGAAAGATTCAGACAGAGTTTCATGGTCCACAATTCAGCTCTAAAAAGCCAATGCAAACTTCCAGACACTGTGGCCTTTCGCTTTGCTAGACAACCTGGTTTCAGAGCCATATCCAGCAACATAAAAAGCAAGAGGTGAAGCACAATGGATAAAGAGAAAATAAACATGACTGTATATCATAAAACACAGTGATTGCTCTCTAGCCATAATGTTCCAACCAAACAAAAGGGGGAAGGAGGATATCAATAAACATCTGTGAATTCAAATTTATTTTACTGTACTTCCCATTCCACCAGAGAAACGAATAAAATGTTGCATTTTGCTTCCCTGGTTTTCTTAACTCTGAAAAGGGAGGTTTCATGGATAATCCAGAGTAATATTCAGCTGTGAATCCAATTTATGCAGTGGGATAGGATTAAAAAAGGAACAGAAGGTCTGGATTCTGAACCTGCTGTAACAGTTTTGATTTGAATAGAACCCAAGTCTTGAAATGGCTTGTTTTCCACTTCTGGTTTGGAGTTGGTTGAAATACTGCCACAGTAGCACTTCCTGTAATATTTTAGTCCAAGATCCTCATTATTTGGAACTGAACTCTAAAGATTTTGGCACCATGAAATCCAAACAAAACTCTGTTCCTGACTCAACTGGCCCAGAAGTCAACCCAAGCTTAATCTGGTTCTGGGTCCAAATCCAGCTTCAGCCCACTTCCATTGTTGTACAGATAATGCCATAATACCACCTCTAGCCTCAGGATTTATGATGCCTCCTCACAGGATGCATATTTGTGTGTAAATACATAAATCACATCAGATAAACAAAGCAGACATGCCAGAAAACAGGAGGGGAGGGAAGAGGAGAGATACCTACCAAGCAGTTTGTCTCTAAAGTGTTGCCAGTTGTGAAAGGACTCGTCGTGCTAATATCCCCTCATTCAGGCTCTCGCAGACACGCTAAGAGCGTGACGGCTGGCAGGCAGTGCATTTAAGTGCTGTTACTGAGGCCCCCAAATATTGACAGAGTGCCAGACTCTGAGAAACTATTGATGTATGCAGCCGGCCGCTGCTCCAGACACCTCTCAGACAGAGTCTTTAAATGTCACAGATTAATGAATTTTCATGAAACGGAGAATGAGAGAAAGAATTAAAAAAAAAAAAATTATATCCCATAGCACCAACATGAAAGCATCTTTTATCCCTACACAAAATTCTGCCCTCAAGCCTCAAGATTCCTAATAGATTATAACAGATTGTAAGTCGGCATGAGATACGGGATGGAGGAGGTTAGACCCTCTGGATCATGCAGAGCATCCTCAAACAAAGCCAACGTGCGAGATGTTCATTTACAAAAAAACAGTGAGAGTCAAGGACCACTCAGACCTCTGTTTCATTTTAACCTAAACCACAAGTTACAAAGCTTAAGGGGGAGAGCTGCTTAAATATTTTTTTTTTTATCTGAAGTACACATGGTGCCAAACTGCAAAATTCAGCTGTTGACTTTGAACAACCCTAACTTTAGAGACATTGAGATAGACAGATGTACTTGGATCCTCTCTTAGTATTTGATCTTGTGCTTGATCTTACTCAAGAAATTGCCAAAGTTACGATAGAACATTTTTATGCCATCAGATAAACCAAGTATGCTGATTATTTCTCTTTTTTCATTTATATCAGGAACTCAAATATGTATGCAAGAACTTCAAATATCATTAAAATGTAATAATGCAAAATGCAGTTGGAGTGTAAATGACAAATCTATGCATAACACATCGCTTAAAGAGGAAGGAAGTGAAGGGATGATGCAGATGATGTATGCAGAGGTAAAAATGGGTCATTTATACCCAACCATGTTAAAAATGCAGCTTCAGTGAGTCCCACTGCACAGAGCCACTTGTAGGTGGGGCTCCGTGAGCCATTTTCTCCCTCTTTCCCATAGTTATGGATTCCTGCAAGGCTCTGCTGCCCACATGGCACCTGGGCTGTCCCGCAGGATTTGTCTTCAGTGCAATGACAGCCAGAGGGGTGAGCAGCAACACACCCAGCTCCTCACTGGCTGCCTCCCTGCCCCTCAGAAGCACAGCTGCCTGACACCAGTGACTGGGAAGTGGAAGCTGGTGCCACCTCAACAGCCAGCCCTGCTGCAGGAAAACCCGGGGAAGCTGACAGCACCCTGACAAGCAAAGGGAGTGCTCTAAGAACAGCCAAGCAGCAAGTCCTTGTGGTTTTCCACTCTGTTGGAACAAGTCAAGAGCAGGACCATGAAGATGCTCAGAGGGCTGGAGCACTTCTGTTATGGCAGACTGAGAGAGATGGGGTTGTTCAACCCGGAGAAGAGGAAGCTCTGTGGAGACCTCAGAGCAGCCTTCTGGTACCTAAATGGGGCTGACAAAAAAGATGGTGAGGCACTTTTTACACGGGCATAAAGTGATAGGGCAAAGGGTAATGGCCTTAAACTGAGAGAATGTAGATTTAAATTGGATATAAGGAAGAATTCTCTATGATTAGTCTGGTAAGGCACTGGCACAGGTTCCCCAGAGATGATGTGGATGGAGCTTTGAGCAGCTTGGTCCATTAGAAGGTGTCCCTGCCCATGGCAGAAGTGCTGGAATTAGGTGATCTAAAGATCCCTTCATACCAAACCATTCTATGGTTCTATGATTATTGTTGCAGAAAAGTCAATATTCTTCACTGAAGACTGTTCTCCTAAGTTCCCTCTCTCTCTGGCCACATGGGGCTTTGCTCTCCACGGCATCCACAAAATCTTACCATAACAACAGGGACTGACACAGGCAGTGTTCAAGAGATGCTTGTTTCCACATCTTACCAGTCAGATTATTTTAAAAAATCTTTTTTTTTTTTTTTTTTTTCAAAAAACAAAGCTACCTTTCTATGTGTGAAGTTAAGTGGAAACAACTGCAAAAACTCTGATGGCAACCTCCAGATCCTTATGACAGAGGAGTCTTTGGTTTTCCAAAGCCAATACACTTCTGTAGATTGGCACATCTGGCAATTAACTGTATCACGGACCATGACAGACATTTCTGCTATCATTTGTGTGACTCTTGTCACCACCCAAAGCATGTCCTCCCTCCCACCACAGATCCCATCACCACCAGAATTGCAGCAGGGTCTCCAACACCATTATTATTATTATATTATTATTATCCATTCTCCATTTTCCATTACCTGCAGCTCTACAAATGACCTGGATGAAGCAGCAAGTAGCCATCCTTTGCCAACAGCCAGAGAGAAGACAGAGCACATGTGTGTGTAGGAGGGGACGACACAAATGACTTATTAAGTACAGAAGAAAGCAAAATGTCAAAACCTTTCTATTCTGAGAACAATTTCTGTACAAACAAAGCAAAAGAAAATCCATATAGATTTTCACACAGAGAACTATTTTACACATCATTGCAAACTTTAAAACACTCAGTACTTTTTCTTCAGGACTTTTAAAGAGCCTGTCTAACATTACTGCCTATTCTGGCCTGTTATTTCTCCTCACATAGCCTTTTTCCATTCTCCTTTCTTCCCCTCTCTTTTTAAAAAATAATAACTGAGGAACTATCACAAAACACTGACCCAGCATTTCACTCAGTCCAGTACCACATCTTCAGCAAATGCCAGCTCTGATTAAACTGAAGGAAGATGTAAAAAACCTCAGCATTTCCCTTTTACAAAAGCCTTCACATACCTCAGCAGAGATCAGCTTCAGTCTGAAGACTGAAGTTGAGTGTTGGTTGGGATGGTCCCTGAAGCACACAGAAAGGCCCAAGCTATGAAGTTGCTATGAACTAATGCAACAGCCCTATCTTCTTTTGCAAACATTGGAACACCTAATAAGCCTTGTCCCTGTTCCCTTTGCATGCCAACATACGAAAGCTTGTTCCAGTTCCATAAACTCTGCACCATCTCGAAGAATGGGATAGCAGAGGTGGGAAAAAGTATAGAAGAACTGGAAGCATTGATGATTGCACAAAATTTACCATAGAACAGAAAAAAGCAGAATACAACATGCACAGAAAACAGCAGTTGCAAAGTAGTGAATAAGAACGAATGTGTTACAGAATTAAAATTATTGTGTCTTCAGGGGACCTTGGAAGTTCCTAAGTTCTACCTCTCTCACCAGGTTTAGGATAGTACCACAGGCCATTTTCCTTTCCAAGTCTCAACTTGTCTGATTCTCACCACAAACTTTCCATCAATTAGTTAATTTCTGGCAGGAATTTCTGATTGTCTGTCTTCTGCCTTTTTCTTTTCTTTCCCTTCCTCTGTGTGCATGCCTGTGCATACATCACAGATCACAACCAGCTTACACCCCCCTCCTTGTTAAAAGTCCCACCTCTTCTGCTGACTTACTGCACTCTTAATCAAAAGGGCAGGAGGAAGCCGCCAGGATTCATTCTTCCCCCTCTCTCCTCCTCTCTCCCTCCCTTTTTTCAAATGGCACAAATGTCAAACTTTCTAAAAGGATGTTTGGCATAGCTGAGTTCAGTCGTGTAACGTACAAAGTCGGTATGATCAAAAGGTTGCAGGGCTGCCCACTGCTAAAGAAGAGAGGGAAAAAAGGAACGGGGATCTTTTCTAAAGTGTGAAAGAATGCATGAGACAACTGTTGCCACTGGAAACACCATGTCTATTAGCAGCAGCGGTGGGTCTGAAACACCAAAACCCAGGTCCAGAGTCCAGATTCTCTGAAAAACAGGGCTGTTCTGATCCAATTTTCCACCCGTGAAGAAACAGGGATAGACACAGCTATGGAACTGAAGACTTTTTTTTCTATGTGCTTTGCATCATTCTATGGAAAATAACTGAATCTAGGTGGAAATAACAGCAGTTAGTTTTGTAGTCAAAGTTGCTGAAACTAATCAGATGGAACACAGATTCACATATCAAAAATACATTGTCTCTCTGGTATTTTTTGTACTGCTACCTTTCACCACAGTATTTTCATTCTTATTCTATCCACTGCTGAAAAGGAGAGCAAATTATTCCTCCCTTCTACATATCTAAGATTGTTATGATTTCGTAAGGCAACTGGTTTGCAATTGTGGAGCACTTCACAATTGCACGCTCGCATCTTCCTCTACATTTCTGATGCAACTCCTCTGGTTTTATTCATCTGTTTATTTGCTCCACTTTGCTGAGCCCTTGTGAAAATGTTTGTGTCTCCTTACCCAACACTAACATTAGAGAACAGTCCAGTTATGCCACCGGCTCCTGCAAAATGTCTGCATCCCAGTGGCATGAAAATTGATGGTCAGAATACTCAGCATGGAGAATCTCTCTACAAGCTCAGACGGCGTTTCCTTGCCAGAAGATAACCCCAAAAATGTAGACGAGAAAGCTCATCGTCAATATCCATTTAATAGAAAAATCTTAATTATAGATAGCTTTCAGTCCCAGAACAGTAGACGGGAACTTGAGATTAATTCCCCCTATGACAAAGTATGTGAACAATAACCAGAATTTGTAATCAATACCCAGAGGAGAGAGCATCCAAATTGTAATGGGGATTTGGGATTCATTCCCAGAGGGTGTAAAATATGATTTGGAACAGGTAGACTGGGATTAATTTTTGATTATGAAATATTTGAACGGCAATTTTCAACTTTTAATGAAGAGAGGATGTGGACACCACAATTAATATAATTTCTAAGTCTCTCCATCATATTTCAGGAGACAGATGATAGATCACAAACAGCTGTTCAGGTCATACACAAGTTAATGTGGGAGTGCCACCTAAAGGAAAGTGCACTAGGATGAGACTCTGGAGAAAGACAGGCAAAGACCAGAGTTGCACTTTCCCCATTTCTAATAAAACTCGCTTATTGCAAAGTCTGCATTAGAAGTAATTATTCTGTGTTTGCTGACTTTACATGGATAATTATAAGGCAGAAAACATCAGTATGGGAACATGGCTTTTCTCTTACACAGGGAAAAAATATAAAGGTGTTCACAGGAGAAATAATTCTCACTCTGAAGGAAAATTTCAAAATAGGAGTGGTACAAGGTAAAATATATAGAACCTCACTATGTCCTGGGGGGAGAATACAACCCAAATTTCTAAAGTTCCTTAGAATATAATAAAGCAGCTAATTGTTTGCCTAGAATGAAGATAATGAGTGAGCTGTGAATCTTACCCTTTTCTGTTAGTTTCCACAAAATAATTTTCTTTATGTTTTCCTCACACGCCAATGAGTAATTTTAATGATTATGAGCTGCATCTGTAGCCACGTAAGACAAGACAAATTTCGTCTATCTGCATATCTGGCCATTTATGAATGACTGTAACAAAGTGATTTTTCACGATACAGATTTATTGCCACAGGGGTAAGAAAACCTTGCCTCCATGTCCAGCATTCAGTACTGCTCAGTTGGAAGGAAAGTACTCAGAAGTAAAACATCTTGCCCTGAAACAACTGATGGTAGTTGCTTCAGAAGCAGGAATAAAGATGACTTGAACCAAAATCCTGTTTCAGCTCGACACATACTTTATTCCTAATTTATCTTTTCAACCTTGTAAAGTATTTTAAAAGATGCTCTGAATTTTTGAAATGGAAGATTTACCTCTTTCATTTATGCCTGCTGTGGTAAATTTTTGGGTCTTTCACTGAAAAGAGATGAAACAACTGGGGTTCCCTATGGTGCCACTCCTCCTCTTTCCTCTTAAGCCCTCAAACCCACATCTACCCAATGATCATTTCCTAAGTCTCCAAAATTATATATAAGTATGCTGTCTCTGCCATACCCTATTAATCATAAACTTCTTCTCATTTCATTTCAGTATTAAACTCATCTTGTTCAAATCTCTAATTTTCCACACTGACAGAGAAGTTCTCTATACATCATTCAGTTCTATTTCCTAGATACGTTCAGAATTACAAAATTCATTCAAGCCCATCTGATCTCTTCTCACTAAACCTTCTGTCTTGCACTGACTGACAGAGAAGAATTAGCCTTTCTCCTGTCAGGTATACATCTTTTCCCCACAAAAGTATGTGAAATCATCCAAATACAGCCAATGACTCAGCTTGCCCTTGTACTTGTGTCTTTGCTCTACAGAGCAGTCATTTTATGGAGCAGCAAGTCCCACTGACATCATATCAGACAGACTACTAATATTTCTAAAGTAAAAACAGCTGTAGCTGCACGGCAGGGTACCACACACTGAAAGTAGCAATAGGGATGAAGTGGTACCATCAGCACCCCTCATTCCAGTGGAAACAGGAAATCTCACAATGAAGTCATGCTACAGAGTGACACTGCTGAGCCTAATACATCACAGGTCATTTTAAGTCATTAAAAAGTAAAATTTGCCAATCACAATTTTCCTCAGTGATCCTATCTAATATTAAACTCAGGTGTAGATCTTAGGGTTGGGAAGCAAATGCATGTCAGACATTTTCTGCTCTTTCCCTGCTGCAGCAATGTCTTCTATCTCATTTCTAACCCAGTGCCACAGCTTCTCTCCAGTTTTAAAAAGACACTGCAGCACTATGCCAGCAAAACAAATGATGGTCAGCAAACAGGAGACGGGACTAGAAGAGCACTCAAGCCTCCCTCTGTGGTTTTTTGGTTGGTTTTTTTTTTTGTTTTGGTGTTTTGTTTTTTTTTTGGTTTTTTTTGGTTTTTTTTGGTTGAGCCAGACATTCAGCAGAAGCGATTAAGCCTTCCCCAGATATCTGCAATAATAAGTTTGGTGCTTCAGAGCTGAGACCTGCCCCTGTTCTCCCCTAGGGCCAGGTATCCTTGCTCGGAGAGGCTCTGGTTCCCAACTGCAAGTTGGAACCCGCAGCAAGACTGGGGACCTGCAGAGCCCCCCACTCCCACATCACACTCAGGCTAGAGCAGCCCTTTTGGAGAGTTAATCAAAGCAGCTGTGGCAGGCAACTCAGATGGGCTCCAACAGGACATGGTGTTAGATTAGTCACCTCACCAGTTCCTGCCTCAGTATCCCCAAGTGTGAATTAGTTTTTGGCACCTAAAAGTTAAGAGGGCGGCAGCTTCAGAAGAACTGTATGTTAGACAGACAGATCGATATTTCATTTTAAAGAACAGTTTCTAGTCTACTGTACTTTTGCTGATTTGAAAGAAAACAGACTGTTGCAGTATTTTTTGACAAAAAACCTGTAGAAGAAATCATTACAGTCTTTTACAACCAGAATCTGGAAGGGTGTCCCATTGTAATATTTTCAAAGAGAAGTTGTGCATGCAGTATGTATGTGCATATGGTGTTTATGAATTGTTTTTTAACTTTAGATATTTTATTCATTTTTCCACATGGTACAAGTAGAACACACATCTTTGTTGGACAGACACCAACACAGTAACATAGCTTTAGATTTCAGGCACTCAAGACTCAGTGGGACAATAGGCTACTCTATCTTCATGCCAGGACATCACGTCCTGAAATTAGGATGCGTGCCACCAGGCAGTTCGTATCTCACTGAAGATACTCAGCCCTCAATACATTCAGTTATACTAAACGAAGGAAACTGTAACCACTTCCAGTTATTTCATACAGAGATAAGGACCATGAGAACTTTGTGTCTTGGCATACAACATCCTATTTTGATTTCACTGTACTGTGGGATCTGCTGTTATCCACAGTTTGTGGACTTCTTTTTTTTTTCTTACTTGGAGCATGCATACAGCCAGCATAGTAACTTCAGTCATAACAAGTTTCAGAAGTCCCTAAAGCAAAGGGAAGGGGGTAAGGAATGGCACAAAAAGACCTGGCTAGATCTTCTCAGGACAGCAGCAGAAAGAGCACAGATCCCACTGATACCTGCATCCCTATCCCCAGAGCCAGCAACGTGGAGTTCAAAATTAACTTTTGCTTGCAATGTGTGCATATATGTAAGCTGCTCATTGCAGATTCATGGAGAACACTGAAAGCAAATTCTCCAGGATAACTGCCTATCCAGACCCACTACTGCCCAAAGTCAGATGAAGTGCAAGTGTGAACAGCTTACCTCCAGACCAGAAAGTCTGTCCTGCTACTGCAGACTGCCATGTCTGATAACTATATAAACCTTGTTTATTTAATTTCACAGCTCCTGTTTCCCTTAAGTGTACCATGGTCTCAGGAATCACAAGATGGTGGCATTTAAGAAGTAGAGACAATGATTTAATTGCTTTTCCAGGAAAAAGCGAGGTTCAAAAGCAAAATGAAGTTTCCTCTATGAATAATGGAAATAAAATACTAATATTATAACTGAATGCTTTTTATAATTTAACACTGTAAACCATCATTCTGTCAAATGAAATGTAAGAAGGGACAAACCAGCTCAGAGAAAATACATAAATATTAATTCTGTTCCCACTGGTAATTTAACACCTATCTGGTACCCCAAGGTCTAGAAAACACTGAGTACAAAGAATAGTTCTTTCCTGCTATCTGGAAAAAAGATGAGGATAAGGGAAATTAAACATTTACATGAACTTGAGATGTATTGGTTTTCAGACAGACAAACCAAAATGCCTATGCTGGGTATCTATGGCACACAAAACTAATGATTTTTATCCATTGTCCTACTGGAAGTTTTTTCTAGTGCCTGGCTTAAATTTGAGGTTTCCTGACAAGCTCTAACGAATGGTTAACCTTGCTTTCCTGATAAAAAGCAAATGCTCCCTGACTTCACTCTTTTATTGAAACAAGTCCATATGGATGAAATACACTAACTTCTGTCAACGCGACTGCTGCCTGCACATTATTTAAATGCTAAAATAAAAAAAAAAAGGGGAATATTTTTTCCACTCAGGGGCAGCAGGTCCCACCACAGGGAAGGTCAGCCCTGCTCTCCCAGACATAGACCTGGGGCAGTGCCAAGCCCTCTCCCCTCACCCATCCCCTCTCCTGCTCCCCGGGGCTGCAAGCAGCAATTCCAGCGAGGCGGGGAATAAACAGGAGATGTGCTGTAGCCTTGTGGATCGCAGGTGGCACAGAGCATTTATCTTCACATGTGGTTATCAGGGGGGGATATCCACAGCTTAGGAGTGGGAAAGGTCAGCTATGTCAGCTATGATGGCAACAAACAGCCTGAGCAGCAGGCACGGGTGTGTTCACCCCTCGCTGCTCACGGCCGGGGCTGGAGCGGAGCAGTGGCAATCCCCGGGCATCTCCCACCTTGGCTGGGGGCTCCCTGTCCTTCCCCCGCCTGCCGGGAACGCGCCGCTCACAGACAGGGTGGCAGATAACGCCAGCGTTTTGGAAATGCTCTCTTCAGAAGCCACTGAAGAGATTTATTATTTATAGGCAGAGGGATGAAAACACGAAGTGCGTACATGGGGGCCCGTGGGGGGAGGGCCAGTTGCTGCCAGGCAGTAATTTCACTCTGAAGTTCCTATGACTTAAATAGCCACTTGAGCTCTGCTCTTGCAGTTTATGATGTCAATAGAACCCCTAAATGAAATTACAGCCTTCTGATACGCAGCGGGTTAGCTTTTCTTCACTGTGTAATATACACGGCCAGAAGAAATTGCACTATACGCAGAGTTTCACTAAAGCAGAGTTTATCATAAGAATGTTCCCACTAAAATATGATTAGGCTTCTTGTTTGCCGGATAACACTTCTAATGAATCAGGGTATGCATGATAGTCATGTTTTGTGAACGCAGACACATACCCTGAGGTGAACTGGGCACTCCACCGCCTCAAAGCACCAGCTATTTCATTTCCACCGTAATTTGCACCTGCTTTGTTTTGCCAGCAGCACAGACCCATGCTAGCTCTGGAACTCGCCTCAGTTCCAGGAACTTGAAGCTTGCAAAGATGAAAAAAACAAGCAAGGCAGCAATGGGGGGGATCTACATGCTGTATTTACAGGCACTTTTATTTTTTAAGCATGCCTGAGCCTGGCTAAACCTGATCAGCAGCCCTGTGAGGGCAGGGGAAAAAATTCCACTTTTCAGATGGGTAAGAAATAGACAGAGGTAAAGATCATAATGATGCATCTGGGATACAGATTCAGGTCTCCTAAAGGCTTTTTCATTTCTCTCCATTCTCACTGTTTACTCATACATTCCCCTTCTCAGGCCAGGACAGGAAGAAAACCCCCTCCCTTTATCTTACCGTTCATGAACCTTGCTATTTCTTTATCCTTGAGCTGAGGACTGAGTGCAGCTGATAATTAGATATCTGTGGTTAGTGGCTGCTTTACCTCAGTAACTTGCAATCCCTTTTACTTTCCTAACTTTCCTCGTCATATGACTTAATTCAAAATCAAGTTTCACTTTCTTTTCTGAATTACAGGAAGGCAAATTAGTGCTGTTTCAATGTTGTTACCCAGGAAAAAAAGCTGTTGTTCAACTTTAAGAAAAGAGAGGCTTACACTATAAAATAAGAAAACAAATTGAGAATACCTTAAAATGGGAAATGTACTCAAAACAAGGCAGTTGCTTTTATGTACTTTTATTGCAAAAATTGTCTCTGGATACTGCTTAAATTCTTGTACTTCTGAAGCATCCCAGTACCTATGAATCTGCCTACCTTTATCATTACATCTTTTTCTGTGCTTTGTTCTTGTCTGATGCAGTTAACACACAGAACAACAAGCATATCACGTCAAACAATTGTTGTGCAGAAAACAGTAGTTTTCATTCTACTACATAAACATATATTTTCTTCTCCAAAAGCATAAACTGGTGGTTTGAACATGAGGGAAAGAATACCATTTTCTCCTTGCTTGCATCAGGCAAAGGAAGATAACTTTCCCACTTTATCTACGGGTAAAAGAGAGAGGTTTAACTTGGCAATGCATACAGAGCACTTTGAGATTACTGGTTGGAAGGGATGCTGTAACTAAAATGGCTACTGCTAGAAGCAAACAGTGAATGTATAAAAGAATGACTGTACATATTAATTTTCACTTTTTTAAAAAAGCAACTATGATAAACTATTACACAGTAGATAAAGAAGCTACTACTAATGAGGCAATTTATCATCTTACCACCCTAAAGTGTTTAAACAGACGGTTAGAATATGATTTGAAATTGCAGATTTTCACCCTAATGATTTTAGACCATAGACAAACCATTATAGCCTTGGCCTACAGTCAATAAGCAGCTTATACCATAATAAGAAAGACTGATGAATTTTTCCACATTGCTATAAATAAATACCAGCAAAGACAAGTTCCTTTGCTACCAGAGAGACTTGGAGAATAAATAAATTAATGAAATAATTTAAACATTGAGATGTTTAGAGCAACACAGAGACTCTTAAAAAAAGAGATTAAACATTGTTTTTCCTTGTGGTGAAAGATGCCAGAGTGACAGCCCTTGACTTCAGTATATCCAGAGAACAAGTGTTATACAGGCAGAAGTTTGAAGTTTCAGACATTTAGCACTGTGCTTTGAGAACTTTCCATTTCAGAAGTACTTATGTCTTTCAGACTTACACTGCCTGGAGGGAGAAAGTAAATCAGAGATAAGCTTCAAAGATCAGACCCAAAAGTGTGTGTGGGCGTTCAGTATAGCCCATTCAGAGAAGAGAAAAAAAAAATCCATTATGTTTCTATCTGTGATGTGAACTGCCTGAAAGTTTGGGATGTTCTGATCTGTCAGCTGCTTTGAGTACACTGCAGAAAGGTGATGCAACAGCCAAGTTGGGATCTTAACATCAATTTAGTCAAAAGCTGGGACCATTTGGATTGAGGCTTTGATGTATGTAAAGGTTATTTCTATGTGTATGTAATACTCTTTACTGAAGGGATCAGCCAACTTAATTGCGGGTTTTGTTGAGAGCTGGTGATTTAGTTTAAGTTCAGAGAGAGGTCTGCAGCACCAGGGAATGAAGAGAAACAGCTAACCCTTGCTGCTCAGCGCTGAAAAACGTCTGTGGTCAACTTGGGGGTTTGTACATGAAAAAAGAGGAGTTCTCAGTTCTTTATGGTTCTAATGCAAAGCCATACGGAACTCAGAGGTTTTGTCCATCTTCCACTTGAAGTTTTCAGGCTTAGTCAAACTTCAGGCTGAAACAGCAGCGTGGGGAGCGACTGACAACCCCACACGGATTGAAACCAACAGAAATATTTGCAAAAATTGCCAGGGAGTAAAGCCACCAGATCCTACACGACTTTACTTATTGGTTATAAGAAATAGCGAGTACCTTCATATGGGTTGGACGTGACTTGACACTGAGCTAAGCTCTGAAGTTAATGTCAAAGCCTCTGACAACTTCAGTGAAAGATTGCTCACCACCAGCCTGTATGTACAGTTCTCACGACTTAGAACGGGCATGAAACCAGGGAAAAGGTGACTGGAGTTCTCTGTATGCCACAGGTGACCAGCAGTAGCCAAAGAGGGGCTGCATCCCCGGGTGTCACAGAGAGAAACTTGTTGATACACCTGCTGAATAAATGCTATTCAAAAGCAAGACAAGGGTGAGAAGAATGCTGCCTGTTAATAAATATCCTGTGTGAGATATGTTGGTTCCATTAAAGATCTTGGTCTTTTGCCAGGGACATGTTTGAAAGAACAGGATAATAACTCAAAATACAAATATTTTGACTGCTACCCTCTGTTTCTTATATGCCTACTTTGTTAAAAGTAGAAAATGTTAGTCAAGAAATGATTCATTTCTTCAAGTCAGATAATATGGAAGATGATGAAGGATGAATGGAACAGCCCACGCACTGCCCTGGCCTTCTTAAGCATTACAGCAGAAAAATATTAACAGAAGTGATATGTTCAGCGGGGCAGGAGAGGACAAAAGGAGACAATCTGGGCCTGGAGCTAGAGGTGCTCATCCTACTCTTTTTTTTTTTTTGCTGCCTTTCCCATGCAGCCCTGAGCAAATTACTGCAGCTTTCTAAGCCTTGTCTTCCCTATCCAACAGCTGAAAATAATTCTAAGTACCTTGATGTTGGCTGAGACACTCAGTTCTTTGGCGTCCAAGATTTTGTATATGAACTTCTACAAAGTACATTTTTTCCCTGACTCCGTCTTCCCCATACAGACACAAAGAGAACAGAAGGGAAGAGAGAGAGTTAAAAAAGAGGGGAAAAAAAAAATAAAAATCCAACCTTTCCTGCTCCCTCAAATGGACCAGCAGCCTATAAACCAACTAGTTCTTCCTATTCCCAGAGGTGACTTCCACAGAAGCATTTTCTTTTACTATGCATCCACTGTAGAGTTTCTTTTCCGCTTGGCTGGGCAATCAGGTATTCAGAGCATAATGTAAATGCTCAGAGAACACAGAGGCATGAAAACTTGCCAGACAGAAACTCCAAGAGAAGGATTAACATTCCCCCCCCATCCCCGCCCCGTGCCCCCCCGGCCGGCTCGTCCCCCCCTCCCCGGCCGCAGCCCGGCCGCGCTGCCCGGCCTGACCCCCGCTGGTGGCCGAGGGGACACCGGGGCGACACCGGGGCGACACGGCCCCCCCGCTCCGCACAGCTCCCCGCGCTCGGCTCGGCTCGGCTCGGCAGCCGCTGCGCTCCAAGCTTCGCATTCCTTCTGTGCTCGCAGCGCTGATTCTGTTTTCGTATTAAAAAAAAAAAAAAAAAAAAAAAAAAAAGGCAAAACACAACAAAAAAAAAAAAACCTTTATTTCCTGCTTCGCCGCGGCGGCCCCGAGAATAGAAGCCTTGACACATCAAATTCTGGGAGCTCACCACTCACCAGGGCTGTGGTTCCTGGTCCAAGCAGTGACGAAGGAGAATCACCTCACAGTCTCTGGAGAGTGGCAGGGCTTGGCTGCGAAGCGCGCCCTGCGCCGATGGGCTTTTTGAGTTCGCTCTGTTCCAGAGCGAGTGCCGAGGCAGAGAAATTAGGGAGGGGAGAGGTGGGAAGGAAAATCACTGGAGCCTCTTACGATCAAACTTCCACTAAGCAAGAGGAAATGTCTTATAAATAAACAACAGCAAGAGAAACAAAAAAATCCATCCCGTCCTGCCAGAGGAATGTACATTATTGTCTCTCGACGGAAAACTTTACACCACACCAGAAAGCAAGAAAGCAGCCATTTCTCCTGAAGCTACCCTCCCTTGGGTGGGGAGGAGGAGGGCAATGCAAACTTAAAAAAAAAAATATTGGGAAGTTCATGCGATTTCCCAGTCGACAAACAAAACTGTCCAAATTCAACAGATGTCACTACTCCAAGGTTTCACGCAGCACTAAATTTCTTTAGATCTGATGATCGTCACTCCACCATTAGGACACATTCAAGGAGGAAGTTCAAGGCAAGGGAAAGGAGGAGAAGGTCACAACATGTGTATGTGTGAGTGTAGATCTGTATGCGTGTCTATATTTATTTATGCATAACACTTTTAATGATTCATATTTATAAGAATTTTATATATGTATTAAAAAACTTGAGGTATATGAAATTCTCTTCTCTCGTACCTCCCCATAATTTTTGAGATTTACGGGTCAGAGTTCTAAGGTCTCCATTCTCATCTCACAAGACTGCAACTGTAACCTACTTAAAGCTAGCATGTTATTGTACTGCAGCTCACAAGTGACACGAGTTTGGTGATTTCAGTACAGTCCCTGGCTTTGCAAAGAAACTATTGCGTGATTTGGCACAACGCGCGGCAAATAGCAGTCTCTTTATGAGGAACTACAGATGGCAATTGAAAGAGTAATTCAAATAATTTATCAAGCACATTTGGAGACCTAGAATGGGGGATGGCCTGAGTCTACGAGAAGCCAGTATGCTACAAGTCATTATTAGCAAGCTTATTAAACCTGCCTCACATGCACAGCAGTAAAAGATCAGAGATTGCTGATGGGAACTGAGGTGCTTGGCAGTGCTGGGTTTTGGGTCATGACTAGGAAAGCAGAGTATAGCAGGTGAGGACCTACTTGAGAGGAGAAGCAGGACAAAAGACTGAAAGACCATCAGGTAACAGAAAATGGCTTGGCAATCTCAACCTGCACTTCTGTTCTAGGGTACTTCACCATTTGAGACAGAGATGCAATGATGAAAGAACATAGTGCCCACCCCAAAATTCAGCTTAACAAGTCTCAAAAAAATTCCTAATCTGTTGAATTCTTGAGGACTACTGTATTCACAAGACACAAATGAAAACTTGTTTTTTTCAAACTAATTAGTTTTACATCTGTGCATTCTTGCAGGCAAAGTAATGCTGTCATAGATTTTGCTAGCAACAGTCAGTCTACAATGCAGGTGGATAAGGCAGAGACAAGCTTAAGATTGAAGTATGGTTGAAAATAAAAGCCAAAATGCAAAATTTATAGTAAATCACAGCTTCTTCAGGCTCAGATCTTTAGGAGAAGAGACTGTTAAAGCATTTCTAGCTCTACAATACCAAGGTGATCTTAATAAAATAAAAGAAGGAGGCATTTTCAAGAGATTTCTTAAGACAGAGCAGTAGAAGTGACATCACTGACACAGCGCTGGGGGAGCTGTGAGAAGGACAGGAGTCTCATTGATCTCACCAGATTGATTGGCAAATTGTAAATCTGACCATCCAGCTCATATGAGCTGACACCAAAGAGGTCCTTACCCTGGAAGCGTGCTGGGTGACAGAGAGAAGCTGTCAGCTGATCTGACCTCACTAAGAAATGCTTTGCTCATTTACAATTCAGCTCAGCATTTGCTTCTCTCACTACCTTCATGTTTACCAGCATTACCAGAAATACTGAAGAAAACTGAGACAAATCTGAGCTCTTGCAAGTGAAACCTTATTAGTGAGAGGTGTCCAGAGAGCTGAGTGCTCAGAGAGCAGAGAGGCTCACAAAGAATAATGGAACTGAATTTGAAATAATAATTCCTGTCTGTGACGAGGAAAACCTTTAACATTTCTAAGCAGGAAACACAATTAGGAGGCTGATCAACTGACCTTAGGTTCCCAATACCTTAGCTGCCTTTGGGAGATTTACATAGATGGAAGTGCAGGCAGCATATGGCCCTCTGTGTTTAGTAAGGCATTTGCTAAACAGTCCAGAGATCAATAGCAGACATTAAATTAAGCACTCTGGCATTCTTATTATTTAGTATCATTAAGCATTAGGGATTGCTATACTGTAAACACAGAGAACAGGGAACCAAATGAAATCTTCTATTAAAAAAAAAAGCCCATGAAGTTTCTGAAAATGAGACTAAACAAAAAAACACATGCAGTGAATAGATCACGCAACTGTGATCAAAATCTCAGCAAATTCCAGCTGTCTGCCTGTCACTGCAGACTATTTCCATTACAGACTTCAGGAGACTGAATTGTGCCATTCTTACTTCACTAGCATTAACAGTGGCCACAGCCTCAGAACTGCAAAATAATAAGAGCCAGGACAATCATTTTCCTCAGATTTTTTATTTTGACATTTCCCATTTGTGCCCTTTTTCAAAGTTTTAATTTGGTAAAGGCACTTTTCAGCCTGTCTTTTAACAGGTCACTAATAACTTGGGATGCAAGATCTCATATTTCATTTTTTGCTGCTGCCACCACTAAATATTTCATTTACCTTGAATACAGCAGCCCACTCTGAAAGGTTTATTTTTTAATTTGTTTTTCTTTTCACTGTACTGTTTACAGACTAGTTTTTGTGACTCATTATTTGCATTAGGCTAATTTGATTCTACCTGTTAAAGTAAATTAATAGACTGCCTATCAAAATATTTTCATTCTTTAAGTAGCTCAGTGAGGCAACTGAACTGACTTTCCTTTTTCTTGGGAATTTCCATATTTCCTATATAGGAATAACTGGGAGTCTTGGAGATGGTCCCTAGTTATAACACAAGCTTCCTCTATATAGTATTTTTTAATATTCGCAACCATGTTACACACACAAATATAAATGTAGACATTTGTGGATGCACATCTGTACATACACGCGTACATATTAATAAAATCATCGGAATTTTATTTCTTCCCCCTGTCTTGGCTGTTAGACCTTGAACCGGAAGACCAAATGTGTTTTGCAGCAATTCTACATATGCACACACAGAGATTACAGAGCTAAACACAATAACCCCTCAGGGTTTCTCTGCCTGCCTTGTATCAGTATAGAGAGGACAAGCCTCAAAAAAGGTGATGCTTTCCCCATCTCAGCAAAGAAAGAGAGAAGAACCCCAGCAGAGGAAGAAGGGTGCTTGGAGACCCTGACTTTTCTTTCCTCTCCTTCACGCATCCCTCCACGAGCTAAAGCTCTGTGCTCAGAGAAAGGCCATGCTGCAACCAGACTTTGGGAGCAGCTGCAGATAAGCACACAGAGGTTAATTCTGCTTTTTGCTCCATTAACCTCTGCTCCACCTCTGTGACACCCTCAAGGAAGAAAGACAGGAAGACAGGAGAGCCAGGCACGTGCCGGCGGCCAGGCAGCTCTGCAGGGGCATCGCACCAGGGCAGGGCTGCCTCTGCATCCTGCGCTTCACAGGCTTTGCTCACCAGCCTCCTTGGCTCCTGCCAGCTCTGCCTCAGCACTGAACACTTGCAGGATGCAAGTATTCCCCTTCTCTGCAGGGCAAGCTTCATGGCAGTGCCCTGCAGCTTTTCCCTCTGCTCTGTGTTCCTCCATATAGCAGGAGACACACAGTCTTTGGCAATGGGTGCAAACAGATGAGATAAACAGAGATGAAATAAACCTAGTGGAAAAGTCTTCAGCTGTAGAGTCTCTACCTATAAATAGATATTCTCATGGTGTCCTCCACATGCAAACAGAGAGTTGAGATTTTTTGTTGTTGTTGTTTTCTTGTTTAGTACAAAGCAATTAAATTGTAACAACCTCTCAAAATCTTCCTTTATTTAAAAAAAATAGGTCACGGACACAGAAGCAGTCAGTCATGGTTTGGAGTGGGCAAGCAAACAATTTTCATTTGATTGTGCCCTTGTTTTTGTAACTAGCTTTTCTGCTGTGACCTGCTATACTTACCCTGTCTGCTGTGCTAACCAGCAACATGCCTTTTTAATCTGCCTTCCTGGGGTCTGCATTTGATTACAGCATTCATGTTCTATTTAGATTCTTTTGAATCATGCCCTGTGGTGCTAGCACGAAAGGTGTTATTTATAAAATGAAATTCTGTTGTATTGCAACTTGGATTCAAAGAGGACAAGCAATATTAAATACTTACTTTATTTAATAATATCTTGGATTTATTAACTCAATTTCATTACAAGATTAGAGATGGTAACCTGGAGGGGGTTATTAACTAATAAACAGGCTTCAGGCAACTTTGCCCTATATAAAATAAAATAAAAATACATATATATGCATTTAAATTACTTCTGAGGGCCCAGATACACACCTCTGGCTCAAAAGTGTGGCTTTCTTGATAAATAGTATTGCAGAGAGCTCTTGGCAGGAATCTACAAGCTTATGGTCCCTTTAGGACAGTAGGCATCCACACTCGGCAGCCACCCCAAGTGACTGACCCTATTTAGTTGGTTGCATCCCATGTGGGGTGAAGTCTGTCACTCAGCTGTGACAGAGCTGATGCAGGCTACAGTTACTTCAAACCACTGAGGGCAGCACAACAAAACCATGAAACTGTGCCAACCCATCTGCCCTTTCTTGACTTCCCCAGCACCCCAGGCTCACCTTTGTGAGCTGTTGCATGGCTCTTTCTCTCCCAGCATCAGTCCTGCAAATTGCAGGACATACCAAAGGAGAGGCTTCCCCAAAGCATCTGGGGAAACTTGCAGGCAGCATGCTGTATCTCCCAAAAAAAAGCTCCTGAGCTATCAAAAGCTTCTCTTTCCAGAAGATGAGGGGATGGAAAATTCCTGACTGTGCACATAGTATGATATCAATCAGTATTCTGATACTTAGCTCTTCATGGTAACTTTAACAACATTTCAGACCAGTACCTATTCCGTTCAGACGGATATGGCACAACTGGCAGGTGAATTGAATTGCAATCTCTTCACCTGGTAAGCTGCAGCACTTCTGTCAGCGCCCCAACCTAGGCATGAGGGCCAGGTTAGAAAATTCACTGAAGGCTGAAAGCTCCTCAGGAGTACAAGAATACTGAGATGCAATTTTTTTTTCCATTTCCTAAATAAAACTAACAGATGCTAATACACTGTTAAATGCCTCCTCTCTAAAACACTCTACGACAAAGACGCAGCTTCTGTGACTTTGAACCTGTCAGGTCCACAATAAAGCCTGAGTCTGACACGGGAAAATAGCACAGTATCAATGTCACAGATACTACAGGCAGGGAATTCCCACTTGGAAGTGCATGGCTGCTAAAAGCTTTCACCCCACATCTGTTGCACAGTTAGCTGTGAGTCACCTGCAGTCAGTTTCATTAGACCTGAAGTGTCATTCAAATAAGACAAGCTATTGCTAGAACAAGAGAATTCAGATTTTTAAGCATTTGATAGATTAAAAGGAAAGTGTCACGATATGTTAAATGGATATTCAAATACTTTAGGTCTCAGTTTTCATCTGCTTACAGATCATATGCCTTTGCTTAAAGCTGCATGGTAGGCAGAGACCAAAAATAAAGGGCAAATTATTTTTTTCACTCATGTGGTGTTGTTCATTGCAATGACTCAGTGAAGAATAAAATCCAGTGCATGAAGATCATGAAAAGACAGAAATACTAATGAATTAAATCTGATCAGAAACAGATTTGAATTCAGAGCAATCTCTGAAATTCAGGGGAGAATACCTAGAGCACAGTGGTGCATGGATATTCCCAAGTGAAACTACAGTTTAGTAACAGAACTGTATAGAGAAGAGGTTAATTTGGGTCAAAAATGAAGGGAGATTGAGAAAGAGAGTTATGGTAAAACTTTCAAAGGCAAAAGCAATAATTGCACCCGCAAAAGGCATGTGCATCATTGCTACAAACAAAAACACATGCTTGGACTCTCTACAGGCAATCTGGCATCTGTCTCTCATTCCCTCCCTCCTCCTGACCCTGAGACCTCTCTCTTTGGAATTTTGTTCCATGAATATTCCATAATGCTACGCTCAGCTCCTATTTTCAAGAAAAGCCAGCATTAGCTAATAAGTGGAAGTTCACAGCATTACTGTCAATCAGTGGTTGGTTTCCATGAGAATGGAGACAGAGCTCAACAGAAAAATAGTGAGGTTCAGGCACAAGTGATATTCTGTCTACATATGTTATGTATGTACCACTTTGAAACCATGAAACTAACTTGTTTGGCGCTTGAATTATTAGCAGACTCTCAAGGGTATCTACAAAATAAGCCAAGTTTAAACAACATTCATATGGGTCATTTTGAAGTGAGGCAGAAACAAAATGTATTATTTGGTAAGTTAGGAATATTGCAATTTTTTCTTGTTCTCACTCTCCTCACTTTTTCCTATAAACTTAAAAGCATCATTAAGAAAAAGACTGAAGCTTTTTCTTTTTTCTAGCTGCCTTTTTTATTTTTTAAATTTCAACCACCAGGTCTCAAAGTATAACAATTTCAATCCTAAAATAATTAGTGAGAGAAATTTCTAACTGGTTCTGTGGCTTATAAAGGGAAACTATCTCTGTTTTATTGATAAAAGCATGCTACTATTCCTGAATTCATACAGTCTGTTTACAATAAACAGACTAGGCAATATGATGCAAGGGCACAGTGTATGCATGGGGTAGACCTTTACAAAGGCACATTCATCTTCTGCTATATTTACCCACTCATCAAAGTTTCTGGCATATTCTCCACTAGACATAAACAAAGTAAACAGTGTAAGAAAATAAGGAAGTCAGTTATTTCCTTTTTTAGGGAACCAAAACCCAAAAATCCTATAAAATGTAGATACATTTCTAAATTTCAAATGTCATTAAAATTTAATACAATTGAGTCAATACCGTTATTAGGAAGTGCTATGAAAAGAAGGTAGTTTCATAACTGACAAAAAGAAGAATTCAGTTTTAAAATACACCCCAAATTTAAGACTATTTAGATAAAAGCCCTTGGTCTTACTTCTAATTAAATTAATGGAAAATGAGCTCATGGATGATGGGAGAGAAGCAACACCAGACCCAAACTAGTTGACAGACACAGTTAAAAGCTCTAATTCTATTCAGTTGTTTCAGTGTGACTGATCTCAAGAAGAATGAAGCAGCTCTGCAGGGACAGACAGTCTGAGCAGTGGATGGAAAAACAGGAAGAGACACTGGGGAGAGAACGTCACTTGGGTGAAGCCTGTACAAGCTAGAAATCACTTGGCCTCTCCAAGACCCACCAGGCCAGTAGAAGGATAAATGAAATGTCATTTGTATGCATTCTTCCAAGTCTCCACTCTCTCTCCATTCTCCTCAGCCATGAATCTCTGCAAGTATCTGCCTAAGGAAAAATTTATCTTCTTTTCCTCAATGAGAATCTAAGAAGTTCATGGGGCAGACCTGTTTCAAAGGCAAACAAGAATCACACTATGGCCACACAGTGGGGGAATTTTCTCCCTCTTGGGATGCTCTCTTTTTGCTATGTGAGGTCAGCCATTGAAGCCCACTCACATAGCTCTATAATACAATGTAAGAATTCTTTAATTAACCAGACAATAATACAAAACTGGTACTTAATTTCTATACTGGGATTCAAGTGTGCTCTGTAGGAAGCTGAAGGACCTGGGTCCAGGACAGCTGCAATCCCATTCTGCAGCATCCAGAGAAATCACAATTTCAAATTTTTATACTAGTGTGTTTTCATTCAGCATTCTGTGGAAGGACTGAGGCCCATTACAGCCATATTACATGGCAGAAGAAACCAGTCTAACCCCAGGCAAAGGCTTTATCCTCCCCGTATCTCAGTTTCCCTGAGTGTCAGGCTGGAAGAGTCATTGTTTTTCACTTAATAGGGATGCCTTGCGAATTACCTACTTAACACACAGATAAAAAAAGGCTCCGAAAGGCAAAGTACTGTGGGGCTGAGTGAGCAGGCTTGCTGCACTAACATGGCTGTTGCCAGCAGGCAGCAGGTACCACAGATCTCATGAAAGATCACTCGTCGATTTTAAGTTACGTTCATTTCTGTGCCTGTTCCGTAGGCCCCCAGAGATTAAATACAGCTGAGTGCTATTACACAGTTAGCTCCAGCGAATGAAAAATATACTCTTTTAGCAGTTTTATTCCTTTATCAATTACTACTTTAAGAGACTTGTACTGTATTATTTTATATTGGCCAGTTGTAAAAATAATTTATTCCCTGAAGAGTTTTATTCCTTTAACATTTCAAATTTTTTTTGTTCGATGTTTAGCATGTGACCATTTTTTGACAGAGAATGAAAGGAGTATTTTATTAAAGGAGCTAATATAGCTCCTTTTCTTATGTACATTTTGACCATTTTTAAAATAAAAGATCTGAATAGAATTTCTAGTAACGCAAAAAATCTACTAAGAATTTTCTGTTTTCAGGTTTCTTTGCATTACTGCATTATCACCCTAGGGGGAAAAAAGATGGATATCCTGTCCAGACTTCTAATAAAGTAGCAGACTTACTGAGGACGAAGCCCACTTTCCTTCTTTCTTCTAGGTACATCTTTTCTTCTTAAGCTCAGCCCTACCAACGAGTGTAAAGAATAAATACAAGTTCTTTACAGACTAGAAACCCAGCAGAAGAGCTGGTCACCTGTCAAGTGAGCACAGAGAACTAACAGGAAGGCATGCTTGAACACTATTCAATGACTGACAGTCAGGTAGCTCTGTAACTTAGTTTTCTCTGTAAGTGGCTCAAACCATAATGAAAAGAGCAGTGGTGATGAGGAAGACGCCCAGTTGGATTGAAAGGGCAAACCTCTGTTTAATTTGAGAAGATGGTATCACGGAGGCAGGAACCCAGACCAGCCTCCAGCTCAGCAGAGGTGTGTGGTATCACAGAACATGGTGACATCAGTACACATGCCTCAGTTGTGGTCACACACAGCACAGAATCAATCAAGGATGAAGCCATCTGGGATGAAGTTCATCTAAGGATGAAGAGGAGAATGCACAGGGCGTGCAACAGAGCAGAGCTGGTGTTTGAGCACTGCTGAAACAGAGCTAAGCTTTTGTGGAGACAGCTTTGCACAGCCTCATAAAACCTCTGCTGCTCAGCAGAAGATGTTGATTTCCTTGCCAATTCATAATTCAGATCAGATGAAGGATTTCCTGAGGTTCACAAGCCCTGTTAACGATGGGGAGCCCAGCTCGGAGTAACCCTGGAGCTGTTAAAGTGAAAACATGCTGTACACAACATTTTGTACAACTTCAGTGCAAACCCTGGAGGCCCTGAAAACTCACCTGAGTTTCACTTTAGGCTGCTAAACTCAAACTGTGGGAGAAAAGACTGGCAAAGCCTATAGGCAGCATCTTTCATCAGCAGTGCTCAAAGTAGTTTACAAAGGGATTTCCTATTTTATGAGGGCAAAACCACTACAGTGAGGAGCAACACCTTGCTCTAGACTGTGGAGCATAGCAGCAGCAGAACAGGGACAGAATTTGAGTTACTTGTGGTCTAGGCCATCATATTTCCCACAAGACACAACGCCTGAAAAAAATGAATGCTACAAGTTAGCAGCAAAGTTTTGTACAACTCTAATCAGCCGCCACAGAAAATCAGTCCCTCACAAACATCTGCTCAGTCATATAAGTTTGTTCACTGGATGTGGATGAAAAGAAGCCCTACACTAGCTGGAATGACTTGTGTCAATCTTTAGCCCTTTAAAACATTGACTAATTTTAGACTTTCTGTGGTTAAATACATTTGTAAACTATTAAAACAGTCTCCTGGTACATGGAAAACATATGGTTTCAACAATGTTATTCCTTCATGAAGGCCTGTTTCTTCAAAGTTTCCTTTAGTTGTACACTAAGCTTGTTTGTTGTTCAGAATGCTTGTTTTTATAACTGTTTTCCCTCCTTTCCACAGCTATTTACTGGAATGATATATATGTTCATGAGTATATATATATTAAAGACACATACTTTTATTGACTGAAGATGTTATGATATGGTGCTAGTCAGAAAAGAGTATAAAAAATGCGTATCCCCAGGAACACATTTCCTCTCATAGCTGGTGCATTGCAAGTTTGCAGAGAGGAAATGCTGCTCATTGTGAGGTTTTAATTTCTTACACATTTGCTGAATACATTAAAAAACAGGGAATAAGACAGCCTGCCCAGGCCAAGACCTACACATCCATTCAGAAAGAATCTCTGCATTTTACTGAGGCTACAGTTTATTAATGAAGAATGTCCATTGTTTCCCCACCACTCCCAAAATATTAAGCTATAGTTGCTCCCTGTTTTAACTGTTTTTCCTGGGACTATTTTCCATGTCAGACTGTAATCATCATTTTGGCTTGCTCTGCAGCCACCCTGAATTCGCCTTCCCTCTCTGGACTGATCCCAGCAAACCTTCATTGCTCTGATCACCAGTTGGTTTGTGAGCTTGAAGGAAGCTATGTTTCTCTCAGGTATCTGGCTTGGCACTGCTGCTGTTGGGTAACCTGTTAATCTCAACCTTATTTTACACTTCATGGTTGAAAGGGAGAAGTAAACAAGCCCAGGCTAGTGTTATGTGGGATATAGTCATCTACAACCAATGCTTGGAGCAGGGTGCAAACCTAGTAACTCCACGAATTCCATCAGCCTTTTTGGTGAAGAAAAATTCAGAAAATTAAAATTTCTCAGCAGCCAAGTGGGCTACACTGAGTACCACTCATTTAGTTCTCAAGAACAATGGGTCTGGCCTAACATCATGCCTGAATACGTGAGAAGTGGACAAGAACAATATCACTTATATAAGAACAAAAAGCCTGCTTTAAAGAAATTGAGAGCCATGTCTCTTGGAAATACACTAGACCTATAGTCACACATCAGACAAAATAGCTGAGAGAAGTGAGTAAACAGGATGGAGCAGGAACAGAACTGGAAAAAGCACAGAAGGTGACAGAAATACAGGATATAAGCTGGGTACTGTATTCTGTTGCTGGATGAAGAAAAGCAAAAGCCAAACAAGTCCATAAATTAATTTCAGATATTAGCTGCATTGCTTAATGAACTTCTGCAACATGCTCATACTATGAATGCAGAATGATAATCTATAAAAGAGATTAGAAAACTTTTCCAAAGGTGGGGGTTTTTTCCCTTGCATTTTACTGCTCTTAAGATCAAATTTCTTTTTTTCTGTGTGAATTTATGCTGCCAAGATTGGGACTGACTGATGTGTATGCATCTTGTTTGTACAAAGAAATCTAAAATATTCCTCATGCAAAAGTGTGGATGCAACTTCAGAGGTCACAAGGAAACACTTGTCCATGGAATCAATATTAATAAATTAATAGATTTGTGGCTCAAACAGTTTGCCCAAGTAGCACTGTTTTACCTCCAAGTAATATAAGCCACAGACTTTCACTTGCCTATGTCTGCATTCAATCCATAAGGCAAGAAGTGTCTTTGAATTGTGAAAACAGAAGGGAAAAATTTATAAGAGAGTGACCAAGGAAATGAGAACTAGACCGGGCATGAGAGAATAATTATCTGTAAAGAAGTAATGAAGGGAGAGAAACACTTGAAGGAGTAGAGGTACTTTCACAAGATCTAATACATCTGTTATGCAAATACAGAGAAGGCAGCACTAGGACAACAAGGGAGTAAGGATATATAAAGTTAGATTCCCTTTATGCCTAAAAATGACCAAGGACATGGTAACTATCATACATACTTTTGAAGTGAGCACATCTGAACTATTGTGCTTGAATTCTGACCTCTAGCTTGATGCAAAATTAAGTTTCAAAAAGGGAGAAAGGAAAAATTAACTTGGCCTTTCCATGGGATGCTGAAAGAAGTGCTGCCTGCTTTATTTGTCCATGCAGTTTTTTTGCCACTCCTGCTAGAACAGTGTGAAGGACAATTACTTCAAGTGTAATGAAATGAGTGCCCGAACATGAACACTTCCCAACAGAAGATCCATGACGCCTTGACAAACTGAAATGCCAGAACCCTCTGCCATCACTGCTCTGTCCGGAAACTGCCCTCAAATATTTGAGACATTCCTGGAATTAACAAATAAGTGCTGATTTGGCCTGGCTGGTTGCTGCCTGGTATCCCTGGCTGGCACTGCCTTACAATGGATGGCATTGTTTTGTTGCAGCAATTCTTTTGCTTTTCTTCTTAAATTTCCCAATGCCAGCAACAGGAAGACTGATTAATTTCAACTAATGTGACTGTTGAATCAAAGATATGACTCATTTTAAGGAAGCTTTTGTTGGATGCTGAGTCTAACAAACCATGCATACTTTAGATTATTTGGCTCTGTAGAAAATATGATCAGGCAGACAAAATCATTTTGGTTGAACTCAGGTACACATTGTTTTTGTACTGAAAAGCTGGACATGAACAAAAGTTATGGTGAAGCCCCAAGTGAAGTCTGTAACCAATCCTTTCTGTGCTGTCTGGAAGGACACGTGTAGTATACAGTGTGTTGAACTTTTCAGAAAATGACAAAAAGCAAGTAAAAGGAAGAGAAAAAAATGTTTGTCAGCCTCAAGTCAGTGAAGCTGTAGTACTCGGAATTTGCTTTATGCAATATGCATAAATGTCAGGTCACAATGCAAAAACTGTGAAAGGAAAAGAGAGTATTTTCTCTTGTTATGCTTTCGTGCCATGGAGCAGCCCATAACACATCAGTTAACTCGGGGCTCCTTGCTGGACTAAACAGAATAATGCATTTCAAACATATCTTTAATGAATAAAACTAAATGTAATGCTACAGATATTGTCTCTGCTTTCTGAAGCTCACATATACAGTGCTAAATTTCAGGGGAAGTTCATCAGAATGCCTTTGGAAGCCACTCGTCTAGGATCATACTATTTGCTTTTCTATCCGTGCATTTTCATAACCGGCTTTCATTTGCAAAAATGCTTCCAAATGTTAGTTATTCAAGACTCACAATGGCTGAAATGGAAAAAAAAACAGTGGTAAAGGGCTGTTGTGATCTACTCAAGGCCACAAAAAAAAACTCCAGAAAACTTTCTTGTATCTGAAACATGCCTCCATTAGCATAGAAATAACTGCTTGGATCACCCACATTTCTGTAAGACAAATACAGTCCCAATCCTATTATTCAAAAGTGTTTAGAAAGAAGTAGTTTGCAAGATGAAAATATGTAACATGCATGGTCCTTTTACAGAAAAGAGAGGAGTGTTCTGGGTATTTATACTGCCTTCAAGCCTTCACTACCAGGTCATTTGCCTTGAAGCTGCTAAATGCAGAGCTTACCTTGGGTCCACGTAGGTACACTAAAAACTTTCATATATTTATACATAAACTATGAATGTAATGCATATGTTTGAGCATGTATAAGCTGACTAATGAACAATTCATTGGCTTGGTAGCAGAGCTGCATTCTTGGGACTTGCTGCACGAGCAGGCTCAACTTGCAGAAAACTGGAAAGGACGAAAGTAGCACTCCTGCTCCTGGGTAGGGAGACAAGCAATTACATGCCCTCCTCTCACATCATTGTCCTAACAAGTCCCATACAACTGTCTAGCCTCACAGAGTGGTCAAAGCACCCATACAGGGTTTCTCTGAGAGAACTCTCCTGTTCCACCTCCTGGCAGGACAGTTGAAGCTGTACATCACAGTCTTCCAAGCAGGAAGGATGTGTGTGTAGGTTAGAGGAGCTGAACTATGACCTGAACATGAACCAAGAGGCTTTGGGTTCTCTTACATTTCTGCCACCCATGTCACAGGAAAAGTTTCTGTTTCCACTTACCTATTTATTAGAAAAGGAATGGAAATCATCATCCACAGCACTTAGGAGACTGAAAGACTTGACACGTGTATGTGTTTATATTCATGTACATGCATAAAGTCTCCTGAATAACATGGGAATATATGGAGGCAGATGCTTCATTTAGCCCAGGCCTCCCTCTCTAGTGGAGGTAGGTCAAGAGTATTCATCTAGAAGAAAATTTATAAAACCAGAGCAAGCCTCTTATCATACCTTCCCAGAATATTCCCCTTCCCTTCAGCTGAGATAACAGGGCATTTGGAAATAAAGAGAAACAAACATACCAAAAAATAAAAGCAGTCCAGAAATATGGAAGATTACCCTACATCAAAACCTGTGTCCATGTCAAGCAATGTCAGCTCAGGGGAAACCCAAGAGGAAAGCTCAAATTAGAAATGACGAAGACCTCTTGTTTTTCTGACCACAGCCAAATGTGGCAATATTGGGTAGTGTTCAACCCCGTTTAGCTATCTGTAAAATGTGCATGTAGACAGGAACCTGTAAATAGAAATCTGTCTTATCGTAACAGGACTATCAAACGAGGAAAGTAATTCACCCTGGAAGAGCCAATTTCTCTTCATTTACTTTAGAGAAAAATCTAAAATTCTGACTTTCAGATTTCCAAAATTAAGCGGGAAGGATTTTTGTCCTTAGCTGCAACTTTGACCCTGTCAGCTAACAAAATTGCTAAGAGTTAGACCCAAAGGCTGAATTCCTGAACTTCAGAGCTTGGAGGAAGTTTAAATCCCAAATCACACCAAACTTGTCAGATTTTTCCTGTACACACATGCTCCTTTTTTCCTGCAGGGGAGGTATGTGCTGGGGGAATTCCTCTACTACATTTTTGCTATAAAGTGGTACTCTTCTTTCCTTCTCATCTGATGGCATTCTCAGTATACAGATGGAAAGACTAAAACATTTGAGATCCCTTCCTCTGTAGCTACAGAAAGGATTTATGTATGAATCCCATTAATATTAACAGAAGTATTGTGAAGAAATCTGCACTAAGAAGAGAAAATGACCCTGAGTTAAAAAAAAAAATCAAAGCTCTGACATCTAGGAACCCCTGTCACAAAGACAAACAAAGAAGTACAGGACACAGAAACACAGGACAACTTATTTGCCCAACTACAGGGCATCTAGTCTGACAAACTCAAGTTGCCTTGATTCAGAAGCAGAAACTGTAACAAGTTAAACATTTTCAAGGTAGTTTCACTTTTGTTTATTATTGGTTTGAATATTCAAAAAAACCCAAACTGGAATAACTGACACATATTCATACAGAAGGGAAAGCAACCCAATTCCATTCATTGTTTTAGATACAACAGAAAGAAATGTTTTTCTCACTAGCAGAAATGGATCATGAAGCTACCTTTCAGTTTGTTCAATCTCTGCTGCACTCCAAAGAGAGATAGGGAGAGGATCCCTAAGCATACTTTCCTGTTTTTTCTCATTCCACCTGGAAAAGAAGGACAAGTTTCTCCCAGTACATCCAAAGGCACTGCCTATGGGGTTCTGCAGTGAATTGTCTGCCTACAGGGAAACCTCATGAAAAGCTTTTAACAGATTCCTGCAAGAAAAATTAAGTAGTTCTTCAGAGAACAGATGGAAGGAGAAAAAAAAACATTTTTCCATCCCCGGCACCTGCTCTAGCCTCATATAACTAGATGATTATAGCATTCCTGTCTTAAATCATTCTCAAAAGGGGACCAAGTTTAAACTTTACAAACCTCAAACCCTAATTTAACCAAATAAAATACCACTCAACCCCACTGAATGCTTTATACGAATTCTTAAATAAAGGAGGTAGAGTTCTTCTTGAGTGAGGCATCATATTTATTTTGACTTTAGACCTAACTCAAATCCTGCAACTCTGTGAATAAGAAAGAAAGAAAAATAAAGTATTTCAAGTGCACTTGCCAGATTCCAAACTGGGTAAATACAATTTCCTCATTTCAGTCCGTTTTGCAGTTTCAACAGTCTGAGTTTTCTCCCTCTATACTTTAGGTTAGTAATGCTCTTGTTTCTTTTTCCGAAAGGGGTCCTGTTGTTCTGAAGCAGATGATAAGATTCCTGTGCAGTTTCTTTAAAAATTTAAGGCTCTGATTATGAAAACATGCACTCATATACTTAGCTTACAGCTGGTTAGCTATTCCCCTGAATTTTTAGTCCTACAGGACTAGTCACACACTTAAATAATAAGCAGTGAGAAGTAGTCACAAGAGTTTATAAGTTCCATTAGAATTTTTTCAGGTAAACAAACCTACCAAAATTCAAAATACTAATGCCAGGATTTATATTTCTGTCACTGCTCTGAAAACGTAACAAATATATATATAACATAAAATGCCTATGTAAGGTAAATATTTCAATATTTACAGATGCAGTTCCCAGTAGAACTGAGACATCTCAAAATCAGTGACAGTCTCAAATTCCAGAAGAAACAAATCTTTCTGAGCCATTACTTATTGCAAATTGCAGTGCCTATCACAGAATTTTTATAATTCTTATTGGTAGCTTTTAATGTTGTTACTACATTTACATAAAAAATGCACTATTGAACAGAAAATCTGTTTTACATCCTTTTTAAACAAGAACATGGACTATTTTTAATAGTATTCAGCTTAGAGGTACCTACACGTACAGCCCAGCCCAGGGCATGCAGGTGCCACTGGAAGCATTCCCACTTAGATAAATGGCTTTTGGTGCAGACTTCTTGGGAAAGTTCCTGGAGCTGTAACAATAATTGCACCGAAGCCAACGAAAGTTCTGGGTGTGCCATTAAATGAGAAAGAAATAGGTCCACACAGGCTTGTACAAATTAGAAATACTCTAAACAGACTGCAAATCTCCTGCTGATACTTTAATTTGGATTTTTAAACCAGAAATTCCTTCATCTGCTTTTCACTTAGCAACATTTTCATTTTATCCTGCCTTTCACTCAGAAATCTGGTCGTATACATGGTCAGGACGAGGAACATAAAAATCTAGCATTAAATCCTGAAGCACTACTTGCTTGTTTCTTGGTCAAAATTCCTGCTGAGATCTATGAAAGAGTATGGGCTAAAAAAAGCTGCTGAGAATTTATTTAACTCAAAAAATGGATGACACATTATGACAGGGTCCTGTGACAATCCACCTGAACTGGGAGAACTGACACGCAAAAGGATTTCTTCCATGACCTGCCAAGTGCACTTTGACCTCTTTTTAGTAATTTCCTTAGGCCTTTGGCTAGAATTCAAAAGAGTTCTAAAGTCCATTGTCAAGAACCCAGAGACCTTGCACTGCTTCAATTTTATATCTCAGGAGGACACGCGTGCACCTAAATCGTTCTCCTCACTCTGACAAATGCTTTGTCCAGTAAAATGTTACAAGAGGACTGAACTGACAGCGTAGGCACTTCATTCTACTGCTGAAATTAGGTATTGCTATACATCCATAAGTAACATTAGGACTAACCTAAAACCAGTGCTCATTACTTACTTAATTTTCTTTAGGAACAGGTAAAATTCACAGAAATTCTTTTCTGTCCCAACAAGCTCTTAAAGTAGGCATTCTTTCCAAAGCTGCACAGTAAGAATGTCACAACATTTTGCTGATTTGTACACTGCACTTCACATTAGAAGCCACAGAAACAGTCCAGGCTGAAATAGACTTATGTGAACAATGGATCCCAAAAAACCAATTACATAAATGACAGAAAATCATATTTAAAAGAAATAATTCAGCTGCTACTGGATGAATGATTACTATATATACCCTGAAAAGTTAGATGGTTTGGTCTCCAGTCCGCATGAAGTGGTTCTAGTGTTTAAAACACAGGAAATACAAAAGCACATTTTGCTCTGTATTGTTTTACATAAACTTCGTAATGTCAAAGATAATATATCCTCCTGGCTAAGGGACAAGAGGAGCTGCTATCAAGGAAAGTTTGTTGAATGACACTCATCTCCTGTCACACAAAGTGCAGGTCTGGAGATGAGAATGATGTCTAATCTGCAAAGGGAAAAGACCTGAAGTAAAAAGAAAATTTCTATGTACAGTCTTATTTCTCTGTAGCAGAATGATCTATTAGGCTATGGAAAAACGTTTCTGGGAACTAAGTGTCTCTAAACTATGAAGCAAATTCTCTAGAATAAGATAATAAGGTTTCCACTATTTGTCTCCTTGGAACTTTCCTGTACACAGTTAAAAACAAGTCTACCAGGACCTGGAAGCTATGCCACCTGTTGAAAAATCCCATGCAGCACAAAATCATAGAATCATTTAGGTTAGAAAAGACTCTTAAGACCATTGAGTCCAACTGTTAACCGAGAAAAGCCAAGCCCACCACTAAACCATGTCCCCCAGTGTCAAATCCAAAGATAGGACTCCTGATTCAGGATGGAAAGTGGCTTGGTGAGCACATCAGCCAGTACCACCACTCAGTAGGCTTGGGTGGATTTCATCTGGCTCCACAGACCTGTGTGTGTCTGAGTGGTGTAGTAGGTTTCTGACTACATTTCTCCTTGGATTATGAGGCTTCATTCTGCTCAGGGGGCTGGATATCCAGGGGAACATCAGGTCTTTCCATTAAAGACAGAGACAAAGCTCTCAAACTGCATCCAGTCAGCCAAAAAGGTATTCTTTGCTTCCATGGGAATCAGCATCTTTTTTTTTTGACACAGTCTAGAACCCTGAATCACTGTTTGCTGTCTCCTTACCCATTTATATGTGCAGCTGTTATCTGTTTGCTCAGCAGACAGGGCAATGAGAAGAGACCCAACAAATCAATACATGTAACATAAATCTCTTAACTCTAACCTCAAATCAGTGCCAGGCCCATGAATAAGTGTATCTCCTTCTGAAAACACCAGCATTCTGGGCAGAAATACCACCTTTCTTTGAAAATCCTAATGCTATAAATACGACCTTACAATAAAAAGCTCACAGCCCTTTTCAGGTCAGTACTGTTCTGACCTCCTCCTTTACATAAGCAGCAATAGTCCTGGGGGGGTTGTCACAAGTACTATGTTACATCAGACTCTAACACAAAATATAATAAGGATCTTATGAATGTTCCCCAGAAAATAAAAAGAAGACATTGCAAATGAACCCCTGCTCTCCTGAACTGTGGGTTTCATGCCTCTTCTGAAAATTCCACTGTAACTTCTAGATAAATACAGGATCTGGATGATGATGATAGTGAATGTTGATCTTGTGGAAGGAACTAATATTGACTCTGCAGATCCTTAGAACCATATCTGGAACAAGAACATTGAGGAGTTTCCCTCTACACGCTGTCCCTTTAGTGTGCGATGCTGGGAGTGCTCATGGTGTCTCTCAGCTACACTCCTGAGCCATGGCAGGAAAAAACCTCCAGCAACAGTCAGAAACCTATGGAGCACAAGAAAAACCTGTATTTTGGAAAAATAGGCCTCACTGAACCTGGGAGGTATTACCATATCTTGCTTTCCTGTGTAGGAAGCTCTTCACCTCCATTTTAAGCAAGACAGAGCAAACAAAAGTCTATTCTGTCTCCTCTAACATGGCAGCATGTGACGGGCCAAGTGTTTGCTTGCCTCTCCTTGGAGTGGGTAATGCAGATTAGACATGCCTGCAAGGGAGAAGAGTGGCTCAGAGCTCAGGATTCTTTTCAGGGGTGACCAGCAGAAGACGTGAGTTTGCTTATGCACCACGTCACCCCCTTGGTCTGATGAAAGCCTCCACACCTCCCCTCCCTCCCCTCTCCTTTAATCTCTGCATGCTGCTATGCGGAAGGTGCCAACTTGAGAACAGACAGTTCTGAAAAGAAGGCAATTAAAAAAAAAAAAGCACAGTACTTTAGAAATTTAAACAACAAGCCCTGTGATCAAAATAATTCATAAAGGGAAGGATTTTATGAAGTCATTTCACGAGCACACAATGCCTTTTTTTTTTGCTTTGTTTTTTAAATAAATCCGTCAGTACACATGCCAAGGCAATACATCTGAATACAATATCAGTAGACACACCCTGAATCCCTGCGCCTGTGCTCTCCCAAGTTACAGCAAAGGCTAAAAGTTGGGCTTTTTGCCTGAATTTTAACAATTATCAATTTATTTCTTTTCGTTTGGGTGCGTTAGTTAAAGCCTTTTTCTTCCCCTCACTCCCCCTTTCTCCTCCGAGAGTTTCTTTTTCTCCTCCCTTCACAAAAAAAAAAAAAAAAAAAATTCTGAAAAATGGATTTTTCTCTCACTGACGGTAAGTGTGTCTGTTTAAAAAAAACACCTAAAGAGATCTAACTTATAATGAATCCCTCTGGCATAAGGAAGCCTGTTCTAATCTCCCTTTATAGGGCTTGAGTGATAGTTTTGCTCAACGAGTATTGACAGTGCTGTCCTGTTTCTCAGGCTTTCATTTTCCCTGAGTTGGAAAAAGGATACAGTGCATTTTCACATTCTCCAAGTCTGCAGTTGTTTTTATATAAGAAGCAATTTGCTTGGGTCACATCAGGTCAAATGGGAAGCCTGCCCAGCTCTTGGTTTTAAAGGAAAAACATACAGAAAGACACAAAAACACAGCAGTTTCCTTCATTAAATTCCACTCTACCTGCCATGGGCTTGCAGCCACAATGGAATTTCCCACCCTGGCTGACCATAGCTAAACTTTTTTTTTTTCCTTCTCTCAATAAAAAGTCTTATTAGTTTTCTTTCAAGTGAACTTTGAGGTAAGGGTTGTTAAAGTCGATGCGAGTGTCCATTTTAATAAATAAATAAATTAATAAAGGCCTTCATGGGACTGTGGCCAAATGCTGAAGTCCTTATTGAAGCCCAGATTCTGATCTTTGTTACAATGCTGTAAGTCAAAAGCAACTCTTCTAAAGTTGTTGGAATTGTGCCTGGGTAAAAGATCAGGATCTTGACTCAGTTTTTAACTCATTTCTCACTCAGGGAAAACCTCAGCTGACTTGGGTATGAGTTTGCCTGAGCTAAGACTGCCTGTGAAGCACAGCATGAAGCCTGTCTCTGCAATGTGTTAGGCATTCTGCTGGGCTCTTCCAAACTCACACTGCCTTCAGCACTTGAAAGGAATGGCACCCAAAACATTGCCTTTCTTATTACTTAGCAATTGCAAAAGTTACCACAACTAGGAAAGCTTACTCCCAAGGGAAAGGAAAGCAGCCACAGTGCACCCCCAGCCTTCCGAACAATCACTGAAACCTGAGGTGAAATTCTACCCTGAGCTGCAAGAAGATGCTGAGGAAGTGACTCAGTGTGAACACTTTTAAGAACAATAGATCACGAAGATACTTAATTGATTTCAATACAGCCCTTAGGAGAACCAGAGCTGCTTGCTTTGCTTTGACTATGATTTTATTGTACACACAGGCAAGTGGGGGGGAGAAGAGAGAGAGAGATACAAAGGATACATCCTGAACCAGAGGTGACACTGTTTCTTTTAAGATGCTAAAAAGATGTCTAATTCAAATTCGGATCCATCTAACTACCAAAGCATTTATACCTGGCCTCTCTCTGCTGAACGCCCAGTTGTTCCCACTGCTTTTCTACTAGTTTGCATTTAACTGCAAACACTATAATTAAGTTTGCAGAGCAGTTTCCATTCAGACTGTTTGCCCATAACTTTCTGCAAAGTTCTCCTTTTGGTCTGAAAGACTGGCCTCAAATGAAATGATGCAAAGCATAAAGCAGATTGGGGGCAGGTGGAAAGTAAGTAGTGGAGGATCTGCTCATCCTTGACAGGGCACCACAAGTGGGTGGCCCCCACCCTTTCTCACAGTTTTCTCCACTCTGAAAAGGCGTTCAGCTTTATTTTTTTTTCCCTACAATAAACTGAAGAAAAAAAGGAAGGAGAAAAGTAAAAAAAAAAGGGGAAAAAAAAAAAAAGAACAGTTGGTTCAGTGCTCCTGTATCCTCTGTTTTCCAGACACTCATGTGTGAAACAATGGCAGTTTTGCCTGAATCAGGGCTGAGGATTGCTGGACTTGGCCTCTGAAGGATTTTTTTTTGACTTACTATCGTGACTTTCATCCAGAGATCACAAAGGGGTTTGCTCTATTTATCACACCGGGCAGACCTTTGAAGTAGTCTGAGGCGAATGAGAGCAGAGTCCCTTCTTCCCTTGCAGTGTCCTTTCCCTGGCTGTCTAAGAAACAAATGAGTTTTTAAAAATTTCATATACTCTCTTTGGTTTCAAAGGCTGGCTAGTAAGATACTGCAAACTTCCCTATTTTGTTTTCCTACAGTCAGATGGTTCTTTTCTTTTTCTTTTCTCCCTGCTCTCTCTCTGGTGTCTGTTTTTCTAGTTGATTCATCTATTATCCCTCTTTATGTAATTAAATTTCTCTACTCAGTGTGTCATTGTGCTCAGGCTGTATTGTGCTCTGTCACCTCCAATTCCTTTCCTTCAGAAACTCCACATCCCAATTCCTCTTTAAAGTTGCTTGCTGAAGCATTTACTCTTTCAGCATCCCCATACGTTTATAAACTGGAGATTAGTTCACTTTGTCTGACTTCCAAAGCCATTTGCTGCTTGAGACCATTTCATGAGCTTGTCTATTCATGTGGATAAACAACAAAAAAATAAAATTATCTATACTGTGAATTAGGAAGAATAAACAGCAGTTGCATGGAACAAATACCAGTGAGGGTGAAATTAGTAACAGTCACAGTTTTTGCTGATGTTGCCCCTGCCTGAACTATTTTACTTTGACATACCTTTAGACAATAGGATTTCACAAGTTAAAGGGATGATATACTTTTTTAGTAGAACCAAGTGACGTACCATAACATTTAGCTCATGATTCCAGCATTTCTATACTGAAGAGTCCCTAAACTCACAAACTTCTGTCTAGATGATTAATCTGAATACTCTGCAGTCCCCCAAAGCAGTCCATTATTTCCCACAAAGCCTTTAAAACTTCATACTAAATTCAGGATTTTGAAGTGATGTCTGGCTAACAGATGTGCTTGTTCTGACACTTTTAGATATCTTCCCTCAAAACAAGAGTCCTTTCAACAATTTAAATTCAAGTCAATGGCAAATTCCTATTGATTTAAAAAGGTATGCTCAACTCCTGAAATAAGGAACTGAGCCTGCCTGTCAGTCACTTTGTATGTAACAACAGAATAAATACAGGAATTCCAGTCTCCATGTGTATCCATCAAATTGTTTTCATTATCTGCAATTTAAAAATATGGCAGAATGGAAAAAAAAGTTTTGAAATGGTTTACAGGAGAAATGAAGGCTGAGGGAAGATGTAGCCCAAGAAGCTACCATGAGCAGCAGAAGGGCTGTAAGAAGGTCTCCTTTCCCTTGAGAATGGGGCTTTGAGCATCCTGGTCTAGTGGAAGGTGTCCTTGTCCATGGCAGATGGTCTGGAACTAGATGATCTTAATTTAAGGACCCTTTCAAGCCAAACAATTCTGTGATCAGATGGGACATTTATGGCAGTCTCCTCAGCAGATTTTCACTCCTCTGAAATGGTCTCACCCAATCTGCAAGACATCACACACCTCATTTCTCCTATTGAACCCCCTTGGATCTGCATTTCTGCTCACAGAGATGTACAGTGCGGAAACCTTCCAGGTTTCAGGGTCTATGTCTACAGTCTGCAAGACTTAGGGGAAAACTGGATCATCTCTGTGCAACCACAAACGGTATAAAAGCAGATAGAGGTGAGAACCAGAACCTTTTTTTGTCTCTGGTACAAATCTCTACATGGTAAATGCCTCATTACAGACTAATGATCTATTGGAGAGAACCAGGAGACCAGGTGTACCACTGAAGTCTTGGAGAAACATTTGCCAGCAAAGCTTCACTTCTGGTCAGGGAAACTTAACAGCCCTAAACACCACAACTGACTAAATAAATGTCTTATAATTTTATAAATGACAGCAGGAATGACTGCAATTATGCTTATTAGCAGATAAAAATGTCTCTAAAGGATTGGATTGGGGGGGCTTATAAAGCAAAACAGGAAACAGGCTCATTGAATACATCTGTGGTGCATGGTTAATCTGAGCCTTGCATACGTTCATTTTCCATGCCAAGCATGATCAGTATAAGACATGATTATAGTCTATCAGTTCTAGGGGTTAGAGCATGAACTACTATAGAAAACTAGCTTAAAATTATAATCATGTTAAGATATTATACGTATTTTCTTAAAGATCTGCTTAGCAATTTCGTATTTTGACTGCTTCAACAATATTCCCAGAATCAAGCCTTTAAAATTCACTACTTCATTATTTGCTTAGGCTTTTTCTGAAGTCAGACTAGGAAAAAAGTTGCAAGTATGTTAAAAGTTCTTCTCTGTAACCTGCTTGTGCTGCATTCAGTTTGATTGAAATTCCACATAATTTATGATTTTTACAGCCTTCAAGAGTGGTAGGAAGAGGAAAGAGAAAATAAGAGTTATTAATCAATCATACTTCAATGATTTTGATATTTAGGATAAAATCAGGGATCCAGAAATAAAACATGTATGATTGATTTCAGTATCTCTGGGATCTCAGATTTCTTATTATTTATTTGCTTAAATTGTAGATAATTTAATTACTAAAGTACCTAACTGATATAATAACTGGGCAGAGGCAAAAAAAAACCAAACACTAATGGTAAAAGTAAAACTAACAAAACCAATATTTATCCTTTTAAAAATTCTTACATCAAGAGCAACTAGCTCTCCTGCCTTTAGAGCCAGGCACTATTCCTGATTCCTATACAGTGAAAACCATAAAACACATTCCACAGACAAAGAAAGATGTGAGGTGTGGGACCTCCAAAAGCAATTCGCAAGTTGGAGATCACAAACTCTCTCAAGAATCCTGCTGTTTTACGGCCCAGCTGGGCTGGGCTGGGCTTGCAGCTGGGACCTGGGTGAGTTGCTAATCTTGGCCTCCCTGGTGCTCGCAGCGAGAGGGACGGAAATGATTCAGCGGTGCCCGGTGCCAGCCCAGCCCCGCTGTGCATCCCACACCATCCTCCCTGCCCAGCCCTGCTCCAGCCTGGAGCTCGCAGCACTCATGGGCCCCAGCACAGCTCGGTGCTAAAACCTTCCCTGGCACTGCAAGGGCTGACTGGGTGAGGTAGGTGAGGATACCTAGATTTCTAACTTAAATTTCATCCATCACCACAGCTGAAATACTTTATTTTTCACATTTCAAAACCTGCCAAGATCATGCTTTGTACTAATTTAATATTATTATCGTTATTTTCCCCAAATGTGCAATTCCTGCATCCAAAAGATCTAGCTGGGTACTATGTTTGAGATGCTAAAGCTGCATGAATTCTCTAGAAATATTCAGCATTCACTTGCTCAGAATGGCAAGTTTCAATGAGATTTTCCTTGCTTTAATCGGTTTGAGCTAGCTCTTTGGCATTGTCTTATAAATAATAGAAGCTACACACTGCACTGTTATAACATCATTCATCTAAGGATCTCATAACTTAATTAAGAGGGACACTGTCAGGTTAAAAATCATATATTTTTCATTAAGTAATTTCCTTATCTATGTTACTAATAACATTTGAGGCTATTAAGCTGGAACAAATTCTTAAAATCTAATTTAACATCTACTACTAGCATGTATATATTATATATACACACATCTGGTTTACTCTCTGAGATATTAAAACAGATGTGCTAGCTTTACTTTTGTTTTCAGTTGGTTTCATTTACAGATTTTCATCTGTGAACAGCGTTCTTCCTTCAGAGCGGTATAAACACTCCACAAGAACATTTAAATGCAAACAAAAAACTGTATTAACATCCAAGAAAATAAAACATATGTTTTTGTTAATATAAGACTTGCAAGGATTCAACAATAAAACTTTATTTTTGGAGAAAACTGCCTAACGTTGTATGGTGGTTATTTTCACTTTCTCTAAAGGGAAGGTGACAAGTACTATTTCTGTAGTGCTTAATTATGGGAGAGCACAAATCTGTTTGCTGTGAGGGAATACATCATTAATAAATTCATTCCTCTATATTTGAGCCTCTTCAGATAACCAGAAATGTGCTGCTACTTCACTGAGGCTTAAAGCAAGGCTCATTTTTTGATGGGAGAAGCTAGCTGTGGGGAAAGTTAGCATAATGAAGTTTCTACCTGTCAGAGTTTAGCTCAACTCTGAAGTTGTTGAAGTCTACGTGGCACTGCCATAATAGGGGGACAGTCACTAAAGCACTGCAGGGCCCCGGGAATCTATATAAATAAAGTGTAACATCAAAAACCCCACTGCGTATTTTTCCAGGCTTCACTTAATACAGAGTAAAACTGAGACACATGATCAAAGTCACACAGTGGGTTGATGATAAAACCAAAACAAAAATCCATAGCCTGCACCATTCATTCCTCACTGAACTACTTAGTTTCTTCCTGACTTTTCAATGTATTTCATATGAAGAACAACAAAAAAAGAAAGCTATTTTTCACTTTCATCAGCTAACACAGCAAGAAAGATGGGGTTTTGACTTCCAATAGGCCATTTTGCTTCTCAAGAGATTCCTCCTCTTTCTTCCCTTCCCTAGGTTCAGTGATCAGCGGAGCAGGTGTTCACTTGCAGATCCAGAGCTCCTGACACAAACGGAGTTTTATATTTCATTTTACTTTTCAATGGTCCATTGCTCAGACATCAGTCCCAGAAGACATTCTGCCAACTACTAAACTTTTTAAGCAGGTGGGGGTTGAAATGAGAAGCAGGTCATGGAGTCAACAGCAGTGAGTCAGCTCTGTCTACTGTTTAAAAAGAAAACTGCACTGAGACTGGAAAAAACACAAAAGATAAAAACCATACAGCCAAAAGGCCTCTCAAGGGCCGGTGAGGAAGCCATGGGGGTGTGCTAAAGCCAGCCCTGAAGAATGGTGGTACAACCTGATAGTCACAACTAAACACAACACTTGTGCACAAGACTCCTTGAAATGAGAAACTCTAGGGTTCTTCAGCTTAAATGAGTCTGCCTTCATACTCAGCTGCAAATGCTACATCTCAAGGTTAACACATTTCACATTTCAGAGACAATAGGAAACTAGGCCAAGGACCACCTCCTATAACAGGAATAATTAAAGGAACATTATTCTGCTGGAAAATGTGTTTTATGCAGTAAATGTGTGAGCTTTCAGAGGTACCCTTTTGCTGGTTGGTTGCATTAGTGGAACTTCAGTGTAAATTTGTTTGCTCATAGCCAAACCTCTGATAACCTCTGCTAAAACTTTCCTTATTTCACATTAACATCATTTTATGTCGAGGTCAGATAAAACTGCATGAGAGTCATAGTTTTCAAAAAGGTCAGATGTATCCAGGATGCTACAAAATACAAATCCCAAAGGCAGACTTTTCATGTTTCATCTTATTCAGGATCCAGAACACAACAGCTTAGAACCCACTGCATGGGTCTGAATGGTGGCATTCCTGTATCATCTGCCAACCATAAAGTTGCTTCATGGGCTTGGTTAAGTCTTTCAGATTATTAGCATTTCATTTTTGGAATCAGTAATGCGTGGGACTTGTCTTGAGTGACAGTGCTTTAGCCCTGTGAAGTCCAACCATCATTATGTACACCTCAGCCAAGCTAGCCAGGGACAACAGATAGGATAATGCTCCTCAAAGCTGTATTTGTGTCTTTATGTTGTTGTCTTAAAAGTATGAGGTCTGATTAATCTGGTATTAATGTGTATAATTGTCTCATTAATCAGCACAGACCTTTTTCAGCTCTATGTATGCTTCAGCAGTGAATAAATTGTAACAGTGATGGTATTTTTTCAAGTAAGACAATTTTTAAATGTCACACACACATATATGTCTTAAGATATCTGCCTTCCTCCCTGGCTATTCATAAGACCAGAATATTGAATTTAAAAGGGAGCTTGTCTAATACACCAAAAGCAATCCTTAGAGTCAAGCACAGCTATCACCCTTCATGCCCACTTTGCTTGCTTTAAGGCTATGTTAATGCCCAGAAAGCAAATTTAGTCCTGCATTTCTACGCTTAGGGAGGTTTCCCTTAAAATTTAGAAACAAATCCTTCGTTCATGGATTTAAAAATACTGCTGAAGCCCAAGTAAAAAAGAAAAACCCAACACTTGCTACAACTTAAAGTTCATATTTACAATAATTACCAGGGAAAAGCATCACAGCAAACCAGCTGTAGCTATTTATAAAGGAATTTAAGACTGACTCTGGGGTCTGATGTCCTTTTCTTGTGGACAGGCTGAGCACACAGGGAAGATGTTCACAGTATAGTACTCTTAAACTGCTGAAATGTTTAGCCAGAGTAACCACGAGCCAATGGCCTCGACCCTTTCCACATAAAGGCTAACAAATTCAAGTTGACCATTACCCTAAAATAATCTTGGTAGGCCACAACATGGTAATATTGATTACATGTGTCCAGTTCAAAGGTGTTGCAAAACACAGGTAGGGAACTTGGTGTTTCAGAGCTGAGCATTAGCAACAAGATACTTGGGTTTTCAGTGCTGATTACACAGGAAGCCAAATGAGTTTCTATGTTCGAGCAGCTGAAAGCAAATACGATCGTATTCCACACCTCTCTCTCCTTTGCCCATTCTTGGGCTCACACATGCACTAATTCTCCCCCTCAGATACTGGCTCACTTACTTTCTTCCTTCCTCTTGCATTCTTCCAGCCTTCATGTCCACAACCAGCTATCCACTCATGGTTTTACACAGGGTTCATGTTCTCCCTTCCCTCTTTAGCCATGGCATGAACCTCAGAAGGGCTTTCTCCCCCAGCCACCATCCTGTTAGGTTGTGTTGAGCCCAATAAGGCAGTAGTTGCTGCAGAAATGCCCTGATGGGAATGGGTCCCTCTAGGGTTCATACAAATGGCTCAAACAAAGGCTTTTGGTCTGTGTTTGTCATCAGACAGTACAGCCACTAATTACAACTTTGCCTTTCCCTCACCTCTCCCTGAACCAGTTTCCTCTCTTCCCTGTGAGGAGAGTTAGAGACAGTGGAGTACATCCTTTGGGTATGTAAGGAAGGCCTCCTTCATTAAATGCTATGAAGTGCTTTGCCACCCTCAGAAGCGTGGTGTTATTTAAGTGCTAATCACTCTAGTCTTCAGTATGTCCAAAATTATTTCACTTGTAACCAAAAAGCTCCATTGTCACACATTACATTGTTGTTGCACTGAAAAATAATTAACAGCCTACATTTTGGGGTCCATTATTTCAGCTGTCTGCCTGATTAGGGAATTATCCAGCATTCCCAAGTTTTCAACAGAGAAATTAGAAAACATTAAAAAGGTAGGCCAGGGAACAGCTCTATGAAACAACTCAGACAAAGAATGAGAAAAGAGACCACTCCTTCCAAACACGAAGACACAGCAACAGCTAAAAGTCAAGGCAATCTGATGTAACAATCAATCTATATGATAATTTAAGAAGGTAATCTTTTAGATAGAGTCCCAAAGATTATCAAACTCAAGTATTCAGTAAACCATTCTTAACCAGAAATCCTAAAAGTTATGAAGAACAGCATGTAATGCTCAAAACAGAAATATAATATACGGTGATCTAATTTTCAATTTCAAGCAACATATAAAATGGGACGTATATAAGAGAAACAATCCCTAGTACTTGGAGCACTAGCAAATGAGGAATTTGCTGTCTCCTCTCTTGTTTGTACAGAACCTCTTCAATTCCTTGCTTCTCTAGAATCAACCAACTTGATAATCTTGAAGCCTAGCTAATACACTGGTACAAGTCAGAGAAACAATATCCTTGACAGATCCCAACAAAACCAGGTGTGGCTGAAACTGCATCCAAACAGATCTCACTTCAGTGCCCGGACGGGTAAGACCTGCACCACTTCTTTATCCTTCAGAGCTTCCACATTCAGTTAGCTAACACTGGGCAAATACTTGAATTACCAAAAAAAAAAAACAACCCCAAAAACCATCAAACCGCCTTTCTCCCTGAAAAGCCCCAAACACTGCAACAACAAACCCAAACCACAAAAAAGCCTAGGTGAAGAACCAGTGATACAAAAAATTCGATAAATAAACACAGCAACCTCCAAAGCTTTCAAGAGATATGTAAGTAAGCTGCAAATTTGCACATGAACAACTATTTAGTTGGAGGTAGAGGAGAAAATGCCTTAGAAGGCAGTACAGATATTTTAAGAACATGAATCTCAAGATCAAACTCAGCCTCTGAGGCACAGCAGTCTGGGAAGGGCCATCTTTCAAAGACTCTTTCCTTACATTCCAAACCAGTGGTTTGGGCTTTTTCTTTCCCCTTACTGTCTCAAAGCTGTAGAAAGTCATCTTTCTTTTCTTTCCAGCTCCAACTCCTGACTTCCAACTGCCAGCCAGGCCAGCACCCAATGCACTCTGCCTTCAGCCACTGTGGAATTTCTCACCCTGGCACCACATGCCCAGCTGTTTTCATGGAAGTGGAAAATCTGACAGCATTGTCAAGGACACAGCTTGTGATAATTGTTCCTCATAGTTCCTCTGTCAGTGAATATTCTCACATTCCTCTCACAGGAAAGCCACTATACCGTTCATATCCCTCTGCTTGCAGCCACAGAATTCCTCTTTGCCATTAAAGCAGCAGTTAAATATGTTATAATGTGAGAAAAGGTTTAAAAATCTTGTGCAGATTAAAGCCAACAACGCCATAACTGTCTGTATCTGGTTTAATAAGTTCTTTGTGCAGCATAAACATGGGAAGAAAAGGAAAAAGAACCCAAAATGCATCTATGTTTATGTAACACAGATGGATGTGCTTCATGCCTGTAAAATCCTTATTTTATAAATCCAATACATAGCTTACACTCGTGTTAATGCAAGAAAGAAAAATCACTATTACACTACAAACACTTTGGGGTAAATTTTAAACAAAACACAGAAAGAAAAGCTGTGCAGTAACTCACAGCCAGGCAGAGATCTGGCGTTCATACAACAGATCCCAGGATGAGGAACCATTTTATCCTGAGATTCACAATTTCCACCCTCAGATCAATCCAACCTTGGTATCTATCTAACCTCATTGGAAGGCCACTGTTACCATTGTGCCTGAGCTCCCCTCAATGCCTAGTGCCTCCATCCCACTGTCCCTGGGAGGCAGAACATGCTGCTTCCCCAGGGAGAGAGGTGCTGAAGTATGGGACAGCCCAGGGCTGGAGTGTTTCAGGCTGGTAAGGTGTTCAGCTTTTCTCTTTAGTGCATGTTACATGATTTGGGTTTTTTTAGGGACACAGAACTTTAAAAAACCTGCCAACAAAAATCCTGCTCACTCCAGCAGGACAAGGGCTGCACTTTCTAATGTTCTTCACCGATTTTCCTCCATTTTCCCCTGCCCCCAGACACAACCAGTGATGCTGCACCTGATTAGTTGCAAGTCATCCTTTTTTTTTTTTTTTTTTTTTTAAGTGCCAGCTAATGCTTGAAGTCTCAAAACCTAAGTCACGACTGGAGGGACATTCTCTCTGCTGCTTCCTTCTGTTCCTTTTGCTACAAGGTAAAGTGCCATTGCTATGAGAAGTGGAATAAACATTTCTGCTCCACTCAGAGAACATGAATGACAGTTTCTCTTAGCAATTTTCACCCTCAGATTTGTGCACACTCCTGTAAAGGCAAGCCTTGTGCTGATCTCAACACTTTTAGGTGAAAGCTTATGTTAATAGAGCAAATTAAGCTATGCAGTTTCACACCACCTCTAGCTGGTTCTAGACCAGGCCTGATCTCCCATCAGAAACAGAGGTGATTTGAAACCAAAATAATTTAACCAAAGCCACTCAGATATTACACTGGTATCTCAAAGTAGCTTTGATGATCCAGAAAACAGAAATAAATGGCTGATGCTCAGCATGGGAAGCAATGTGGTTGGTAATATATTAAGTAATATTCTTTCTTTTGAATACAGAGAACAATGTTCATAGTCTCTACATCCCCTAGTAATACCAACAAAGGTCTCTTCCATTTGTTTCTTCACAGAAGCAGGTGTACCCTATTCACAAAGCAGTGTGTCTCTTCCAAAAATTAGTGATGACGTGAGGCAATTAAGAAATACCTTAACAACTAAATGGAGGTGCACAAAATCCTTAGGCATTCAACAAAATTTAGGCCAAAAAATATAAACCATGCATAAATAATAAATGTATTTAGTGCAATGAATGCCTTTTCCTATACATTTTGTATGTTGTGAATTGCAAGAAATGAAAAAACATGAAGTAGATACAAATACATGCACACACAGAGAGAAAATTATGTGGCCCTTTCTAGCATGAAAAGGAAATTATTAAAAGTTGGATAAACAACAACGGAGGATGTGACAGGGGCAGCTGGAGAACCACACAGGGGGACAGAACTTCTAAGTGAATCCACACAAAAAAATGTCTCCCCTGACAATCCGTTGTTCTTCAAAGAGAATAATGATTCTAGAGATGAGTTTGCATTTGTCTTCGGATGTCACAATAAATGCTAAGAAAGCAGCTGAATGAGAGTTATTATTTCCTCTGAGCAACGAAGGATTTGGGTAGCCTGTCAGAACACCAGCACCCCCAATCTGAGGGCAGATACAAAGCAGCAGCAAGCTAGCACGGAGCTCAGAATCTGTCCAGGGCTCTGGGAAAGGAAGATGAAAGAGGCCATGGGGCAAACTGGAGCTATAAGAAAGGTAGATCTAAGGACCACAACTGCAAGGCAGCTGCTATACCATGAGGGAAACAGGAATGCTATCTGAGAACAGGATCACAGGAGGTGCAATGTTTTCCAAGACCAACAGAACACAAATGCACGCAAACTGGCGGAGAATGTGCTCCACAGAGGTCTATGCTACTTGGTTGGAATAACTCAGACAGTTTGGGGGCACTGGGGCTGTATCCAAGTCGTCACCCTATTCACACATGTGCTACTCTGAGTACAGCAGAAGGACTTGTATCTCATCGGTGTTCAAGAGTATCACAGCTACATTGTGGGCTATCTAATCCTCCCTCTCTAATTGAGCGTGCTGGGCACAACATAAATCCAGCCCTACCTCTCAGTAACAAGATGCTTTTCCAACTGGCCTGATGGAGTACTTGGCCTGGTGATGACTCTCACAGTCAGATGTGCAATCTACCCTCTGGCTCCCTGTTGGTTTGGACTCATTGCCTATATACTCCAATACCCAAGACTGCAAGAGATAAAAGGGAGATTCCTGTTAGACTGTATAAGACAGCATGTTACAGACAATAGGTAAGCCATGTCCTTGGCACCTGCTGTTGGCAGAACTGGCCCTTTCCACTGCACACTCTTGCCTGCTGAGCTCCTATATGGAAGAAGACAACTGTAAATTACACTAAATAATTTTCAAGGCACTTTAAGGCAGCTGGAAAAACATCACAAACTGACCTAACAAAGTACGGTGTAACCTCCCACTCGGTCAGGCTGCTTCGGAGTGCTGGTGTCACAATACTGAGGAACCTGTTTCACTATTTGCTAACTTCCATGGCACATCTGAATATCTTTGTTTAATCAGAACTAAATCTAAAATGGACTATGGATTGTGTTACGAAAGCATAAAAATATTTTTTAAATCCACAGCCCTGCCCTACGCCCCCATACCATTCTATCAAAACATACACGGAAAAATGTTTACAAGTTACAGTCTTTCAGCTAAGCTTAGTTTCCTGTATATATTTCAAATGCAATGTCTCAAGAACACACACATACAAAAATCTAGAAATGCAGGTGGGGGCTGCACAGTGCTGAGCTTCAAATTTTAGATTTTAACCATGTTATCTTCTTATCCATTGACTTCAGTCTTTCAGTTTTCCTCACTACAGCTGGGTTATAGGATGAAATTCAGACTACAGCTAAAGAAAGGGGAATTCTGCCTTTTCTGCATGTCAAGGTGCTCACAATTAAGGGGAACTCAGGATCACAGTTTAACTTGGCATTTTCAAACCTGAGATTTCTTCATTTCAAAGACTGAGGTAAGTCAGTAAATTTCAAAATATCTAGCACACCATCAAAAAAGAGAACAGAGCAATCAGCAGAAGAGAATCAAGTGCTTAAACTAGGACAAAGACATCACTGACATGGATATTGGGTTTGCATGGCAAGGCTTTGGTAGCAAGGGGGCTATAGGGGGCTTCTTTAAGAATCTGCAAGAAGTTTCCCCTACATACCCAGGAACAAATGGCTCCAAAATGGCTCCAAGGCCAAGGCTGAGCCCATCAGTGACTGTGACAGCTTCTCTGGGACAATGTGCTTAAAAGGGGGATAAAAAACTGCAGAACAGCAGCAGTAGGAAGGAGTTAGAAGATGTGAGAGAAACAACTTTGCAGGCATCAAGGTCAGTGGAGGAGGAGGGCAGGAGGTGCTCCAGGCATTGGAGCAGATTCCCCTGCAAACCCTGGTGCAGACCATGGTGAGGCAGGATGTGCACCCACAGCCCATGGAGGTCCACGGTGGAGCAAAGATCCACCTGCAGCCTGTGGAAGACACCACAGCAGTGCAAGTGGATTGCTGAAGAAGGCTATATCCCCTTGGGAGGCCCGCAATGGAGCAGACTCCTGGCATGACCTGTGACCCCAGGGACAGAGAAGCCCAGCCCACACTGGAGCAGGTTTGCTGGCAGGACTCGTGACCCTGTGGGAGATCCACACTGGAGCAGCCTGTTCCTGAAGGGCTGCACCATGTGGAAGGGACCCATGCTGGAGCAGCTTGTGAAGAACTGTAGCTTGTGGGAAGGACTCACGTTGGAGAAGTTCATGGAAGGCTGTCTCCCATGGGGGGAGTCCATGCTGGAGTAGGGAAAGAGTGTAAGGAATCCTCCCCCTAAGGAGGAAGGATTGGCGGAAACAACTGTGATGATCTGACCTCAGCCTGCATTCCCATCCCCTTGTGTCACTGGAGGGAGGACTTAGAGAAAATCAGGAGTGAAGAGAAACTCAAGAAGAAAGGAGAGGTGGGGGGAAGGTGTTTTTAAGATTTGGTTATATCTCTCATTATCCTACTTTGATTTGACTTGTAATAAATTATATTAATTTTTCCCAAGTTGAGTTTGTTTTGCCCATGATGGTAATTGTTGAGTGATCTCTCCCTGTCCTTATCTTGACTCAAGAGTAATAGTTTCTCTCCCCTGTCCAGGTGATGAGGGGAGTGATAGAGTAGCTTTGGTGGGACCTTACAGGTCAGCCAGGGTCAGCCCATCCCACATGGAACTGGGCTTTTCCTCATTTCACTCTCACAATCCTGTGGTAAACCATTTCACTTCATCTTTGGTTTAATTAAGGAAAAAAATTTATTGAAAACTCTCATGCTCAGAATGAGAACATATTAATCTTTTGTTCTGAGTAATAAGGTGCAAAGAAATGTAGTCCTGGCAGGATACTAATTTTTGATGTTGTCAATTAAAAAACTTCTCCTGGTGTTTTGAATGGAAAAATCTCTCAGAAAGTGTTTTTATCGAAGCACCCAGTTCCAAGTCCTGGATTATTAGGTTAAGCTCCGTCAGCAGAGAGACCAATATAAATGCTTTTCATACCATCTGCCTTGATGCCTTGACAAAAAAATAAAGAAGAGAAAATACATAAGTCCAAAATTCTCTGATTTTAACCTGTTTCCCTTAAATACAAAGCTGGGAAATTCAGGTCCTAAAAATATAAAATGAAAAACACGTGATTACTTTTTATCTTTCCCCAAAACCTTACAGAACATCCCAAATCACCCAGTATTTCCAGGACCTGATTTTTTTTTATGTTTTGAAATCAGAGAAGCAGCTTTAAGTAAGTATAGGCGCTAGCAAATCATTTGCTCCACTCCCTTTTGCTGTTATGAAGAGAGCTTGTTACAGTCAGTGCATTTTACCTGGTGTTTATTAGGAGGCTCCATACAATTACCAGGCTTTAGATTTTCCTCTTTAAAAACAAATTAGGGTGGTGTACAGGGCCCTGCAATATTAGGCAGCAACTCCAACAGCTAATGATGGAGGACAGTGCCTCGGTGAAGGTGTTAGCAATCCATCTGGCCAATTAAAAGAGTGACTTAGGCAGAGCCCAATATTATTTCTCAATTATGGTGGCTGTGACATCAAGACTTGAGAAGCAGCGAGATTTGGTGTGAAACAATCAGGTGAATCCATACAGAGAAAAATCAGGGAAGAGCTGCTGTAATCTCACAGCAGAGAGGAAAGGGAAAACATTATCTGCCAGAGATGTACCTTGACTTATCAACGCGAAAGAGGGCTGGAATTCAAAAAACCAAACCAGCTCAGACATGAAACAGATACTGATAAAGTCTGTCTTCCTATAGATTTGTGATCAAAGCCTGTGAGCAGCAGACAAGAGGAGTACAATTGTCTTCCTCTCCCACAACAAAGATAATGTTCTCTGTGAGCAGAAGGCAGCCGGTGCTGTGGCTCTTCTGTGCTGGCCAGCCAACTGTCCTCTGCCAAACATGCTCAGCTGATAAGTTCTGCTTGTTTTTCCCTCAGCAGGGACACTACTCTGAGTTTTTCTCCTCTCCTTAGATACCCATTCTGTAGAAAGTGAATAATCTTTTCAGTTCTTTCTGACTCAGCTGAACGATATCAGCACGCTCAACAGCTCCGTACGGGTGTGACACACGGACACAGGGACAGGCAGTCCCACAAACTCAGTGAGATAATTTGGTAACCAGTACTCCAGGAACCTGAGGTGCTTAAAATCTGAAAGTGGATCCAAACTTGATCTTAAGCCATGCCCAAGGTAAAGAGAGACCAAGGTCTTGTTCTGTTTCTGCCTTCTCATATGGACCTCTGTGAGGCCTGAACATGCAATCTTTTCTCTTGGGGGTTATTTCTCATGACTGCAGGAACAGGCCAGCAGGATTGCCTACTGCTTAATTTGGACATGGATGCTGCACAGGACTACACATATTTCACATCACAGACTCTTTTAAAACTTTTTCTTGTTTTTTTCATGTCTTGCAGCTTCAAAGGCACCTCACTTGAACTCAGAAGTAAACAAAAACATTTCTTCCTGTCCTTTCCCACCTGAGAGATGATTTCCACCCTCACTTTGAGGAGGTTAGCACAACCCTTCTTTCTCATAGCCAGTCTCCCATGTCAGCTTTTATTCCTTTCTCTCATCTTTCAGCCATGACAGGGGAAAGAGTTAAAAACCTCGTGCTGTTTTCTGGCCAGTGCCTTCTTAAGTATGTCACCCCTCCCCACGCACACAGGAGTTGCACTGCCCTCTCCCTGGATGGTTCCACATATCTGTTCTCTGAAGTTACAGAGATGGGAATGATTTTCCTCAACATGAAATGCTGTATAAAGAGTGTGGGTGGGAAATATGCAGTGTAATGGAACTGAAACCCCATAAGGGAAATCAACGCAGGCAGCTGCTGATACACTATTTACTTGGATAAATCATCCATTTTTCTCCCGGGCCAGATGACTTGAGGTATCACCTACCCAGGATGGCAAGTGCAAATATAAATAATAAATAAAACTAACTGAGGAAGAATTCTCCCTGTAATGGGGTTTTGTAGAGAACTAAGTTTCAGTTAAACTTAATCCTTGCTGTCTTCTGTGTCTCCAGCAGCAGAAACATCTGGTCGGTTTTAGATTCCCCTTGGATTCCCAACTTCAAAGGGAGTTATAAAGAATAACAAATACATGTACTGGCACTGAAAAAAAAAATTAGAGCAGCAGGAGAGAATGGTAAAATTGTCCTTATTTGACTGCTAGTGACAGGCGCCACAGGCAGAACTGTGAGAAAAAATCTTAACGGCTCAGGCAAATAAGCTTTTTTTTTTTTTTTTTTTTTTTTTAATGACTGGCTCTCTGTACTAATGACGCAGAAAATCTATGGGATCTGCCCCATAATGGCAAGAAGCACATGTGCCAGTGAATATGCACGCAAGGGTATGCAGAAAATAGATTTCAAATCAGATATGTACTAAATAATAGGCAGGAAAGCAGGAACTAAATTTTGTTCCCAGCCTTTTCACTGATAATGCCCTGTGTTTACTGCTGGCTAAATAATGCAGGTCCGAATTTTGGCTCTTTAAACTCAGTAGGTCGTTGTAGAGTATGGCCAGAAACAATGACTGTCACATACACTTTTCAAATCCTACTTCAAAACCTCCAGGAACAGGGGTAGGTAAGCAAACACAGTAACAGATGTCTGCAGCTCTCTGTCTTTCCTTTACTCTCTGGTGGCTGGAAAGTGAATGCTATGCTCCTTTCATGAATGCAGCACACCAGCAACTACTTATGACATGTTTTTGCCCTTATGTGCAGTGAAAAGAAGCATCTAGCTTCACCCTGAGCTTCTGAATCAATGCACTCATGAAATGATCACACCCCATTCCTCACTTCATGCAATATCAGGATCTCCTTTTTCCATTTATTGTTTACCACTTCAGTCATAGGGTTAATAAAATAAATGTAATACGAAGGATGTGTGAGGATTCAGAGACCTGTGTGAAGCCTCCTATCTGCTAAATATTAACTCGTGCAGCATGAACATTAACTCTTGTATGAAAGCTGAACTTGTTACCCACTTTCATCAAAACTATAGACTCCTAAATGCCTGGCATCAGGTAATGCAAATTTGTAAGATGGGTGCCAGAGAGGAAAATTACAGAATAGGCTTTTGCAAATAGTATTAAAACCACAGCCATCCTTCTTTCACCTCCCTTTACAGAGACTCCATAGAATATAAGTTTTGAAAGCAGTCATCGAATAAATTCCAACGATTCCTGAATCAAAGAGACTGATCAGCTTGTGTATATTTGATGGGACAAGAAAAGCTGTGTTTGGCAAATAAATTATTTGTTACAAATAACTCGTTCAGTTCTGTTGCTGGAGCTGCAACCACAACTTTTTTCGTGACCTCATTTTGCCTTATTATGTCATGAGGTAAGCAGCTTCCCATTGTTTCATCCTTAAAGATATTTCAGGATTTCTTAAATGCCTCACATAACAGCAAGATGACATCAAGATTTTTCCATAAATACAGCAATGTCATATTCATATGAAACTTTCAGAAGTTTCAGTTGCAAAAATCTGAAGTTTTGTACAATGCAATGACCAAAGGACTTACACACTTCTTCAACAGCCCCCTAACTGAAGGACACTATTCCCAAATTTATTTCTCACTGAATATTAAAAGCCTGTAAGTGAAGACGCTTTAGCAAACTGCTATAGAGATAGAAATTAGAGAATATACTGTGAAATTTGTCATGCCTGAGACAGGAATCAGCAATTTCTGAAGCTGCTGCCATATCTCTGTTAAACAGTTGAGTCTGAAAAGGAAACTCAGAAGTAACCTGAATGCACACAGTCAGGAAGACAATTCTGTGGATGGTGTACTGCTAAAAGCTTTGTGGGAACCATCGGGATAAACTCATTTCTTTTGCTCAAGTTAACTTTTGGGAAAGTCTCTGACTTCTTGACCTGAAGACAGTTGATTCTTGAAAGGGAGCCTGCCTTCTTAGTTGGGCTTCATTACCTGTGTTGCTAAAATCCTCCTATTACGAACCCTTTTGGAATTATGCTTAAAATTGCCATTTGTCAGCAAAATGGCTCATTTACCTCTATAAGGAAAGACTGAACAAAAATATCAGGAGATCTCAGGGTTCCCCAAACTTCTACTTCCAGAGGGGATTCCATCACATAACACTTAAAACCAAGTTCAGATCAGACATTTTCTAACTTCTGTATTTGCAGCTGTACTGCCAGTGCTGATTTGGGGCTGAAGGCAGCCCAGGCTGCAATAGCTTGAACAGGAGTTGCGGGTTCTGACAGCATCCAGCGTTGTGAATTGAGAATTTCCAACATGAACTCGATCCCCAGCCTGCTAAAGCCAAGGAGAGAACTTAGATGAGGCTTAATACACTTTCCAAGGGAACTTCATCTGTTTTCTACAAGAAATGCAGGGATATCAGCTAACAAACACTTCATGAGTTACACGCCAGGACTTCTCCAAATATCTTTCCAAATGTTTCTTTACATCCTGTTTATGGCCTGTTACATTCTCCTGTGACCAGGGCTGGTAGACCAGCTCCTACATGGTCTAACAGTTTCTCGAGTACCTTTCCTGTGCTCTTACATATCTGCAGGCACCCAGGCACAATGCAGTAATTGAATAGAGCCATTATAAACACAGTTCAATTCCTGACCAACCCTCAGCATGCACATATACATTTGCAAAGCATTAATGGCATGCTAAGCTAAAAACAACCATCTCAATAATATCAGCCAGCTAGGCAAGACCTACAGATGCTTTCTGTTTGCTTGGGGTATTTTACTGCTTATATTATTATCTTTGTGATGTGTGCTGCTCCACCAGCATGCAGGAAACATTGTGAGCGTGTCCACAACATAAACTGTTTTATTTATTTATTTACTGGGGTCTGAGGTGGGGGACCTTTAATTTTTCTACTTTTTAAGGCCTAAATACATTAATATCCCAGCCCTTCATGTCCGAGACCAGTGCAAAATACATTCTTCAGATTAAATCAGTCTTCTTAAGATTAAATTTAATTTATACTGATATAGTAGGTTACATGATTAATCATGTAAAAAAATGCTGGTGAATATAGGAGACAGCTGTTGGACAAAGCATACCTTTCTGTCTGTCTTGTCACAGGCCTGTTTACTGAGCAATACTGAACCAACAACAGTATTGCCCCAATATATATTACGTAAAGCAGCTTTTCTGTGTCACAAAATACCCCTTTTCTGGTTTGAAAACCAGAAACAATAGGTTAGGTGGTCAAATGAACAGAAAATAATTTCAATTGGTATTACTTTGTCACCTTCTGTTTGCCTCCAATGGGAGTGAGAACTCCAAAGTTTGCAGAGCCACAACTTCCACTGAATGCATGATCAGACACTCACTGATCTATCCCAAACTTACAGAAGGTTGCAGTGCTGACATTCTCAAGGAATACGAGATTGTTGCATCTCTCCAAGCTCAAGGCAGACAGACCTGAATAACCAAGGTATCACATGAGTGGCTTAAGTAGCTCAGTCCTTCAAAAAATAGGGATCATCACACTGCTCAGACAAGGTCAGATGCTTTACATTTTCCAGCAATAGAGCAATTCTTAAGAATATTCTTTGCTTTTAATCTTCACCCTTGCCCTGTTTGTCTGACTTACCCCCCTTATATTCATGTTTTTCTTTTGTAGAGTATTCTCACTGAAACAGATTTAGGCCAATCCTGAAGAATTCAAACTTAGACAAAGCAGTAATCTATAAAGTAAAATGCCCCCAAGGCATCTGCCACATTGTGGCCCTTGACAAGACTGCTGCCAGAAGAATTTCACTATTTAAGTATACAGATTCTACATGAGGAAGAAAAAGAAATAATGTGCTATGGGTGTTACACAGGACAAAGAAAGATGCAAAGCAATAATCAGAATGCGTTTTTCTAAGGGAAGGTCCCTTTAAAATCAAATCTTGGAAGTAACAAATGAAGTGAATATACTAATATTAACTGTATAGGCTTTACACTCACACTATCATTACCTCCAACTGTTTGCTCCCTTTGCAAGCAGCCGGACTCAGACAGGCACCCAGAATTTGATTCATAACAGCCCACAGAGATGAAGTCAGGAGAGCTGAAATGGTACCAAAGGCTTCCCAATTTGCTGAGCAGAAACACAGAACACATTTCCAGGGGAGATCTACATACAGTTGCCGAGATGGGTTCTGGTCAACTGTTACAGAGATAGAAAGTCCCTTGATAACATCAATAGAAGAAGATTTCAGCATAGTCTAAGGGTGACAGAATTATTTAGATGGGAAAAGACCTCCAGGATCATTTAGTCCAGCCTTTGACTGAACCCCACCACGTCAAGTAAACCACAGCATTAAGGGCCACATCCAGTTGATTCTTGAGTGTTTCCAGGGACAGTGGCTCCACCACTTCCCTGGGCAGCCCATCACAATGCTTTACAACCTTTTCAGTGAAAAAAAATCTTCCTGAGGTCCAACTTGAACCTCCCCTGGCACAGCTTGAGGCCTCCTTCCTCTTGTCCTGTTGGGTCCTCACACTTTTTTTTTTTTTTTCATTAAACAGATTGAGTAGAATTCCGACAAAGCACTCCTTTAAGCACCGCTTAGAAGAACCCAAATATAATCCAACATTTTTGCTTCACAGGATAGCTAGACTTTGAAATTTGCTTTTGTTTCACAGTTGAATTAAACAGTGCATTGCAAAGTTACCCATGAAACAAAAATAAAAAATCATTTCAATCAATCGAATGTTGTTTTGACAAAATAATTTTGTTTTGATTGCTACTCTCAGTTTTGATTTAAATTTTATATTAGAACATAAAATACATTTTTGAAATAAAAGTTTGAAACAAATGCATTTCTGTTCCACAAATGCCATAAAGCTTTATCTGGAAATATGAACAGAAAAAACAAATAAGAGTCCTGGAAGTATTTTTTTTTTTTAATGAACTGGTGTTTCACAAGAAGTGCATACCAGTATGTATTTTTTAGTGCCTCTAGTCCTGACGTTCAGTATGCTTTAGTGACCTTCAGAAGCTTTTGATACCTCTGTGAAACTACCAATATATCAGTGACAATCTAATTATTAAGAATCCAGCTGATATGCCGTTCTTGTCCAAGAACTGGTGGAGCTCACCAATGTATGGAGGGTAAGAGGCTTTTCCAGAGAGCCAGTTACGTACCAGCTAACACACATCTTGTTGGGCCAAGTACCATTAATTACTGCTGCTATTTGGGGAAGTATCAGAACCAGTTCTGAGCAGGATAAAGCAGTGGACTGAGAGTCACAGAGTCCTACTCCTACAGAAGAATCTCAAGTGAGGAGAAATGAGGGGAATGCCTGTTGTTTCTGCTCTGCCCTTTAACGGTAGAAAAACCTAAGAGCAGTTGTGATTAGTAAGATATTTAACATCTAAAATTCCTTTTTCTTTAACTGTTAGCTTCACCCACTGAGAAAGCTCTTGATAACTGCTCATACATTTGCAAATTGCTCAAATGCAAAATACCATGAAGCCATGTGAAGCTTGACTGAAACTAGAAGACAAATCTTGGCCTAAACAGGGAAGAACTGAGGGCTTTCACCCAGATCAGGTAGCAGCTGGAGAGCCAACACATGAAACTGTTCATTTACAAGGACCAGAAGGAGAGCTGGAGCACAGCTAGGCCTTTGACCACAAGAGCACATCATTCCCAGTCACTCCTGGCTGTTTCAGCATTGAGACACTTACGGGAAGTGACTGTCTCCCATGCCATTCAGTGAGGGGTTTTTGTAACATGGTCAGAATCTCAGTAAGAACCAAAAAGTTTTTGTTTCTTATAAAGTGAATTTCTGAATTAAATGCTTGGAGAAGAAGTATTCAAACAACTGTACTGCTTCGTTCCCCCATGAAAGCATTTTTATTCAGAACTTGAACCTGCCTACTACAACATCAGATGCCACACTCGGCAAGGCTGAGATAGATGAAAATTTGGGAAAAAAGATAGTTGGAATTACCTCACTTGTTTTTTAGGTATTAGATTTGGGGAGAGGTACTTGGGAGGAGATAAGAGTGGCTAAAATAAAAGGAGTTTTGCTTGCATATCCTCACCAATAGGTTCTTACCACAGGAGAGAAATACAAAGGCTTGTTCAAAAACCTGAACTACAATTACCTCTAACAGAGCTTTTCCTGCTGCACACCAAGCAGACTGTTAGATTTGTGTTCTGCATACTGGACCCATGTGCTGACACTTTCCACAATCTGAAAGGAGTTGAAAACTCCCCTTCATCTTGTGTGTGCCTGCAGCAAAAGCTGCCTAACCCTTTCCTAACAGTAAGATTCAGAGGAACTGCCTGAGGAGGTGACTGAATTCTCACCCTGCACAAAATGAAAATACAGGTTCAGAGATCAGAGAAAATAAAAAATACCCCAATGCACGTCCGTGCCTCAGCATCCTTATCACTAGCAGTCAGTGGTCCTCGGGCTTAGATCCACATCAAGTGAAAAAGGTTCCCTCTACAAAACAATGCCTCTTCTGAACGAAGGACTTTCAATCCTTTTACCAGCAGCTTTCCTCTCCCTTAGCTGGTCTTAGTTATTAAAACAAACAAACAAGAAAACCCCTCCCTCTGCTAAGCATCCTTCCACTCTCCTCTTTTAACTTTCCTTGTCTCTCCCTTCACGCCTCCCTGGGTTTGTTGTTTTTAAGCCCATGCAGTAACCTGCTCTCTTTGTTCTTTTTTTTTTTTTTTTTTTTTTTTTTTTTTTTTTTTTTTTTTTTTTTCCTTTCTCATTCTGTTTGCTTAAAACTCCCAGCCCCAAAAGCAAATTTGGAGAAAACTGGCTTTCTCTAGTTATCCCATTGTTCTTCTCAGGCAAGATCTATTTCAGATGTTTCTATTTCAAATATTTAATGACAGACCTATTCATACAAAGACATGCCAACACCACTCCCCTGTCTCTTTGGCATGATGCAAAGCACAGAAAAAGATTGTCACAAGATAGAAGGACTCTGCTAGTCAATAAAATCAAGTTCTAACTCATAAACAGTATGTAGCAGATTCCATACATTGCCACACTTCCCAGAAGCACAGGCCTGACAAAAAGCAGTTTCAAGGGAGACCCCAAGGGCCGGGCTCATCCTTTCAGCACTACCACAGTGGACCTTGGCTGAGTTCCCTTCCATGAGGATGTGCAGAGAAGCCAAAGACTGTATTGAGCCTTGGAGAGTTAACTTATTTTTGGGGTCTTGTCTTCACTGCAATGTTGTTTGTAAGTACAATGCTAATGTTGCCCCCAGCACGACTCCCACCCACAACAGAAGCCTCTTGCTCAAGCTAAGTGCTATTTTAACTTGCCTCTTTGGCCTAAAAACAGATTAGAAGTGGCAGCCCATGTGTTGTAGTCACCAGTGTCAGTAACACAGTGGGAACTCATCATTTCTCCAGTTATGGGTTTAAAGCACTGATCTAAGATCCTACCTTGTAACTGGAATCTGGACTAAAAACACGGAACCCTTATTCCCAGTTATCTGCATTAAGCTCAAACAGGTAGAGGTAATGGTCAGACATTAATCTGCTTTTCCTTTCCTCAGTCCTGCAGTATGTTCTGGCAAAGAAATTCTCCAAATTCATAGAAGAAACTGCATGCTCACAAATCAGTGTCAGAGAGAGAACCCTTACAAACTGCCGTAACAAACTGGGCCACCACAGCCAAAACAATACCAGTTTTAATCACTTTTACCCACTACCTCTGCCTACCCAGGCTATTGTTTGGAGTGAGGACGGCTTTTTGCAAGTCCCTTAGAGTCACCATCTGGGAAACGCAGCACAGCTGCACCAACAGGCGACATGAACACAGATTTTAGCTTTGTGTGAATTGCAGGTCTTACATATACAGTCAAAAGCATTTTAAGGCACAGGTGGCATGTGAGAGCAAGCTAAGTTATCCATACAGTCAGTTGCTTTGTGGCAACTCCAACCTCTTGCATATTGACTGTTACCTATGTGATCCTTCTCTTCACTCTAAAAAACTGGCATGAGATGAGCAAATCTAAGTACTGGCAACTAATGCAAACCACCACAAAAGTGTCCATATTATCATCTGAACATCTCATGCTCTACTTTATTTACAGTCTCCAGGGCTGTAATCCCAGCTGGTAGTTTTAATTAGTAGTGAATGTACTTTCACAACAAATTGGACCTTCTCCTTCTTGGGCATCAGAGATCCCTTCCACAGATGACTGTGGATTATGAAGAGACAAGTTTTGGGGATGTTGGGCAGACAGTTTTCTCATATCACATATCTGAAAAACTAGCATCACTCTCTGGCTCACAAGAGGACTTGGCAGCAAATCAGATTATGACTATCCAGAAGACTCTTCCCTCAGTGTCAAGAGTAGTAAGACATATAATGGAAACTTGCAACAAAGCATAAATAATTCTATTTAGAAGTCAATACAAAATTGTGGACTACAAGGCCAGCTGCAGGGGCTGTCTTTTTCTTGTGAGTTTTGAGCCAAAACATGGGATAACACAGCAAGCACCATCAGAGTATGTAAATATCTACTGTCTTGCTTTTTCCCAGTCTGTAGCCATTAGCGAATGCCTGACTACAAAACTGCAAGTGCAGTAGGGTTTTAACAGCCTTTTTCCTCTCCTCACTCTGGGATTTTTCCTTTCTTGGCTGTAACTAGTTGCAACCAGTTGTGAATAAGTCGTTATCCCTCTGTGCAACTCACAGCAACTAAAAGAAACCAGTGTCATTATGCAATTTTGAAAAAAAAAAAAAAAGAAAAAGAAAAAAGAAAAAAAAGAAAAGTTTTGTTTTATGGTTAATTATCCATGGTCTATTTACAAAATAAATCAACCCATTGTGCACCACCAGGATTTGTGGCCTCATTTGAACTTTGCTTTTCATTAATCACTTTAAAAATAAAAGCTAACTAGTTTTTTTTTCTTCTTTTAGGTTTATTACTTGCATCTGGGTATAAATTGTAAAAATGGTGAAAGAACAAAGTATGGATTATTCATCCTCAGTTTCATGACTTACATGATCTCAGTCTTGTCTTTCTCCACGTGCCTAAACAGATGCACAGTCCAAAAATTCCAACATTCTGTAAGAAATACAATCACAAGAAGATTGAAATATTTTTTATACTGAAACTTCGAGTTATAAAAAAAATTGCAAAAAGCTTGCCCTAAGAAACAAAAAGGTGGGCAAGCATCTACAAACATATTTAAACTACTGAAGGAGGCAAATGAAATTACTCATGTAGATATCTAAGTAATACACAAATTTTTTGTGACAGCTGAGTACAAGGCCATTTTGTTTAGACAAAAACCTACTTGCAGGCAGGCTGGAGAAGGCAGAAAATGGATATTTGATTTCTTACAGTGTTTACAATTTATACAAGAAACCAGAAATATTTTTTTTCTGAAAATGGTTTTATTACATAAAAAGTTAAGATTTTGTCCTTATGAAATGATAGAGAACTACTGAATTTCTGAAAACTGGCCAATGGAGGGGCAGGCAAAGGACATTTTTACCTGCTCTGTTAATAAACCCCAACTAACTCTGTTAACACTTCTTTCATTCCAACAGGAAATAAAATACATATTAGCATAACACTGAAATTCTTAACTAAGAAATACTGAACAATTTATTTGTCTCCATTATGAACCGTGCAAGTAAAACTGAAAAATAAGAAAGGGTGATAAACAAACACAATAGAAGTATATACAAAGACAGAATACGAAAATGTCACTCCTTTTTTATTTTTCTTTTTATTTACTAGTCACCCTTAAGTGTCCTTTGCCTTTACTATGGCAAATAGAAAGTCACAGTGCTCCCCTTAATCCCTAATGAAATACTACAGATAAAGTTGTGCTGTCTGGAGGTCAAAAAATGTGATTTTGCTGCACTCAGCTTTTATTTCTAAACTTCTGAGCTAGATGCAAGTATAAGGACGACTAAACTTACCCAACAGGTATATTTTTGAAACTAGGATAAAGAATTGAAGCTAAGAAATTAGATCATTAATACTACATAGTATTACTAATAGGAGCTCTGAAAGATAATTCTTGCTTGCCTGTTGGTGTGAAGAATTGTAGAGATTTGAAAAGTTAAAGAAATCCACTGCCTCCTCCTCCACTTTGCAGATGGCTGAGATGCTTTAACTTTCATTTCCAAACATAAATTAGCTCCTACTTAAATGAAAGTAAAAATTTAAAGCTGCCTCCACCTGATTGCAAAGCACAGCGGCCGGGCTGGGAGAATGGATAGGCCTTCAAAGAAAATAAAAGCCTTTTTGAGCGACTCCTCACATGAACGCCTGCCCTTGCAGCAGCAAGCTGTGGCCCTACAGCCGCTTTCCATTATAAATGCTAAATTGGGAAATGTTTAACATTCTTTGTTTAATCTTTGCAGTATAAAGAAAAAACAGCTGATTCTCAGAAACATGACAGCCTGAGCAACCATTAGTGATCTGCCTCCCCCTTCCTCAAAGCAGAGCAGGCCATTTCCAGCCTCAGCGGCGACTGACACTTTTTAATCAGGAATGTATATTTAGATGGAACTTAGAAGATGGCATTGAAAATTTGTCATTTTTTTTGTTCCAGTGGTGTAGGGGGCCGAAAACAACCAGGATATTGAATAAAAAATGTGAACAGAAAGGCAGTTTAAGAAATATATGTAGTGTAAACTATGGACAAAGGTGGTTTCAGACGCTTTCTGCACTGTTTTCTGTCAATATCTTTTCACAGTCCTTCCATGAAGAAGAGCATTATTATTTATTTTTCTTTAAAACATTATCAACTGAGTGTATTTTTCTCTTGTTCATAGTACAGTCAAAGCAGCGAGTCCATCTATTCTGCTGCAACCAGTCACATATAAATCAGCACAAACTCAGGAGCGAGCAACCCTCTCTGCTGCTTACACAGACAAATTCTCTTTGTATCTTGTCTCTGTCAAGAACTTCCCTAAAGGGGTGAGTTTCATCATGCGTCCGAAAAGTCACACAAGTCAGAGGTTTCTTCAGTTGAAATTATGAAGTAATATCCCAAATCGAGCCCCCACAGAAACTGAACTAACTGAAACAGTTAATTTTTTTACAAGATTTTACCCTGGAGCACACTTTCCGTATCATCAAGCCCAGTTCCCTGCTCTCTTCTACTACAGATATTAAAGGTCACTTCTAAAGAGTTGTTTTTAAGCCTTTGCAACAACAATGTGAAGAGAGCTTAAACATCCCTCCCACCCCAGCCACCAGCATTCAGCAGCTGGCAGTGACGAGACCAGACATCCAGGGAGCAAACCCATGAGCAAATGAGAATGTGCTCCTTGCCCCCAGGGGTTCTGACAGACAGCACGGAACATCCTCTCCTGGGGCTCACTGATGGAGGCACTCAGTCCAAAAACATCCTTTGCTGCATTTAGTGACAACACAAAACATGAAGCACGGTACAGAGGGAAAAGCAAGGAGCATCCAGGTGCTGACCCTGCTCCAGGCACTGCAGACATGCCCATAACTCCTCCACACTGCTGGATTTGATGATCCTTCCCTGCAGGTGTCACCTGCACACACGGGTTAAACAGCAAGGGCAGAACACACAGGTTCTCCCCGGCAGAAATGAACCGGCTGCATTGGCTGCTGTGAATGGAGGGTGATAGCTTTGGAAAGGAGGACTGCAGGAACATTCAGTGCAGCTAGGCCTGATACTTTTGTTACAATTACTCCAAAAACATTGCTTCTTGCAGCATTTCCTAGGGACTTCTGCAAGGCAAAAAGACCAGTGAAACTACTGAAGGCGCTAGCAATGAAATACTGATAGTGAAGGACACAAAATTGTCATAAACTTCAACCAAAGTGTGAGAGTTGCAAAAACAACTGTTCTGAGGAATGGAGAGAGGGAGGGAGGGAGGAAACCTTCCAGAATAATTGCTAGATAAAAAGCCTACCATAGCTAATTCAGCACATTGCTGGATACAGCAAAGTAATTTAGCTAGCTATTTTTCAAATATACCCAACCCCAAGTATGTGTCAGGGAAGAGAAATAATAAAATTTTAAAATTAAAAAAAAATGTAGAGCTCTTTTCATTTTTGTTGTTGTTTTTAAATCTTTAGGGTTCATATTTAACCTTTTCTCTAAAATAACAAACTTGAATTTAAGAAAACTAAGGCACAGATCTTCACAGAGACAGGACTCAAACAGCTTATGTTTAAAAATAAAATAGCAGAGTCTTTTTAAGTTGTGAAGTGAAGACTTATTCATTAAAACTGAATATTAACATCTCATTTCAAAAACTGCTCAAACCATCCCTTTTGCCTATTTTGCCTATGAATTTAGGCAGACAGAAGTTTCACAGGTTGCATGTCTAGCATCTGGTCAAGTCAAATCACCCTCTCCTCCATAAATTAAAATTAGATTTCCATTCTGCAGAACACACAAAATTCCCTCGTTCTGGTTGCTGTTCAACCGTGCATATATAACCAGAGTTTTAGCAGCAGGCATTTACAAGGGCTTTTCCCTTTTTAAATTAGAAAATACTCAGGAAATAATTAAATGTTTGTTTGACCATTAAGGAAGGTTAGTGCCTTGATGGTAGTCCACCCAAGCATACAAAGCAAAGCTGGGGACTGGAGACTTGGGAAGTTAGGGGTTACCTAGTGACACACAGAGAAATGTCTCAGTAACTGAAAAGCAGGCAGATGCCTTTAGGAGGGAAAATTGCTTGTCTGCCATTAAAAGTTAACAGGTTCTGTACACCTGTTCCAAATAAGTCTCCCATTGCAATCAGTGCCGACAAAAAACTTACAGGCTAGGGCTCTGAAAAGACAAGCAGAAAGTAATTTTCACCCTAAGACAAATGATCACTCTTTTGATTAGGTCAAACTCTGGACTCATTACTGAGCATGTTCTCTGTAAAGTTACAGCATTTACATCTTCCAAGCATTTTATAAAGGGCTGACAGGTATGAGGGACACCAGAATAAGGGATTTTAAGAAGGTTACTCTCTTCCACTGCTTGCAACTATGTTATAAATGCTATTGATATGTTGATTCACCCACACCTTACAATTACATAGGTTTACAAGCCATATAATTCCTACAGGATTGTCTTCCAGAATTTAATCATCTGATGACCAAGGTTATTTTCATTTATATATTATCATTACATTATATAGGCTTATTAAATCTTATTTATGGTTGGTGTCTACAGTTTGGTCTTTGTGGCAACACCGGCCTGAAATTTAAATAGTTTTTTTACCTCTACAAATTATTTCAATGGCTTCTCCCTATGTATCTGAATTGATTTTATAAACATTAATAAAATAGATTTAGAGTATTTCTGCTGGGCACAATAAAACAATATCTGCCAGTATAATCCCTAAGTGATTCTTTACTGAGACACATATGGAGGCAGAAAAAGTTTTCATTGCCCAGAGCCAAAGCAAGGGCTGCTTTCAGAAGCCAGGTGTTCCAATGCATTTCTGAATATATGTGTACTCCCCAGCAGTTTGGTGAAATATACTTACACAGCTTAAAACATCCTTACAGGGCTTAACATATTCCACTTCCTGTTTTCACAAAACCCTGTTTCATTTAAAGTTTGTCTCGGGGATCATTGTCGAAAGATGTCAGCTTCACATTTTTTTTCTATTATGCCTGAAGTGGGCATAATTCACACACAGACTCATTTTATGGCTCTTCTCTAATGCCAGAAAAACACTTTAAAATAACTGAGGACTGAGCCCTATAACTTTATAATTGACCTAATAGACTCCTGACATCATATCAACAGAATTAGTAGCATTACACTGGGGAAGAATCTGTCCAAGAATGTGCACGCAGACAAGAACGATTTGTAAAGGGCAAAAGAAAACAAACCCTGACACAATGCTCACAACCACAAACAGGTCAGATCCTCAGAGGATACAACTAGGAATAAATTGGTTGCAATAGCTACAGGAATAATTTCCTCCTGTAGTATGAACAGAAAAAAAAAGTACGATGTTTTCTTTATTACTGACCCATTTCTTCCCTTTCTTGAAGCCTAAGAATGCTTCTTTTTTCTTTTTTAAAATTATTATTTTAGCAGGGCTATATGTACTTTTTCTTGCATTTGACAGAAGTAAATTAATTTATCCCAACCAATCTTAATTAGAACAATCTCTGGATCTTTATGGACATCAATCATTTAAAATAGAAATGAATAAATAAAATTCTGCACAACCTAAATTTTCACTGTTCTTCTGCACTTGCTGCTGCTACACAGAGACTGACCTGACACTTGCATTAAGGTCAGGAGAGGAAAGGGAAAGAGCTTTCATTGTATACATCCAAAAGTTGGAAGGAGGGGTTGAAGAGAGAGGAGGAGAGAGGCAGAAACACTGTGCAGAAGCCAGGGATGTTCCAGAGCACACTGTGACAAGAAAATACTCAATAAGAATTCCTCCAGCCAAAACCAGATCTTAAATAGATCCATTGTCTTCCAGCCTGAAGCCCTTAAAAAGGCTCAAAATTAAAGTCTGTGCTGTGGGCACCCAGTCGTTCTTTCCTTTCATCAGGATTTGCAGGTTTTAATACAATCTGTCGTCAGGAAAAACAGCAGAGCTGTACAGTCCAGAGAGGTAACAAAAGCGAAAGGCAGGCGAGAGTTACATAACTGGCTTTTTACATAAATATTATATTGAGAGATATTTTGCTTTCCAGAAAGGAAAAAAGATTAAACAAACAAACAAACAAAAAAAACCAGCTCAAACTAACGTCAGAGAATTCAATCCAACTTCACTTACTCCTCGTCCCTCTTTCACTTTGCAACATGTATCGAATAGTTGAAGTGAGGTGTTTCTTTTTCTTTTTTCATTATGACTAAACAAATGAGCAATTCAGCCTTAAACACTTCGTAACAGATTGTCTTGTATTACCTGAGAAGTGCACCACATCATGGAAGCTGGAAAAAAGTCTGATTTTCAAGCATAAGCAAGCCTGCCTTGCTTATCTGCAGCACAGGGCAATTTGAAATGACCATGGATGTTAAACAAGCTCGACTCGGTACAGTCTGAGAAAAGGGAAAAAAACCCTGCAAGTCTCCCCATCTGTTATTTCCCTTTTTTTTTTTTTTTTTTTTTTTTTTTTTTTTTTTTTTTTTTGGCTGTAGAAAAGCAAAATTATGCAAGAGCTTTTGAATGTAAAGCCTGTGTGTGCCTTTTCCCTTTTTGTCTCTGTGTACACGGTATGTGCTATTGCGTAACCGGGCAGAGTGGGCGGCGAGCACTGAGCATTTACTATTGATTTACACTACTCCTCACTTCAAATTTGGAGCTGCAAGGGAGACACACACGTAAAGCAGAGCAGAGAGGTGAGAGGGACATAGATTTAAGGCATGTGCCATGCAGAGAGGGAAGCCAAGCATATAAAAACACAACTGTGCCTTTCCGAACTAATGCAATTTTCCCAACCTTTTGGTTTTTATGCCCTTTGGTAGAAGAGCAGATCCTTAACGAAACCCACAAACCCCTCTGTCCAAAAGTAATGTTTCCCTCCCACACACCCATGCCTAAATCCTATTAGAAACCACAAAAACCTACCAATTCATGCCATTGTGACACTTCTTGTGCTAGGTAAAAAAGTGCCTAGCAAGCTCTTACTGACTGTGAGGGTCATTAAGGTTACAAAGAGAATTCTTTTTTCAGTAATACTAAAGAAGAACCTTTTACTAATTTCTTTAGAACCTACAGGCTTGCAGGAGCACAGAAATCATAGACACTACACACAGCATGCAATACAAAGCCTTGAATTTTTTGAGATGATTGGGTGACATGGAAATACGAGAATTAGAGACCGGAAACAAGGGAAGTTCAACCTCTTTTGTTCACTTATTAAGCCTGCCAAAATATTCATGTTGTTCTCTCTTTTCCACACACCCAGAGTCATCAGTTTAGACAGATAGACCTCTCTCTCATTAATGAGAATAATTTTGAGACAGTAGGGGGAATTGTCTCGATCCCACAGGTGAATGCCCATCACATTGCTGAATCCTTTGCCTCCAAGGTGAAACATGGCTGTGCAGATTCTGCCTGCCCCCACTTGACACAAGGTCCTGCAAAGCAAGGGAACACCACCAGGCTGGTACAACACTGGACTTCTGGGCACTCATTTATTTATTCATATTGGGTTGGGGATTTCTCTAATAAAGTCAGTGGGATTCCAAAGCATGCTAACATACTTTCTAAAGGATGCTGAAAGACTGAAGACTAAAAGGAAGTTTATTACAAGTCACAGCAGACACCAAGCCTCATACCAGAAATGAAACTAAGTGTGCTGGTTAAAAAAAAAAAAAAAAAAAAAATCAAGTATCAATGCTCTTAAAGCTTCTTTTGCATTATCTTTACTGGAAGACACACACTGCCCATATAACTGTTGTCAAATTGTGTTTAATGGACAACATGTTTTTTCTTCACAGATCTTACATCGGACATTTTTTCCAGGTCCTAAAATAGCACAGTGAACAAAAAACTCCATGGTATAAGAAAGGCAAACTCTATTTTAAGGAAATTACACAGATATGCAATGTTTCTGACTATTCTGTTTATTTTTTTTTCTTTTACCCAGGTCCATATCTACTAACATTAACTATGGTACTACCAGCCAGCATGCAGTCAGGATCTCTGTCAGGCTATTAGGAAAAGAAAACATTCATTCACTGTCTTGCACATGCTTATTCATTTTGTTTGCACATAACTGGAATTGCATTGAAATTACCCAGAAAAGTTTTTACACAAAAAGTCATGCGCAGCCTAACTAGTCTGATTTTTCTTAAAATGACACTGACCCTTAAAGGGAAAGAATAAGGTCTTCATTAAGAGGGATCTAGACATGCAACCTGAATTAAACATTTCTAGTACAGATGGGGCCAACTCAAAACATGCTCAGGCATATTTCCTTTTCTCACCAGGGGAATGCTGGGGGAAGGAAATGAGACCCAGAAGGCAAACTCTACTTCCCTGTCAAGCAGTCACTAGAAATGATGCTCCACAAGTGAACTTTGAGTGATGCTATGCAAAGTGTTTCATGAAAGCTGAACCAGAGGACCAGCACCTCAAACAATGAAACCCTGCACTCTTCTGACAAGAGTCTGTGAAAAAGAATGCATTTTTCAGCACCATTTATACACTTAAAGTTAGTCTGGATGTTTAGCATATCATAATCTTATGGGACACAGATTACAAACATAAAATGCTTTACAGGATGTTACACAAAATAGAGAAAGAAACTCGAGAAGTAACAGCTAAGGGAAGCCAAGGTCAGATATTGATAAGGGCAGCTCCAACACTGCTGGGCTTGCTTTATCATTGTCCAGAGTACAGCTATTTTTAAGCCCTTGTTAGCATGCCAGATTCTAAGCAACTAGCTGTGGACTCTACATATCAGGTTCAAACAGAGATCTGATTCACCTAAAAGTATGAGGATACAAATAAGGGAGTTCAGATCTGGTATACTCTGTTCTTGAGGGCTATCAAGCAAAGCTGACAGAAGTTTCCATTGTAACCCACTGGCCTCCAGTCACTCAAAAATGTTGGAAACTTCACTCTGTAAATTTTCTGTTCCTAACGTTTACGTAATCTTAAATTTCACGAAAATGTGAATGAACAAAAGTTCATCTGCTTTGCACACAGAGAATGAGAAAAGAGCATCCAGAGATTTAAGAGAAAGGGAAGAAAGAGGGAGCTTAAATTATCTATGGAAAAAGCACAGAAAACAACCAAAAATACAAATGGACTCATAGTTTGTAAGGTCAATACTGACTAGATTTGTTTCAAGAAAAAGCTTTCTACTCTGATGGAAATACTGAAGTTTTCAAAATTCCACACACCTAAAAAATCCTACCAGACCTTTTATGAATACCATCTTGGATACACAGTTAGGTCAGAAAATCCTAAAATAACTCCTATGTGTGTGGTAAAAAACCTTGTATTTGTATCTAACTGTATATTACATTCTTTAATGTCTCTGATAGATGTTCTCCCTACAAGAGAACATAACTACAAAGTAACATTATTTTTCACAATGTCAGACAGCTGGTTTGGATAGATTTCTTGGTTTTGATTAGTGAAACACATTAATAGCAGATGCCTTTTGCGTGTATCAAAGATTCTATAGCTCTGTGCTTGCAGAAAAACGATGTGACTTCTTATTAAAGACTATCATAAGGGAGAAACTAAGGTTATAAACAAGTTATTACTCTAGGATTTCATGATTTTGCATGTAAGCTTAATGTTTCTCAATACAGATTCTGTCTTTTTAATGACTGTAGGAGGACATAAGCACAGAGCTAGGTTGCCATGGGCTTTTAATGGCAAATTGAATAATAAAAAAATATTAAAATGATAGAGACAAAACCTAAATATTCTAGGGATGCTTGCCAACTGTTCCTGCTAGTTAAAGAATCAGTAAACCTTTGCAGACCTTGTGCAACATGACTTTACTTGCAATAAAAGTAATTCACAACAAGTATGCTTTTCTTGGCAATTTACCTTTACTTTTCTCCTACCGACTTCTCTTTCACATGAACCTTTTGGACTCCGCTGTTTTGGAATGACCATGACACAGCAGAAGTTGCTAAACTTTCCCCACCCCTCAGCTAACCTATTAAACATGTGTAATGCTGTTATTTCCTAATGGTTCCTACAGACTGATGTATTTCCAAGACGGTTTTAGTCAAAATGAATGGCAGTAACACTGGCAAAGTCTCAGAAAGCAAAGTCCAGGGAGACTAGCAAAGAACTCAGTCAGAAAAAATGGTCTCTGGATATTTTTGCCATGTCTGCCAGAACCAAAAGAATAGAGGTTATGTCAGTGTTTCCATAATAAACATCAGTTTTCAAGATTATAATTCAGCTGCAAAGATCTGATCCAGACTGAAACCAACACACGTGGGGTTTTAGATCAAGAGCAATTTTTTTCTTCCAACATATATTTCCCCTGCTGCAAAAGCAATCTAATGTTATAATTTAATCTGGTAAGTAATTACTAATTTATCAGAATTAGGGAGAGGAAGCAGAAAACAAAATTCAGAATTCACAGTAAATGCTTTCTGGGATTGCATAACTTTCCATCCAGATATTCCCTATGAGATTTTGAAAAGAGCAGATTTCTAAAGTAATTGTTGGATAAGTATAACCCCTGTCCAACAAACCTTAATATCTGTTTTGCTCCCTAAAAGCAACATCTTGTTTTGAAGTAAGTGTGCCTTTTATACTGTGCAGCAGACACAGGAAAAGACTAGGAGGGATTCAGAAGAATTTACAGGATAGGCCAGTTAATTTTTAAAGCACTGTAATTTATCACATTAATTCACCTTATTCCTCTCGAACACCACTCTTACAACACAAAGGTTTCACCCCAAGGGAGCCTGAATAACTGAAGGATATTCAGACAATGGGTAGATCACACAGCTGAGGCGTCCCTGAAGTGCAGAGGGCATTTTGAGGTGTGAGAGCTGTGCCCAGAGCCAAGAGCATCCTGCAGCCCAGAGGCTGGAGCTGCTGCTGCCAAAGCCACTGCCAGCTGCAGCACCCAAACCACGCCTGCAGCTCCCTTTTCCATAAAGATTTATCACTAGCTCAGGGACAGGAGGAAATGCCACCACCTCCTGTATCAGTTAGGGATTCCCACAGCTTCTTATTGTTCGTACACACACGACTTCAAATACCTCTTTGAGTTTAATTCCAGTATCTCAATAGATACAGTAAAAACAGGTGCCTTCACAGGACACTTCATGTGGCTCTAAAATCAAATTTCCAGGAAGCACCTAGATGATAGGAAACTGTGGTGTAAACTGAGGATGTTAAAATATACCTGGAAGAGCTTATTTTCAGGTATCAAAGTAAGAAAGCTGAGTGAAAAATGGCTTGCGCCAAAACAAGTAATTCATTCAGGGACAAAACCCAGATATTCTGAGCTGCCTTTTCTCTTTTTATCTGCAGAGGAAAATTATTTTCGACTAGATACTTAAGGCAAACCTGCCTTATATGAGCTAAATACCACAGTAAGCCTTTCACCACTTGAGATTTTAATATTGTTTTGTCATACTGAGTATGGCTGGTCTGAATATGAATATCCACATGCTGGTGTTTGCCTTTTCTCTGCTTTGCTGCAAGTCCCTCAGAATACTGAAACTTGACAATACTCATCAGCTAATGGCATGTTTAGAACACAAATCAATTAAAAACAAGTGAATTGCTTGTAACACAACACAAAATATCATCAGCAGTATTTTCTACTGTTATCAATTCATTTTTCCTCAGGACTGCCAGAGCACTTTGCACAAAGAGATGGACTCCTATGAGCACCCTGCCCTGTGAGTAGTTGCAGTGGAATCATGACACCGATTAACCAAACAAGGTAATATTCAATTACCTAACTCTTAGACATATTTACTATTAGTTCTACTCACAAATGGGAAAAGAAGTTCATAGATTTTAAATAATTTGTGCAAGATCTCACTCTAAGCAAGTGGTCAAGCTGGAAATAGAATGCCAAACTCTCAGCTGCCAGCCTCTTGCTGTAAGCTCCTCAATACTACCTGTATTATACAAAGAAAAATAAAACACAGCACTGACAAGTTCCAGCAACCCTGATTTATTTGAACATCCTCATCAAAATGCTATGGAATAAGAAAAAATTGACTTTTCATACCCCTCTGAACAGCTGTAAATTTTTCTTTAGTAAGATTAAGACCTCTTTGATTTTAATTACCTATGTCACAGATATGGATTAGCCAAAGGTATATTGCTACAACAGAAAAGAAGATGAGTGTTAAAACAGGCATCAGAGATTTACAAACAGTAGGCTAAGGCACACATATATGTGCACATACTCAACATTATTTCTGAAAGTTAATTTAGCACTTAAATTGCTTTCCTCAGTACTCTGCCACCCAAGTTCATCTGGAGATACTGTAGGACCTGAAGCAAAGAAGATTTCTTGTACAGCAGAAGCAGAAAGTTGACAAGCACAGTGCGTGAGGCTTACTGTAAAACAGAAACTAGAGCTGGCACCTTTTCCGACTGTGGGTCAGGATTTTTATTTTATATACTTATTTTAAGGTAAAATTACAAAGGTTACACTTTGACTTCAGAAGAAACTACACAATGACTTGTATTAAGCAGATGATCAGAGATAGTAAATCTTCTGTCACCATGGCTGCTCATATTGGAAGGAAGTTTTCTTACCTTTTTACTTCGTTTGCTGAGAGCCAGCAGTATCATCCCCTTAGTCATTTCAGTGTCAGCTACTCTTTTATTATACAGAAGGCAAGTAATAGCGAAACTGTGCTGATCTGCCTGCTTTCACTCTATATAGTGTCTATATTTATAGGCTTTTGCTTCTATCTGAATCTATATTTATCTGCTTTATCTGCCTACAGTGCATCTGCTTCTCGTACACACAGACTTATATACACACACACGTGTGCATGCACACAAATACACAGACACACATAAACACACATATGGGCAGAGCCAGAATATGGGTGCTTACAGCAGGCTTCTGCTCCGCAGCAACATTTATATAAATACAAACATATGCAGTGTACACAATATAAACCAAGGCAAGCACAAAGAAAATCATCAGCTATTGCATGAATATGCCTTGCTGGCTCTGGGAAGGTTTATTATTCAGCAGGCTGCCTAGTCAAGAGGATTGTATACAATTAAGTTTCCTTTACATTACTCTGCTGTTGTAGCTCTGCAAGCAGTAGCAATTTATGCTGTTATTTTGCTGGGAGTTTTTTTTTCCATGTAAGCATAGTTGGCACAGTTGTGAAATCACTGCCATCTTGTCGGGAGATGGATTCCCTGTTGGTACCACTAAGAGTTTCCCTCAGGCTAGTCATTAAAAGGCAAGAGTTAGGCCACCCTATGCCTAACTCAGAGGGAAGGAAGAAGGTACAACCCCAGCTCCAGGTCAATCTGACAATTTTAAGACCAAACATTCCTTAGACCTTAAAAATAAACATAATCTTCCCAAATTAACAGAAAATTAATGGGGGTATTCATCTTCACATGAGGAGAAATGACCATGCCACGCTTCCCTGCATCACCACACAGAGCTGCAGGCATTCTGTCCTTTTACTTAGACTGGAGCTGTCTCACCTCAACCTGTTTCCTGCTGGAAAACAGGCTTCTGTTAAGACAATGAGAAGTGCCAGGGGAGATGATGGAAGTGGAGTGTGTGACAGTAAAGATCTCCATGTTGCCACAATGCGATAAAGCTTCCATCAGGCCAGATAGCCAAGCAGATCATAGCATGTTCCTGCTGGACAGCCTGAATTCAGTACTTGTTTCACTCACATCCCACCATCTCCAAGGAGAAGGAGGAGGAGTTTCTACAACATAAGAGCAAAGCCAGGCAAGAAGTCACTGAGGATTTCTTTCTGTCCTCCTCATTGCAGAAGCTGCATTTTGGCTTCCCAGTTGTTCAAAAGGCAGGGAAAATGAACTGCTGGTTTAACACATGATCTCTGAACTCTTCTGAAAGGGGCAGGAATCCCTAAGCCAAAAACTACTGGGTATAGAGGCTAAAGAAATACGATAACTAAGAACCCTCTGGGTATCAACGGCAGCTGAAGAAAAGAGTGTTACCCATAATCCTTTCTTAATCCTCCAAAACTTCAAATAGGGCCAAACAACACATCCTGGCATTTTACAGGAGTTAAAAACCATACTTAACTATAAAAATCCAGTCTCCTCTGAAAACCAGGTAATAAGTACATTAACTGGTAATTTAATGAATAAACAAATTATTGTTAGGATGAGTTTAAAAATGCCCCAAAAGTTCTGTAACTCAAAATCAGAAAAAAACTAAACAGGCCCTTAAGAAGATTTTTTATGTCAAGATCATGTTTGATAACTAAACCAGAAATACTACTACAAATTCAAAGACTTTTGGATAATTCTTTCATTCACTTGATCACACTGAAGAACAGCTCCTGTAGTAATTTTTTGCTTATCCGGTATTAAATGGTCCATTTGAAAGGGTTTTCAGAAAATCTACAGACAAGATGGTATTTAAATATAATATATATACCTTTCACACAGATTTTCTATGTATCTTCATTTAATTTCTTTTAGTCTTAATATTCCCATTTCTCAATCATTACACTGAACTGCAGCTACTGAACAAAGTTCTGTTCATGCTTTCCTCACTGTTAAAGTTATCCTTCCCCCAATGACTGACACAGCCATCTCAAGGATTCACTCTACTTGAAAAGTTTTGCTGTTTTGACATCCACAAATAAAAGACCAATTTGAAAGAAAAGAGAAAGGATTTTTGGTTAGCTCCTGCTTTATCTGAACACCATCAGTCTGAGAGGATCTGTTATGAAAATACTAACACACTGCTAAAAATGACAGCTTGTGATTACTGTAATGACTCTACATTTATGATATCTTTAGCAGTGACCATTTAGCAACTAGTCCATTAATTTTTGTCTCAGCAGGGTATTTTATAGTTTTAGTGTGTTTAAGAGCATTTCTAAATTGGAAAACATTATTTAATTATTCACGTGGAGGCAGATTGATTACAAAATATAATTTCTCTTTCAGGGTGCCCTACAATGTACCTTTATACATATAAGAAAGTATTCTAGACCTTCTTTGATGCACAAATGTACAAACTCCTACCTCATTTGTTCAGAATTCTTTGAAATTTTGTAGGTTGAACATAAAAGGAATCTGTTTAATGCAAACTCTCTCTCATGACAAAGAGAGTGAATATTACTGGAGTTCAAGAAATGCACCCTTCTCTCTGTAAACATTGCACTGAAAAAATACAGGCTGGGACAAATCTCTAATACATCTCATATTGCTTAAATGAGCTCAACATCTGACTACATCTATCCCTCCTTAGGAATCCTTCTAGTAGATTTGCTAACTGATAGCTAGGATCTTAAACACACTATATTATTACTTGGAGCAGCTTTAATAGTATGTTGAAATTAAAGTAACACTTTATTTCCAAATAAATTAAAACATACAAATTTAAGCCCTATCCTTCCTTCCCTCAAAAAAGGACTTCTGTCATTTTATACTGAAGTAACTCTATGGGTTTATAACTCAATCTTACATTAGTATAACCATATACATGCATGAAGTTGATCTGATTTAATTACTTTAGTAAAAAAAATAAATCCTTTCAAATAGAGCAATTATATTAGCTAAAATCTATGCACATATTGGGCCTCAGTAGATGTCTTAGACCTTCTAAGACAAAATGGTAGAGACCAGCTGTCCATTCCAATGTTCACATTCCTGAATAATCTCAAAAAAGCTGAAACTGCCCAAAATATGTCAGCTTAAAAGTAAATAAATTACATGGGTCATGCACTAATGTGTTGAATCAGAATTTCAGGGACCGACAATAAGCATTTAAATATTAGAAGAAAATATTTGTCCAATTTATCAACAGACAAACAGTAATGAGAAATTATAAAAGAGAATTTTTTCAGTGAGTTCAGTGAGACAAATTCAAAGAATGACATGGACACTGTAAACCAACCAGTTCTGCTCAGCAGCTCTGCATAGACTGAAACCTCATCAAGAAGGACTGATCAATGCTGCGTCCTAGCAATGTCTTAAGCCTCAGATACAAAGGTGCAGCTTGGCACCCTCATCATCTCTTCATGCAGTAGAAGCTTTCAGGAGGCCAGCAACACTTGAAAGATGGAAACAGGGTGAGCAGTGTGCTTTCTGAAACACATCATTCTGTAACTATCTCACCTATTTTACCCACAACTGTAACCAAAGACTCAAAATGTCACTTAGAAGGGTCAGTCACACAAACAATGGAGGTGTAGTAGAATTTGAACGCTGCAGGAATGCCTAGCTTAGCACAATGCATGGTTTTTCTTTTTCTTTTTTCTTTTTTAAAACACCTCCAATTAATATAGTTGACATAAGAGGAAAATACACTCTTGAAACTGTGATATCAACAGAATTTCAAAAGATTATAAAGAGATTTCCCAAAGAGCAGTGTTCCAGGGCTTTAGTACTGAGTTTGATATATCTTTCTAGGAGCTCCTGGTTCTTTCTAACTCTTAAATACTCTGTGTGTCTCTGAACACCGAAAACAACCTTATTCCTCCTTAGAAGCCAGCAGAAAAAAAGTTCTTGAGAAACAGAGGAAAACAATAAGAAAAGAAAAAATTGTTTAACTCCATAGATCATCTTGATCAAATAATGAATTGCCTCAACAAATGCTGACAAAAACTTAAGGAACTGACTATCTTAATGCTATCACTGTTAAATTAAATTGATCATCCCAACTTTCCTGCAGAACTGTTGCAAATTATTTGTGTCCTAACACAATGGAAGAAAAGTATCCTATGTCCTGCTGTAAATACTAAAAGCTATTGAGTAAGATTTTTGTAGATAATTATCTCAGGAAGTTTTCTTGAAGGCTCTGGGGGAGCCTAAGCAAATACCTCATGTGGGGGAGTAAAGAAGACCATATTTTCCCATGGAGGGACGAGAGGATCGGCACAAGTGGAAATATAGGAAATTCTATTTAAACATAAAAAAAAAATGCATTGAGGGTACTCAAACACTGGAATTGCTACTTAGAGAGGCTGTGGAATCTCCATCCTTGGAGATACTCAAAAACTAACTTGACATGGCACTGAGCTGTGTGCTGCAGGTGAAGCTGCACTGAGCTGAAGGAACAGAGTAGATCTCAGTGGATCTGTGAAATCTTTGCAGGTAGCAATTTAGAAGCTACACCAAAACAAGTATTTTCCTATGTATGGCTTTATTTGACTTGGTCCTGCTCAGAAATACAAAGCTTGACTCCAGGCTGTACAGGTTAACAGAGCAGATGGCAGAAGTATCAGTATGCTTTTATAATACCTTCAGTAGCTGCAAAGGCACATCCTTTACCATGTATTTTGTTTATGATAGCTGCTGGAGACTGATAGAGACTCAGGACACCATTATCTATACACTATGAGATCTCCCTATCTCAGAATGACACCTTGCTTTAGAGATCAGATCTTCATTCCGTGTTTCCACAAAGCCTGAAGACTCTTTGATGCATCTGATGTAAATATGTCCAAGAAAGAAGTAATGATTCCCTGTACACATTCAAGCAGATGCATTTTTCTAGGCTAATAGATACTTCTGCAAATTCAACATAATCCAACTGATTTACATCATTACAACTAATATGCAAGTTCTCAGCTACCCTAAATTCAGTTTCCAAAAAGTATCATTATTTACAAGCCAAGACGAAACACTGATAAAATCCCTAAAAGTCTTTAAAATATTTCCATTACTTCTTTTTTTTGGTATGACTAAGAACTAGCTACACAGCAATTGCAGCACAAGAAGAAATGAAGCAGTAATCATTCAATTGAAGTTTCAAAGCCAGAAAGACAGGCAAATACTAACCACCATGACCAGAAAACCTGAATCTGGAGAGTCACAATTGGATGTATATAGAGCTACCCATATTCTTAAGAATAAAAACCAGTCAAAAATGCCAAAGCAATGAAAATACATTTAGCAAAGGCCAGTGTCCTCTCTTACTCTTGACCTCAAGTGTTCTCATCTCCTCAGAAATATGGGGAAAAGTAATAAATGGTAAATATAATAACACAGTCAGAATCCTCTGGCCATTCTACCAGTCTAAAAGATTTAATTATAAAGGACAGTGTTCTGAGGCATATCAATCTTTAAAAGCTTTTACTAGAGCACAACCCTACTGAATGTTCAGCTGCTCAGGATTAAAATTAATTTACCTTCTTATGATTTCTGTAAGTATCTACAAGTGAGAATTTTTTCAGATGTGATTGCTAAAAGATGTGATAACCCTCTACAACAACCGATTAGAAGAAATGCCAGGACAGCAGTGTAACTTAAAAGGAGTTTTTTATCATTATTGTCCTATTCTATTTTAGGAAGAATTTGTATTTGGACTGTCTATCTTTTACTCTCCACTCAGAACATACAGATTTCTTGCACAGCCAGTAGGTCATACTTTTAAGGATGCTACTTTTGAAGATTTATAAAATGATTAATAAAGGCTTCGATAAATGCTTATTACCTGTTATAAAGGATTGAGTGGAAGAAGCCAATTGACGTTTATAATAACCTACAGATAGATCTGTGATGTGCTTACAAAATGTCTAATACTTACTATTCATCTCTAAAATGTTCTTAGAATGCTGATAAATCAACTATAAACTTCTATGAATTGTTTATAAAGTGTGTCATCAATATAAGTGTGTCTGGATAAACAATGCAAGAAAAAACTTGCAAGGAGGCTATTTAGTGTAGCTGTAAACACACAATACTTCATTGTGCAAAGACTTGAGTAACAGTCTACTGCTTTCACAAGGATTAATCCTTCTCATCCCTCAGCTGGTGATCCAAATCATATGTCCCCCTCCCGCATAGCACCTGCAGATACCTCAAACATCCAGAAAAATGGAGCAAATTGTACCTCCAGAGACATATGGGCCAGAAACTCCCGGTGCATCAGTAGGGAGTATGGCTTCAGATTTTCAAAACCTTGGAGAAAATTGCACCCCAAGGAACACCAGTATTCCAGGGAGTATTTATGTAGGGGGAATTTGTGAATCTCCTTAAGGAACTTAACCAGTGAATGGATTACTACTATGAACACATGCAGGTGTTACCTATATTAATTTTTTTTCCCCTTTACCCCTGTGTAATCATAAATTATGCATTCTGCTGTTAAATCAGTAAAAATCCTTTCATATCAGTCAAATGACCTCACATTTCATTGAAAGCAGAACCTGTCCTGAATGTCACATCTGCGAGAACACAGTAAAATGGAATTCTCTTGTGAGAAGGCAGTGCAGAATTTCATGGCATATTAATGAATCTTTTCTGATTGTGGTAAGGCTTTCACGTATTGACACATGCTAAATAGCACAGACAAATATCAGTCCTTACTGTCTTTTTTTTTAAAAAAAAAGAAATTTCCTGGTGACAAGAAAGGCCCATCCAGGAAGTTACACACTGTCAGGAAGACCACAGGAGGGAAATAAACCTACTGTATATTACTTCTTGAAAAAATATAAGAAATGAGTGTAGAATTGCTAACAATGGGGTTTCACCAACATTGGCACTAGAGTTTAATCTTCAGTAATGCCATTCCTCATGCATGTTTCTGCAGAAATCATAGCTGTAGTTTAACAGTAATATCATATATTGACTGTTTTCAGTAGAGAGTATCAAGACTATCATGCTCCAAGTATTCTATGTTTGCAGTTGCACGAAGAGAACAAGACTGTCCAGTTTTCATTGCTTACCCCCTAATTCTATTATTTCAGGCAGCCAAGTGAACTGTAATGTCTGAAATTCAAGCCCAACTTCCTACCAACCACCACTGAGTGAAGCAGTGTGCTTCCACAGGTTTTCCCAGAAGCACAACTACAAAGCAGTGCCATGGATACGCGCAAGAAAACACCGATAACGTATTGGTTTGGGAAACATTGTCAGGTGAATACATGGCTCCACGTCAGCTCTGATCGTGTCAGAGTAGCACATCAGAAACACATTATAGTTCTGATGGGAGGGTAAGTGAATACAGGAACATATTACACTGAGTACAGGAAAAATCTAAGGGCACCGTAGAAAAATCTGGAGAGAGTGATTATATAGGCTCGGGGGGATATCAGCAATTATGAAAAGGACATTGCCAGCCACAACTGAAAAGCAAAGAACAAAGCCAACAATATGGTATTAATCACATGCTCTGTCTGTGTATGATGCCAAACTATTCAAAGCACAAAATGTTCTTTATTCACCTCGCTTTAAATTGCTTGAATGAACCTAGCACTTATGAAAATGAGAGATTAAAAACATTGATATCAACCAACCTTTGGGCCAAATCTTACTTATCTTATTGATGCAAGTAGTTCCACTGATTTTAATGGATGCAATTACTATTGACTTCAACACAGCTACTCACAGAGTCAGGAGAGCAGGATGTGGCTCATTGCATAACCAAGCTTCCCTGACCACCATGAATGGTGCCAACTCATCATTTCTGATGCAATGTCCCCACTTTTCTGGTAATGGATCCCTTGAGCAGAAACAACTGTACACACCAAATTCTGTGACACTTTTAATGTGAGCACAGCAACAACCTGACTAAAATGAACCATTTTACTCTCTTCCTCAGAAGCAACAGACAGAACTCTCTGACACCTAGAACTTCATAGCATGGTTTTATTGTTAATTTCACCCATTTCTTATGAATGATACATCTGTGTGGGGCTGGAATTACACTTCTGCAAGGACTGCCTGTTCTCTGATGATTATTGTATATTTGAAAAGGATAGTACAAACCAAACTGATTTAGTCTGCCTCCTGGGCACAGGAATAGATTACTTCCAGTAGCAGGTTTGTAGCAGTGGGTAGCCCTTCTGAAGGAGACTAGACTTTTCCCATTCTCCTTGCATTCAGACTTGAATGCAAAGTCTCATTTATGACCACACCAATTTTCTTCTGCAGTATCCCTTAAACCATGGCAGAATGGAGGAGATTTGGGGAACAAAAGGATAGAACGCAAGAAAACAACATGATTGAGAGAAAAAGAAGGGAATCACAGTTTTTGACATCTTAGGAGTGATGCTAAGGATGCCATCTTTTAGAGGCTCAGTCTTTGTTCTTCAGCCATACTGGTTCAATGCCAGAGGTGGGAACTATTAATGTGTGAGATGGCATGACAGACGTGCAAAACTCAGGAAGGCAGAAGCCTGGAACTCTTAGTTCAAGGACTTGAAGAGGCAGCAAACCACTGTTTTATGGCTGTTAAATCCACTGGAATATACTATAAGCCAAGAATGTCTGTCTTCAATCCCAGCTGTCCACAATCCACTTCCTACAGCATATTCTGAATGGCTATTTATGGTAGGCACCTATTCTAGTGTCTTTCTTATTTCATTATAAAATTTAAGTTATCTCCATCAATCTTGAATTCCTTTGTGGGCAGCAGAGATAAGAACCAGTCTGAAGATGATCTGCTGCACTAGTTCTTACTCATCTTTGTAAGAGTTTATTCACTGCCCTCTGAAATTCCTCACTGGCTCCTGAATGTAGTTATGGATTCAAAGATGACATAGATCTATATATTTAAGGACACAGACTCCAGATGCTTTAAGAAAAAAGTGATCTTTTCTTGCAGAGCAAATCTCTGCATGTAGGACATTATGAAATTCTTCCTTTCTAGAAATAATACAACCAGGCTTAGGTCCTGTTACGTGCACACTTTTTAAACAATTATTATCTCAAGCACACAGAATAATCGTTAATATTTCAGATTTTAAAATACAGTGGAGCCTCAATTATCCAAATTCAGTGAACCCAGACAAGGTTTTGCCCCTTGTCATTTATTAATTAAATGGTAAATTGCTTCTATTACTAATTATTTCCACAGATCCATGGGCATGCAGGGCATTCTGGTTACTGGTAAACGTGATTATCAAGCCCTATTCGGTGTTCTTCCCATGTTCTTTAGATAATTGAGATTCTGATGGACTCTGAAACCCATTTAAGATATTTTTTACAATGTATTACTGGGAGGGCTTCCAGGTCTTGTAGGTCCTCTGGGGTAGAGGCATCCCCAAGATTGTGGGAGGCAGGAATCTTGACAGGCCAAAAGACAGGGAAATGTGTCAGCCAATACATAACATAAAAGCAAAACTACTTTGTGAGCTCAATCTGACAAATTTCTGATCTCAGAACTATATTAGACTGAATGAGTGACTGGCTGAATAGGATGTTAGCAAGTCAGATATTGCAGTAAACTTGCTCTTTTTGGAGGTCTTTAAAAGAAGTTTAGCTTAAGAATCCTTTAGATGTGAGGGATCCTACAAAGGAGATATGCTTCTAACTAGAAGAGGTGGAGCAGATTAAAAAATACTGTCTGAGACATATTAAGGGTAGAGGTACAGACCAGAAAAATGCATCAACCATGGGCGAAACCATGAGAATTCTGTATCAAAAGAACATAAGTTGATAAAAATCGGATACCAAATATAGCAAAGAACTGCCTCAACAGTCAAAACAAGTCTGCTGTCACTCTGAGTAAAGTATCTTAAACAGCCGGGACAAATGCATAAGCACCTCAATAATAAAAACTAAGGACTAAGAGAAGTGCAACATTTATTTAAAAAAAAAAAAAAAAAAAAAAAAGGGCATATAAGACAAGTTCAGCAGCTGGAGAAGATGTTGTACATTGCAATACTAGGGTGCGCTTCACAGTAACCAGAGCAGAATGCACAGGTGAGGGATTGTTGCTGTAAATTAAAATATTATATAAATAAAAGGAATAAGTAAAAATTAAAAAGTAACAAAAATCGGCATGGGTTTTAATTTCATGCCTAAAAAGAAAGAGAATGGTGTCAGAATCATACCATGCACCATCCTACTAAATACTGATAGTGACTGTGAAAAGCAAAATGGAAGACTTCAGAGGCAGAAAACCTATGGAAGAAGGAGCAACTTGGTTTTAGTGCTAAGATAACTAAACCTACTTTAATATGGGCATATTAAAGAGCCACTTTGTAATAATGAACATAATGTAAGTAAATTCAGTTCTCTATAGGACTGAAAAAATAACAACAAAATCCACTACACCAATATACAATTTCAGGAAGAAAATTCTACTTAAAATAAGGAACAGAGAAAAAAGGAAATTAAAAAGAAGTCGCTAAGGGTAAAATGGTTTAAGATGCTACTGTTAGAAGAGATGTTATCAGAGATTCACATCTCTTACAAGTAACAGGAAAGCCTTTCCTTAGAATAGCTGTAATAATCCTGACCCCCAGTTGTCTGCCTCAATCATTTTGAGGAACATCTCAGCAGTTTGTCTGGCAGACACAGCAAATTACAGCCTGAGGTACTAAAGACATCCCTAAAAAGTTCTGATTTACCTGAATATGCTGGGTTGTAAACTGTCGTAATTCGGTTGCCACTTTAGATAAATGTCCTTTGTGAGAGGGCAAAAATCTCTAGGAGAAATTCCTAATATGGTTCCTTTAAATGCAAGAACCTTGAAAGTTGTCCTGCAGTAATTAATTTCTAGTCAGAACTCACAAAACAAATGTATAGCCACATGTGAAAACAAAAAAATAGGATTTTTAAAGCAAGCCAAGTGAAGGGATTTACTACAAGTAGAAAGACACCGTTCAAAAAGAGGAAGTTATATTGAAACACAGAAAGCAGAAAAAAGTGAGTACTTTGTTGATTAAAAAAAAAAAAAGCTTAATATGGCAGGCCCACGAAAATCTTGAGGAACAACTGTTTAAAGCCATAAATAACCTTTCTGAACACCTCACATAAAATTCGTTTCTGCCAACAGATGAGGTGCAAAAAGGGTGTTCAAAGAACAAAAATCCAAAATAAATTCCTTGCAGTTGTGTTCACTACAGAGCAGCTTTAAAAGGTTTGCAAGTGAAATCCCTTGTCTGGAAGGCTAAATCTGAGAAAATGTGCAATGGGAAGAATAAATGGTTCCCATCTAACAGTTATAAAAGAAACTGTTATAAAGAAACTCAGTCATGAAAGAGCTTAACTAATAACTCTTGCACAACAAAAGAACAGAAAGTGATTTAATGGCAATAGTAAAAAAGGGCTTTGGAAGATCCACATAGATCACTTGGTCTATAGTCTGTGCCATAGAAACTGGTAGAAATTATAATAAATAATAGCAGACACTTGAGCAGATAAAACAGGGAAGATACAACACGAATTTTTGCAGATGGAAATTTTGATTCACAAATCCACAGAGTTCTCAGAAGGGAGGCAATGGGCATATGCTGCTAAAAATTAAAAAAATATGAAAATCCTCACCAAAGTAACTTTCTGAAAGGAAGTAATCATGACATAAGAGAAAAAGATACTAAATATTCATACAAAAAAGTAGGATTTAATTTAGCTATTGCTACACTGGAAAGATAGCATGGAATCCTTATGGAAAGAACGAGCTCAATTCAGAGTTTATGTTAAAGGATGAAAAACATCCTTAAAAAGACCCTTGAGAATTATTAAGAAAGAGCTAGAAAATAAAGTTAAAATCATAATGATATCCTTCTAATAAAATTCATTGCAGACTCACATATTGAACACTGTGTGGGTTTCAACTCTCAAGACAAAAGAGGACATAGGCAGCCAGAAAGATACAGAGAAGGGCACAAAGATGTTCAAAGCACAAAACAACTTCTGTGCAAGGACAGATTAAAAAGAGTTGAGTTCTTTGCCTTGGAAAATAAATGATTGAAAGAAATATAAAGGAGCTTGATAAAATCATAACAAACAAGGACAAGGTGAACTGTTAATAATTGCTCCCTATTTCTCATTACATATTTCTAGAAAGCATCCAAAGAAGTTATCAAGCACCAGGTTTAAAGCAAACAAAAGGAAGTATGTTTTCACACAGCCTGTAATTAAATTGTGGAGTTCGTCGGCACAGGATGCTTTCGATGCCAAAAGGAAAAATGGTTTCAAAAAGCAACCAGACAAAATCAAAAATACAGCTTAGGCTTTAACAGCCCTTTCCATAAGGGCTATTAAACACAATGATGCAAAAGCAGAAAACACTACTCCACACTAAGAAATGCACAATTCTGAAGAGCAGAATGAACCAGTCTGACATGTATCCGACAGCAGCTAAGCCTCAACATGGCTAACACATAGATCACAGAGATTCCAGCTTCAAAATGAATTTATGGAGCACATGGATTATGGCTGCAACTGATGATTTACTGTTGCACTGCCAACCTACTGGATGTTGATTAATATCCTTGCCCAGGTACAACCACAGTTAAAGTGTATGTTAAGGACAAAATGTTAAGAGTGAAACAGAGAAATGTTTGGAGAACAAAATATTCTTTCGGGAGACTTGTGATATAGAGACACAACACATTTTCCTAACTGGATGACATTCCAATAGGTGATATTAATTTCTGAGATGAAAACCACCAAACTTTTGTAATTACCAGTGATGATACCCCCTTTGGTTCTAATGGCTGTTCAGCATTCACACTATGGAGTGATTTCAGTGGGAACTGCACTTAGTCTACTGAGCATCTTACGCTCAAAAATGCCTTTTAAAACCAAGCAAAAACATTCAGGTCACAGAGCAAAGCATGCAAAAGTATGAAAATATCAAAATGAAGTCTGTCACAACAGCTGTAGTGTTACAATACAATCTTCCATGTTATGATTGTATATTTTGTGTTCTGTATAATGGATAGCATCCAGGGAATGAGACTAATTCAAATACTCTTTTTTTTTATCCTCTCTGTTCAGTGTGTGGCCCCAAGCCTTGTTTACTGAGTGGCATCCAAGTCTTGCATGAAATAAGATGGGGTTTTGTTTCTGGATTTTCTGTGGTACTCATCAATATAGCATCTGAATATCTCAACAATTTGGTGAATTAATCCTCACAATGTACCCTCAGATGTCTGGAATGATTTTAATTCCTCATTGATGAAAATTATGAGAGAAATGATGTGACATTTTTGTGGCCACACAGGGAGCCTGCATAAAAGACAGGAAGGAAATTCAGATCTGTTCATTCTAAGGGGTGCTGAGCATCTCCTGAACTCATCTTACAGAAGAAGCACTCTGAGAATTCATGCTCTTCCATCAGATCTGCAGCTCGTCTGTGGCATAAACCTCTCCAGTGGGGGTGGGATACCATGGACAGGGACCTCCTTCCTATATCACCACCTCTCTAACCCTGTGAATTAGGAAGAGTGTCTCAAAGGATACATTGCTGCAAAATTTGCAAAGTCCTTGGAGACATTCAGATCATTGGCACAATGATGAGCAAAGTTATGACATTCTGTTGTCACAATCTTATGCAGAGATTTCTCCTTCTGATTTGTATTCTCTAGGATTCTTGCCAGCATGAGGTATTTTAAATTATATTTTTCTAAAAAGTCTCAAGCAGGGGCAGTGGTATGGATGTAAGAAATCAACCACTGACACATGGACTGTTTCTGTAATGCTAAAAATTAGAATTTATAGTTGTACTGTAGTTTGTAACTAGGAATGACAACTTTATGAAACACTCTTTATATACTGCACTTGTGTTCTAAGTGCATGAAAACACATTAAAAAATAGCCTTATGTTCTGCTACCTTAAGGGTCTGTCTCACACCTACCACATCCAAGAAACTGAGAATAAAGCTCAGTGTCTGTTCCTCTATTGTGTTTCTTATTGTGCCTACATATTGCAGCATTTGTGGTCTGTAAGATCACACACTGTAGGAACAACTTTCAGTTCTCTGTGACAATAGGGTGAGCTGAGGACAGACTGGCAATGTTTGGAGATGAATTTCCTGCCCTTTGTGGGTTTCAGTTAGACTCCTAGCATTATTTGAACTTTTGTGGTTTAATTTTCTTTGTTGTTGTTTTAATTCTAATGGCAGAAAACAGGAGACAAAACAACATCCCTCTGGAGGCAGTGGATCTCAGGATCTGAGGAGTAAATGGCTGTGTTTTCTCTTTCTGGCATTTTAAGATACATCAGCAAACAGAGAAAGGACATAGCAGATCTGTAGAATAGCAAAGGGACATAGAGCTTCTCTTTCTAGTAAAGATATCAAAAGATTTAGGAGCTGTTGATGCTTAATGGTGTTCTGAAGTGATTTCTTCCCATTAGCATACAAGCACAACCACAGGCTCAGAAACTGCCCACTACCATGGGGCAGAAGGAAGGATGTCACATGAAAGCTGCCCTTTTCTCTTTATACGTTTGAAAAAGAATCATAAAATAATTCCATTGTAAAAATAAATAAGCCACTAAAACAAATAACAAATTACTTTTCTGAGAGGAAGAACTTCCAGTTATGACATGACAGTCACTAACTACTCTCAGGAGTTTTCTCAAATTCCAGGGAACATCAGCATGAGAGTTTTATTTAGGTCCATCTTGACTAACATGTAGAGAGGAACATTTCTGATTCTTCATTTCCTCATTCTCTTGGGTGCCACAGCTTCCTAGCCTTGGCTTCTGTTTATAGTCATCTCTCAATATGTATTCCTATGAAAAGAAAAATCTAAATAAAGACCATAGCCTGTTCCATTATGTGCCCTTCCTCTTCTTCTTCTCCTCCTTTCTTGCATTTGTGCAGTGTTGTGGCACCTATTAACTACCCATGTTTTCAGAATGACATTATACAAGGTGCAGGATGTACCACTGTGCCCTAAAAATATCAACAACTACATTAGTCTCACAATAATTAATGGCAGGCATTATGCAAATGACAACTTTTTCACTGCAAAATAATGACATTTCTTCATTTTGAGCAGAGTTATGCAAAACAATGAATTGAGGATGATAAATCACACAGGAGAATTAAGAAAGCCATAACGTTCCTGCCTAGGCAGGCAGAAAGACAGACAGACCAACAATTTAGAACACATTGTTTGTTCTCAAACCGCTATTAAGAAATAAATAAAAGCATAGCCAGTCGGTCATTAGAACGTATGTATAATTTAGTTTCCCCCCTTTAGGCAACTGTGCATAAGGGAACGTTAAATTCTAGCAATCGAATTATTACAAGTCAGAAGCAAATTTTTTTTTATTAACCTTAATAAGTCATTCACTCAGAGACTACAGTCATCAGGCAAATAAAATACATCACATGTCATTCTCCTACACATTAACTAATTTCTTATGCAAACATCACAATGTATAGCAATTACCACTGCTCAAAAAAGCCCCAAAGTCGGTTTCAATTTATTTTATTGCTTTTGTGCGTGGCCATTTCCTGTAGAGCTTTGCTCTCTATCCCCATGTTTTAGGTGCAAAAGAAACTGAATGCAAGTAACAAGAAGCTGCTTCTCTGAAATGCTGCTGCACTTTTCCCTCTTTATGGTGAATACTGTTGGAAAAAGATGTCGGTAAGATCTTCTTGTGAGCTTCAAGAAACTTCTCGAAGGTAAAAAGCCAGCACTGACCAGAGCACTCTCCCTTCCCCATCCCTTTCTCCACATGCTTCCCATCTCCTGAGAGAGCAACTCCATCCCAGTGCCTCCTGCAGGGAGCCTGGTGCAGGGCAGTCTGTGAGCTCCCCGGAGCCACCATTCCCACACCGCTCCCCGAGGAGCAGCTTCCCAGTGAGAGTGGGACTGGAGGGGAGCTTTGAACTCCCCCTCTGTACAACCCTCCTCCACTGCTCCTTACAGTGTCTCCTGATGGAGCGGAAGTAGCTCTAAGCTTTTAATAGACAACACTCCTGGATCTTTCTTTTTAGTGGTTCCTGCTGGGAGAGTCTGATGTATCAAAGAGTTACAGCAATTAAAGCTGGAGAGACCTGTGGTATTTAATCATTTAGTCCATCCTCCCACCTGAGCTGGGGTATTCCTTACGCTATTTTTCCTGATGCTCTATCAAGTCTAACTTTAGAGACTGCCAAATAACTGGGCTCCCATCTCTTCCCTAGGGAGGTTATTCCACAGTGGCACACCGTGAGACTGGAAATTTCCCAAGGTATTTGCTGAAATTTTACTTCTTTATGCTTAGTTTTATTAAAAAGGCTTTAGTTTTCAGGCTCCCAATACTGCCATAAGATTTTGTTGCTGTGTGAGTAGAGACTGTAACTGCACCAGACTTCCTCACATCCATAGCTCAGCATGACACTTAACAACATTGTCCAATGAAAAATAAAGCAGGATTTGGAGCACCTAAATATTATCCAAAACCTCTTTTTGTTCTTCATGGTGACTGCTGACTATGTGGTATGGAAAGGGATCCAGGACAGGACCTTTACAGCAGTGCAGTATTACCTCCCTTCTAGCCACATCAGCTGCTCCCCTCAGGAAGCACTGGTGGCCATTCCAAACACACAAAGCAGAGCATCAGCAAGGATTACGTATTCCCCAGCAGGAGGTTAAACTGCAGAGCTCTTGTGAAGCATAGTGAGGGGGCCTGGAAAATCCACAATTCATGTGTCACAGTGAAGAGTCAATCCCAGCTTTATCTGAATCAATAGGAAGATCATCCACCCCTTTTTCTTCTCCCCAAATGTTAGTACCCTTGCCTCCAATAAAGACAACTAAGGCTTGTCACAGACAAGCAGAAAGCCCAGGAAAAAGAACAGTTGTACTGGAAATAACTGGTGTCTTTGAGAACAAAGTGATGGCAGTTGACCACCCCCCTCCCACTATCTACTGCAGGACTTTTAGGATTCAGTGTAATTCACCCTGCCTTGGAACACTGCAAAAAATTCTCCACCTCCAGCCTCTCATCCGGAAGTTAATAACATTTTGCAGCTCTCCTTAAATAAAATCCAGCCCATCCTGGATCAATAAGACTGATGCCTATTTCCCTAATGGCAGCCGATTGCCATTTGCTATTCAAATCAGACTAGATAAATTACAGTACATGCCAAGGAACAGGCCAGTGAATTAAGACAGGCCTCCTGAGGACCAGTGATATTATTAATCTTTTAAGACACTATCATATTTCTTCTTGACAGTGTGCGTAGACTCTCAGACATGCTGCACTCAGATTGAAATATCAGCTGCTGCAAAAAATCAATAGCGTTAGAAACACAATAATTTTCTGTCTGCAGGGCCCCCAATAAGCAACACTCGTGCTTCTCCTTTCCACATCTATGCTGCAAATGCATTTGTTTTAAAATCCAGGCCTCAATTCTGAATAGTCATTGTGGTGGAAAAAAGTTGCTTTTGTTGTCATCCTTTGCCACAGAAGCCACAAGTGTGATTCTCAATAAGGTTGCGGTTCTCAGAGACAGCAGAAGGTACTCCAGGGTCAGACACTCACCCAGTATATTTTGCCCTTCTCCCCACACCCTCCTGCTCAGTCTCTTGCTCTCTCATTGAAGGCTTTATAAAGATAGATATTGCTAGAGTTCCTGCTATCCCTATGAAAAATGAAAATGGGGACCTTGGATGTGAACTGAAAGAAGGAGACCATACATGACAAGAAAGGAGAAAGCTTAAGGGATTTCTGTTCAGACTGGCAACAGATAGGGTCAATTCAAATAATTTTGATCTCTTTAGACCTGTGGATGAATTCAATAGAGGCTCTGATAGACAGGTAAGCTTCCCCTGGTTTCTCAACTACTCTTTATGCTGAAGGGGAGAAAGAGTCTACAACTGATAGCTATTCTAAAAAGGGTGTTTTATGATTTACGAGACAAGCGGGCTTTGGAAAAAATGTGTAGCTTGGAGGATTGGCAACAAGGTGTTAAAATGAGGTTTCTCCTCACCCTTGACATGATACAGTTTAAATATATGGAAAAGAAACAATTCTAAAACACAAAATCAGAAGTCTCCACACAATTCTAAGCATGAGATTATTCTGTATATAGCTGCGTAAAGCAGAAACATTTATAGAAAGGGACCAGAGTGGATAAATCACCTCCAGGTTGGCTAAGCTGTGATTTGAGATTGCCAGATTTCTGGCATCCCAGGTCAACAGTGACCAGGAAGAGTTGATGAATGTCCCAGTAGGGTGAGAGGAGTGAAGTGATGAAATCATTCAAGTTACATCACAATTAGCAATTGCCTTCTGCCCTTAAAACATTGTTAACAGCACTGGCAGGACTGGAGACCAAAAATATTAACTCTCCTCTGACTCTTGCAGAATCATGAGGGCTTCAATTCAACTTCAATTTAAAAAGTGGGGTAAGCATGACCCACGTGCAATATAAACATAGCCCTGCCTTCTGATGAATGCCAGGCTGATAGACACGCAAGGCTGGCTAATGTCAGCAAGGTGCTCATTAGGAAACAGATGAGGAGCCACTCTGTGCAGTTCTGGGGTATGCTTTACCTTCTCTATGCTGAGTGGAAGACCTGGCTCCCCTCCTTCCTTGGGATTCTCTGCACCCCTCCCTCTAGTACATGAAGTGACATGCTTAGACAAAGAGAAGAGTGAGCTGCCACCAGGCTTGCTGCTAGGGAGAGGGTAATTTTAATTAAGACTGGCCAGTGGGTAACAGTTTTCTTCACTGGGACAGAAATAGGCCTCAAACTCTCAAAGGTTATAAATAAAATAAGCTGGCCAAGTACCTTCAGATCTAGACCCCAGAAGTTTTCAATCTCTATGCCACCAGAAGTGACCAGAAAGTTCTCTTCATCATAGTCTTTGTGCTAAAGAGAAAAGAGAGTTATATGATGAAATGAAGATACGATCAAATGTTCTCATCAGTACCATGGTGCAATTTTCCTGTAGCAAAGGAGGCCCAGGAACAACCTGGATGCTCTCTATAACTACCTGAAAGGAGGTTGTAGCAACGTGGGGGAACAGCCTCTTCTCCCATGCAAGTAGTGACACAAGAGAAAATGGCCTCAAGCTTGTGGCAGGGGAGGTTCAGATTGGATATCAGGAAGAATTTCTTCACTTAAAGGGTGGCTAAGCATTGGAACAGGATGCCCAAGTAAGTGGTGGAGTCACTATCCCTGGAAATGTTCAAGGAATGACTGAATGTGGTACTTAGTGCCATGGTCTAGTTGAGCTGGTGGTGTTTGGTCAAAGGTTGAACTTGAAATTGGAGGTGTCTTCCAGCCTTAGGGATTCTATGATTCTATAACTTCCAATTAGAAAATCAGTTACTTCCCAGTACTTTGTACATCTGAGGAACAGACTTGAGATTCACCCTTGCTGCTGATTCATCATGAGCTGGATTTGATTAATGCACCTGAATGGAACTGCTCCCACTATATACAAGTCTCACTCTACTTCCAATAGGTTTTGGTTGTGCCATGTGGGACCTAGGAATGTGTTGATAACACTTCAAAGTACTTGTGAAAATGTCACTGTGAGCCATGTGCATGTGAGCTCAGCCTAAACTGTGGGGCTAATATGAGCATTGGCACAAAACTATGCGTGAGCAAGCAGTATGAAGGCTAAGGAATAAATATGAACAGACAGCATCATGGGTGATGAAGGATGGGATTGGAGTCTTCTGCTTTTCCTCTCCAATCTTCAGATCACTCCTCTGCCTGCTGCTCCTCTTTCTCCTCTAGTCTCCTCCTATCTGTGCTATGTCCTCTAACTATGGATCATTGCCTCCTTGATTTTGCACAGCAAAAATAATTAATTAATTCACACAGTACATGGGCTAACAGCACCACAGTTTTGCAGAAGATGCCGTTGTATCTAAGACAACGAGCCTACAAATATCACTGAATGATAAAGAGAAGAGAAACTCACTTCTCCAGAGCAGGTAAGGGGCTAAAATGATCTATACAGCGACACACATCTTGAGTTGAGTCTTCTGACAAGTTTCTATGTCAGTCCAAAGAATGTATGGTTGTAGTCTAAAGCTACCCCAGAACCTGTGCCATGTCTATGCAGGAACCCCCAGAGGTGTAACTGGGCTGCAGTACAGCATCATGCACACAAAACTCCCCACATCAAAGCATGTGAGAGCCATTTCATTAGGGATGCCAAATCTTTGTGTCTGTAAGCACACCAAACACCTGAGTATGAACTACGGTCTTTAGAAAGATGGGAACTTCACATTACTGTATATTATAATAAGGTGTTTCCATGTTAAAACTGTAGTCCATTTGCATGTATCCTTTTCCTGTTAGAAAATAACAAAATTTATTCTGATCAATATAGACTGATTTCTTCTTTCCTTCTTAGGTGCTGTCATATGCTACCTATGCCCTCCTTTATCCTCACATTTGGAAAAGAAAGAATTCCTGTAGTAACTGGCCATACAACTATTGTTCAGGTTTCCCTGATGCTTTTCCCCTGGGAAGCCAGACACCAGTGGTCATAGCAAGACCATGTAAGTAGATGGACTTCTTCATGCTGAACAATACTCTTGGGATTTAAAAGAAGCTGTGCATATCTTCCTTCTGACATTTCTGTTTCCAAAGGAAAGGATGAGATGGAGGGTGAAAGTGCACAAAGTGTTAGGGCCATTGCTGCTGGTCAGAGGTGCTTTAGAGGAGATTCTCTAGACAGCCTCCTCCGGATAGATCCTGCTGGAACAGAATCTGCAGACGGTAATGTTTAAACACCATTCAGAAGTTAAAACAGTAGTGACAAACCCAGTTAGATTTAAAGCCAGATTTCCATTGCAAAACACCCTGCATGCCATCCCTGCTGACAGGCAATGCCAGGCATCGCTGTCAGCCACAGGCTACAAAAGGAAGAGGAAGAAAGTAAATGCACTGCAAGTTTAAGGCACAGACACACACTGCTAACAACTGCTGTCTGATATTCTTCCTCACCCCCAGTCTCTGCCCCAAGACATTGCTCTGATTTTGCAGTACAGAGGAGAACTGGTCTGTGCACAGAATCTACCCACAGGCTACAGCTCCAGGACACCCAGGAGCATTCATCTCACCCTGTGCTTGGCCCCTTCAGTTACAGGTGTTGAATGAGCCCATTCTGTGAGGAGAAAGAAGCACAGGGATTATTGTCAAACTTCACTGCAATTCACAATAATCTACCAGCTCATTCTATTAAAACAAATGGAAAATGGGAGTGCTTTTAGGGAAGAAGAGCTGGGAGAAAGTGACAGTGTAAGATCTCCATTCTAGAAGGGTGGAATAGAGTCCAAAGTGCAACTGAGATGGTGAGGGGTTGAGTGACTATATCATGTAAGAAGACAATGGAATATATGTGTGAAAATGGCCAAAAGACAAAGAAGATGCAAAGTGAAAAGCAGAGAAAACTGAATGATATGAAAATAATGTGAGATAAATGAGGATTTTGAGGTGGTTGGGGGTAGGAACCTAAGTAATGAAAAGATATCAGCAAATCCAACCACACTTAACCCAACCACAGGTTAGGAGTGCCCTCCCTAAAAGATGGAGCTAGATAAAAGGTGTGTTTCCTTTTCTGGCCTCTAGCAATACTTTGAGAACAAACCATTTTTGAGAGCTTTGTCAGCTATTCATTCCACACCACAACCCAAAACCTCCCTGGCATGGCCAGAAAAATAACTAAACAAAACATGTATAAAAAACTTTGGATCTCTTCACCTCTTGGTAATGATCCAGCTCTGCCGAGGTCAGAGGTGAGAGGAAGCCACCACTGTTCTGTCAGCTCTGTGAAATGAGCCTGGAAAAAGTAATGAACTTTTCCAGAACAACAGTCTCCATGGTACAGTAAAAAGAAATTCTACCAATCCTCCCTGGTTGCACCCTTAATAAAGGAGATGGAGGGGAAGAAGGCCTGACATCAAAAGATCAGGAGCATCCTAAATTCTCCCATTTCAGTGAGAGTTGATTCAATGAGCTGCCACACAGCTGTGGGGGGATGAGCCATGCACCTGGGCAAGGCATGCTAAGTAATGTGCTTCAGCAAGCCATGGTCTCTTTCTTTGTGTGAAGAAACACTCCCTCCAAACCATGGCTAAACCTGCTAAGAGGGATGGGAGGAAATATCTCCCACTGTGGCAGACCTGCTGCCTCTCTCACATGAGTAGAAATACGATTTCTCACACTCACATGACTCCATCCTTGTGCTGGAAGCTCTGGTGGAGGCATTCCCAGCTCAGTTACAGGTTTTAATTATGAAATGACAGTACTGATGGCTGGCTTTGCTTGAACCAGCACGTGTCACCGAAGCCGATGGGAAATATGTAAGGAAGAGACCCAGTTTAATTAGCCTGAATATTTTACAATTATTATTTTCCACAAGAAAACCATCCCACATCTTGATTTGTCACCTGTCAGGTTGCTGTTCTTATCCACCATGATCTCTCCTTGCTTCTTCGTGTCATGAAAAAACCAATGGTGAAAATGACAGACAGATGCAAACAAGATTTTGGTAATTACAGCCCTGTGGCTGGTGGTTGTTTGAACATCGTTTTATTTCTTCCAATCAAACAAGTCCTTGGACTTCACAGCCCTAGAGCTTCAGACAGGGGTGAAGCTGATTATATTATGACATTACAGTGCAGACTGGCAGATCAGACAAAGTGGATTTCACTCAGTAATTAAACTGCAGTATCTTTCGTCTAAAGTCCAGGACAGGATTAATCGAAAGGTAGCTCTTTATCATTGCGATTAGTGCTGGGATTTGAAGAGTGACTCCACAGATTTCTGATTTGATAGCTCGTCCTGGGTACCAGCTTATCGGAGACAGCACATCTGTCTGACTTGTAAAAATAGCATGAGGTCAAGATGTATTTGCCAAGTCGCACCATTTCCTTTATTTTATTTTTACTTGGAGGAAACTCAGATTGATTTAAATATTACAGTGTCCTTTGGCTTTCTGTGGCAGTACAAAGATTTCCATTTAAGACCTGCTAACATAACCCTGCCCCCACCCTAAACTGCATTGTATCTAGAGGACAGACTCACAATTTTCTCTGTATACAGTTAAGTTTATTCTTCAGGGTCCAGGAAAATCCACCTGATCTTCAGAGACCAAACAGTACAAATTTTACATACAATAACTTTCTAGCTTCTCTAAAGTGGCCTAGCAAAAGAAGTTTCAAGCTTTCAAGACACACAGAAGATTTACTGGATGAAAATAGAGTTTTAAGATTTTGGATTTTTGTCAGCATTGTATAAAATCCTTAACATGAAATGCCAGTAACCCTTTTTTCTTTTTTTCCCCTTAAGTTTCCAAAAAGCTTTCAATGCTCCTGCTTCTCCTCACAACTCTAATAAACACAGAGCTGGGAAAACTTTCTCAGTACAGCTAGACAGTTTCCTTATGCTGCTGGCTGGGGAAGCAACACTCCTAGCACCTGCCCTGATTTACTCACTAGAGGAAGGAGACTTTCTGCAAGTGGAAGCAAGGCAGGGAAAAGCAATGGATATCTCTTATTTTCCTCTGCATGCAGTCATTCTGTTTAAGAAACAGAAAAATCAAGGTAAAACAAGGCAAAACACTACTTCACAAAGGAAAACACTACTTCTCCCTCCCATCAACAGAACACACTTAAAGTTCTGGAGATACTCTCTGCCTAAAATCTCTTGCAGGCAATGCTGTTTTGAATTACACTCTATGGAGAATACCTGGGTAACAATCCCAACAGATTGCAAACGTGTACGGGAGCGGTTTGGCATTTGCCTTTAGGAAGTCATATACAATTTCAGGTTCCTATTGACAAGTTTTCAAGCATGGCAGTCCCAAAAACTGATGTCCCACAGGCCACTATTACTAGGTTCCGACTTTTCCCCAACAAAAATGTATTTGTGAAAACATCAGTAAAAATTTTATTTGCAGCGGAATGAGGTTTATGAAAGATAAATACTTTTACTAAGAATTGAAAGAATTTAAATGCGGAAAGAACCTGAAAATCAAAAGTATTCTATCTGGAAGTCAATTTTCAGCATAGTAACTTTAAAATTTTTAACCTTCAAAAAAAAAAGTCTCAATTTACCCTGTTTGGTTTCATCCACAGAATAGTCCTGTGCCTACTACATTCTATCCAATGCAGAATTGCTTGGCCCATCTGTACAAAAGGATAATCACCACAATGTTCTTTGACATTTTGCCTTTAGCAATGTTTCCTCTCATTTGTATGAATCTCTGATGTAGATTACGAAGATCTAAAGCAGGGACAATCTTTTAATTTCTACCCACACATTTATTAGGGACAGACCCTAATTCTGTTTGGGGACTGGGTAGTACTACAATCCAAATACTAAACAATTCCCTAGGCAAACGAAGTATTTTATTTGCAGTTTTATTGTTATTTTTGTAATGGAATTTACAAAGGAAAAAAGCCAAATTATTCACAACCATTCATTTTAAGTCTTGAAAGCTATTTCACAGCTCTTGGAGTCATAGACGACCCTCAGTATCACGCAGTCTGATTCCCACACAATAAAGAACTTATAATTCCACCCAGAAATTCCCAGAGCAATTCTAATGACTGGTGTGTGAATGGGCACATAACATTTACTGACAGTGATGATCCTAATTTAAGGAGTTAAACCAGCAGAATATCAAAAAATACCTTGGAAATTTGTTTTGAGTATGTTCTTTCTCTGCCCAAACACCTACAAGTGGGGAGAGAAGAGGAAATCTAGCCAAGCAAGCAGGCAGAGGCACAGGAACATCACACAGATGAATGACAAACAGTGCATTTCTTGGTCAGGTAATAAAGACACAGATAAGTAATACCAGACAGAACAGTCTCAGTAATCTTTGTTTAAAGGGCTAGCTAAATATGTAATAAATTCTCACTGCTATACTTGTTCTTTGTAGAGGTGTGAAGGTGTGAATTTTATTCCTAGTCCTGCTGCTGATACTGCAGATACAGATTAAACTTGCACAGGGATTTCAAAGCTAGTATTCAGACCACTAAACTACTGCTCAGACCAAGCTGAAAACAAAATGCAAATGAACTACTGCTGATCCTGAGCTCATGCTGTTTTCCTCCTGCCTTTCAGAATTTTCCCCATTTTTCCTCTGAAAGTTCTAAAGTTTAAAAAATATTATTAACCAATCAAATAAGCACCAGCTTTTGTATTTATATTTTTTCATTTCTGAGTCTTTGTATTATGCTTTGATCATAAATTCAGTATCTTCCCTCCAATCACGAGGAGTAGAAACTTATTTTATAAACAAAAAACAAAGAACTTGACATTATCTGTTTACTTCAAGAGTACAATCTTTAAGAAAAACATCAGCTATTATGACACTTTCAGTAAAACTGCAACCACTGCCAGCAAAGTGAAACATTAATCTAGGTGTGCACATCCTTCTGGTTTTCACATCATGCGTAAACAGTGAAATTCCACAAGAAGAGCCTTGTAGTTGTGTGTTGCTGGAGAAAAGCTGGATAGCATAACATATCCATGACTTCACAAAGTGGTCAATCAGCAAGTGCTTCCCACTAAACAGGAAGGGACTCTTATATGCCAAATCCTGGCTTTGGCAACAGAGTGGTAAATTTCATATTAACGTAAACCAGGGCAAGATTTGTTCCCAATGTAAATACCACCAGAATTAATGTTATGTTTTACAGACTTCCTAAACAACTGCAAATTTCTTCCACCTGGAAAAGGGAGAAATACATGTCTTGCAGCACGATGTTGTTTTTTGAAATGAAATCACAGCTGAAAGCTTGGATAACGCTAGTTAGGAGAGGAAGAGAAACTCCCAGCCATCAGCATAAAAAGTGACTGTATTTGTTCCCCAAACTACAAGGATGCTGACAGCATCCAGTTCCTAGGCCATATGTTAGTAAGATGAACCAAACCGATCCATACTCCTAACCAGGAGGTTACCATGAGGGCTGAAACTGTGATGCACTCAGTAAGGGTCTGTTTTCCTCAATTAAAGAAATAACCATAACTACTTTCAGTCGAGTCACTCACACTCATAATGTATCTAGCCTCAAAAAATATTTAACATCACATATTAAGTATGTCAAGCAGTCATTCCATTAATAACACTTTGCACTTCTATTCTGCTTTGTATGCCGGTAGACCAAAGCACTTTGTGATCATGAATTAATCAATGCTACCACCACCTGTGCACTGGAAATAGTTGGCTGGCATCCACTTAATGACCCTGGATGAGAGCTGGAGATGTGATCCTCATTTTCCTGTCTCCCAAACCAAGCTTTAACCAGAAGACAAATCACCAAGTAATAATACCAGGTAATGATGGCTTCCCCAAATTCACCAAGTACTTACCACAATCAAAATAAATCTGTCAGAGTAAGAAGAGATCATAAACTTTGTCTTTATCAAGGTAGAGCATATGAAAACCAGAACTATCAAAAACTAAAGAAAGAAAATGCACAGCTTGCAACTTCCTAAATTAACACCAAGTTTTCCAGGACAACAGTTTCTTATTCCACTCATGATCATCAGGCAGATTTACAGTCCCTCTCTCCTGTGCCATGCTCCTTGGATTTCACCACCAAATAAATTTATTATTTCAAGTCACTCTAAATAGAGCTCATAATCCTGAAATACTTTGCTAACTTTTGATTTGGTTTCTACTTAGATAAAAAAAACTTAAGTCAGTGGGAGCTTTGCTAGAACAAGTTCTGAGAAGAGAGTTTGTAAAAGATAGTACTCTTATTTTTACAGTAAAAAAATAGCTGCAGGAAAATATCTGTCCCTGAAATGGAAGAAAAAATTCAAACTTCACAGTGTTTCTTTTAATAAGGATTATGTCTTCAAAAAGAAGACCCAGCAGATCAGACTGATCATATCTGATTAGTTGATATATAACCTTATGTTCCCAGCTTAGAAAAAATAATGCCCACGGACTAGGACAAGATCAACTCACGCTATACACTATCTAGAATTTTAATCCAACTGTTTCAAACAAATGCTATACACCCTGATTAACTTCAGATGATACATATTTTTCCTTTGTCATTCAGATTTTACTAAACTGCAGACATTTAACACTTCCCTCTCGTATCCTGCACAGATTTCAGCTAATTATTCTTCAGTGCCCATCACACCCCTAATACATGGTACAAGTAGGAAGAGCATTTATATCTAAAAATTTTGGCCTATGGGCTCACCTAAACTGCCAGAGGGTGGCTGATGTTATCAGCATTAACAAAATCAAGTATTCTTCCTATTATACACCATTTTAACAGAGACAGAAATTTCATCTAATAACTGTTTTAAAAGGATTTGTCCTAAAACACTCTACAGTAGGATTATCATCAATAAATCACACCCTAGATGTGGTTTCAAGTACATAAAGTTTGGGGCTTAGGACTCAAAGCATTTGCTTAAACACAGCTTTCAAGTGCCATCAGAAAAGCACTTTGGCTTAATCACATCTGGACATGGCCAGCAGAGAGGACTTAGCACTTCTGAGATAACTGTCTTTTGGGAAAAGCAGCTGCAGGCCAGGTGGTGGATTCTACAGCATCCCATGTGGTAACAAACACCCACTCTTGAGCCTTTATTGTGCACACAGTGCATGGCTACCTCTCCATCTACTCACTGCTTTCATAACTTCTTATCCTCAGTAAAAATGTAAAAAAGTCAGATTGCCTCTGTCTCTGGCTAAACATAAAATAAGACATTAATGAAAAACTCTGCTCACAAAACTTCATTTTATACCCTCCATGTCACAGTTGAGGAAATTCATACTCTGTCTCTGCAAATTAAACTGTCTGTAACGTATGCAAAATTTCCTCTGAACAAGGGAAAATTTGGAATTGTAAGGAAGAACATCCCTTTTAAGTTTTATAAATACACTGAGGTCAATCCTGACAGGAATTCACAAACAAAGTCCTGACTGAAAAAATCGTGTTGGACTGCATTTCCCCTGACTCTTGAATTTTCCTTTCAAGATGATGTGATTGAATTTTCCAGACAAGACCCAGAGTCTACACTACACTACTCTTATATCAGCCAACAAATTTAACCCACTGATTTCAAATGTTTGCCCAGATGCTGCAGGAAGAAGGTATTATTTGCCCTAGTTCTTACCTTCCTTCTTCACACACTGTGAAAGCTACCAAGAAGACAAGCTGACATGAAGAGTCTTCTCTCAAAAACCAGAAATACCTCCCTGAAAAGCTCACGCAATGCATTGTCAAATTTCAAAATATGAATTTAAAAACACGGAGACTTATCCATATTTATTCAAGATCTCACAGAGATGGTAAATACGATTAGACAGGGATTTGAAGATAAATAATATCATCTGCTGTCTCATCTTCACTACTCTAAAATAAGAAGCCCAACATGGGTAGAAGCATTCAAACTGCAGCCTGTATTCTTACGACTCTACAGTTTCTTTTTATTTCACCCGTACTAATTTTTTTCTCTGGCAGTGGTGGCACTTTCTGATGGCTGTATTTTCCCCAGTTTGGCCATTAAAAACAAGACTTTTGGTTTAGAGCACTGAAAGACTCGGTAGAGCAATGGGCACCCACAGAGGAGACATGGGTTTGGATTGAAAGCAGCCTCGGGGATCTCGGTCAGTGGAGCACAGACAGGCTATAACCACACGTTTATTGAAATGGGAGACTCCTCAAGCAGAGTGCTCCTGTTGAATTCTTGAGTGTTTTTCTTTCAGGGGCATTATACTGTCTCTGAATTCAACAAGAAATCAAATTAGGACTCCTGGGCTCCATTTCTGGCCTGCCACTTACCCATGATAAGATATTGGGCAAATCATTTAGCATAAATAAGCTTCAGTTTACAGAGCTGAAATACTGCTCATGGGTGCAGTAAGGCTGATGAAAAGTACCATAATGGTATTATTAAAGTGCTTTCTCCCAGATTTTTAAAATTCCTTATCAAAGGTTGTCTTAACCCGCCTTACTGAATTTTAAAGTCTATCCATTTTCTTAGGAAACTCCTTTTCAAAGGACAAAAATTTTGACTGTCTAAAGATTTTCTTGCACACATTTGTACAAGACTTTAGAATAAGGCTACATATGGTGCAAGAAGACAAAAACAATTTAAGAAATTTTTGCCTTTAAGTTCCAACATAGAGTAGCATAATGTGCTAGCATCTCTTCACATGTTTTTATCTGGCTTTAGCTTACATTTCTGGGTATGTGTGACAAAGGGCAGCTGTCTCCCTCTCCATTATCTCAGTCCTGTCCCAGGAGCTGTTCCCTTCCACTTGGTTTGGTCTGTACTTGAGCTCTGTCAAGCAAGTATTGGTATGTGTAACTTTTCCAAACCAATGAAATTAACTCAAATTCAGTCTTTTAATGCACAAATTAATGTTCACCAAAACCTTGGGGATCAGATACAGCAGATTAGAAGTACTAAGGGGAGTCAGGCTACATCAATTAATATTTAAGACCAGTAATTTCATATACCACCAAATTCAGGAATAGTGTAAGGTACCCATGCTGAGATATCTCCACTCAGTGCTAATCTTTACACATGATGCATGTGGAAACTAAAAAGAGCTCATAAAAAGTAAATGCAAACCATTTAGGGCCTAATACGTAGTTGCATCATTACAATTATGTACACAGAGAAGTCCATCTTTTCATAACCTGCAAACCTGCACAGTGCACTGTACACACAGAAGCAGAAGAGGGAAGACTAACATCTCTAGGGCAACTCCCTAATGTTGGTTACTATGCTTGTGATAACATGTATAGAAGAATTTCAGATAACTTTTGAACTGCTTACAGTCTTCATCCAGACTTTATAACCCAGAAGTGATCCCTGACATGAGGGAGTATTTCGGATGCCTTTCTTTGTGACAGGCTGAATGACACCTCAATGTGCCTAATATTCTTCAGCAGACTGCAAAGGGAGCCCAAATCAGGACGGAGATACCTGCACCACATATAACATAATGCCAGTGATAAGATCCTTTGACCCTGGCTTTCAGAAGCTCTGAGCATTTCTGGAATTTCATTAAATCCATAGAAGCTACAAGTGCTTAGCCCTTACATGGACCAAAGATGCATAAAAAGAAGGTTTCCAGAATTAACACATAATAATTGGGAGATCATGTTGTGAATCCATTAACAGTTTGTTAATTCAAAACATTAACATCATAAGCTCAGGATAGGAGACTTACTGCTTCTGAAAGCTTTTTTTTTAAGATTATGTCATCCCCCCAGCTACAAAACAGTACAATGCTCAGACTGGCCATGAGGAAGTCTAATATAAAATACCCCTCTAGAGACAGCATGACTTCAGCCACAATTGGACTTCTGGTGCTACCAGGAAAACTTTCTGATTAGCTATTCTGCTGTGGTAGCACACATTGCACCTGCTTTAGGGCAAGAGCATTCTTCAGCAGACAGGATTGTCACTGAGGGGTTTCCTTCAGCTTTTGTGAAAATTGTACAATTGTCTCTTTTTCTCTTCACTAGTGTACTTTTTCCTCCTTTCCTCTTCAGTGAAAAAAGAAATCTGATCTTCACAGATGGAAAATTAAGTATTGCCAGGATGGTCAATATACCCAACAGCCATTCAAACTGGTCTGATAAATGAAAGCATTTAAATAGTTGCAACCAAAATAAGCGACAGAAGGTGGGAAAAGAAATGCATAATTATGCCAGCTACTAGGGTACTGTTTATGTTTTATCCTTTGGAGCATTACAAAGTACAGAACACAAACTACTACTAGCATTTTTGTATACCTTAATATCTGCATATTAAATTACAGATATGTGTGATATATAAAATTTAGAAAGAGTATAAATTACCTTAGCTTCTCCCAATGACATGCCAGGGCTATCAATTGGTCACTCAAACCCACTGCCAGGAAGATTGCTTAGTAATATAAAATGGCCAATCCCAATCACGACACAACACAATCACTCTAAGTTAACTCCATTCCTTATCTGATGCTTCCACGTTTGCAGGCAGCACATGTTGGAAATATTGGAGATGAGGTAAACGAGATTACACAAATTAACAGAATCATCCTCCTCTTTTACATGTCACCCTGACCTCCAAGGCCAAAGTAGCAAAGAAAAGACAAACTAGTAGTAAAGGGAAGGTCTTCATGGCTGTCCTTTCTTTCCCCTTCACTAAGTGACTTTTCAGGGACTTTCCTGCATGTTAAGCATCTTTTTTGCATTGCTTAATATTGTTATTAATAATTCATATTTTTGTCTTTCTCCTCTCACTCTGACAACTTTTATTTTTAATCAATGGGCATGTGTCAAATTGCTTTGTTATTTATTTATAATGTAAGCTGACAAAAGAACGGATATGTGGTATAAAGATGAGACAGTGTTTCTTTCCTACAGCTGATATCCTCAGTAATAACTGTGTGTCTTGTTCTAATCAGTACGGTCCAAAAAACTAATTTTGCCACAAATAATGGAGGACATATTTAGTATATTTGTACAGCTGGATGTCTCTCCTCTGTCCCCATAGTCATGCACTGACATAAAAGTTGAAAATGTAGGTTTATTTGCATGCATGCACATTGTCTTTGAGGAAGAAAAGGAGTGCACAAAGGTGTTAATAACAATGTGCCAAATACTGATGTGCTTATTCAGACAAACGTATTACTAAGATCAATGTTCTTTGTCCCCTAATGTACCAACAATTCTCACAAGTTTATTATGGCAGAAACCTTCCTACTCTTTTCAGCTCACAAAACCCAAACAGAATGACTAACTCACCCAAGATAGAGAGGAATTCAGTAGCACAACCCCTGCTTCAGCCCGCCCCCCCCCCCCGCCACATAACCCATGGGAAAGCCCTTGTGGCAGAATGCAAGGGGGAAATGCATCATGAGGCACCTTCCCTCAAAAAGCTGGGAAAACAATTAAACGCTTCCTCACCAAACATGTGAAAAGTAAGCTGCTGATTACAATTGGCTTCCACGTTACACACTTAGGATTTGACTCTCACACCCCTTTCATGCACACATATTTTACCTCGACTGCTACTTCAGAACTCATTTAGTTACTCTCTGGATTTATTTTTGTCTAATAGTAAAAGCGTCTCTTAGTTCCAGCTGAATGGAATTCACTGTTGTGACTGCCTTGGTGTGTCCCCAGGCAAGAGGCAGCCCTGTCTGGACTGTGGGAATGGTTTGGTGGAACTTGGGATTGTATTCCGCAGTGATGTTTGCCTTCTAGACAGGATATTGCCATACAGGGTGTAATTATTGTAAAATAAAATAAAGCACAAAGCCATAGGAGGGAAAAAAGGGGATTAGACACTTTTTCTTTATATAAAAAGGCTACTGTGCCATGCGTCTTCTAATTCAAAGGAGGGTGTAGACTGAGTTTGTCTACTTAAGACTCCTTCTTCCTGAAAAGCTCCTACTTCCCACTTTTCTATAGCCACCATCATGTGCTGTGAATGGAGGTGTGTTTGAACTTTTTATTTCTATGCCTGCTGAGACTGTTGGTGCAATAAAGTGACATCCCTTTACATCCTGTTCCAAGCACAATATAATCTCAGCAGAGTTACCTGCTGTAGCTCTGAAAGTCAACCAAGCAAGAGGACATCAAAAATCTCAAAGCCACCAGATAGGCTGGCCAGTGAATTTGACAAATTTGAAAATCAAAGAAAGCAAGGTAGAGGATCAGGTTATAAGAGAATTATGTCATTAGAACAGTGGCTAGGAAGAGGGAACAATTTAATTTGATTTTCAGAATAAACTGTCATAGTCCACACATACACATTTGCTTTTATTTTCAAGGTTGCTAGTGTTCCATTCTGTTTTAACTTATCCACTGTGGAAGGGAGAATAAAAATTGAAGCATTTTCTTTGATGTTATCCTAGCCTTAATGCTTCCTTTCAATGCCTCCTTCACCACACACAACATGCTGAGAACAAGCATGGCATTCAAAGTGAGGATTGTCCCTCCTGATTTACAGCTCAGGGACAAAATAATGCAAATGTCTATTTCTTATGCTTAAAGACCAGTTGGTAACCAGATCTCCTCATCTTATGCCTTCTTTTGATACAGTTATTAAAGAATCCAGACTCCAATATGGCCATAATGGAAGTGGTCAGTTCACATATTCGTCATGAACACCACCACTGAATTTCCCTTCTCTATCACCTAAGGGACCATTCAGATTTTGAGTGCCAGAGGAAACTACAGCCATTTAACACACTTTGAACAACAGAAATACAGTAAAATCAGGATAACTCAGTTATCATAACTAATACAACTGCATAGTCAGGGATCAGGCACATATTGTATCTAGACAACTCAAGAACTGGAGAATGCTGTCCTGATCCAGGACAGCATCGGAGCAGCCCAAAACTTGTGACACTGCTGGGTAATTAGTCTGTGATTTCTGACCTCAGAAGTCAAGTGCTCCCCTCATCAAACTTCTTCTCCCAGAAGAACCTCACAGAATTAGCATTTATTTCTTTTTGTGTCACCAGTTTGGAATTGTACAAGCAAGCAGAAAGAGAAGAGTGCTCTTGTCTAGTATTCCCAACAACTTTGTGGATTTTAAAAGGCCAGAGGAAAATCCTCTGGGTGCACAGATGAGGTGGGCTGCAAGACAATTAAAAACCAAGCAATTTTTACATAAGCTAGTGTGCTGGAAAGCAGCAACTCTCCCTGGATATGATATAATGCCTGTTTCTGTTCATTGTCTTTTCGTATCTTATTCAGGAAGACAAAAGCAAAGGTGTGTATCAGTTAGGCAGTGGTTATTGGTTTGTTTTTTTTTTCCTGCTTATTCAGTTTGTTGGTTTTTTGGTTTTTTCATATGAACCTGGCTTTATTTAGGGGTGAAATTTTCACAACTGGGAGTACTGGTCTGTTTCACCTAAGTGCATGGTAAACCACTCATTGACTTCCATGAATATGAAGTAATTGATGCCTCTTGAGAAGCTTATCCCTTAAAAAACCAAACCAAACCAAACAGAAATCTAAAGTAATCATTGCATTTCAGTATGTATCCAATGCTTATGGGTGGTTCTCTTTTTTCACAATAAATTTTTCTTCTCCTAATAGCTGAATCTTTTTCCTTTTTCCTTGATTTATATTATGCTTGACTAACAGATGCAGTTACGAACTGAACTGATATAAAAGTATAAATGTCTAAGGGAGGAAAGGGATTGCCACAGATATTGCAGTTATCTATTCAATACATACTGGTCCATACATATGCATATGATTACAATCTGCCAGTAACATGTACTGAATGCAGTTCAAACTGTTGCTTCATGTGTATTCAGTCTAAAATCTACTATAGATTAAAAAGAAAAGGGGAGGCTTGTCCTTGTAAAGAAGTGAGACTACCTAGGATTACTGATTGAATGACTTGGATCTTGGGATGACAGAGTCAAAACAATTGGATCATCTGAGGTTACACAGAGGCTGAAAGCAAAAAAATCAGCTTGAACTCTATGGCCATGTGAGTGCTTCCAAGGACTATGGATCTTCTGATTTAAACAGAGAGGAAAAGGTCAGGGCATCTGTTTTTGTCTTCCTCAATTGCCACTTTATTTGCTGTGTGGCCTGCTACATTTCTGTGTCTCAATCTCCAAACCCTTAAATAGGAATTGCTAATTTGTACACAAACACCAACGCCTTGAGATGATGTGGTGCATCTTGCTGGAGTTCTTTTGCCATTGACTGAAGATACTGGTGGTTTTCATGTTAAAAAAAATGGCACTACTGCTGTTGTGAAACCAAAGGAAGTTTATCTTTTCCTGTAGTCACTTTTCAAATTATTTACTTCTGCTCTACAAGCCTGTCTTAAGCAGCATGTACATTTTGAAATTAAGTATACTAAGAGGTAAGTGTCCTGATTATATTTACTCCATAAGCCAAATTTAATCCTGCCTTATACACTGAGTAGACACTTTGACCTTCAAGAGATGCCAATCAAGACAGAATTTGTCTCAGAACCTTTCTCTGCCAAAGTTTTCCACAATCTTGCTCATGTGTTTTACAGTAATACTTTCTTTTTTCCCTGTTCATTAACTATTAAAATAAAATATTCACATGACAGATTTTTGCCTCAGTTTTCCCACAGCAATCATATTTCCTCACCCAAGAGGATGTCAGGAAGCTTCATTAATTGTTTCTGAAACATTTACAGCTTTTCATGGAAAAGGTAAAGCATCTGTCTCCTAAAGGAGAAAAATCATTTCCAAATGGATGAGGTATCTCAGCTCCCCTCCGAAGCACACGTATTTTAATTCTTCACTCGGAGATAAAGAATTCAAGACACAGACAATTACAATCAGTTTGTCAAGTTCATGTGTATTATCTGAAGACCAGAGCTTGTGTCTTATACCCTCCAACTCCTCTTTAATCTCAAAACAGAGTTTCTTTGTTGAAGTAGTTCAGCATATGGTGACAGGCAAGAGGTTATGTGAATTAACTAAGTCATCCCACAAGTAAAAGCATCAGTGAGGCTTGGTTTCCTTTAGATTTGGGTTCCCTTCCTCTGTGACATCCTGGCCATGATATCCCCAGTCTTCTCAGTTATGACTGCCCTCTCCCATCTCTTCCTCCCACGTTCTTTCGCTCTTCACCCTAGCCAACACTCACAGTTCCTCCAGCTCCCTCTTCCACACTGAGGGGCTGGCACCTGCTGAGTGCTCAGGAGGAAGAAGCACCAGACCCATCTGGGGAAGATGACTGGTCCAGCTGGAAGGACAACCCTCACATTGGGCTCTGGAGTGCACACTGCAGTCTCTCTTGCAGGCAGGACTAATTTCTGCCTCTGCCTCACTTCTGGTTTTAAAAAAACCTGTAGGAATTGGGCAGTCTCTCCACTTCTGCCAAGCTTGCTTAAAACTAGACACTTCTAAGCTGACAAAGAAGGAGGAGGGTGGTCTCCTAGAAATGAGGCATCTTCTCATATCAGTAACTTAGGAGTGCAAACACCCCTGTCACCTTAACTTGTATTTTTCTGGATTCATGGATTGGTATAACAAGTTGTTTCAGGCCACAATGGCTAGCCCATGAGAAATACAAAGCCCACTTAAAGTACAAAGAAATTACCAGCTGGCAGCAGCTTGCTTAAGCTTATCTTACACGAGAGTTTTTTACAATTTCTTTGAAAAGCTGAATTAGAAGAATAGAAACTAAAAATAAAAACTTTAAGATTTCTAAACAAAAAAAATCTAATGTAAAAGCATTAGCAGTTGATGCAAATACAAAAATACGCTAAAGAAGGAAAAACAAAAATAAAATCCCTTGAACTTCAAAACATATCACCAGGGATACACCATCAGAGATGCCTACCACAGATTTAAAGGCTGAATTGTCCCTTTCAGAGGGTGAATTTACTTTCCTTCTTTCTACACATTAGAACTGTAGCAGTATTTTAACACTCGGTGAAACCAATGATATAAAAATGATAAGTTTGGAATGAGCTCCCCAGGTATGTACTGAAATAGTTCTTTGCTGCCAACTAGAAAAATGGGGGTTGAAAATGGAAGAGATTAGGGATATCTCAGGATTAGGGAGAGAAAAAAACATGTCAGAAAGCTATGCCTTCAGGATAGGAAGTCACTGGGAGTCTGGGGAGGATATCGAGCCACTGTTTGCTGAGAACTTGAATTAATGTACAAAGCCTCTGTAATGATCAACTCCAGTGAACATATCAATCTGAGATCCACTGAAGGAATGATTTGCACTGAGCTACAGATCTGAAAGCAAGTGGGCATCAGACAAATATTACTCTGCCTTCATGAATAATACAGGTCCTAAAGTCCTGCCTTCCATATGCACACCAGATGAGCCCCATGGAAAAGAAAGATCTGTTGGGTTTCACTGGTTCCACACTGAGATCTCCACTGACCACAGCCCTGCAGTCCCCCAGCGCAGCACAGCACTGCCTGTGCAGGATCCCTGGTGCCCTGGGGTGGGGAGGAGCCATGGCCCTGCAGTGCAGGACAGCTGTGCTGCCCAAATGAACCCACATTCCAAGTTCTTGCAGTCCTCTGCTGCCACGGGGCTGGTCCCATGCAGACTCCTTGGCTAACCTGGCTCATGACCCAAAGAATGAACATTCTCCTGACCCCTCTGCAATGTGACCCTGATGCACAGCTCTCGTGTGCTGGGCCTGAAAGCAAACAGTACATTTGGGGAGCCTTGGATTTATTTCAAAATAGATGAAGTCCTTTTCCAAAAGAAACAGGAACATTAAAGTCTTTGTAATGGAAACAGTGAGACATGGGTTTCAGACTGATCAAGCTGAAGCAGTCTTCAAGGCAATCCTTTGTCACAAACAAGCAATATTTTCACTCCACACCCCGCAGCAGACCCCTGTGATATATTTTATTTCCGTTGCAACTGGCATCAAATAATTTTCCAAAGTCAAATACCTCTACCTTCCTTACTTCTCTCTCTTGGGACTCTTTGAAGGAGAAGGAAAACATCAAGACTAGACTGTGTTGTGGGATTAAACATGTCAGGAGAGAAACAACAAGAGAAAACAATTACAGGCATGATACATAATACAAAATAACTTGGGCGAAGTGTGAGAAAAAGAAAAAGCAAGCCCAAATCATCTGAGCCATAGCTGCATAGAGCATAAATCCCCTCTATAATTTGAACACTCACCATCCCTTGCCTAAGGATTCTTCTGTACTCTGTTTTACCACTCTACCATTCAAACACATAAAACCAGGGCTGCTTTGAGCTACTCCGCTTGATCATAGAAAGCCTTCCTACCCCCAACCTGTCCTCCTGCCAGCACATAAATCGCAGGTAGATCTGCCACTCAGTATCACCTCTTCACAACACTTGAGCTTCTGTGCCCCTGCACCTTTGATACATTTCACTTCAAACATCATTTTCTGAGGACTGACTCACACCACAAATTCCTTCATTTCTAAAAAGACAGGATAATCTGCCCTTTTTAGAAATCGTTCTTCATGATGTCACATCAATTCTGCATCACTGTAGAGTAGGTGAACTGGTGTGAGGGGGAAGATCATCATGCAAAGAACAAATAAAAGGACACCATGATTGCTTTACATTTATTTACATTTCAGATGTCATCAGTTTTGAATGGCAGCTGTCATTCTATCTCTGACATCTCCCTGTGTCAGATGTTTGTGGCATTTCTTTGCATTTCCTGCATCATTTATGGATTATGCTAAGTACAATCCTAAATGCATCCACTCTTTTGCTGTCCTTCAAAATTCCTGCCCCAATAATCTGAAACCTCCACCACCGATCACCTTTCACATCCAAGGTTAAAGAAGCTCTCTGGAACTTCTGTTTGTTTGCATTTTCTACATCTGCAAAGTGCAGGGATTGTATCACCCGAGTGATGCCTTAAACACACTGAAAAGAAGTAACACCTTTATAATGAAAAGGTGAGCCCTCTAGGGAGAGAGGTCACATCCTAGTAGAGATGTGCAAAGAAATGCTAAAGCCTCATTACTACTCACAGCTGTAGGGAGATCTCCTTCAACTCAGCTGATTATAATGTGGAACAGAAGGACCAAGACAGCTAAGGCAATTTGCCTGAAAACAGGAGCAGGAAGGCAATCTTTCCTCTAACAATATCACAGATATTCACAGTTGGCTACAGTATTCTCACAACTTAAGTCTCCAGCAAGACTCCATCTTTTAAATAAAAGCAGAAAAAAAAAGTCTCCCTATTACCTTCTTTTCTCCCAACTCCTCAAAAAGTTTTCCATCCTATTCATCTTTTCATTTTAACTTTTCAAAATGTGTTTTAGCTCTTATGACTTGTTTTTCCAATTTTTATAAACTTTGCTCCAACCTGATGACTAATGGAAAAATGTTTTTACGGAAAAATTGAGAGCATGATGCACCAGATTCCATAACTCCCAGAAAAACTTTTACATAAGATTATTGATCTATATTATTTTCTTATTCCCGTATTCAGTAATTTTAAAATGTGATTATGGTTATGAATCTGTTTGCTAATTGGACGAAACACACTGAAACACTTCCCTTGCAATCCAGATTTTAAAGACGTTAATATTTAATGCTTGGGCAAAAAGAGCCATGCTCCTTATATGCCCTTTCCTCATTTCCTGCCACTAGCTAAAATTCTGATTAGTTATCCTCCTGATTTCCTCTTCCTCTATTTTGACGTGAAATAGAAGACCAATACTGAAATTAGAAGGTAAGAAGTTAGTGTCTCTGTTTTTTCCACCTCCAGCAATGTAAAAACCTGATTTTGTTGACTGGTATAAGTTACTGCAAGAATAACTCTTCAGACCTCTAGACACCATTTCATAGTCCTTTGTTACACCAAGACCAAATGTGCTTAAGAGCAGCTTCAACAATGAAGTGCTCCCAGCACAGATTCAGTAAGCACACCCCAGGGATTTTCAGTTGGATGGCTCAAGCTTAAGATCACAAAATTAGGGCTTAATGGTGTTATTAATAATGAAGCATTGATATTCTCATTCTCATTCTGAATTAGGATTTATGGCAGTGAGAGCAAAACCCAGTATAAATTACATCTGAAGTTATCAATAGCTGCAGAAGAAGTGAAGAAGTGCAGACATAGCTCCTTTACCACTGGAAGGTTGAGTAGATATTTTGTCTACTCCATATTAAACGTGTAAGATAGCACAGATGTGACTAGAAACAGGTAATGGTGATGATATGATTTTTCTTTCTTTGTTAATGACCTACATGTGTTGTTTTGCTTGAGGTATTCTATAATTTACTCTCTGTATTTCAGGAACATGCACCAAGTTGACTCAGTATCTAGCATGTCAACCTTAGAATACACTTTTCCTTCCTTAGCCTTTCACAATGATCTGTAGAAGGATAAATTAGTTATTCCTCTGCTACTGTCCTGCTTTTGTGTGGGAAACAGACATGAGAAGAGTTTTGCAAATCGCTCAGCTCATCAATGGCCATGATGGAATTCAGTGCAGGTCTCTACCTTCCAGCACTCTGCTTCAGCTGGGAAGCTTGCCTTGCTCTTTGCAAGGGATGGCTACTTCCAGCATATATTGTCCCTGCTCAACATACCATAAACATGATTAAAAATATACATGTATTTGGACTCTTAAAGTCCATCTTTTTACTGTTTTTCCTGGTTTTTTCTGGTTTGTCTGGAAACTAGGATTTTTTTGCTTTGCAGAGTCTGAATAGGGAGCTGCACCTGTTAGTTCTGTGATACCTTAGGGCTCTGTAGTCAACCATCTGCTTTTCAAAATCTATTTGTTCTCTCTTGGGCAACTAAGAAAGCATAAAGTATGTTTTATCACCTCAATGCTGAAAGTGATCATTTACACTAGAAAAATACACCATGCCAGGTAGAATTTTGACTAAAGAAAAAGGAAGAAAATTTCTGGTGGAAGGCAGAGAGAAGCAAGAAGAGAAGGCAAAAGAAGGGTGAAGGGGGGTGAACTGAAAGGAATGGGAACAAAGCTCACTTGCTTCCAGCAAAAGTCAACTTGATATGCTCTACTGTGACCCAGGGACTTCGTATTACATATTTCTATAACATGCCTCTCTGTAGCCGCAGAAATAAGAAGATAAGATTTGACAATCTAAACTGAAAAATGCTTTTTTTTCCAGACACTTTTAAGTGACTGCTGGTCTGGAGTTAGGGCTTGAAACACATGTTTCAAAGGAATGAAGTATCTGGTACCACCCGAGGAACAGTCCTGGGCTTTGCATGCTTTTTCCAGTAAGAGTAGACCAATGACTGATTCATACCTCCATTATATTCACAATTGTGCTTTTATTTGGCACCCTCTCATCTCTTGCAAGTCACTTGCAGATGGTCTAGAAGCCACAGAACAAGCTGTACTTCCTTTCAATGTCAGCCATCCCCTATCTTGTGGAATCCTTCCAGTTTGCTGCACACAAGGTACAAGGATACTTCTCCACAGATACCTCTCTTGACTTCAAAAACCCCCACATTCCATAGGATTCTGTAGGTAGCCTTTCCAGTAGCAGAAATAAAGAAATAATTTGCACTGCTTCCATCTCCCATAGCTTGATAAGTTCACAGAAGCCAACACAGGAAAGGAAATGTGGGATTTAGTGGGGTTGTTCAGGGCCTCACACTGAACAACAGGGGGTCCAAAGGAAATACTTCTGAGACTACTATAATGTGGTTATGTAAGCTGCTGTCATGCCATCACTTTGGGTTTTGCAGACAGTGCTGATCACCCCGTCTCAAATAGGATAGAGGAGAAACAAAAGGGGTTCAGAGAGCAAAGGACTCATTAAAACCCTCAAGAGCTTTTCATATGAGAAAAGTTTAGAAAGCTTCAAGATGACAAACAAAAGGGGACTCAGAGAGCAAAGGACTCATTAAAACCCTCAAGAGCTTTTCATATGAGAAAAGTTTAGAAAGCTTCAAGATGACAAAGAAAAAAAAAAAGACTGAATGTAGAGGAAGTGATATAAAATATAACTGCACAGAGAAAATAAAATAAATCTGACTTCCCAAGAAAAGAGGGGACAGTCATTAAAAGGCAGAACACTAAAACCAATAAAAGGAATTTTGCTTTTCATCCACATGCTATATAACAAACTTGCAGTACTCTGTACCCAAAACCCCAGATGGGTCAAGATTTTATCAGTTTAAAAAGGACTAATTATTGCAATAATAATAAGAAAGGCCTTTAAAATAATAAACATAATATAATTACTGAAATAGTTAGCATAATACTGAATAAACAGAATACCCACAATTATGTTACAATAAACTATGAGGACTGAAAATTACCCATGCTTAAAGACATAAGTCAATTTTAATTTGATATCTATTAATGAGAAGTTACCTCTGTGTTAAAAGTTAAACCACCATTCCTCTTTATGGGGAACTTGGCATTTTTTTTCTAAAGGATCTGATACTGGATCTCTGATGCTTTCTGTGTGGCTGGAGAGTTGTGCCTCCAACACATACATGTTCCCATCAATCAAGTGTTCAGCTTGTTCACCACTCCTGAACATGGTCAGTACAATCAAAATAAACCCCCTGGAAAATCAAAGGACCATGTCTGCTCTTCAGGAATATGTGCTGTTTTCATCAACTTGTGAGAAGTGAGATTGTTTTAGTCATTACTTTTAATGCACATGGTGAAGAAATGAGGGACAGCATTCTGTAGGTTTGATAAAAAATGGCAGTGTTACAGTTTTGTTATTTGATGATTAAGATGTGAGTAAGAGTAATATTTTAAGACAAAGTATTCTTAACCACCTATACATCTCCATGTCCTTTTCTAGTATTAGAAAATGAAGTTTGCATGTGGAATAAACAAAAATAAAATCCTCCACAAATTTGAGCCAGTTCCTGAAGAGTCAAATGAGCCTCCTGTGTTCTCGATTTCTGTCGGAGTTTTGTATCTGATCTATAATTTTGGGTATAATTATAAGGCTGCCTGTCCCACAGAGAGGTTGTTAAAAGAACTTTTCCCCTTTAAACAGCTGTCTAGTTAAAAAAAAAAAAAAAGTGGAAGCACAGGTATTTTGGAAGCTTTCACCCATCAGACTTGGCTAAAAGTGGTGAAATTTGGGAGGGGAGTAGGAAACAGGTTGGCAAACTGTAGACAGGAGCAGAATGGGTTCCCAAACATCTCCTTTCCCTGGGAAGCAACACCTAGGGAAGCCCTGGGGATGCAGGCAGTCCCTAGGAGTCCCTTACAAAAAGTTCCTTCCCTGCAGCATCTCACGAGCCCTGCTCCAGTGAAATCAGCGTGGCAATACAAGCACATACAGGCAGTGAGTTCCTGCTCCACATTAAACTGATGTGTAGTTTTAAAATTAGAGGCACTTCCACAAAAGCCAGCACCCATTTAAACTAAATAAAACCGGGCCAGATACTTTCTCCCAGCTGGTTTTGTTTCCTCGTCCTTCGATACCTCTGTGCTGACAGAAAAGCACACACTGCAGCCTGCCTAAAGACTATCCTCACTTGCCCAACTTTCAGACGAAACAGAGCTGTGAAACCAAAACACCAGTTCTATCGGAGACAGAGGAAAGTAGCAATCCTGTAAACGATGGCAATCTAAAGCTTTAGAAGAAATATAGGCAGTAATGCACACAATCTTACCTGCACAAGTCTGCACCATCAGCCTTTGAGAGGTTTTTTTACATCTACTCTGTAACGATGCATTTTTTGAAAATGGTTCTAGTGCTCAGGAATGTCAAGAATTTAGGAAGAGAGCCACAGCTTAAGGGAGCAATTATTTGCCAGTAAATACTCAATTTGCTTGTCCTGTGATTTTTCTTCTCCTAACTCGCCCTCTCCATAATCCGTCTCTTGCTGCGTCATGAGCACAAGAAGTCTTTTCTTCGTAACATAACACTTCAGTTTGCTATTTTGTTAGCATTAATTAAGAATTCCCTCTACTGGTCATTTTCTATACTCTTACAAATAGCACCTTGAGCCCCGGACATGAGAAGGCAGTGAGTCAGTGTGTGGGATTCAGCCACCATTTATAAACACCTTCAACCACATTCACCCAGTTTACAATATTCAGGACATCTCAGCTGAATTACTGCTTTGTGTCCAGTTTGTATTCAGATGGGGGCCATATGTTCCTTCATGTATTAGAGCAGAGCTCATTAGCACTGCTCCAGTCACGCCACAGCAAACATTTTTTTTCCTATCTTGCCTCCATTTTAACCTGATTAAAAACATTTTCTCCAGGGTAGGGTTCTGGAAAGTAACTGCTCAAATCCAAAGTACTGTTAAAAAGGATACGTGTAATTTTAAAATTAGTTTTAAATTAAAATTTGCTGCAAAAGAACTCAGTTGTTACTTAGGATTAAACTGCTTACTAAAAGCACCTTCTAAAAATACGGAAGAGACTTCACAAAAACTCTGTTGCAGTAACCACAAGGGCTAAATATTCAGTGAGCATACAGACCTAGCTCTCCCATAAGGATTTAGGCACACAGCCTATTTTTAAAGAGGGTACGTATGTATGCATCTGTGCAAGCACCATCATACAACTAGATTAACACCTTGCAATAATGGGGAGAGTGGGTGTAGTCAGAAATCTGGATGTGCAAATTGTATTTCCTAAGAAATTTTGTGTAGGCAAGTCCCATTCTGCTCAATCAACAGTAGGCAGAGAAATACTATATTTGGAAAAAATTCATAAAATACAGAAGGAGTGACTTGAATCACGCACAGTAATTGCTAAATGAAAATCTAGGTTCTGAAATACAAAACAGGAACACCCATATTGGGAGCAGAAGAAAAAAAATGACACACCTGGGATTGAACAGTATGATAAATCCATTTTAGGATAGAAATGCATCATCTGTTAAAATCCCCTTGGGTCTGGCTACTTCTTACATGAGTGAAAAGAACTTTTGGGCCCAAATTGAAGATTAACATCACATCATAAACACTTCACTGCATTTGGAAGGACTGTGTGCATTTCATATGATGTAGTTATATTGTAGAAAACCATGGAATTCCCACAAATCCAAACCATAGCATGATAAAATGTGTCCACAGTTCCTCACATACAAATAAGCATTTCAAAACAACACATTCAGAGCACAAATGACAGAAGCATCAAACACGCCTAATAAAATGCATTTATGTTATGTATATCCTATGTATCTACTGCTAAAAAGCAGGCAAGTTAGAAACATACTGAAACCACTCAGTCATCTTTAGGATTATTGCACACACTCTCCTACAGTGCCATATGCCCAAACTAATTGTGAGTTCATGTTAAAAATTATTTAACTTTTCTCCCTGAACACCTCCATCAAACAGCAACAGAACAGCAGGACCCATAGGGTCCATTTTTCTGGGGCACTGACCATCTCCTTCACAAAAGACAGTACTCTCAAAATCCAAAATAGTATGGGGAAACAAACAGCATGTGAAAGGTGAAAAGCCCACTTCAAGAGCACTGCTCCCTTCCTCCCTAAAACTGATTTTCCTCTGACAGCTCTAAAAACAGTGCATAAATAGTACATCCTATGGCTAATATATCTACCTACACAAGTGCCTTGGAAACAGGAGAGCTTCCAAGAGCTTGGGGAGGGCCCATACTGGATGCTCTGAAGTAGCAAACAATTCACACAGATTTCAAGTCAGCAGTGGACCTGATCCCCAATGCTCATTTGTGAGGGAAATACACTGAACCTCAGCTAAACAGAGCTACATGCTAATTGTACATAAGATTTACTGTTTTCCCTTAGGCTTTGAATTACACTGACATAAATAAAGCGTTTCAGAATTAAACCTGACTATTGTCAAGTTTATGTTATGCATAATTTAAGAAGAGGGCAAAGAAGAGTAGATCAGTCTTAGGAGGTACTTTCAGGTTAGATTTTCAATATTTAGATGAGAATCTGAAAATGAAACTTTAAATCAACTCTGAACAAAATTAAAGTACATTAAAGAATATGAAAATGGCAAGTATAATTCTGTTGTTAAGGTTTTAAAGTGAAAAATAAATATGAACAGAAATAAATTTAATTTTTATAAATAACTGTAAGCAAGCAGAGTTTGTTGCAATATTTTGTAATAAATAATTCTTTATGAAAAAATGGATAAGGGCTTCCCAATTTTTGCTGTCTTAAAATTACGTGCTTTCACATTAATACACTAATTTGCCTTTGCAGAGCAGAGCTTTTGAAAGAAGAGCTGACACACTTAATAGGGACAATTGGGTTAAAAGGGAATTTCCTGGATAAAGTCAGAACATAACAAATTCTTACTTATCCAGTGTAGTTAATGTAAAATTATACTCTTCTCAACAGGGACTGCATGGTGAAAGGGATATCTGGTTTGTTTAGGAGGTGCCCCCATTAACTGGATTTTTTTTTTTTTTTTAATGCTCTAAGCAATCAGCCAGTAGAGCCAGACATTGTCCTCAGGTAACCTCACACAGCTGCCTCCAGTGCAAAACGCTGTCACTTCTCAGACTTCATAGGCTGTGATCCGCTTCCTTCCTTCCTTCACGCCGGTCCCCCGAGGCTGCCAGCCCAGCTCAGCCCAGCTCAGCCCAGTGCAGCCCAGCCCAGCTCAGCCCAGCGCAGCCCAGCCCAGCGCAGCCCAGTTCAGCCCAGCTCAGCCCAGCCCAGCGCAGCCCAGCGCAGCGCAGCCCAGCCCAGCCCAGCCCAGCTCAGCCCAGCCCAGCGCAGCCCAGCCCAGCCCAGCTCAGCCCAGCCCAGCGCAGCCCAGCTCAGCCCAGTTCAGCCCAGCGCAGCCCAGTTCAGCCCAGCTCAGCCCAGCTCAGCTCAGCCCAGCCCAGCCCAGCCCAGCCCAGCCCAGCCCAGCCCAGCCCAGCCCAGTTCAGCCCAGCCCAGCCCAGTTCAGCCTAGCTCAGCCCAACGCAGCGCTCCCCGCTCCCCGCTCGCCCGGGATCCGGGCGCTCACGTGGCTCGGGGAGCCCCGGCACTTCCTAACGCGCCTCTCTGGGCAGGAATCCCTCCCAAATCCCAGCGACACAAACCCGACTGGCGTGGCCACTCCGCCGTTTGAACCTCGCGTTTGTTCCCCCCTGCTTGCAGCACCTATTTGCTTTCGCTTTCAAAGGTGCTTTCATTGCCCAAAGCTGGACAGGCGTTCTGCAGAGCTTTTTTATTTTTCTAGCGGGGAAAATCTCTCTCGGAACAACTTGGCGCTTTTGTTTCTGTGTCACAAAGGCTCCCAGCACTACCATCTCCATCCCACCTCCACACTAAATTAACGCTAAGCATTACCTATGTAATGTGTACCACAACTACACATTAGACAAAGATGAGCATCTTTACCTACTTATAAATGAAGAAAGCAGAACTTGAAATAATAAACTTAAAGAAATCATTTATTTTGAGGAAAAGAGAAAAGCAAATTAAGCCCACATTTACGTATGTTAAGGTGGTAATGTAAAGGATTCAGCTGGTGCTGAACAGTTAAAATTCAGCTGCTCAATGATACTTTTTTTTTTCCAGGTAAATTCCTACTGAAATCAACAGATAAGCTTCTGGACAGTAACACTGATACAAACCTGAGCTACTTCTACTAAAATCCCACCGATTTAGAAAGGTGTGATCATGCCCCAAATCTGACCCAAGGCAGTGATGCCTTAGGGAGGACTGACAAGATGATTAGTCAGAACCAGCTTGCTGTAGGAAGCTTTCCACTGGAAAGCTGTCTTCTGGCAGGCACCAAGGTCTCCTGCAGCCGAGTGGGGAGATAAAGGTTATCACTACTCCCATTAGCAGTATTAGGAAGCTAAGAAGGTATGCAGTGACATGTCTCTCAATCCAAACACAGCACGTGAACTTATTTTTTATTTTGCTCTCTGCATTGACATTATATTTTCACTAAATAAACCTTGTCATTTATTTAGTAAAAAAAAATTATAATTATTCATTATAATATCATGGATTTTATAACCAATTTTCTGTACACATTCAACAATAGATTATTCCACAACATGGCAATATGATGTAACTTAGGTCAGGCATGGAGGCGTAGTTTGTACAGGCTGTTACTAAGTGACAAAGGAATTTAGGGCATCAGTGAAAAGGTTGCATTTGTTAACTGTTCATTTCCAAACAGTGGTGGCTCCAAGGGAGTTGCAATTATTATTTTTTTTTTTAATGGGATTTCCTGCCTACGTCTGTTGAGAGTTGCTGGAGAAGAGCTGGTCAGGTATTTTGGTGGAAGAATCATTCTGGGGAGATTTAACAAGCAGACATCACTGATGTAAAGTTCCAGCCTCTACTATTCCACAAGTATTTTTTTTTGTTTGTTTGTTTGTTTTATACATCTCCACTTAAGAGTTCATGCAGCACTGTTATTTCCAGCTCAAATATAAAAACCCACTAGGAAAAAACCTGTAATATTTTATCGTATCAGACCAATAATGCACAGCTTATGTGCCATTTAAATCAGAAATGCTTTCCCCCAGTGAATGGTGGATAAAATCATTCTAGACTGCAGCAGATGGAACTGGAAACTTTGTCTTACTGTATGTATCTGGGGCACATATGATCAGCCTATGTGAAGAAGGTTACAGCAAAACATTTAAAAAGAAACGTATCAGGGACATTAGCATTTGCAGGTAATATATCACAGAAGCAGCTCTACACTGCTGCTCTAAAACAATCACTTTCACTCTGCTAAGGTTATCAAAAACTCCAGCTGAGCCAGGCTGGGTGAGCTCGCTCACTGCATCCTGCAAGGGTGAGAGGAGCACACGGGGTGAGAGGAGCACGCACAAGTCTCCTTTGTGCCAAGAGCCCTACGCAGCGCAGAGGGAGATGTGGACATTTCCCAAGGCAACTGCTGACAAGGTGTGCTCGGGAAGGAGTGGAGAGGCCTGCTGTGATTGCCTGGAAGCATGGATAATGTTCTGGGGGATCTTCAGGACCAAGTGCCGTCAGGGAAATTCGGCAGTGTGGCGTGGGCTGGGAACCCGATCCGCACGCACAGTTCCCATACTCACCATCAGTTTCAGAGAGCAGCTTTATCTCCAAACTACCTCTGCTGAAGGGAAAGAGCATCCCCTCCCTTTTACAGCTGGGGAATGTAGGCTCAAGTATATTATTGACTTTTCCAAGGTTACTGAGCCAGACAGGAGCAGCCGGATCTTGGTCTGGTCTGCTGATCAGAGCCTTAATAACACTGAGCAATCCTCCCTCCAGCTTCAAGGCCACAACGTCTGCGGTTTAGTGTTTTCACAGAGGGCATAATCTGGGCATATGTAAGGACGTGCAAGGCAGGAAAAAACCTCTTGTTTGATCTTCACAGGAAACCTTAGCCCTGAAGTCACCTTGAGGTTACAGAAATAATGAAAAACATGATTTTTACTTGCAAGTTTAACACACAAGGTTTGAAGGTCATCAAAGTGTTTTTGTCTCTGAAGTGAAAACTGGTGTTTTTACACTATACTTTCAGCACAGTGGCTTTAAGTTATCTCTGCAAAGATGGATACGTGCAGTTTGTTTACCAGGTTAGGAACGGAGAAAAAAGAAAAAAAAATCAACAAGATTTAAAACTCTCCTTGGCTTAATTACCCTTAACATTTTATTCACTTAATCAAAGAAGAAAAAAAAAAAATCAGCTTGGCTTTTTTAACAGCGAAGTCTAACCAACTGGAAAATTCACCTCCTACAAGAAATTTTGAAAGGGAAAACTCCAGATAGTAACATGCTAGAGAAATGCCTTCAGCTGCAGACAGAACTGTATTGTAATGAAATCTTGTATTTTGACTCCCTACCTCTCCTTCCCTCCAAAAGACAGAGAAAACTGTTGGATTTGACTATTGGTTTAGATTAACTCCTTTCCCACGGGAAGGACCACTGCATAGGATACAGACATTTAAAATTATATGTCTGTAAATTTATTTTGCAGACTACCTGCTCGCATAAACACATAAAAGAAATTATGATAAAGTTAGAGAGTATGACTATTTCTTTAAAATTATTCTTCCCTTCCCTAATGCATGTTGGCTAAGTTATAGAAGTAGTTTTAAATTAATTTCAGAAATGGGGATTACTGGAGATCACTAATATTTGTTTTCAAAATATACAAGAAGCAACAGCAGTGCTGGAAATGGACTGGAGCTGTGAGGTCCTCATTCTGCATCTTCGTGGCACTTTTCTGGGGCCCCAGTGATCTTCTGTAACCACTGGGAAACAGTGATTTTTATATCTAGAGATCAAAGGGGCAGGATCTGTTCTCTGAGGACACGAAGTCCTAATACAAGCTAAAACTAAATGCTCTTAACTTGCTCACTGTAGGGAACTTGGAAAAGAGACTTTGTTTTGCACCATTTCTAGTGCTCTGCAATCAAAAGATTTTAGAGAAAACAGAAAAACATAAACATAAGTCGAGAGAACTGTTCCAGATCTCATCCTACATTGATACTATATAGAAAAATAATTAAATGTACGTAGATCTCTTTCACATCAAGCTTCTAGTTTTAATTGGTTCTATTTAAACACATATTTTGCTGTGGCAAACTGCATTGTCTCTGGTCTCTTAGACAGTGGGTTTCATGCATTCTTGCATATATTTGAACTTTTGATCGTTTTCCAAAAATTCACTGCTAGTATCCTAGGCAGCCATCACTGGGCAGTGATATGGGTCATTCTAGTTCAGAATTAAAAGGAGATGAGTGTGACTGATCCTTTTTCTCAAGGCCAAATCTTATAACAAATCATCTGGAGAACTGCCAACGACTTCAATAAGACCAGAAACTGTCCCTACTGTTATCTAAAAAAACTTCATGTGCCTTATGAGAAAATCAGGGTGCAAATTCTCCAGCCAGATTAGACTCATTCTCCTACAGACTAGGAAAAAGGATAATCAGACAAAAGAGCAAAGGGAGGGACAGCAGATTTTACTGCTGCCTATATGCAATTGCTCATTGAATTCCAAAATAGATGGAGAAAAAGCAGAGAAATGTGAGCAGTGCTGCATCAGTTCTTTCTGAGCAAAAGTGGAAATATTACCTTCTCTTCAGTACGATTTGGAACAGGTTTTATTATCTAAATAATACATATTATATGTAAATATAATATACAAATACAACACAGGGCTGCTCTTGTCTTAATCCTTTATGCTTTGCTCTCGGCAAAGAGTGGATAGAAGAAAATAAACCTGGAATATAAACAACTTACGAAGTTTGGGACTTTTTTGTTTGTTTGTTTGTTTTTTATTTTGTTTTTTTTTTTGTCAAAAAGTGACAGGACAAGGGGAAAAACCCATGCTTTTGTTCCCTTTTTTGAATTTCATGCTCTGGAAAGATGTCAGCACATCTACACAAGTATGCATGTGCATGTATGTATGTCGGATTTACTAGAATGGCAAGGAAGAAAATGAGGCGATCTCAAAAGAAGCCAAGAATCTGGGACTTTGAATTCTCTGACTTCAATAGTGTTTCAAGGACTTGGGATGTGACAGATACTGGCATATTGTGCCTTGCTGTGAATGAGGGGTCGACTGAAGCTTTACAGCGTCTCTGATCCCAAACAGGAATACGCGCGGCTCACGAGGCACATCTGAAGGCTGGGGATGTGATGAGGCATTCTTGACCCCTCCCTTTCCAGTGTGCAGTGCTTACCCCAACGAATGCCTGGCCTTTCACTGACCTTTAATTTCATAATAGGCTCATGTTGACAAAACACTTCAAAATGAGATCAACACAGATAGGTAGCTTGTGCTGTGATACAGAAAAGAGTTTTCAAAAGCAGGGGAATGGAGGAGATAAGCAGTAGTGGCACACATAATGGGAGCTACATGTTCAGCAGTTTCCATGTTGGGCTATCATCTTCAAGTACTGCATCATATTACTAAAGTTTTTTTTTTTTTTCTCTAAAAGATTTTTTGTTTTTTTTTTTCTTTTAATTTTGATGGGGCTTTTTGTTGGTTTTGTTTTTCAAATTTCATTTTAACTAGTCCTATATTTCACTCAGTTCTATTAGGCAGCTACCTCTATGTCAAAAGACAAAGGCAGATAGAAGAGTTTGAGAGGAGAACCAGAACTAAAGAATTTCAAGTTTGAGTTTCAGACCCCATAAAGAGCCATTTTAGCAAAGTTACCTTGTCTCACTGCTCTTTAAACTTCAGGGCAAATACTTAGAGTGATAATTTAGCCACAGAATGTTTGTATTAAACAGGGGCCTCCTGCTCTCATGTTTCTATAGTTTACAACAAAGAGTTTATTAAACACAACTCTTTCTGTCTGACATTCAAATCCATCTCTGCAGCACACTCTCCTCTGGATTTGCGCCACCGAATGAAATGCTTTGGAAAAACAAAATAAACCAAAACCCTGCTGTGGAAACAGGACAAATCTAGTTTCACATCCCCTGCAGAGAGAGAAACAAGACGGAAGTAAAAAGCACCAAATGGAGCTCATAAAGCTTCACTCTGATCTCAGCCTCCACATTCTGGCAGAAAGCGCTACCTAAGAGATGTGCTCTGCTTCAAGTGAGAACAGCCTCTGATTGCACCGTGAGCACAAAAATATATTGTCTGTGAACAATTACCCTGAACAAACTCTGAATAAGGGAAATCTGACTACAGAATGAGGGGAAATGTGGTGGGAGGCAGGCTAATTGTCCCCCTCCCTTGCCAAGACCTTATCTTGCACGCCAGCCATCTGTAGTAGCTGTGCCTGCAAGTACAGTTTTGTGGGCTACGCTGAACCTCCTTTCCACAAACTGCACCACAATGAGGTGCAATCAGTCCTGCCCATCAGACACCATCTACCATGGAAGGGAAGTGATTTGAGTGCTGTAAGAAAACCAGCTTCTCATTTTATGTTCATTTTCTCACTGATAGTTGCTCATATTCCTTGTAACATTCCATACAGCAGTGCCTAAGTGGAAGGAAACTCATCCTAACCCAGAGGTGCCATGGGGAGTCAATAGGGATGGTGTTAAAATTCACTGCCTCTTCCTCTTTCAGCATACCTACAAATAAAAAGAATTTATTTATTTGGAAGTCACTGCCCAAACTAGGAGCACATTCTGAACACTGTGAGACCAACATGACAGAAGGAGAAGAATACTAGAGTACAGGCTTTCTCCATTCCTGCATCCTGGACATCTCCTCTTTAATTACATTTTGAGGACAATCAGCAACTTAGAAAGCAAGTGAGTGGTGGGTCATGACTCTTTTTTAGGTTTTTGTTTAGTTTTCTACTTTTATACAGAATCCACATGCACTTTGGTACATATACATGCAGACAGTAAAGTAAAGAAAAGGCACACAGGGAGGCCACCTTGTGATCAACCAAGCTCTCACCTTGCTCGTAAAACTACTCCGAAATTCAGGTAGGAAACAGCTTTTTCTGCATGAGAGCACAGCAGAATGCTCTGCCCAAATATGGGAGTTTCTGCAACACAAAGCATTGCTGACAGCTTTCTTGTGAACCCCCTATGAGCACATTCACTGCTGGGACTTTGAGCTGGCTTTATTAGTATACTGGGCACTCTGCACATATTCATCACTGGACTTTTACAGCAAGAACATCTCCCATGTCATATGACAGTCTGACAGTCTCTGTTTTAGACTTTAGTCCTTTATCCCTTCAGAAAGCAATGTTCTGCTGCTATTTCTCTCTCTCTTTTTTTTTTTTTTTTAATTAATTCATTTGAGACTATTCCTTAAATTTTCATTTTAATGCATTTTTTGTGGGGGCCTATTAGTGACTTCCAAAGCTGAGTACAACTGTCCCTGATTTAAAGTCTTTGTTACCATACAAGTATGAATCTGTTTGCATTATATGTGCACATGTATGTATGTACATGTGCATGTTTATGCATGGATTAAAAAAAAAACCAAACCAAAAAACCTTTCCAACAGCATCTTCCTCCCTCCTTCTCCATTCTGAGCAGGTTCCTGCTATCAACTGCTGGAGTGTGCTCACTCTACACCTAGAGCTATAATTATTTTGCTTTAATTTTACAAAACCTTTTGTTCCATTCCCACGAGCCCACCTGATCCTTATATTACACTTGCTCTATTAAAACACTCATGCAGAACAAAGCACAGTTGTACTGATTCATAAGTAACTCACCCCCACCCCCTCTTTTTCTTTCTACTAGGCTCATGCATCTTACCACAGTTTCATGACACTGTCCCTGATACCACTCCATGGTCCCATTTTTGCCTTTTTTTCCTTTCTTTTAAACTGTTATTTTTATGTGCTTAGGGTCCAATTACACCATTGTGTGCTGCTGTTTTGAATTGCTGTTGTTCTCAGTCATTTTATGTTACGCTCTTTGGCACAACCAATATAGTGCAGAGGGTGTTATGGAATTTATTTGTTGTAATCAGACTCCAGGATTCTTTTTTATTATTACTATTATTATTCATAGAGTACAAGCACCAAGGCTAGCCCTACATTTTCTCAAGGCAAGCCAAAGACCATTTGTGGCCAGCCTCTGACACCAGCCTTCCCTATCTGCAGATAAAGCGCCCAGCAGCAGCTCAGATCAAAGTGATCACCACTATTTGGGCATGGCCTGCATGAACCACTGGACTTTACAGAAGACCAAAGACACCAACAACACTTGTAATGGGATCTTCACAGAGGCACTGGTCATTTCAGAATTTAAAAAAAAACAAACCAACCTGTCATAAATTATTGCTGAAAAATGGAAGGATAGAGTACAGCCTGTCAGTAAAGATGGGAATAATAAAAGGGCTGCTTCATCTTCTTGTCCTGTACAATTTCCTTGAACTGAGACAGTCTTCATTTTCTGGCTTATAAAGTACTAAGCATTTTGTGAGGACTAAGTAGCAGATAAATAATCATCAGCCAGAACAGTGCATGTGAAGGCAGTGCTAGCAAAGAGCAAATAAAGCTGAGCTCCTGGTTAAAGATGAAGAGCAGGACATTTGGCAGTGTTCTACTGAACACCAGAGGAGATAGGAGAGTACAGGCCAGGCAAAGGGATGAGAGAAGGCAACAAGAGGAAGGAAAATGGGGTGTGTGTATGTTTTTCTGAGTGATGTGTAACGATGGTGAACACCAATGATTTCTAGCAATTAAAGAGAATAACAGGAAAAAAAGGGGAATGTGGCAAGGCACAGAACAAACACATCTGCACAGGGTACAACCGAAAGTTGCAATTTACCAAAGAATAACCATTCTGCACATTTTATGTAGCATGTCAGATCTATCAGATTTTTCTCTTATTAAATCATCATTCTACAGCAACAATCATTCTCTCAATCAATCCCCCGTGTTAACAACTCTTAGTAATGACTAACTTGGCAGGAACTGATGTTTACATATATTTTAAAGTCCTGAGCACTGTTCTGTATTTTTTGGATGTTAAATTTCCTTTACATCTTGTCTCTTTTTTTTAACCGGTTTTTAAAGGATGGAAGCATTCAATTGGAAAAAAAAGTTTTGTGACACACACTCAGATTATGTTAGTTCAGGAAACTGGCAGTGGGATAAGAACAAAACCATTCTCCTCCTGATTGCTGATTCAAATCTAGCCCAAGTGGGATAGTCACAGAAGCTATAAGCCTCCCATGGTGGCTTTGTGATTTGAGATTATTTTTTATGAATCTCAATCCACTTTAGGCCAAGAACCAGAATCACAAATCCACTGCCTGAATGAGCATTAAGCGGCATCACTGCACACAGTAACAAGGGACATGCCAAAAATCAAACTGGTTCTGGGGACAAACTTCCAACCTTATCCTGGGAAACAGTCATTAAAAAGCAGGATATTTTGTTCCACACAAATGTGGAGTAAAGGAAACGTATATATCTACCTACCAGACAGAAAATACCCTCTGTAGTCACATCAGGTTGTTGCAACATTTACCTGAGGTGTCTTATGTTGTGGCCCTGTATCACTTGAGAGTTGAGGGACAGGGAGAGCAGGAGGAGAGAATACAGCAAGGTTTTCTATCATAACCCCTGAAGATGAAGCAGCAAGCTCATGCAGTCCTTATGCCTTAAAATCAAAAGACCCTCAGAGCTACTGAAGGCTTTGGCCATTATTTGGTCCATTTTCCCTGCCTAGATAAAAGAAACAAATGAGGCATTAATTTTGCAGAAGACCAACCTAAGGAGGGCTGTGTTGCACTTTTTATTTGGGACACGACTGATTAACAAATCTACTAGCAAAGCTATTTCACTAAACAAACATCCTATAGCACACAACAAAATAGTGATGCTCAGGCATACTTCCCATGGCTCCTTCTTTTAGGGAGCATGAATCATTAAAACCACTTGGGAATTAGCTACTCCAGCTTCCTCGCTTAGATAAATTTGTTAACCTGAGAGAGGTAAAGATCTCAGGACTCATGAGTAGATTTAAGTTTTCCCACTGTCTGTGCTGAAATGCAGCCAATGAAGATTCTACCTTTAGATCTGCACTCAGGTGCCTCTCTGTTACATTTAATTTCATATTTGTGATCTTTAGTCCTTAGAAACAGGAAAAATGCACAACTGACACACCATGTTTGCATACAACTTGGAATTGTTCTTCAGCAGCTGTAGCTTGGATATGCACTTGACTATTCAAGGGGAACTGAGAAGAGAAATAGAGTTGCCTTTTAAATGGCCAAGTATTGTTAATTTTACATGGGGAATTTTGGGAGCAAGTAGTTATTCTCAAAGTTTTCAGAGACATTACTGAAAGTATTCATGCACACTACAAGAAAAAGTTGGTGGGAAGGTCCTCCATTTTCTCCTTCCCTTGCTCTTTGTAATTTTTTTCTTTTCCCTTTTTGACAAGAAGAAAAAGGAAGTCACTGACAAATGAAAAACAGGAAGTATTGATTTGTCCAAAACAAAGGTTTTGAGAAGGAGTAGCCTTACAGATTGTAAAGTATAGCTATAAATACACACACATGTAAATGCTTCTATTACAGCAAGTTCCAGTAAAATGTATAAATTCTAAATATACCTAAGTAGACAGACTAAGTACAGTTAAAAATTCAGCTGCTAAACTAGAAGAAGCAGACAAACAATAGTAAAACTAGTAAGAATTTGGAAAAAAAATCACATCTTTTATATGAATTTAAACTTGGGATGTGACAGAGATAATGTTGATTTAATTTAGGAGTCATAAGGTTAATAATGCTGATTCACTGGCACAGAATTCAAATACACACTGCATCTTCCTAAACCTTTTAAATTGTTTTGAGTATGTTTTGGGGGAGGGGGGGGGCTCTGGAATGAGCCAACTTGTCAAGGGAACCTGTATCTGAGTGAAAGCCTATGTTCAGTACATGACTCAAAATCATAAATTACAAGATGCATCAGTCCAGCAGAGCAAGGAACCACTATTTCAGGGAACAGGTATGGCTCCACTGAAAATACAAATAAATAATTTTTAGAATATGCAGCACACAACTTCAGCTCTCATTTAACAGGAGTTTTTATGGCCACCAACTATGCTTCATGAAAGCACTTGTGAACTTGCTCAGTGTTTTCAGGAAAGCTGAAAGCACCAGAAATCGGAGAGAATCAAGACCTAAGTCTGCTTCAATCTGCCTTGGCTTTTGTGAGGAAAAAGGCAGCACTAGGCAAACTCAGGTGCAAGAGCTGCACACAAATCCACATGGATATGCTGAGAACTGTGATAATGTGCTGTGCACTGGTGTGCTTTTCACACTGATTTGATGTGATTTTCACATTCTGATCTGTGAATCTGGACTCTTGGTATTCTTAGTCTCTGTGGCAGCTCAGATTCTTACTCAGAGTTGGTTTAACTTGATAGGTGACATGTTTGGCTTCAAGCACTGGCATTTAACCAACACCTTTAGTGACAGCCCATAGGCTGGAACCGGACCATCACTTTGTACCAAGTGACCTGCAAGTTGAGAGCCTTTACCAAGAGTCAGAGGACACAGATGTATACTGTGACATTCCCATGACAACGTGTCCACCAGTATGGAGAATAACACAACAGTGAATAAAACCTGTTCAGTTATTCTCTACAGGAAAAAAGTCTCAGATGAAGAAAGACAACCTCAAGTGAAGATGCCATCACTTACACATGCCAGATTTGGCCTTGACATGGCATGTGAACCTACAGCAAGATTTGAATTTTACAATTAGCTTCACATGCTCCAATTAGTTTCTCAAGCTGCACAGAAAGCAGAGGAAGCTCGATAGTAAGACAAGAGTGAGCTTTTGAAAAAACATTATAGGGAATAATTGTGCTCTGGAGAATTTATTTATTTACTAATGCAAACAGTACACACTGAGATAACATCTGGCAGTGTTTATTACAATGAAACCAAATCAATACTTCTGTCTACTACAATATCTGTCCACAAAATAGTCATTCCTCCTGGCATCTGCAAGAAATACTCAACTATCTATTACAGTAGCCTTTGTCAGCAAAAACAGAGGTTGACACCCTAATTCTTCTATTAGAAAGAATTAGATGTACCTAGACACAAGAATGGTGGTGGAAAATTGGAGAGAGAGATGCAGCTTGCAGCATCACAAAGAACATTAGAAATTAATAAAATCACAGAAATGAAATTTCAAACCTATGAAATGTTTCGGGTTGGAAGCGACCTCCATCTTGCTCCCCCTGCCATGGGGAAAGATACTTTCCACTAAAGCAGGTGGCTCAAAGCCCTGTCCAGCCTGGCCTTAAACACCTCCAGGAATGCGGCATCCACAACTTCTCTGAACAACATCCCTAAAGAATTTCAAAAAGATCCCAGATCTTTTTTCTTGTGCCTCAGTGGAGGGTCCTGGCTGATGGCAAGTTGAACCTGAGTCAGCAGTGCCAGGAGGAGCCAGGAGGGCCAAGCGTATCCTGAGGGCATCAGGCACAACATCACAGCCAGGCAGGGGAGGGGATTGTCCCGCTCTGCTCTGCACTGGGGCAGCCTCACCTCGAGTGCTGGGAGCAGTTTTGGGTGTCACAATACGAGATGGAGAAGGGCCTTGAGGGGAAGCCGTGTGAGGTGGGGCTGAGGTCACTTTGTCTGTTCAGCCTGGAGAAGAGAAGGCTGAGGGGAAACCTCACTGCAGTTACAACTTCCTCGAGAGGGGAAGAGGAGGGGCAGGCACTGATCTCTTCTCTGTGCTGACCTGTGACAGGACCCAAAGGAATGAAGGCCTGAAGTTGTGTCAGAGGAGGTTTAGGTTGGATATTAGATAAAAAGTTTTTCACCCAGAGTGTTTGGACACTGGAACAGGCTCCCCAGGGAAATGGCCACAGCACCAACCTGACAGAGGTCAAGAGGAATTTGGACAATGCTCTCAGGCACATGGTGTGACTCTTGGGGTGTCCTGTGCAGGGCCAGGAGTTAGACTTGATGATTCTTGTGAGTCCCTTCAAACTCAGGACAGTCTATGATTCTATGATTACTTTTGCTAGTGAGCTACTAGGCCTTTTGAGGCATTTTAAAGCTACCAGTAAAGGGAGAAAATTTGACTTCTCATTTCCTTTTGAAGTCAGGATTCAAAAAGAAGTGATACTGAACCTTTCCACATAATTAAAAAGCCAAAAATAAATTTGTTTTTAAAGTTCTGTGTATTAGAATTTCCAAGTAAGCCCTTTCATTTTTTTCTATTTCTGTATTTGCATTATTGCACATTGCTGTAGAAAAACTAGCAGTGTTTCGTGCAATGAAAAAAGTCACTAAGCATTAGCTTAGTCCTTACTGAACCTTCACCTTTCTGAAATCTAAGTGCCTCTTGCAGTCTAACAAACAGATTGACGTGCAATAAGATATGCATTACTACTTACTTATCACAAAATTAAGCAAAAAATTACAAAACCACACAAAACAAAATCAATACTATTATTTTTCCTCCTTGCATTTTTAATTGCTATAATTTTCCTTTTGTTGAAACAGTCATTTCCAAAGAAAAATGATATGTCTGGTTAATGTGACTATACATAAAATAAATGTACATTTGCCCCTGTTAATTTCACATTTTGCTGGCTCATTGTTCAAGGCATTTCTATTTGTGCAGGACCTAGAGGTGAAATAAGACCTTCTGTGCTACACCAAGTCCTGAGGCATGGGCTATGTTCAGAAGATATTGTGGTGATATGTTACCCTTTTCCCATAAAAACTTCACTTTGACAAGATAATTGGGATTGTAGTTATGAACCAGGGAGAGCAGGGAGAAGAGGGGACACAATTTCTTTTCCTCTCTCCTGGTCTAGATCTACTGGGCAGAGGAGGGCACATTTTAATCTGGACTAGTAGACTGAGCAGCCACTCTATGACGTTATATGTGATGCCTATTTCTATAATTTGTGTTTGGTAAGATTTGCACTAGGATTTCTTATTTGGCTTCTTACTGTTTCTTGCCCTCCACACCATCAATGTCTTACTGGAACCTGAAAGTGCTAGTGACATGACCATTAAGAATTAACTGGGGAAGAATCTTAAAATAGTGCCAGCAAAGGGGTGAAGGAAACAAAAACTGACCTTCCAAGCACTGAAACTGGTGAAAAATCCTACTAAAGGAAATGGAGTCCCTATTTAGAGGGCAACAGTACCACCCCCACTGCTATCCATTTAGCCACATGAATTTGTGCTATGCTTGCAAATACACAGAATATTTGACCTAGCTTTCAGTGAGAGGACTGAGATTTCAAATGTGCAGAACCGGCTCCATTATTTCTTTATTTAAAGAAACACAGGACAAATGCAGACTGGGTTCTGAAAGCTCTTAACACTGAGAAAGATCAGCGCCGGAGTTTCCACTTGCGTATCAGTGATGCAGAGGAACAGAAAGACCAAACTGAGACAGAGACTGGGACTTTTACACTTGGATTCAGGTCAAGCAAGAGCTGAGGCCCAGTCCAGCAAGAGCATGCTTGTCTGAACTGCATATGAAATTTGCCAGTTCCTCATCAACTCCACAAACTGAAGAACTGTTTTCTTAGTTAGGATTAAAACTGGGCTAGATAAAATGGGAGAAGGGAATGATTTCTAACCAATATAGTCTTGTAACCTTTCACAAAAGAATTCCAGACCACCTGAAAATAGGAATAAATCCAAAATAAACCTTCATTTAACCACTACTGGGCAAAAACATGCATGTGACAAATTTTATGTCACTTTGGTATTAAATCAGGATAAATCCAGTTGTTAAAAAGAAAGCAGGATGTATTTATTTTCCCACTTCTTTTACTAAAAGGTAAAACCTGTTCCTCTCCATCAATTAAGGAAAATCCTACACTTCCAGCTGGACATCAGCCAGAGCAGTTGCTTTTGGTGGGGGGGGGGGGGGGGGGGAGATGAATACATGGAATGTGGAAGAATCCCAGGGACATTATTTGGGCCAGGATTTTCCCTCTTTATCTGTAAAAGAAGTGATCAGGAAATGGCGTCACTTCATCCAGAAATGGTGTGCAGAGATCTGGCAGGGATCACAGGTGATAATTATGTTTGCGCAACCTCTCAGGGCACTACAAAGAACACTGGCTTTGTCACACTGCTTACCTGCAGCCCTCTATTTCACCCAGTTCCACAGCCCTGAGGTGCCAGCGCTAGGAAGCAGCAGAGAGGAATTACAAAGTCCTATCCCATTCAGGCAGTGGGATGAAGTACTGGCAGCAGTAGAAGTGTGACTTAGTGTTTCAAAGCATGGATATTTAGGCTTCCTACCATGTCAACAAAGAAAAAGCAGGAAGAAAAGCCTACTACCCTTTCTAAACTTCCACTGGTGCAGCCATGATTAATCACAACACAGCTCTGAGAATTAGTTCAGCATTGAATAAAGAAATTCCATTTTGCTATAAATTATATTTATTTTACAAGAAATAGAAGCATAAGGAGCTTAAAGAATATCTACTATATGGTATAGATACATTCTAAACATTATGACAGAGATAGCGTAAGAGATTTTTAGAAATGAAATGCTTTTAAATGCAATTAAGTCATAATGAAGATAATCAGATAGAAAACTGTGCCACTGACAGTCTGACAATGCAGGAACGTCAGAATTGTTTTCCACCATTCTAAAGGCACAGGAAATCTCTGCCGATCTTAAGTTGATGAAAGGCAAATTCTATAGGGGATAGAAAATGCATTTTAACAGCTAATAATTTCATTTAAAAAGTAAAATGTACCCAGCACATTTGAAATTCTGTAGGACATGAATGGACTGCAGTAAGGAAAAATATCTTGCTGGTATGAAATCCTGTCCGTGGAAGAATAGCGAAGTCTTTAGTCCCTAGAGCTTCCCTCTGGTTGCCTCTAGGCTGAACACCATCCAACAAGATACTTCCCTTTGCCCTTAATACATGCCAAGTACTGATCAAAGAGCCTAACTCTGGGGTTTGAATTCCACTTGGAGTCCTGCACCTAAATGTTACTGCATCTAGCTTTGGACCTGGTAGCACAGTGTCCTCTCACCACCTATTTCCCCATCTTTGCAGTAGTCTGAGGTTTACATATCAGAAAAGAATGATGTTTTGAGCATCACAGAAGTTCAGGGACTATCTGAATGCAAAGCTTGGTTCAATACCAGTCCAAAAACATCTATTAAAGGATTTTATATTTTTTATAGATAATGATCATAACTATTAGTTCGGATTACCTTCCTACACTAAGCATTTTCCTGAACTCTTGCCAAAGGACAGCTCCCTGGACAGGGCAGGAAAACACTTGAAGTGACCATGACTGGTATCCTGAAGAAACTAAGTATTTGCTAGACATTTAGAGTTGTACTAATATCTGAATGTCCTCTTCAGTGCTGTTCTGGAGCCATGGGTATCAGCACGTAGGCATGAGAACACTACAGCATGATAAAGACTGCTAAAGTAAACAAGAGTTTGACATGGTAAATGTGTTCTTGAATGGCAAGCATGATCAGAGGAAGGGCAGATGCAGCTGTAAAAGAGCAGTGTTTTCTAAGCCACACACACACACAAAGAAGCTGAGAAGTAGCAATACACCAATTGTGACACAGAAATAAACCACAAATGGGATCGTTTCTGGAGTGATGTCACATGGCCAAGAGGCACCAAGGCAAATTAAACAGCACTGAAGCCCTGACAAAAGTAAAAAGAATAATCCTTTCCTTCCTGCAGGATTGAAACAGTTATGAAGAATCAAAACTTATACATTCAGGTGCCATCCATGAGCATCACTACCTATAGCAACCTTGAGCCTACTGACTCAAGGATTTTTCACTTCTAATCATGCTATCCAGTCCAGTTGACAGACTAATTTAATTCTATACCTTCTTGGTCACCTGGTTCCTGGGTCCCTCAGCATCCTCTCTCTGCATTCCTCAGGGTTTTGTGATGCCCTGATCACTGGAAGTTCCCTCTGGCTGCTAACAACATCCAGGCTAAAGCTGTCAGTAGCGCAGTAAATTCGCCCCACAGGATGATCATTTTATAGCTGTCTGCCTCAGGAATCCAGTGTCACTTGTTCTGGGGAAGTGACAGCCACTCAGACATAAGAAGGTTAGTCGTGTATTAAAACAGGGCAACAGACATGACAAAACAGATTACTCTTCTCACTTGAAACCCTAATGAATGGAAAAAGAAACTGGGAAGAGATGAGAATTCATCTGTCTCTGACTCCAATTTTTCCATTGAAGGTCTGTTCTTACAAATTCTACATGTAAGAACTGTGCCACTATACCACACCTAAATGAGCTGGGGCTGCATGATCATGATCTAATCTGGTTTGTATTCAGAGAGGACATGCAGAGATCTGGTGCACAACTGCTAACATTGCTGTTGAGAAATATACACCTAATTTCTTGAAAAGGTTCTGCTGGTATGTGTCACAGTATTCTTGATTATTTGCTGCTAATCTTGGAAGAAATGAGATAACACTCTTCCATTCTACAAAAGATTTTAATTATTCAAAATTTCAATAAGAACACTGCATGAACTAGAATGAAATTTCTAGGAAAATATGAAGAAAAAAAATCTGCCAAAGAAAGCAACAGGTTCAAAAAATTGTTAATGCAGGTTTTGACTCAGAGATGCCTTCACTTATTGCTGACACCAAAACATTTTGCAAAGTCAAATACTTCTTTTTGGTTATTATTTAAAAATAAACAAATAAAAAAATTGATCTCTTTCATGCCAGTGGAAACTGTTGAAAACAACAGACCAATTTTTGGCACAACAGATTAAAATCTCTTCCTAATCTATTATCTAGATATTGCAGGGGCAATGGCAGAAAAGAAGGCAGTAAGAATGAGATTCTCTGTTGTAAAATTCAGAGCTGGACCATTTACACTAGTGAAGAAAACAGACCAGAAGATTTGGGTAACTTACATTCATCAGACTGCCCTACATCAGACTCTGGAATTTGAAATGATTCAGCGAGAGTGTCCTCAGGGACACTGATGTAAATATAGAGTAACCACAATGCCTTTCTCTGGAGTCCCTCCCATTATACACTGGTTTGGCTAAACCATTTCATTTCAGATAGAACAATATAGGAACACTTTGGAAAAGGCCAGGTCTGTGTTGACTTTGTTTCCTTTCATTGTTTATCTAATGACATCTCTGGTCTAAGATAACCTTCCTTGCAAATGCTTTGATAAATGGAGTGAAAGATTTTCCACTTTCACCATAACATCTTCAGGTGCTGAAATGCTGAAGTGTTTTACTACAGCTTGCTACAGCAGTGCTTCGCAGGGAATCAATGCTGATATTCCCATGCCTTTTTAACATGAGTGAATCACAGCCCATACTCCTTTATATACTAAAACAACCATACACCAGAGAGCCATTTTCCTATCCTCATCTATTGTGGCCACTATTCTGCAAAAACAAGAGCTGCCACCTATGAAAAAGGTCATTATTCTACCCATTTGTACACTACAGCTGATGCCCTTAACCTCCAGACCTACAACATACAAAGTCCCACACAACCCCTCCACCTCCCAAAAAAATCCTTAAACATTTGTAAGAAAAGGAAAAAAACTCATGAGAGACTTAATAAAAAATAATTCCCAACTCCTTTTCTGTGCTAAGTTGTGAATGAGACCGATTAAAACCAACCTGAGAACTACGAAAATTTTCTTAGTTCTCGGCCAACTGCATTTTGAGATTTGCAGTTTCATCAAGTGAAAACATCTTTCTAGGATGTTTGCATGAAAATTCAGGAAACAGAGGCAACCACAGGAAAAGAGAGACAATTACAAAGCTCTTAATCTCCTGAGACATTTACCTTTTTGTAGCAGGCTTTACTCCAGCCTCATTACATATTTGCTCTGATCATCAACACTATTTGCAACTTTCTACTCTCTCCATGTTCTTTGTCAGAGGAGCATGTATCAGGCAATACCTGGAGTGTCTCCATGAATCCCAGTTTTAAAAACCAGTAACTGAAACAAATCAGTGTTTGTGCACTGACTGGAAAGAAACCCCTGCAGACTCACCACAACTGAAAATGTCTTTCTGTGTCTATACGATTCCCTTCTCTGTCCTTCTCTAAAAAAAGAAGGGTCAAAGCAAAATGCTGCCAGCCCAATGAAATCTTTGAAGACACAGTGTGCTTTCAGTTATGAGAGGATGGAAAAATGAGAACCCTGGAGATCCTTTGGGAACATTAGGCTTTATTAATCAGGAATGTATTTGCCACATACCAACATTCCCAAATGGTACACTGAATCAGATAAATGCCAGGAGTAACAGAACCCATCCAGTTTGGTCTTCTGTCTTATGGGAAGTTCTAGCATATCCTGAGAGGTTGCTTTCCAAGCCATTCCTTAAAAAAGATGCCTCCCCTGCTTCCATAGTATCTACAGGTTGTGTGTTCCAGCACTTTAAAACTGATACAGTCAGAACATGGCTTCCGATGTCTAACTTGGTAATTTTCACTGCTTGTTGAACTGATTTCTGTAGGTCTTTCTCCCAGTGGACATGAAGAACAATTAATCACTGTGCTCTTGATTATAACTTTTCACTCACTAGGTTTTTTTTTTTTTAGTATATTCTTCTTAATGTACAACAAAAGCAACACTTTCAGAAGCACATAATGCCAGGTAGAGCTCCTACATATCCTCTTGCCCCTGGGCCAGATAACAATCAACCAGTTTCTGCTTTCTCCACAATTTTAACTCTAGGACAATTTCTGCCTTGACAAACATTTTTGACCTCTCCACATTTCCACTGGGGTTTCACAGGTAGAAATCAGGGCAGAATTTATCCCCATGGGTTTCTGGATTAATGCCTTTGTAAAGGAAGGGGAAAAGGCAAAATTAATTCTCTCTGTTAGTGCTAACGCTATTCCTCAGGGATAGTCAGCCCCAAGACATTGATCTTTGTTCAAAGCAAGCACACTTCCATGCTCATTTCACATTTGCAGCACAGCTTCTACAAGCCAATAGCTGCATCAAAAATAAAGGCCTCAACTCATGAGAGCCTACATTTTGTCAGAGGAACAGAAACTGGGAATGGACTCAAAGCCCATCTTAGACCTGAAATTCTAGCTAAAACAGCAAGTTATAGGAGGAATGTACAAGTCCCAAATCCATCAAGAATCGTGAGGATTCTTGCACTGTAAAGAACATGGTAGTGTGGCTTGTTTGTTGCTTCGAAACTCTTCCTTCATCTAAAAGCAGTGCTGTGATGGACGAAGGCCTCCCCAGCCCTGACATCCTGACGCTGCACATGCAGCCTGCACTCTGGGATGCCAGCTCACTGTGTCACATTGGCTTGGCTTCTGCCTGTTCCTTTCCTTATGCCTGCAAGCTCAATTGAACTTATGAAAATTCAAACTGTCTTCTGTCTGTTTCATACATCATCAGCAAACAATCACTAGACAAAATGAATTTGCTCTCTGTAATTTGGAGGTTACACAAATGCCTCTGCTGTATAATGCAAAAAAAAAAAAGGGAATAAAGTTTGGTATGCAAGGTTAACTCAGCATGAAGGAAAGTAGCAAAGAAAGAGATAACATGAAGAATAAAATACTCAGAAGTGGGGAGAGTGGCATGAGAAATACTTCTGTAAATTGGAGTTGGCCTTGATATTTTTGAGTGATGGGTTTAAACAAAGGCACAAGCAAGTTGTGAAAGATCACCCCCAAGAGTGGCCGTATCGCCATCCCTCATGATTTGTCTACACAATATACTTATTAATACTAACAATGGTTACTATTTATCCCCTAAGAGCTTTGCAAACACAAATTCAGCAATGTTCACAGAGCTGTATCAGTTTGAACCAGACTGAAAGAGTGATCTGCTGAATAAGGCACAGTGAAGTTAAATGACTTGTCCAATGCCCTCTCATTGATCCAGTATCCATAAAGATTAGAACACCAGATCTCTTGGTCACAGATCAGGTCAGGCTGTGTAAGGCTGAAACCTTGACAAACCAACCTCTTTTTAAACAAAAATCACATGTCTTATACTCCTTATTGCCCTCAGCCCATGGCAACATAATTAAAAGTATTGCCTGGAAAGCACATATTTTTCTACCACACACAATACGTGTGCTGTCATTGTCTCATTCCAAAATCATGCAGACACTGAGTGTGAGCAGAGGTACCTCCTCGTGCTTGATTTAATCGTATTTGGGGTTACTTGCAAACAGCAAAGTACTAAACCACATCCTTAAAGTTAAGTATTTGAGTAGCCCCATTGACCTCAATAGATCTGCTTGCTTATCAACCCACATAACTTTAATTCAGAGAACACAACATAGCAAGTATCCAGCCCACAGGCCTTTTGCATTAGGAGAATATTTGTTCCACATTTAGCAAGTGGACTTTTTCATGCAACTGTCTGACAGATGTTCAGGTGTTGTGTATCTGTATTTTCTTCTAATGCCATGTACCAGGTATTTTTTATTAGCCAAAATTTGGCTCATTTTGTCTTAATCACTCACTTTGGGGACATCTCTACATTAAAACAATATTTCCACCCTTTAGTTATAGAAATAAATTACAAAACTACCAGGATATGGCTTGCCTTTTCTCTTTGCTGTTTTTGGGTTAATACAGGAAAACCCAAGTTGCATGTTCACCTTCTTAAGGATCTTACAATTAGAAACACCTGATTACAGCAAACATACAGGAAACAAAAGAAATCCTTAAAACGTACCTTCCTCTATAAAAAGTGCCACTATTTTTATTGTATCAAGCAACTAGTTACATGGACATCAGTTATAGCAAGAACCACATCCTCATTTTACATGATACATGTGCTTATGTAAAACTCTCCTCAACTTGTTCTTCTGTATTTCAGAGACAGACTATGCCAAGGCTACAGTACGTAAAAGCAGCTACAAGTTTAAAAGTGGTGGGTTTTGTGGTTTTGTTCTTGCTGTTTTAGCTTCTTCTGTTTGTTTGTCTGGTTTTTTTTAAAAAACTATTAGCACAAGAAACTCAAGGATTGAAAATATGGACCTTTACTTCATGGAATGGAAAGAAGACCTAGGCAGAACAGTCTTAGGAGTCATGATCCCACACGCCATTCCCAGTTTGACCACTGATTTACTTGGACCTTGAGAAAGCTGCTCAACATCTCTGTGTGGATGCACTTGACACTCTTGATTAAAAAAAGAAAACCAAAAATATTTCCTAAATATGAGTTTTACACTTGTGTATTTACTTCCCCTTCAAAATCTAGAGTCTCATATAACTAAAAAAAGCTCATCTCAGCCAGCAGCAATTGCTACTCTTATTTTGTCTTGGGCTGTCCATGCAGGACTTAGTGACCATCTGGATCCTAAGGATTCAAAGAATTTGCCTTAATTCCCTCTTACGCTGCTGCTGCATTTTGGAAAGAGAATTACTCCTGCTTTCCAACAAAAATTTTCCTGGTTGTTCACACTAAATTGCAAGACAAGCATGAAATTTGGTACTTATAGATTCAGAAGAATTCCCCCATTTTTCCCTGAACACCTCCCTTTAAATCGCTGCTGGACCCAGCAAATCCACGAGTGTTTTCCACTCGGCTCACCAGTGTAATTGCAAGGTTAACCTCTGGTGGCCAAGGAAGCTGCTCACATTCAGCAATGAAGAGCAGAAAATGTTAAATACCATTCACTGGCCACAGCCTGCAGTTAATACACAATATTTAAACAACACAATGGCATGGCCCTTGCCAGTAATGTAAAAACACAGTGGAGCAGAGCCAGAATGGCACAATCTGCCTGTCTGAGTCATGCTTGGCTCTGTGTGCTGGAGGGGCAGGCATTAGCTGCCCACAGTGTAACTGTACCCTCCAGCTAGTTCACAATAAAAAATTAAAATATATTTAAAAAAAAGGGGGTGGTTGTAAAGGCATGATAAATCCTCTCTAATAGTTAAAATATTTTAAAACTGAAGTACAAAAGTACCACTTTGGAAGAAGGCTCTGGATTTCATTACAGACTGCACATTTTGATCTTAAACAAGAAAACAAACTGACTTTGCTTTGTAATATTCCACAGCTTTGTACTGCTCAACTGAAATCTATCTTTTTCCTTCTTTCTACAAGCTTCTGGATTTTTTTCATGTATTATTTCATTTGATTAAGAGTATCTGAATCTGCTATATTTTCCAACCCTCTTTTGCATGCCTGTTGTTCACTCACTGAAGTTCCAAATCTTAATTATTAACCCAAATACATTCAATAAACAGATTCTAAATAAGGGTAGATCAGAGTGATGTGCAATCTGACTTGCATTTATGGAGTAACTATGCTCTTAGAAAAAGAGTCCTTTCTTGCTGAGACGTAGATGTTATTTTGACTGTTTTGTTGTGTCACAGCAGAGATGAATTAGGCACTTCTGCCTTCATCTGCACCCTAAAGCAGCTGAAGTCCCCTGTGATGTCATCAGAAAGTTGTTTGTTTTTTCCTCGTACAAAGGAGAAGAATTTGTTACGACATCACGAGAAGAGAATAAACTATGTTTTGTGCTATAAGGAATCTTCTGCTACTTTCTGTTATCTCTGCACCAACGTGCAGAAATCCTCACTGACAAAGCGACAGGAACTGTAAGTCAACAAACAGAGATGCACAGAGTATTCCTAATAATATTCAAAACAAAGCAGGAAAGAATGATCTATTCAGTGCTCTGAAATTAAAGATCTGCAAGATGTAAGTTCCTTTTTAATTTTTAAATAAAACATCCTTTGAACTTCTAAATCCCATTCAAGGGGACTCTGACCTTTATCCAAGACCAGCTACTGTGCTAACACTTTGGATGCATATAGAGGAAAAATACGGACAAAAGGTACCGGAAAAGCTTTTACTTACAGGAATGCAGTGTGGCTTAATCTTTTTGTTTTTAAGGTGCAGTGATTTCAGCATCTACAATGTAACTTCAGGCAGTCTGAAAAGAAACAGGTTAAAATCTCTTTCAGTTATAATTGGTATTTCAGATTTAATTAAAAATTAAACTTTCATAATGTTTCACCATCCAAAGCAATGCATTATCAGTCAAGCGTAGCCTTTTTTTTTGTTAAAAGAAGCTCTTCCCAGAGTAGTTTGCAATGAAAGAAAAAGGGAAAAAGGCAATTGAGAGTAGCAAAATATATTTCTTCAGCAAAAGATCTCTGAATAATTTGGAAAGAAGCCTTCTGCCACTTAATTTTAACAATCAACCTTATACTAATTAAAAAAAAAAAATCACAATTAAAAAAGACAGAAAAACACCATCACATACCAAAGACTGGGAGGATAAAAATGTTAATTTCAGCAAAACAAGGACATTGCTAGGACCAGAACATACGCACCAAAAGGGAAAATATGGTTTTACATAATGCCAGCCAACAACATTTTTTACAAATTCGTTCTACAGCATGCAGCACTTTCAGACTGTTGCATGGAGGAGCACAGAAAGACAAGTTCAAAAAGAGGAAAGCTGTTTTTAAAGTGTACAAGGCAAAAGGTCCCTTGCAACCTTTTGTTAAGGGATATGAAATAGCTCATCTAAAAAACTGCATGGTTTCTTATCATGTAAAATAAATGTCACATTACTGTGCAAAACAGATGATTAAGAAATGGTAGCTGTAGACAGAGCATTTGAACAGATGCAAAATTTTTTTTTTTAAAATGCGGTTGAAATAGTTGGAATGACAATAAAACTCCAGGGGTTGTACCATAAATATGAGTTTAAATGTTAGACTGGAGTTTAAAACCTGTGGTTTTAATTATATCTAATTATAAAGGCTCCAAAACCAGGAGAAATGAGAAAAACAAAAAAATATTAATAATAAATTAAAACAATTTTGCAATACATTGTCAGAATTTGGCCTCATAATAACAAACCATACAGCAATATACACAGACACATACAATGTACCAATGACTCATTAAAGGAACAAATCAAAACTTCATTAAATTTTATTTTTAAAAGGTGACAGCATAACTTGCCTAATTTACCCCATTCAAAGTCAAAGCTATTCTCCTCACCAGCAGCATACTCACAGAGACGGTCAAATAAATCCCAGATACAAATCTCATACCGTTTTTAATTTTACCGCAGGCTGGGAGCAACTCCTAAGTGTAATTTGACTTTGTTCTCCCATAAGTAAAAATCCAATTCCTCAGACGTCAGTGTTACATGAGGCTTCTCAATCCATCCTCACGGATGTTTAAAATGAAACACACTATCAGACAATATACTGTCACACAAACATGTTCATACAGACACCAATACCACAAACAAAAATGAGCTCATAAACTTATTTGTAGGTTTAAGTTTTCCACTCTGTCAAGATCAGAGGTATTGAAGAGCAGGAGGCAAAGCAGGGAGCATGGAAGGGGATAGAACAGGAAGAATTAGAAAGAATTCTTGAGCATTTGAATGAAAAGAGCCCCCTGATAGAGGCACTAGGATGATGCTGCCACAAGATAACCTTTATAGACTTGAATGAAATTTTTCCTGAAGGAACCATCTGAGACACGTGTTCCTCTTCCTTTAGACAACCCTATATCAAGCAACTTTCCTTCTTTCTCCTGATTGACATCTAATAAGGTAGACAAACAGCGAAGAAATCCAGGCAAAAAACTGGTAAGTCCATCAGCAGCAGGCAACAGCACAACTGCCACATAAGTGATAACAGTTTCAGCCTCTGAACTGCCATTTCTTTCACTTTCTTCCCCTTTCAAATTTACTCCTTTTCTAACATCTTCAGGGCTGTAATGCTGGCTTGCTGGCAGGGAAGGAGAGGGGCAGCGGTATTTAAAATCCAAAGCTATTTCTCCTAATGAATGCAGTGAAAAACTGACCTCAACTGAGAAAACAAAGAGCATTCACTGAGGGTGAAATGTATCCCTGTGTAGAAAGCCAGCATAGAGACAGCACCACTGAAGCCCCATTCCGATGACCTAAATAGGAATAAATCAGTGCATGGACTTCACCACGGTGCATTTTGTCCAAAATCCCCATTTTCTTGTAGAGAACAAGGAAACACATGGCCCTCTCCTGTCAAAGCACAGCACCTCCTTCCCATGCTGGGCACAATCCTGACAACTGCCGTTCTGTGTATGTTCCTGGTAGTTTTAACCTGAAGTCTTTTGTGCTTCACCCACATTCTTCTGATTGGAAAGGGAAAGGAGGGAATGCAGCATTTGGCATTACTCTGTAAGTGAGCACGAGGGCATCGTGCCTGCAGGTAAAGTGGGCTCTCTCCTCTAGGCAGGCATAGTTAGCACACACCGTGATCCTTCCAATACAAGAAATGGAGCCTCAGAAAAAGCCCTCTGTAAGAGCCTGCCTTCCTGTGCACAGGTGAGGATGCTTAACACTTGTGGGGCAGGAGATCATGACTGTTGGCTGAAAGGAGTGCCCTAATCCCCTTGTGGAAAGAAAGAGACGTGGCTCAAGAACAGTCAATGAACTTCTGCTTGAGAGAAGCCCAAGAGCTGGAATTGCAAGAATGAGGAGTATGGCAGGTCAGGAATGAGTAAAGTGTTAACAACAGAGCAAGTGTTACCTCTCAGTAAAGGCTTTAAAAACAATAATCAGGAGGTAAACAGGTTTCACTTTGCCTTCTCACAGTTCCTTCTTGCCATAAAGCTTATGCAGAGTCTGAAAACTGTGAGAGGAAAGCTACCAACTCTACAATTGAAATTCATCAGCAATATTCCATGACTTTCATGGGCCCCTGACTCTACTTTGCCTGACTCATGTTTATGGTCTAAATCCCCACTTTGATAAGAATCACACCCATTCAATCTAAAAATTGAAGAGAAGGAAAAGAAGTGTAATTTGTTATTGGGAAACATTTCAGAAGATGTCAGCCCTCTGCAAACTCTTAGCAATAAAGACATTCCATATCTGTAAGGCTTTGCTTTTCCTTGAGTACCTGAAGTCAGTGGGAGCAGGTCAGTTAGAGACATATATAACTAATTAGTTACAAGGAGAAGGAAGACTAGAGAAGAATACAGTACAACACTTTTTGATATCTTTAGAAATTTCAACATATAGAAGTTACAACATCTGTCAATTGATCTTTTTCAAGTTTACTTCTTGAACTGGAAATCAACAATGAAGCCACTGCCACAAGTAACTATTCAAAGAAAGTAAAATACTGATGTCCTAAATTAAGAAAAAGCCTCATTCATAATATTAGGGAACTCATCTTCAGCAACCAGGGAATGAGGGAAAGGGAGAGCACTGGATGACAAATGGATGCACACAAACAAAAACCCAAGCCCGTTACCTTCAAGACAATATTCAAAAAATATTCATGGGCCAGATAAGAGACCTCAGTCCAACGTCAGAATCTAAATAATTACTTAGGATATGGTCCAGACTATTTTCTGGCATTTGAGGTTTGAAAACATAAGCAAGGCCATGGAATAATTGTGTCACAGAAATGAAAAAGGAAAGTCAACTGTACAGGCTCCTCATCTAACAACACATATGCAAAATTTGAAATTGGAACAAGTATAGAAACACCAGCACAATGCTCTGTTCAGGTTCATTGGTAACTCAAAAGAACAAATCTTAACACAGATACAGCATTACTTTTCTGCTTTTTTAAGGTGAATGCACTTTAGTTGGTATTAGTTCACTATAAACAGCTTTATTTTTGTCACCTGTCTCTTCTCCTGAGTGGACAGAATAAAAAGAAAAAAAAAAATTGGCAGTGCTTGAAAAGTCCTCCCGAAAAGTTTGAATTGGAGCTCTTACTACACTTTCAAAAATATGCAGAAATTGGTTATTTCCAGTTCTGCTTTCAAACTCATAGCCATTTGTATTGATTAGCAGCATTGGTCTGGGCTTATTCCTAACACCGTAGGACTGTGGCTCAAACCAGAGTCACAGGGCTGCTGATGGGAGAAACCTGGGGGGTTTCATAATTTAGCAGAATGGGTGCAGAGGACAACCTACAGCACTGTGCTGGGATCAAGGGTTTCTCCGCTGCAGGAATGGACAACAGGAGATGGAATGTTTTTTTGTCAAAATGGTAAATCTCCATCTGTTATTGGTTCCCTGCAAAGATGAGTGCACACAGAGATTTTGTCTTCCTCATGGTGTTCATCCTTTGAGTTTGCTTTCCCAGTGAAGACTATATCCATTACAAATTTTAATTTCCAAACTATGGCTGCTTCAGCTAAAAAAGCATTTTAATCAGGAAAAAGGGTGTATTTTTGGCTACATTTCACACACTCCCCACATCCCCCAATAGTATTTGAACTATTTTTGTTCAGGTATGATAAAACCTGCCTTTGGGCAAAGACTAAGACTGCTTGAAATCTCAGTTTCAGAAAGGTAGAGACAATCAACTGTATAAAAGCTGCAATGCCTAATCCACCCTAATGGCCACTTGGAAAGAGGTGCTGGATGCAATTTCACCACCAGAGCCCTCAAACCTGTTAAACATGTTGGATCCCTTACCAGCACAGTCCACTCCCCTCATTTATTCCTACTGCTAACAGAGTAAGCAAGAAGCACTTGAGAAGCCCAGCTGTGAAAGCACACGAGAAGCTGAACTTCTCAACCCACGAAAGAGTTGGTGGTCTCTATAACTGCACTTGAGATCTGACCTGGACTCCTAATGTTTAGGAGTTGAATGGGTAGTCCTGTGATAGTTAGGTGGGATGCAGCATCCTTCTAAATACCTCTTGAAGCTTTCCTCCTACGCAGGGGCGATGATGGTAATCAAGTTGGCTGCTGAAAACCATGATATTCCTTATTCCAACTGTTTTCTTGCACAAGCTGTCCCTAGATCCTGTTTATGTTCCCAAGGAACAGGAACAGTGACAGCATGCAGCTTTCACGAGGCCTTGCCCAAACAATTCTTTCTCCAAAGATACAGCTTTTTTGTGAAGCAGCTCTAAAGCTGATATTCACTGAGCATCTCTTGGAATACAGCTTGAAGACTTTACTTATGCCCTTTACAAGCTTTTGTAGCATATAAGCTTCTCCCACTTCTTTTCAAGGTTCATAATGCTTTGATCTTCACAGCCTCACTGCTCCTGCTGAATGGTATCATCTCCCATGGCTCGTATTATCTTTAGTGCATAAAATGATAATACCTGTTAAGAAGCAGGCTCTATCACATAATCACAGCAGAACCTTCACATTTATTCTGGTTTAACAGAGAAACTTACATCAATAAATGTTTCATTGTGATGGGTATTTCAGTGCGGTGACAAACTGGGCGGATAAAGGAAATGTGGTGGATATAATTTGTTTGGATTTTAGCAAGGCCTTTGACACAGTACCACACAGGAAGCTCATAGAGGCACTAGAGAATTATGGTCTGAATACTATTACAATAAGGTAGATAAAAACTGTCTGACAGAGTTATTAATCAATGGTATTACAAAAAAATAGAAAGAAGAATCTATTCTGATGCTGAGCAATAGGTCCTAGGATTATTATCACTACATAGATTAATTTAGGATGAGAAAAAGGATGTAAATATTGACAGCATCCAAAACTGATGATTCAGAAAAAAGAAGTTTATCAAATGTGAAAGGTATCAAAATTGTAAGATCAAAATAATGGAGATGTGCATGAGCCAAAACAATGTGGTATTTAACATATCTTAAAATGTAAGAATAAAGTTATCAAAAATCAACACAGAATTTGGTTTCAAACTCAGGTTTTCACTGTGACTGCTTGACTTCATCATGTTACTATGCACTGGTACGGTCTAGTTGTGAAACTGGCTCCCTTGCAAAGCAAAATAAAAAAATGTATTTCATTCAGTATGGTAAGGGACAATCATCTGGCCTATTTTCTTAGCATATCAGTACTAATGATTAAAATTTTAAAGATTAGAGTAATCACGTATGACATCCTTAAATTCTTCTTTGGAAACAGGTTACTCTTTAAGTTGTAGCTCCTAAATTTCCACTGCCATGCACAGCTAAAGCCATTTTGTTGTGGATTTCTGGTACAGGAGATGACACTGATCTATCCCCACAGAGACACTGTGTATACTCAAAATTTAATGGATGCTGCCTCTCCATTTCCTTCACAGGTCTGCCCCAAAGAAATTCAGCCTGACCCCTGCCTGTATAAGGGCAAGATCCTGGAGGAAAGGCAATGTACTTAAGTGAAATGAAAAACCCTGGGGCAATGCACATAAATCTCATGGGACATATGGCAGAGAAGATCAAAGTGATAAACCTTTGTTTGGAAGTCTACATATCCCCAAGTGTTCAGCAATTAAACACAGCAGTTGACTATTTCCAGGATAAACTCATCAATATCATCAGGATGTGAAGTTCACTATATCCTTTCTCTTTCCTTGTGCAGAGAACACACCCCCAGCATCACAGTCTCTGCTTACTTGTGCCACTCCAAGAATAAGGCCAAAATAACTTTAAATGCCCTCTCTCTTGAGACAGCAAAACTGAGTAAGTGAGTGAAAGCTACACATTTTCAACCATAAGAAATTTGGGAAAATTGTCACAACTCTTCCTCTTGACTTATTGCTCATGGTCATTGCCTTGTGACATCAAGAGATTGGATCTGGTAATTCATCTCCATCACCTCTGAAATCCATCATGTATGGTTTTGGGACCTTTGATCTTCCCCCCAAGATCTCCAAAATTTCTTCTACTCTCACACAGCAGCCTGAGCCCATCTCCTCTCCCCAACCAGCACCTGCTCCCCTCCATCTTCACTGTGAGAAACTGCCTTGCTCACACTTCAAAGCTTCCATTTTCCCTTCCTGCTGCAGACAGAGAAGGGAAAAGGATGAAGGTGTGACTGTTACCTCACAGAAGAAAGAGACAGTGGTATTAGCAGAGAGGTATGAATTTGTAGGTCGATGTCAGAGAGTGGGAAGAATGAGAGGTGGCAATATCTACTTCAGGTCTCTGGAGCAGCAAGTGCAACTGTGGCTTCTGTGGCCCTGATACACTTTATAGATGGACAGTAGGTCAATCACTGTTTTGCTACCCTAAGCAGAAGCCTTATCTCCTCCAAGGCCTGCCTTGGGAGGAACTTGGGATTCTGACAAGTAAGAAGGGGAATGCTACCTTTTAAGAGTAAATAAAAATAATAAAAAGCAACGTCAGGACTACAGGCTAAGTTTAGACTTCATACAAGCAGGTGTATCTCAGGTGGTATCAGGAATCTTCCAGATTACACATGGACAGATTTTATTCCACCATGTGCAGAAGCACAAACCAATGCAGTCTTTTACTTCAGCACGTTATTTATGCTTTTGCCAGAAGGCCATTAACCTGAAGCCCAAAACCAGCTCCATCTTGCACAATGTCATGCACAAACCATGCCCAGAAGTTTCACATTATTTCAGTTTATGTAACTGCCATATTAAGCTCAAGGCCCAAGGAGGATACTGAACAATATCTTATTGTACAGGCTATTGAGATTCAATATTACAGGGACAATACTACCAACCCCCTCCAATTTCATTCATCTCAGAAATCTTTGCAAATTTAATACCAGAGGACTTTGAGACCTTTGGACTGTACTGCAAATCTGCTGCTTAAACTTTTAATGTAACACTGATGCAAGATAAAGTCCATATATGTAATTCTTGTTTAATTAGACATCATCCTACAAGAAGAGAAATTCAAACCCAGCTGGAACTATACAAAAGTTCAGGGAAGTTCAGTTCCTGCACTGTGATTTGGCAAAGCTCTATTGTAATTTTTTTTCCCCAGAAACAATGCAGAAAAAAAAAAAAAAAGAATGTATCAGCAATGATTTGAACTGATCACTGTGTCAGGACAGGAAATAATATCTGAAGAAAAAGGGAGAAAACAATCTTCCATTTACTTTCAATATTAGTAAAAATAAGAAAAATATTTTTATACTGTCAGCCACATCCTGCAAAATCTAGGTAATAAAGCAACAGCATAATGACTAGATAAGTTTAAAATGGATTTTTAAAAAGAATGGCTACTGTTTTCTGAAGACAAAGTGTATCTAAATACATTGCAGGACTGGATTCAGAGACCTCAGCATCCTGTCAGCCTGGTCCAATTCAAATTATATTTGTACTTATTCCATGGACCTTGAGCTATGGAGTGCACACGCTTAAATCTATGTAATATTTATCTTTGCTTCAAATACTTAAGGTGAAGAGTACATGGTATGAGCTCAGGTTCGTGGGGCTTCTGCAACAATTGAACTGTTTGAAGTTCCAAGACTTAAATTCACCCTGGCTCCCTCTGCCCTACAAAAAACCAAAACACACCTGACATACAACAGAATGTTATTGTTAGAAAAAAAAAAAAAGATTGGGTATTCAACCTATTCCATAATCTATGTTTAAACAGATGAGATCCGATGTATCCTCCTGGTGGTCAATCAAAGTACAGAATTAAAACTGGTATATAATTTTTTAGCAGTAAAAATTTCTAACAAAAACCTACATACAGAAAAACACAAAATTAAGTTCCATCATGTTAACACTAACACTGGGCAAACTCTACAAGACCATATGCTAACTGAATTCCAGGTAAAGAAGACGAGAGGTTCAGATATGCAAATGGTAACTACATTTCTAATAAAATAACAACTTCAATCTTTTTCACGTCTTTTCCAAAATACCAGAAGTGATTAGAACACATTATGGACCAGTCACTTGCCAAGTTTCATGTTTGAAATCAAAGCTGTTTTAAAATTTCCTGAACAACAAAAAAAGCATTTTAAAACTGGTAACATTCAGTCATGGTGATATAAGCAAATATCAGCCAATCTGAATTTTGGAACATTCTTGATCTAATGCCTTTATGTTGCAACGAAGCCCAGAAAAATATTTCAAGCCCAATTGCTGAGACAGTGAAAATAATATTCATAAATAAAAAAAGATCATTTACATATTATACAACTTTTTATTTCTTCAATATACCTTGAAAGAATTAAAAGGATGGATCCTTCAGGATTTTTGTTGTTATAACTGAGATGCATCTTCATTTACCACATTTACCAAAGATAAACCCACCTGTAATTTGTGTGGAAGAGCTAAAACTCTTCTTCTTCCCTCCTCTGCACCTCCCACAGAAAGAACTCAGCACTCTTCAAGCATTTTCGCTACAATCAATTATAAAAAGGAAGTGGGTCTATCAGGGAGGAACCACTTAACTTCTCTGCATGTGCTGAGGAACTCTTTCTGAATTTATGCAGGCCAGCACCATCTCATGCTTTGCTGCCCCCCCTGCCCCACTAGACGATGCCTAAGGAACAAAATTTGAACCTGTACCTTCCACAGCAAAAGCACTTCTGAAATACATGAAGCCTGCCAGGATACAAAACACCAACTCCTATTCCACTCTGTGCTACCTTTTTAAAGATTGCTGGCCATTTATTCTAATGTAATCAAGCAAAAGAATGAAATACGATAAGAAGCCAAAATTTAGGGCAATAGTTTACAATAAAAAGAACAACATTCTAGGAGTCACATGCACCTATAAATTCTCATTATGCATCTGTGTGTACTAATAGAGACTATAATCTAAAATACCGTATTATTTAATGTCAACTGAATGGAGGTTTGGTTTCAATTACATGTAGTCAACTGTCCCTATAATCTGTTGGTACAATAACAGGGCTAAAATTTCCAAGCAAATTCAGCTTTTCTTCCTTGAATCTCAAAATTCTTTAGAAGCATGCTTTCTTTTCCATTAAGAATTCAGTGATGCCAGCAACAGATACATTATTCCCCCAGCAGATCTGGGGATACTGGAGCAGAACTCTGAAGTCCAGCTGCCAGATCTTCTGCTGTAGCCATCTGACATAAAACTCTCCCTCACACATTTCTCTCTTTTAGCTGAAGCTTTTACTCTTTAACAATGCCCTATGACATTAATGTCTTTATATTTTCTAACTGACTGAGCCTCATATTTGGGCAAGAAAGAAACTTTCCATTTCCTGAGCTATAACTGAAACCAGCCTAGGTTTTTGTGTAGTCAGTGATCTCCTTTCCATCCTCATTGACTGGGAGTCTGCATTAAATATACTGCAATAAATAACCAGTACAGTAGGGCCCCAATGTTCACAGAAACAAATAAATATATCTCTAATGTGAATTACAAGAGAAAAGTTGTGTTTTTCTTAGTTCTATGCCACATTAAGTCCAAAGGGAAGAAGTACTAGGCAGTAAATGTGTACAGAAATATTTCCTAGCTCTGCAGGCTGCAGAAAATTCCACTGGGTTAAATAAGATGGTACCAAGGCCACTTAAACATATTAGCCTATTAAATCTGCATCCTCTTATTGTTCTTAAAATCCTATTGAAATGTTCCAGACCACTACTTGTAGGACTTCTGAAGAGTCATTCACTACCAATATTTATCTGAAAGCAGGATGACAGTCCACATACCATTGGTGAGACTCTTGCTGATGGCCTGCAGAAAACTCATTAGTCTGCTCTGGCTCACCTTATTTCCATTTCCTAAACTTCATCTGAAAACAACTTCACCAGCACCACCCCAAGTCCCACAAATTAAAAAAAACCAAATCCCCTGCAAAACAAGCTAAAACACATTCAAGATTTAACTTTGCACTGGAAGCAACCCCAGTTAGCTCCTGAAAAAAAAACTACACAAGCTAACCTGGAGGGGAGAGAAGCCTCACATCTATGAATAAGAGAAGGATTGTCTCTCATTTCCTTGGAAATCTCTCACAATAAGATGTGTCCACATCAGGAAAAAATAAATAACCCTATCTTTAAGTTCCTAAAAGCACAGTTCCAGTTAGGAAGGGTTCTTAGCTTTGAGCTATCACCATGCTAAAAATAGAAATGTTCAAGAAACCCATTACTCTTGAAAGTGATTTCACATACAATCTGTAAACATGTTGCCCTTTTAGGTAAAATGGCAATTGTTTGAAAGCCAGAAGCCAGAAACAATAAAGTGGAAGGGATCTTTAAAGACAGTTTGCACCCCAAAAAATTGAAATCTGTGCCTTTTTTGTTTTCTGTAAAAAAGAGTCTGAATGGACTAAGTAAAATAGGGATGGGCAAAGAAGGAGACTGAAAAGAAACTTCTGCACTTGTTCTTTGGAAATTTTTGTTTATACACACATGCGTATATATACACATATATAAAAGAAATGCAGGTGTTCTATTCTTTTCATAACCTTTTAGGTGTCTGTGAGGGACACGATTTGTACCAATCCCAAATCTTATAATGTTTTATGTAAATTTCATGTTTTCATTTTATCAGATATGGCTTATAAAAGAAAACTTAAAATCCACACAGTTCAGGTTCCAGGTATAATGCTGTTATAGTTTCCTTTACTTTTTTTTTAAAGAAATCGTTATTTTTCTTTTCTCTTATCCATTCCTAATGCAGTTTGAATGCTACAATACTATTTTATTGGAAGGCATTGTGGACAGCTTCTGGATTGGTGGGTGCCGAACATTGCTTGATTATATCTAATATTAAACTTGAAGGTGGTAAGAAACAGAGTGATTTTTATTCTTCCAGCTGGTCAAAATACTGTTTGTTAATTTTCTAGATGCAAGTTCTTAAGCAATGCTTGGAAAAATATGGGATTATTAAGAACCAACTGTTTGAATACGCAGTGGTAGTAGCTAATAATGAGTAAGAACTATTTGCTATACATATTGTTAATGAATGCCATTCTAGCAAAGAGTTGCTTTTAAGCTTTAAGCTGTCTTGATTTACCGGTCTCCCAAATACTTGTTTGCTGTAACTGATGCCAACATCCAGCTTCTCACTGCATGGCTCATATGTTGCATCCCATGATCAAATAAGAAAAGAAGGGAGGGACTGGCTCCAGCATACATTACAGACAGGTGACAGGAATGAAAAAGGCCTTCATGCTTTACTTTTCACAAATTTGCCAGTTTATGACAAAAAAAAATCCCAAGCAAGTAAACTTAAGTAATCTGTTTCTCTTACAGCAATTTCAGTAAGTCACAGATAGTACAGGAAGAGTTATACAAATCTCTCCTAATTTTCAGGATATTTTATTAATGGGAAGGTACTGTTCAAGTAAACCTTTCAATCCCGCAAATGATCTTAGCTCTCCTTTCTTCAAGTTGCACAGTCCATACTCAAACTGTCCTTGAATCAGAAAAACATTTTCACCTGCATTATTCAAACAGCAGAACCTCCCTAAATCTTTCAGTATGAATCATTATCAAGGTGAGTGACAGCATATCTTCAGAAAATATTGACAGCCTGTTTACCACTACCTTCCACCTTCTCAGTATTTGGCAATAAAGAACCCTGAGATCCTCAGTCAGGAATCTGAAAATTACCCTCATCCCACGCAGAGATCGATTCAATCCATCAGTATTTTCTTACTGCATAAAGAGACAAGTGGTTTGCCAAAGGTCATAGAGCAAATCATTGGCTGAGCCTGGAATAACTAAAGATATCCTGTCTCTGGACACCAGCTTTTTCTCTTCGTATCCTTAAGGCTACAATTGTGCTGCCTGTATAAATCCTCTCACTAATACTCTTAATTTACCCATTTCAACCAAATTTGCTAGAGGGTTAACATCCTGAATAAAAAGACAAATTCCTATAAACTTCATAAAATTAAAAAAAAAATGAAAAAATAAGCAGGTGGAGAGAGAGAGACTATTAATTTTCCCCACACAGAACGAACAGTACAAGTTCATACCTTAAGCATCACAGAACTGGATTTACAAACACCTTCTTAGTCAAGAAGTAAATCAACCATATCACTAATCCATAGAAAATCTAAATTCCAGTGCTAACTAACTGTTCCCAGAAAATCATAGGAAGTGTATTCTTTTCCTCTACTACAACCTTCAGCAGTCATGATAAAAATGAACACCATGAGAAGCAGTCTTCTCATTAACTTCTTGAGGTGGAACAAAGATTATATAGCACCAAGAAACATAAAAAATATGTTATTAAAGGAATCTCCTAATGTTTAGTAGTAACTTTAGCTACTAATGTCTTAAGATGTCCAGAATATCCTTCTGATTCCAAAGGGGACAAGTTTATTTCTACATTATTTCTCTTCCTGCAAATTCAGACCAGTCTGCTTCTGGCTTCAGAAATTAAAAAACTGTGTCAACAGTGCAAGGCAAACTGAGATGTGACCACCACACAGGAAAGGTTAAATAAGTGACTTCAAGACTACATAAACAATCTGAAGTTGCTAGTACATCCTTCAATTGCTTGAGGTGGGAGAAGAATTCACCATAATCTGAAAGCATCAATGAATTGTTTAGCAATGGGCTGGATATGGGCTCAATCAGCAAATAATTTTTCCCATGGAAAAGGCAGCATAGAGTAGAGATTCTCTTATAAACATCACAGATGGTCACAAAATCCCAGGCTACAGCTCCTGCATCAAAGAGTAATTTGATGAGCAGTGGAGGAGGAATGATGCAGCCAAGAGAGTGGACAGGGTACAGCACAGCATGATCTGCAAGAGAGGAGGTGCTCCAGGATTGAAATGCAGCCCTGGAAGTGACCACGTTTTGGGTGAGAGGGTCTAAAAGAGTGGACTGGGAGTGAATCTGTAGTGTCCTTTCCACATTTTATGAGATTTTTTGCTTATTTCTGTTTGAAAAACAGGCTATGTGAAATAACAGTTTGACTTCTGTGTTGCCTCTTTTAGGCATTATCAACCATTTCAGGGTGTTGTTATAAAAGACAAGTCTAAAAATAAGTTTTCTTCTCTGACAAGCAGTATGATTGCTCCATTAGCCAATACCATCACTTTTCCAGAAGCTGTCAGTAAAATGGCAACTGATACCTACATAGGAAATAACTGCAATACCTCAGGTCACGCAGTGTGACAGAGACGTGTGAATGCTGACTACTGTGTACACCAAACTTCACTTTCCACTTCCATATTTCTTTTCTTTTCCTTCCTCATCATGTGACTCAAAGGCTTGTAATGTAGCAACCCCCAACCTGACAACACATTTATACCTTAATCAAACCTACACCATGTGCTTCAAGCTGCCTAAAGAACTGGAAATTAAAAGGAAAGAACCAGTCCTTTTCAGGGCTTCTGCCTTTTCCACTTGCACTCTGGAAGAGTACTCTGTGGTCACCCCTTATGACTGAAGTATCTGCAGAGAGTTTTCCTCTCTGCTTATTTCCCTACTGAGGCCAAAATTATGCCACATAATCCCATAACTCCTGTTTACACCTAGTACTGCAGAGCTCAAGCACTTCATCACAGAAGAAACTGGTGGCCTTCCAAGCAACCTTCATGGTGCACAGGTTCTGAAAAGACAGAGCAATATACTCCAACCACACTGGAGATCACCCTTCATTATCTGAACAGTTTCTTTTTGTCTTTCCTGAGTCAGAACACGACCATCACCTGTGGATTAACACTCGACAATATCTTTTTCTGGGAAGCATTGTTTCTGAAAAGTATCTTGCTGTGTGACAAATCTTCACAGGCTCATCACACAGGTAGTCATGACACACCCTCTTACTGTGATTTTTGCTTCCCACAATTAAGCTCCATAATAATAATTTGGGTAGCACTGGCAAAAGAGTGAAGAAAAAAAAATATACTACCTTCTGCACTAGCAGGATAACATTAATTTAATCCTCAGGCCAAATGGAAAAAAATATATATCTGAATATCCCCACCTAGTACACAAGTTCAGTATTTTATCTGAGCGTGAAGTTGGTGGCTCAGGTCCCTCTGTTTTCATTTTCTCCTGTGCTCTACTTTACATCCCAACTGTGACTGCATTCTGCAGCACACACTAGTGATTTCCAAATCATCAGCTCATATTTAGTCCCTATTTTCAACTGCACACTAGAGACCTGCACCTATTCCACAAATAGAAAGAATCCTAATGCTTTCCCCTAGGCTCCTGCTTAGGATTTCATTATTAATTATATTTGAAGGTTATACAGTTAAAATACTAACTTTTTTATTTGAACATTTATATTAAGCTGCTGAGATTTCTAGCAGCTTAGCAGCATTATTTCTGTATAAGAAAATAAGCCTCTTAAATTCTGCACGCAGGCCTCTCGTCTAAAATGAAGATTTTAGAAAGGCACTGAAAGGTAACACTGAGTTAATGATGCTTTTTAGACTGAGACCTCCAAGACTGATCACACAGAACTCTATCACTTATGCACCCCCTCGACCTCAAGCCCTTTCACCTGCTCTGCCAACAGTGTCTGAATACAGATAAAGTTTAGCAAAAAGTTACTTCCAGAAGATGCCTCTCAGATTGATTGCTAGTTACAATTCACTACATGGATTTACTATTTCCAATGCAATAAGAAGTTTAAATATTTGGTAGCAAATCCCAGAAGACTGTGTTTAACTATTTTCTCCAGAGATAATCAAGGTTAGGCATGAGAGTCATCCTTCAGGAATGGTGCATATTATGGATAATATCATGGAAATTTTTTTGCAACGTGGATTTTGGCGGATGGACCAGATGACCTCAGCAAGAGGAGGTCGATGCCAACCAACTCCTATTTCACAACACAAACTGAAACTCCCAAATTTTAGATAACTGGCCAAATTCTGATTTTAGATATATGCTAGAGTAAATCCAGAACACTGACACTTGTACAAAAATCCAGGATTATTTCTTATTTATGACAGTGTAAGAGAAGAGAAGTTTCACTGAGCCAATTTAATTCCTAGTCTTCTTCTTTAATCAATAAAGAATTGGATACTAAATGGGTCAAATGCTATAAGAAATCTAAACAAAACTGTATGTGCAAAGAAGGGACACAGGTTTTTTCCAGATACATGTTTTATGTTTATTAGTGACAAGAAGACAAGCACCATCTGTCCATATATGTCAGAGACCAAATTTTAACCCACCGATTTATTTTTTTTTACCCTTCACCTCTTGGTGCACCTCAAATACATCTTTGCCCTTGGAACTTTTTGCCCGTGCTTTAGATTGCAATGTACAAAAAGGTCTGTTTTCCTCAGTGAGCTTCAGATTTCACAGCTGGACCGATCTACTTACAGATCTGTACAATCTCGTGAAGAGTTCCCACCATTCACTTCCTCTCTTTAAAGGATTCTTGCGGATCTGCAGCACTGAAGGTGCTCCCTGATCACCATGACCAGTTACAAAACCAAAAGTATCCCAGTGGCACTGCTTTCAAGATGACAACACCATAAAAGCATCCAACCACTTTGAAAAGTGAAAGCCCCTTCATGAAAAGAGTTGACCCTCATACCTTGATAAATGACAGTACATAAATACACCAAACCATGATCTCTTCATAACATCACATCATGCCTTGTACCAGGTGACTGAGTCAAAGCAAAGGTTGCATCATTATTACTACTCAGCAGCTACAACTGTATTAGAGTCTGGAAATTCATCTCTTGGAAAATATTACTGGAAGCATTAATTAAAATACACTTCATATACCTAGGGCTTGTTATATTCACCCAAGCTCTATATAAATACTAACTAATGACAGCTAGTGAAAATGAAATATTCAGTGTTCAAACCTTAAAGCACAGCAAAACAATACTGCATTTAAATCGCATTAAAGGAAATGTATACAAAGAGTTTGATCAATTTTTTTCTCCATGTAGAAATAATGAGAAAGAGAACAGATAAATTAAATAAAAATTTAAATAGAATTCTTCCCAAATTTAAGACAAGTGCAAGAACACCAAGGGGCAAGGGGCAAGCAAGACAGAATCCAACAACACAATTTTAATCAAAGGCACAAAATGGTGGGACTTGTCCTTGCTCTCTCTCGTCTTTTGAAAGGAGCTGCACACACCCCTTGTGTCTTTTAACACTGTCAGGAAGCTGCCTGAGGACAGCCTAAGTTTCAGCATAACTTGCATCTCGTGTGCCAAGTTCCAGCCTGGAGTGAATTTTTAACAGTAGAGTTATAAACCCGTGAAAATGGGGGCTTACAGCTGAACTGCCGACAAACCCTTCACTGCCTGCTGCACACGGCGCCAATAATAGACAAAACTGCCCCGTTTTATAGCACGCAAAAAGGCTGGAATTCAGCTGTTATCAGGCATAATAATAAACTTCTGCTAGGGACTCAGGCTCCCAGCCTCAGATTTACATTCCCTCTGTCACTAAGAGTTTTTAAGTTAAACAATTTTACATGAAAATGCAGTACACAACATTTATATTACTGATGGCGTTTGTTCCAACTGCTCTTGTGCTAAAACGCTGTGCAATTTTCCTCCTGCTCTCCACCTCCTCCTCCTCCCTATCCTGAGACACCAGAACTGGGTATTGACCTGCTCACTCCTAATCCTGGGCAGGGCCTCATGAAAAAAATAAAATATCCCTCCAGATTACCTTCTTGCTGCACTTATCAAGCTACTCCAAGAAGAAGGGAAAGAAAAAAAAAACCAGCAGCAAAAAAGCTGTACGTTCACTTTCCTCCTGCTAAAGAGCTGAGGTCAGATAGGGAAAAACTAGGGGAAAAAAAAAAAGCAGGCTTGCTTCTCACGCAACAGACATGAGGGAAAAAAACCCCATCTGCTCTAGAGGATGTAAAAGATCTTAAAGAGTTGTCACCCAAGTTGTCCCCAGCCACCAGAACAGAGATCAGCTATTCAGACAAGTTCTTAAGCACAACTCTGCACTACTTTGAAGTTTCCCTTTCTCCAGAAATCTATCCTTCACTCCTCCTAAGGAACAGAATTACATCAGTGACCACCAAGTTTAAATTTATCTGCCCAACGTCTATATTTTACTTTTTAATCCATCTCTCAGGAACAGCTTTTAACGCATTTGGATTTTTTTTTTTCTGTCATAAAATATTCTATTTATTTCCCAGCAGCTGGTGTCAAAAAAGTTGTTGTTTTCTTTAAATATTACTCTTAAATAAATAAAATCTGTTTTCATATCATGTAAAATTAGTTTTGCCTGCTGTGAGTTTGTGGCATTACGAAGTGATCATTTTTCCTATGAATTATTCAGAATTAGGATAAAAAAAGGAGAATAAAAAGATGACGGACAATAGCACGCCATTCAATTTGTCTAAATGCTGCAGTCATACTAATAGTTCACTGTGTGCAGCACAGATGAAACACTTTTTCTTTGTCAAATGTAGCCACTAACCTTAATTTAGTATTTCAGAGAAAGGCAGTGAAAGAGATTTATTTCGTTCCTGTGTCCCCCCGTGACTTATCTAGTTGGGCAAATAACAGACATGTCTCTTTTTGCCAGCAAGATATCAGTGTTTTAGACAACAAGTTTTTGTTTGCTTATCATCTGTTCCATGGCTCCACTAGTCCTTGATGGCCTTTAAGTATTTTCTTTTTTTTTTTATTTTAACCTATTCCTTGTTTAAACCTCTGGTTTGACAGCATCTCTCTGTCTTTTCCAAAAAACTATTAGAATTGTTAACATTTCCTCTGGAGTCTTCATATTACCCTGTCTTTCGGAACTGCTGTAACTGCACAGCTGTAATTATTCTCACTTTGAATTCTAACTGTCATATTTGGAAGGGGATGACGGGTGGGATTTTAATAAATCATTCAGGCTCCCCAAGGCATACAGTATCTCACCAAATCTACTGAGAACTTTTAAGGGAAGGGCTTATGGACTGAATGTATAGATAAAGTTAAGACATAAAATGCCTTTTTCATCAAGAAGAATGAGAAAATGATGATGAATTTGTGGGTGAAAAACTCAGTAAGATAAAAAATTCTGTTTTAAATGGTTTATCACTGAGATCTTCCTTGTAACAACTTGAAAACAGAATACTTTTATGAAGCTTCAGAACATGGCTACTGAGTAAAATAAGTCTACTCTAAAAGAGTGTGTTTGAGACTCATGAATTTCATCTATCATTAGAACACAGAAATCAGTCACTTACATTCCATTTCAACTTCTACGTTCCATACATTATGGGAATTAAAATATTTCTATCACAATAATGCCCAGAGTCAGATCAGAAACAGCAATTCCTTGTACCATACAGAGAGAGGGATTCCCTACCAAATATTTTTAATGGGGTAACATTAACCTGTCATACAATATTCTCCAGAAACACCAGCCATCCTTTACTATCCTTTGAGCAGGAAGAAGTTTCAATGTTCAGAAAGAAACTGATGATTTTTTGAGGGAGAAAGAGACTGGGTGGGGTTTGTTTTTCAATAATCAGAGTGAATTTCCCTCAGAATACAATGCAAATGGATTCAAATGAAAATCCTGGACCTGGAGATTGGAATCCTGGACTGTTTTCTCTGACCAGTATCATAAAAAGTGGAGTGTCTCATGCAGCAATGGTATGTTGATCACAAAGTCCTTCCACAATAAAGCACAAACACGTCTGTTGTCAATTAAAAGCAAGATTATGATGAAGTGTCCCAAATTCCATTATCCCATAGCTACAAGCCATTACTCTTTTTTCCAATTTAATTTTTTTAAGTAGGTCATTCGGGTATACTCAAATTCTTTTTTTTTTTGCCATCCATGCCAGCCCAATTTTGGCCAAGTCTCCACACCCTCGAGAAAAAAATAAAATCCACATATTTATTTTATACAAAATTCAAATATTTTTATACACAAGTCTCACCCACATCATGCAAATTTCTATACACTAGATAGTCAAATGCTGTAGTCCATGAATCTTGCTTCCATAGCCTTTCAACATTTTTCATTTGGAGGCTAATGTAAATGGTAAATATTTCAGGCTTACTAGACACAATAGGGTGTTTAAAGCACAAAGCATCTCAAGACCTAATAGGAAAGAAAATCATGTCTCATGCTATCTGAAAGGAAGACCCATCTGCTTCCAGGAGTCATCAGCCTCCTGCCTCCACACCAACACAGCTGCATCACAGCCATCTCAGCAGTACCTACAACTCTGTGGTGTTTAGAAAATTTCCCCACTTTGTGAACTTTAGGAAATGAAAGAAGAAATTGGCCCAGGAAAACCAAGCTTTACCCTGAACTTTAGTAAAAAACAAGAAAAGACTGTGGGACTAGCGTGTCGATGCCCACAAAGCACATACATACGCTGGACGCAAAAGACAAGAAGATTTCAGTTCCAATTCTAATTCTTGTGAGAAATCCCATAAACATTTTGATGGATTAAAATTCCCATTAGGGACCTTTCCCAGTGTCCACTCTGCCTATGGGGACTGCTGGGACTTACCAGTGCATTCCATCCACAGCCACACAAAGAAGTTACAGACTGCTTCTCCAAATATAAAAGTGCCTAAGTACATTGCAGTATCCTTAGCACTGATTTTTGCTTTAGTTTTTGCTTTCTTTACTAATACACATTCATTAGGAACACTGCAAGTGAGCAAAATCTACTGACACCAGTAAAAATTACGTATGCTGACTGAAATTATTGATAAAGGACTGAGAGGTAGTAAAGTAATCAATGCTAGTTTGCACAGTTTTATGGAAAATAGGTCCTGTCAAACAAACTTTATTTTGTTCTTTGGTAAGGATATGTATTTTATAAGCCTAAGAGCTTATACATTTACAGTTTTATAAGCATTTTACCTAGGACTACTGCAGAACATTCTTGTTCCATCAATGAAAGCATATGTTGAACAGCTAACTAATGGAAGACCCTCAGAAATCTATTACCCTAAGGGGGTCTTCAAATACAGGTGGGCTGAAGAAGATGCAAGTAAAATTAGTAATAACAACAACACTATTCAGCATTTTGATCAATGACTCGTAAGTTATAAAATCACTGCTGATAAAAATTTCCAGGTGATTCAAAGACTGATAAAATATCAGGAGAACAGGATATCAAGACATGGGGACAATCAGGTTTTGCAAAAGTTCTGTTCCTTCAAATAAAACTCTTAGTAGAGCAAGCCTTCAAGAAAAAGGAACGCATGATGTATCTACTGGATGGGACATGGATGCAGGTGGGGTGTGCTGCATCCTGAAAAACAGAGATTCTGAAAAGAATTACAACAAATAAACAACTGAACATGAACATGCAGTGCAATGTGGCAGAAATGGCCAAAGCATTCCCTGGAGGCATAAACAGGAGGTAGTGGGTAGGCTTGGAAAGGCATTTTTACTTTCCTGTATTGCATTGTTTTCTAAAGGGATTTTCAATTGGGTGAAGAAAGGCATAACAAGAACAAAAGTCTAGAACGTGAAGCCAAGAATGAAGGAAAGAAAAGTCAAATCGAAGCAGAAACAAATCCCACATTTTTAAATAGCAAGGGAATTGACCAGTGGAACAAAACTATCAATGGAAGGGAGGAGCTTTAACCTCCTGATGGGTTCAAGATGGAGAGAATCTGTTTGTGCAAAACTGGGCTCAAAACACGAATGACCTTTATGACCTCAAACCATCCAAAGAGAAATTTCGGACATTATGTTTCATGTGACCTTCAGAGTGAAAAAGAACATTCTTCCTTCTGAGTGACCAGAGCAAGCAGTCCTCCCACAAAGGATGAGTCCAGCACAGCGGAAAGGTTTCACTGCTTCTGAAGATTTCTGAGAAGAATTGTGAATTCTGGAGAAAGTCTGGAAAGACACTACTCATATCCTCTGAAAAATATGAGTTGCTTTGTTAGTTAGTTGAGTGACTATATTTTACCAGAACATAGCCCAGTGGAGGGCCATCACTGAGAGTTCACATTCAAACAACTCCCAGAGCTAGAATGTTTGAGTCCTCTCTAGGTTTGGATTCACCTTGTGCTGGAAGCCAAGTCAGGTCTGCTACCCACACAGTATGTTAAAATCATAGAATCACAGAACTGGAAGGGACCTTAAAGATCAAGCAATTCCAACCCTGCCATGGACAGGGGTACCTTCCACTAGAGCAGGTTGCTCCAAGCCCCAGCCAGGCAGGCCTCGAACACTTCCAGGAATAGGGCATCCACAGCTCCTCTGGACAGCCTGTTCTAGTGCCTCACCACTTTCATGGAAGAGTTTGTTCCTAATATCTAATCTAAAACTGTCCTCTTTCAGATTAAAACCATTATCCCATGTCCCCCATTTGTTACCAAAGGGATTTTTTTGCCAGTTATGACTCCTGGAATTCAGAGATTCTGAAGTTTGCTTCAAGCCTCATATTCAAGCATATATGAGATGACTGTGAAACCATTATGTTTTATCCTCTACTATATTTCCCATCACCCATAGTACTGAAAGTTCACCTATGGTCTAAGAATACTGCTACAGCTGAAAAAAAAGAACAACAGGCATTAATGAAATTTTTTAATGGCAGCAAATAGCTAATTTTCAAGTTCTACCTCAAAGCTGGAGCTGAAGAAATAAACACCCCCCTAAATATCCTGCTGGGCACAGCATCAGAGCTGGCTTCAAGGGAACAGCACCACCTACTGAATTCCTCCCGAGGGCCCCTCCAGTTATGCCTGGTGATTCTCTTGACCAAGTACTGACCAACAATTCTCAATAAATCACACCCCAAGATGGCACAGCTGCAGGCACTCAAGGTGATAAGAGATGTTTTCCATTCCTAACTCTAGCTCTGAATTTTCCTTCTACCTTCCTTCTGCTATAAATGGTTCAGCTTATAAATGCCATCATTTTTTTGATGTCACTAAAACTATGTTTTAGTTACAGTTACAAGCAAATGTCACTCATCTACACACTCTACCTACTGCCTGAAAACAATATGATTTAAGGAGTATGTCAGCAGTAAGAAAAGACTCTTCCCACTGGATTAAAAATGTGCATTTTAAGAAAGGAAACACTTTTAGAAAGAAGGAGAGGGAGTCTTCTGTTTCTGTAGTTTATTTTTCTGCTTAATGAAACAAGGTTTCCAGCTTCTACAATAGCAGCTGCAAAGGCACTTCATTAATCTCCTGAGTGCACTGCCTCTCCCTGCATACCTGTGGCTGCCCTGCTCGAGACTCCTGAAAATTATCTGTTGGCATCACTTCAACATTCTTATGAAATAGAAAAAAAGCTAAAAAAAAGTATAAAACTATGTTAATTCTACAACTTTCAGAACAAGCACGTTAACCAACAAGTTCATTGTATGTGCTTCTCCCATATTTTTAAGACATCCAGCAGCACTGAACTCCAACTTGCTCCCACTGAGAATAAATCAAAAGACCGTCTGTAGAGATCTACTCAAATAAATGACAAACAGGGGAAGAAGTCATTACTGCAATCTCAACACAGACTGCGTCAAATGCCAGATGCTTGTTCAGGCCAAAGCCTTCAGGGATGATTAAAAAAACACACAAGAATTTTCAGAAGTGCTCAAGTACGCTAAGAAAACAAATGGCATGGGAAGCAAAGATTGCTCATGTCTCCTAACATCATCTAGATGATCTGAAAACCCCACGTGATGAGATTTGGCCCAAGGATTTAGACAAATGCAAGTTTTCCCACCTTGTTCAGGAGTATTTAATTTGACTCATCTATTGAAAATGGATGGATATGCTCACATTAACGCTCTCTATTTTAAGAGGAAACAGGATCAGTGAGCCCCAGACCTCACCATCTGGGGTTTCTTGGTTTAAAAACTAAACATTAATTATGCAAGGGCTTTACAGGGTTCTCAGATCTGTAATGGCAAAGCTACATCGAGGAAATAAAAAGCTGGCGACAGGGCAGTACTCACAGGTCTGATTACTAATTACATTTGCTTCCTTATACTTGCACCTGCCATAATTATGATAAAGGGTGGAGTTTCAAGTAGAGTTGATAGGGAATTTTATGACAGAATTCCCTCCAGAACAGTGGAAGACACCACAGTTTTTACAGCGCAGTATTTGTTGGAAACACAAAGATCTTTTGTGTCATCCATGTCATGGCTAAGCCACAGCTCTGATTTCACTCACAGACGACCAAAATGGTCTATACTGTGCAAAGTTTAGCTGACTCCAAATATAGAACTCTGTAGCAGCATGGAATGGAAAAAAAAATCTTTGCTTACAACTCATTTCATATATGGGTTTTAAAAAGTAAAATCATTATCCCACCAAGTGAAAATTCTGGCTTGTGTTCCACTCAAGGTTTGGAGAACGAAAGGGAAATTAATATGTACGCTTGAGTCTATTCATGCAGTTACATTTTAACGCTGCAGTATAATCTCTTCTTCTTCACAATATCACAATATTTTTCCTAACTGATCTCCAAGCTCGAGCTTCACTTCTACATAAACCAGGACATACTGTTTTCCACATGCATACAGTGTACACAGCAATAAGAAAATCAAATGAAAACTACAGACGTGACCAAAATGGAGGTAAGAGTGGAGGCTTATTTGCTGTAGTGTTGTTTCCCCACTGGCAGAGTGACTTCCATGATGAAGTCTATTCACTAAAAAAACCTGCTCTTCATTTCAGCATCCATTCTAACAATAAACTACTGGAAAAATGCTTGGGAATACTTATTAATGCAACAAAACAGCAAATACCATTCTGGCACCAGGAGAACAAGCTAGTTAAGCCCATTATTTTATTTTTTAATTCACAGGAAACTAGTCCTTCCTAGCACCTACCTCAACCCTCCAAAAAAAAAAGGGAAAAAAATAAAGGTAAAGAAAACAAGACCTTAGAGAACGGGCAGTTGAGCAGAGGACTAAAATACCCCATGCATCAGGCAAAAGCCTGTAATAATATCTAGAACGACAGCACAGCCATTGTTAGTGCTGCCAAAGCGCTGCATGTTTGCTGTATCACCCCAGGTCCCTGGAGAATAATAAAGTAAGCAGATTAGACAGAGACTGATGTCTCTGCACTGCTCCCACCTCCGCCGAGCACGGCGCAGCTCCGCGCTCCGGAGCGCAGGCGGGCAGGTGAGCCCACGGAACGGGTACCCCGCGCTGGCGGGGGTGGGGGGCCGAGAGCTGCTGCCAACAACCAGGGCCTGTTTATTATTTAACAGTTGGTATTGCTACAGGCCTGGCACTGCAATAGAGCAATCTCTGTTTCAGCAAGAGTAAGCCTGATTACAAGAGCACAGGAGCCAAATCGTGTTAACCATCATCGGCGAGAAGCTCAGTGCCCCCAACAGGCACTTACAGCAGCGTCTGTCCGTCCATCCGTCCTCAGGCTGACTCCCTGGGCAGAGTAAAGAAGAGATGGCGGTCCTCATGTGGGACAGGGAAGGTTTTTGACAGGATGGTCCTCAAAAATGTAGGGTACTTGTATTGGCACTAGTCAGTCCACGTCCTCCTCTCCATTTTTATGAGCCCATACGTAGCCTCAACTCACCACCTTAAGCACCTGGTGTCACCCATGGCTAACAAAGAAAAATCTTCCATCTCCGGGCAGGGCAGGAGTCAAGAACTATTTCACCTCCCAGCAAGGACAGTGTGCCATAGAGAAAGGACTGGAACAGGCTGCCCAGGGAGGTTGTGGATTGCCAAACAGTGTCAGGGTTCAAAAGTCAGGTTGGATAAGGCCTTGAGTAACCTAGTCTAATGGGAGGTGTCCCTGCCTGGGGCAGGTGAGGAGCTGGAACTAGACAATCTTTAAGGTCCATTCCAGCCCCTTAGCATCCTATGATTCTATGGCTTCACCAGTGCAACTCCTATGATTCAAAGAAAAGCAACACTGACAAATAACTTGGCATTAAAAGTTTTCTTCACTTGTGCAGAAGTCATCCCTGTACACAAGAAAAATCTGGAACAACTCCCTACACACACATGAATTTCAACTGATCCAATTAAAAAATTTATTTACAGGAATGCACAAAGTTTCAGTCACAGTCTATAAGAGAAATTGTGAAGTATGGAATCTATTGAGTAAATGTAATTATTAAGTGCCATGAATAAATAATACTGGGTCAACCCTCAACAATCTATTGCAATCATAACAAAGGAAGATCAGAACATGTTGGTGATATGAAGCCTTCAGTTTTAGCTTGTTTATTTAAATGCTGCCTCATTTTGGTAGCCACAAGAAGCTAGTTGCATCTGACGGCTGCTTCTCAGTCTGCACAAAACAAGCTCAATGATCATCTACTTCCTGACGAACAAGCATTTCTCCAGTTTTGCTGAGGTTCTGCAAGGGTGGGCTGCTGGGAGACATGTAGTCACTTGAATCACCACCACTGGTTTGCTACGTGACACTGAGACCTGGGGGAAAGTGACTCTTCTCACATCCTGCCTTCATGAAATGGGGAAAATGAAAAGCAATGCATGTAAAAACTAACAACTGACTCTTTAATATTGATGAGGAGCTTAGCACTACTGACATGGTACGTGTGCTTAGAAACACACCGTTTGATTTTATTCTGCATCACTATAACAGACCCCGACTGCTCTCATCAGCAGAGGGACAGCAAATGCAAAAGCCTGTGGAAACTAAGATTTAATTTTAAGTTGAGATCACTCCCAAGTTGGAAGAGCCTGGAGCATGATAAAGCAGGATCCTTCAATGAACTTGTTATGGTCTCACCATGAGAAGGGCCCTGAGCATCATGAGGGATCCCATATCCAGGGAAATCTGGAGCCTGCCATCGCTTCTGGGCAGCACAGGAAAGCGTTACTCAGACAGGTGGTTAGAAGCACAAGCCACCACCTGCTCCTGGATCTCTTGTCGCTGTTCTCCCCAGCTGACTCTGGCCCTGGCTGCTTTCAGCTGGCCAGCGCAGCTGCCCCGTGCTGCTGCAGGGAGATGGCTGCAGGCTGCTCGCAGGAGAGGTGGGAGCAGCAGCTGCTCACTCTTCCTTCCCTGCCGCCTGCCGCAGAGCTCTCTCAGACCTGGAGAGGGGCACCAGGATGGGGCTTCTATTTAGATGCCCTAGGTTAGTCAAAAACCTTTGGCTGCTGCACAAGCCATGGTCTCACCTGTAAATTGCAAACCAGGGGAGTCTGAAGTAGACCCTGCAGGGTGCCAGGAGCGATGGCTGCGCTCGGCTCCGAGGTGCAGGGAAGGGTGGACACAGCACACCCAGCCACGGGACCTACCCTATGGATGTGCACCACAGACTTCAGTCCCCAGAGCTGCCAGTTTGGCACTAACACATAATTTGTACTAAATAACCTTTCAAGAATTTGAACACAAATAATGCAATAATAGCAATTAGACCCTTTACTAAGCATAGCTGTATCAGACACGCAGTCCAGTCATTTCACAGAAGGTAAAAAGCACTTGACAAAGGAATGTGCACCTTCACAGGCACTAGAGGTGTGCAGGTATATGTAATAATTGCATTCCTTATGTATTAATGTTTGCATATAAGAAATGCATGCTGAGCTAGCATAACACCTCCTTCCTCAAATAATAACTAAGTTTCATACTGTGCCTGAAGTGCTCTTTATATAGTACACAGAAATGGGTTATGTAAAGATTAGAGCTGTGAGAGTTGTTCAAAACATAACTAAGAATCTAGCAACGAAATCAATTCTAACCTGAGTTTCCCCAATATGAAACTCAGGCCAGTTTTATAGAAAGATCTGTGAATTTTTTGATAGTTTTGATACTGAAATCATACCAATCTTATACCAATAAACAGAAAGGAGAAGGAAAATAAGAAAAGGATAAAATGGCATGGAAAGAGGCTGAAAAAGAAAAAAACAAAACAGAAGCAGTAAGGTTTCTTCCCTTCTTCCCATGCTACTGCCCTTCTTTCCCATAGTGAAAAGAGGAAAAAGAGCCCCCAGCTTTCAGTGAGTGAATCTTGTTATAGTGGAGCCGTGGTGCAATGTGTGGAGCTCAGGGTTTTCAGATGCTTTTGTATGTATGTGCATCGTTACTAGGAGATGACTAGATTTGGTACCAGGATAATATTCCACCATTGTGTGGTGTTTTCCCATCTGATGTTGCCTTTTCCCCAGTTTAAAAAAAGAGAAACTAATAAAAAAGAAAATTAAAAAAGATACAATAATTGTTACTGCACACTCTAATGAATTATTGTGTTCAAGGTTCCTACAAAAAAAGTAATATTATACTCGGCTTATGTTTTAATTGATTTATTAATATTTTATCACAGGAATGTAATTTAAGCTCCTCATGATTTAGATCTCATAAACCTTTAGCATTTTGCAAATTCAAATTCCAATTTAAAGCCAGGGCGAGCAATTAACTTTTCTATCATCTTGTCAGGGGAGAAGGTTCGTGTTTAATTTGAGACAAAGTGACAGAAATATATATACACTGTATGTATTACCCCAATTTAATTTATGAGTCAGCACCATCCACCTTCCAAATGTAGATTTAATGGAAGGGGAGGAGGGAGTGGGGGAAAGACCCCCTGCTATTGTGGCACTTGCTGCAATATCTGCCCCAAATTCACTATGAAATACTGCCCCTGGCTTATTGAGATACAGGGCTAGATTGATTACAGCTCTATTTTCAACCCTTTTGTTTTAATTTTCATTCACTCATCACTTTCTCATATAAAGTATGTTCTCTCAAATGTCAATTAGCATTTCCCAGCCAGCAATGGGCAGTTGAAGCCACAGCAGGTACTCCCATTGACTGTCCCAACTATGCTGCTTCCTGCCCCCAACAGCCCCCCTAAAATGCAGATATGAGACAAAGAAAGCTCCCCATAGAATTTACATGAGTTAATACCTGTGGGGCCAGACCCTGTGGTCCTCACTGCTGCACCAGTCACACTGAAGTCTGTGTGGTTCTCGTTTGATTAAGGAGAAAACAGAATAAAAAGTGGTGCTACTAAACTATCCTTGCTGTTATTTCCCATTCAAAAGGACATTCCAACCTCTTTACGTGTAATGAAGGAAACCAACAGCCTAAATTTGCATGGGCAAAAATTTGCATGAGCAAAACAAACAGTTGGTTAGCATTTGCATGTGCTGTTTTAATAAAGTAAGGGAAGGGCTATTCTATGGCTACCTGCCAGAGGCTTTCCAGATCTGCTGTCCTCACAACACAGCTAAGCACAGCACAAGAGTTAGCTCAGGAGCTGGAAGGGTAGCTGAGAAGATGACCCACATATCACCTCTTGGTCTTTGCTGTGTCCCTAAATACCTTCATAAAGCAAGCTGTGCTTCAGATTCCCAGGGGAGGAGAGGCTTTACTGACATGTGAGAACTTTGCCATTACTGTGAGTAACCTGAAAGTCCTATAGTATCAGAGGGAATTGTTTCAGAAAGGAATCAGGGACTCATTTCCAACACTTCTATACACAACCAAGCTGAATCTCAAGGAACACAAAACCTTGGTGCTGCAGACTCAGGCCCAGACTGTCCAAGATATTGGAATAATCAGGTCTTATCCTAATTTACAGAGCTGTCACACATACTGTACGTGCACATCCAGCTCTACATCCAAGCCTAAGGAAGTACAGTTTTAAGTTTCAGTGTTCAACAGGCATGTCAGATGGAGCCAAGTCAGAAACATTCTTCCTCCCCATGAAATGAAAATTTTGGCCTTCATCTTCAAAATATTTGAAAATCAAAACTTCTTTGAAGTAAACAAAAAACTCCACCAGTTTAAATTACATGAAATACTTAGTTTTACTTATTCCAACCCACTTCTCTGGAATTCTTAGGCATCTTTAGTATCATTTTCTTTCTTTAGAAATAAAAAAAGAATGCTCTTGTATTGAAAAAACATGATTCCTTTAAGCAAGCAAGGAAGCAAGCAAACAAAAAACGTATCTCTGTATGTGTACACAGATGAAAAGTTCATCCAAAGCTTTTCTCCAGAACTTCCTATGCAGTCTTATATCAGCTTATGGTAAAAATCTGCATAGCAGAAAACTGACTTGAGGTACAGCCATTACACAAAATCCAAGATGCAGAAGATCTGATATCCAGCCATATTTCACTCTCAAATGCACACTGGACTTAAAGCCAAGCTTGAAAATCTTGTTTCATGCCTGATTCATTTATGAAGCTTCACTCTAATTCAAAGCCTTATCACTCTCTAAACTCAGGTAAAAAAAAGAGCTCTGCTGTCATGCATATTTTTAGACAAATTATAACAGGGTCTTGCAATTTCCTTTGTTTTGTGGTGTCTGCACTGCTGATAGACACCAGCCCACACTGGCATCACTGCTGAGGTGTCCTAATACTTGTCTGAAAAATACTATTAACTGCACATCACAGGCATTTGAAGTGCGTAAGAAAACCATAGACTTAATTACACTGGAGTACTGGTGTGATCTCACATGAAATTTGAGCTTCTGTTATTAAAAATAGGGAGATTGCATTTACTTAATGCTTCTTACAGTAAACCAGTCAATTCTAAACTTTCAAGATTGTATAATCAGACAAAACAATACTGGGGGGAAGAGGCTGTCTGTGGAATTTACTAGCACAAACATTTCAAGCAGCAAAAATTTGTTTATTCTGCTAAAAGAATATTCCTTGAATTACTATGGCATATGAAATAGCACAGCTAGTCAGACTGCACAGCGTAAAGACTCGGACTTGAAAAATTTGCAGAAAAGAGTGGCTGCCTTACCCTACTCCCAAAATATCCCAACATGTTCTGCATTTCAATCAGCTTTTAAATTCTTAGATTTTTTCTTAATGCTCCATAGCCATTACATCTACTCATCACACTTGGAACACTGTCTCCCTTTTCTATGAGCTACCTACTCCTAGGTCGAGAAGAATTTTGGTTTTGTCATTTCTCTTTTGTTATCCAAGACTTCCCTGTCTGAGCCTACAAAGTTTATCTGGGAAAAAAAAGGAGGAACTCTTCCACTTCCAAAACCACAGCCATGAAAAAAAGTGGACTGTGCTTGAACTAGGATCATGAATCCATGGCACTTGGCAACACCCAGATTTTAGATATGGAGCTGATTGACGCTCCTTGGAATGAATCACATCCAGAGGCACTGACATCCCTATGGGTACCCCGGCACGTGCAGGTCTCCATTTAGAGGCAGTGGTAATGGCAGGGGCGGAGGGGGGAGGAATTAAATAACCTACCCAATCGTTCCCTAACCCTCAGAGTAGCAGAAGAGCTGTATTACACAACGCCATTAAACCGCCGCTTTGCTTGGAGAAAAGTAAAGCCACCCCCCTTCGTATCTCTTCCAGTGCCCACCAATGCTACTCCCACCCCCTCACTCTCTGGGATTTAAATTAGGGAAGGTGTGTACAAAGCACAATGATTTCCAGGCAAAGGCTTGCCAAGCATGCCTACCTCACAGAAATCCAGAAGTTTCCAGAAGGTAAAATTTTTTTCCAGGAGAAGAGTCTCAAATCTGCTCATGACACGAAACTGCCATGAGAACACACCAGCTGGACTCTGAAGACAAGGATGTTGAATCTTACTTCTGAACTTTACAATTTACATATTTAGATTAGAAAAAAAGTTTAATTTTTGTATGTGTTACAATCAAAGATCTCTCCCAAGGGTAATGGGTCCAGCAGGAGTGTCAAATCTTACTGTCTGCACCGTCAGAGCTTTTATGCAGCAATGTTTGCTGTTCATGATGCATTACTTCAGACCTTCACAACTGACTTTGACTTAGGTAAAAGAAAACCCTGTGTTCCCCATTTTTTGAGAATTAACTATGCCTAAGGCAGTGTGAGAAAAAAAGAATTCAGATTAAACTGTCTCACAGATGATTTTACTACAGTTGCTCCTTCCAGCAAAAAATGTGCAGTCACTCCAGTTGGACAGCAGCACTGCAGCTTGTAACACGCAAGGTAAAACTAAAATTGTCTGTTGAGGAGTGCATTGAGGTAGTAGTATCCCACCTACAACCAAGTTCCCCTGAGTTATACTCATTTGAAAAGGGGAGAAGACCTTTAAGGTGGGCATGAATGGGGGAAAAAATAATCTTCCAGTCTTCCTGAAAATTGGCATTTGAAAATTATGTTACCACATGGTCTTGCAAATCAGTATGGTTTTGACTCACAATCCCCCCATTACCAAATTACAAAAAACCCAAAAGACAACCCAGAACGACACCTTAAGAGATTAAAAACAGAAGTAGCAGAATAACCTGAGAGGCAGGGCCACTCTTTGTGAAAGGGCACTCTTCAAAAAGTAGCTTCTGAAGCACACCTACACAATTCATACACTACTTTATTTAACGTTCCTTTTCATGTTTGCCCAGGTTCACGTCAAGGGTACTGCAACCGAAGGTGTTTCCACAGCAAACTTTCATGTCCGCTGCAATTTTCCCTTTCAAATTCAATACAGTAAAATGAAATGAAGCAAAATGAAACAATCTTTATACACCAGTTCAGCAAGCATTCCCTAGACCTCATTGTGCTGCATCTCTCATCAGCTCTCATTTACTCAGACAAGACAGAAAAGATTTGCAGTTCCTATTACATTTTCCCACCCTATTTCCCATTCTGTGTGTAATTTTTTTTCTTCAAATAATACTGATTGTGTCAACTGGAGGGGGAAAAAGAAAGAAAGAAAGAAACAAGCACTCTTTGTATTCTCTCTGTAGTAATAAAATATATAAAAAAAAAGAATTCACAAGAAAACAGCTGAATTCCCAGTGCTTAGAAAACGGACCTGGCTACAGACAGACACATTCTACTTAGAGCAGCATCTCCCACTAAACTGTCAAAGTGTCAGAAAGAGTTGTGTGCACTTTTGTCACTGAATAAATGTGGAACATAGTGCATTTCCTACCAACTGAGAGTCAAAATCCTGGGAATTGCAATTTCATAGGGAGAGTAAGAAAAAAAAACAACAAGGGAAAAAAAAATTCTTTCACATATCAGCAAGGTGATGCAAGACCAGGGTAGGCTGTTACTACTGGTATTGACTTAATTCTTTTTCTTTAAAGGAAATCAAACAGAATGTTTTAAAAGGTAGAAATAGTGAGACTTAAAATGAGTAAGTGAATTGGTAAGAGAAAGCAGAAATTCTAGCTTGCTTTGCAACCCACCTAAAGATGTCTGATTTTACAAGCAACTAAATTCAAGCACATTTTTTGCTTTAAGCACATGCATGCTCTCACCGTAATCTTGAGAATAAAAGCACCCTTTTGCTTCCTGCTATGTTCTGCCTCATATACTAAACAATTTCCAGTGTTTGCAGTAAGTGAGGCAACTGGCTTTAAAGAAAACTAAAGAAATCTCTATTCCATCACAGATCAGGTCCATCAGTTGTTTTATGAGAAGACTGGTTCCCACCAAAACCAGTATGTGATCACATGACAATTGGAAAAGCACAGGGAAGCTGAATTAAGGTTGCTCTGTCAACTTCAGTTCTAGTGTTCAGAGATTTGACTTCAAGTGAATGAAATATAACTTAACTTTTTTTTCCATGCATTTAATTCCCTGAATTTTCAAACAGCCAAGTGAAAAAGAGAATCTGCTACATACCAGCATATTGGTGCTTTGTGGCCATCAACAGTATTGCAACCTGCAGAACCACCAGACAGACCTCTGCCTTTTGAGAGGCTTCATTAAGAAGCTCATCATCACAGTAGATCCTTCTTATTTTCATGGAACAGCCCTTGTCAGGGTGGTGAGATGCACAAGCATAGAGCAGAATAAAAAAAATCCTGCCACAAAGGTCATTCACTCGATTTCATTCCAAACCATGAAGACACAAGAACTCTTGGATGTTATGAGGATATTTTAGCATGGGCAAAACCAAATGTTTTCCTCTAGTACCAGATTTGTAAAAGGCCCACCTGAGGCAGAAGCAGCTCTCAAAACTTATGTTTAAAGCTACTAAAACTAATTAAAAATTGTTATATGTCAATAAAGCTTATACTCAAATGAGAGTGGTTTCTATGATGGTAACTGCAAGGCAGAGAAACCTGTGTCTAATAAATGTAGATAAAGTGCATGAGAGAGCAGAAAGGAAAGTGCTACGCAATTTGGAACATCCAAAACATGTACTTTTACCTTACAGAAACACAACAGAGGCATGAGTTGAAGGAAAATTCCACCTAATAGGAGAAATGGTGACTGATTAAGCTAAACTCTTCCTACACATAAGTGATATTCAGGCAGCTATGTTCATTCAGTTTAGAGGACGAAAGCGTCTGCATCATTCCCCAAATCTTCTACACAATCCCACCGCCCTGGGGATTAAGATGCTGATAATAATAGTAAGTGAAAAAGGGAAGATTTTTTCAAAGACAGGGGAGAGAACTGTGAAACAGGAGCAGAGGAGCAGGAGGGGTCACAGCCAACAGGAATTTTGTCATCTGTTACAACCTGAGTCACTTCCTCCTGAGAGAAGACATCATCCTCATCACCACTGAACAAACTGACAGTGTAGTCGAGTTATTTGTTAATTAGCTGAAAAGCTAAAGTAACTTGATTCTACCAGACAAATCCTATATGGTTTTCCTGGTGGACCTGAAGATCCTGCTTTACTAAAGTTCCTGCCACCACAGCCCCCTCTTTCACTGGGAGCACAAAGATAAATTCACTGCTTTGGAAGAAGGAGAAAAACAAACCACCCACTATTCACCTGGTAGTGTTCATAACAGGCACTACCCTGACTGCACTCCCCAAACTGCACTGCTCCTGTAAATGTATACATTACAAACATACAGGTCTGGATTTTACAGTCAACAAACAGCAATACAAACAACCACCAGAGAATGTATAAACATTTGTAGGAGCAAAAATACTCAGACTGGCTGCACCACACACAGTGTTTATTTATCTCCCTTAAAGAAGATCAATGGGAGAAGACATTTGAAACAACTTTTTAAACAGTGTGTCACTTTGTGTTAGTTTATGTCAGTGGGGCTTCTTCCAAGTGCTTGTGTCACAGTAAGATATGGATATGTTTAGATAGTTTTCCTGTTTCTTTACTCCAGTCATGGCAGCCGGGCACTTGAGAACAGAGGGGAGAAGGGCTGCTAGTCTGACTGAGTTACAGATTTAACATTTAGAATCTTTGCAGCTCAAAAGAAAATTGCTATGTATTTGTAACCTGAATGCAGGTCAGTAACTTAAAAAGGTCAGGCTGAACGTTTAAAATCGTATTGTCATTAATTCCCCACCAGCTCCCAGTTGTGTGAATGCCAATGAGCAGACTCAGCTCCTACTGGGCTGAGTAGCAGTTAGCCTGCACCTCTGAACATCAAGTCCCCAAGAAGATGCAAAAGCAGTTTTGAGGCGTTGACTTTATGCCATACAAGCAAATGACTTCCCTGTTCACTCAGGGCACACTTTTTCAAGCACAGAAGGCACAGATTTCCTTACTGGGGTTTCCTCATTTGTTGCTAACTCATTAGCTTCATGTCAAGGCAACTGAGTTTTCTCCATCCACCTATTTCACTCTTTGGGAATACACGAACTATTTTAGTGTCATCTTGCATTAACTTACATAGTATCACAAGATTTGGTGATGTTTCTTAATAATACAATAATAGTATGCAGGACTTCTATAACCCCTTTAGTTCAGAGATATCAAAATACTTTGCAAACAACACACTTGCCTCACAAACCACCTCCACCGCATCAGGTACGTGTCATTAACCACGCTTTGCCATCAAGATAAACTAAAACACAGCAAGGCAATGCAATTTAGCAGGGCTACAAAGACAGCAGTAGGATTAGGAGCAGAATGTGAATTTTGCCTTCTTAGATCCCTGATTCATCAGAATCTGAGACGGTGAAATTCAACTGAAGTTATGATTATGTCTCAGGTAGATTTATATTTCTAAGATGCAAATACTACAGTGTGGGGTTTATGCTATTGGCCTCTCAAGGATCTTCTGACTCTACAGAAGCTTTTAGATATTATGGGGAATTAACCACAGGAAAATTAAAACTTTTGAGTTTTCTTCTCTCAGGATTTGATTCTCACTTGAAAAGATGTGGATGCTCAGACAGAAAAGCATTCAGAGTTTCAGGACTTCGGTGTCTGGTGTCTCCCCCCACCAGTTAAGCTTATTTGCATCATATACTCCTCTCCCCCAGATCTAAGGCACTAGACTTGATGCTGGACCATTGGTTTGTCTAGATTTCTAACACCAGAAAGAATTTATATGAATAGATGAACATCTGTGACCATGTATTTAGTAGTAAAATTGTTTTAAAGATCGGTGTCCTGTGGAGTAGTCACAAAGCCAAGAAGCCAATATTAATTTTCAGGCTCTGGTTTAAGCCATATATTAGTGATGCTTTGCTTTACTTCCTACCCTAAATACACTTGAAGATTTGTCATGACTCCCCATAAGTTAGTACCTTCAATGCTTATTTTTCAATGAAAATTTCTCTTTCATTGCTGGTGCAGTAACCTTCTAGTACTGATGGCCTTATATGAAGCAGTCTTTTGTTTTAATCACTTCAAAAACCTCTTAAGATCCTTTACCCGGGACTTTTATGAGCAAGTAGCTTTCTGCTCTGGGAGTGTCATCTCCATTACTATCTGAAAAAAGTAATGCTTATGTATCCCACACCAATACTGAAACATAATCAAATAAGGAATACTGGTTAGATATTAGACACCGAGCATAGAAACAGAGACACTGAATCTTCAGTAATTGTCAGGAGAACTTAGCTTAGTGAAAACAGATCTTGTTTCACAGGAATACAAAATTCTAGTTTATAATTTAGTGCTAAAGGGGAAGAAGAAACACAGCCTAACATATGTCCCACTGATAAGGCACCCTACATTCCTTCAGCTTTTAAAGGCACTACACTGAAAGAAACACATTTTGTATGCGCATACAGGATCTTCAGCCATAATAACACATGAACAACTGCCATCCACGTTACATTATCACTATCCCACTTACCAGTGCTTAAAAGGTGACTCTGTTAGGTTGACCAAACTCCCTTAATTGGTGATTTTTCTAGTTGTGCACCCCGACCTATTAAGTGGGTGCACCTTGTACCCTTGCCATTAAAAGACTCCCCTGCCATACATTTGCCCAAATCAGAGCACTCAAACTCCTCCAGAAATTATCCAACAGCATGAGCTGACTTGGAAAAAAAGTCCACCTTGCTGTGAAAGAAGAATTACCCCAGCAGAACTATCCCCTTCATGGCTTTCCTTTTTTTATTATTTACTTTTTAATGGAAGCAAAAACCCCTATCATCTCACCTACTCCTCTTTTAATAAGGAATGACTGCCGTGACTACCCCCATCTAGAACCACCATTCACTGCCAGCACCTCTGCTCTCCTCGTGTGCTTAGAGAATAACTGATTAGCACTTTGCATAATTAACCTGATTAGCACTGTGCATAATCAAACTGATTAGCACTTTGCATAATTAAAAAGAAATAATAATAATAACAATAATAAGCAGTAGGTAATAGCAAAAGCTGCTAGTCCCAATGCCTGTTTGTTAGCTCTAGGATTAGTTTAGTGTGGCATATTTTATTTCTTAAAACTGTTCCTTTAAAGATGCACAAGCTCCTGAGAGGTACAGCTTTAAAAATTCTCATTTACTATCAAGATCACTAGTGAAAAAAAATTAGTTGTTCCACTATTACAACTTATGATTTCTTGTGCCTCCCACTGCTGAAGCTGAAGACATTAACAGGATGGATGCCTGATCTGATGCACCAGGGGTCTGGTTCCCATATCTGTCTACAGTGCTGCTATTGGATTCATCATCATAGGATACAGAAGTCTCACATCTTTTAATGCATATATATGCTTGCAACGTACTTCAAGAGTAGGAAAGCTGTATTATTGTTATTGTTGAGATGGATAAGGTAGCAAGATGCATTCCTCAGAAGTAGGTAGGCACTGAATTCTCTCCTGCCCTGAACAATTATTCCAGACCACAGGAAGCATGGGAAGGAATATGGAACTAATCAGATCCCTGCCCCTAAGCCTGCATCACTCTTCCTCTATTTGAGTATCACTCATCTATATGTATTTTTTGCAAGCTGATCAAGACTGTGAGAGACAGAAGGTACTTTGTTTGCTAGCCTGTCCCATGTCCAGTGTAAATCTCCCAAATAGGGTTTCAGGATAAACCACCACCTCCCAAAATCTGAAGAATGTGCATAACTACACCCAGCTAGACTGCAAACTCTGTGTAAACATCCATGTTAAATGCCTGCATCACTAATGACTCAGTTCAATGCCAGGAAGCCTAGAAGAGTGGTGCCCTAAGTGAGCCAGTACATCACCAACATTTTCTGCTTGCTAACATCCCTCATCCCTCCTAGTCACCAGTATATCCCATGTTACTCCTCACTTTAACCTCATCTCTCTCTAGCATCTTTATATTACAGCTCAGATTTCCTTTGCATTTCTCACAATCTTCACCTTATACATTCTATTTTGCCTTCAAGAGTACTTGAAACATTCACTGCCAAACCTCCACCACATCCTTACAATCACCCTGCCTACACTTCCCACTGGGGAGAAGACACGTTACAGCTTCTCTGCTGACTGCTCAGCCAGGGTGGTGGGGACACTGGGCAGCTGGGGGTCAGCTTGTTCTGAATGATCAGTCTGACTGCTCTTTAGCTGTCCAGAAAGGAATGCAGTGCCCAGACTGCTCAGATGCAGCACACTGCATGGACCTGCCCTAGAACTGTGGCAAAAATACTTCCACTCTGTCCAAGCTTCCCTTGTAAGATCTCTCTCATAAAATAAGCCAATCAGAAACTGAGGGATGGAAATGGCAATAAGATACTTATCAGAATTAGCTGGAAAGGAACTACCCATGCAGAGAGGTCTCTCCATCACCCTAGGCTAAAGAACCCATATGAACAACAAAGGGTGCAGAGCTAGTTACTCACGACACAAGTTGTTTAGTTTCACTGAAAAAGTGTTGCTGTAGAGATTTCTCAAGTCCAAATGTTCCTGGGGAAGGTAGTTCCAGTAATTCTGGGAAGCAAGCCAATTCTTTGGCTTTATATGTAAATATTTAAACAACATTATTTTTATATACATCTATTTTATACACATATACATATATGCCTTTAGACTTCCAGACTTGCAAAACCGCAACAGAAAAAATAGGCAAGTTGACATACAGCTATTGTCTCCGCCTGAAACCATGCTAACTGACCATCAGAAACAAAATACAACAAGGACTTCAAGATAACTGAGCCATATCACCTTTGTATACTGGTCCACCCAAACAGAAGTGATGAAAGAGAAGGAGTAGAAATTCAAAAAGTAGAGAGAGAAAAGTCTCAAATTTCATCTCCTTAGAAGTGGTAAGAAAATAAGGTTCATCTAAATCTTTCAGAACCTAGACGGATACAAGGGCTCCATCCACAGGTGTGGAATCTCCAGTTTTGGATGACACAAAGCTGCACATTCCAAGCATTTAAGTGTTATAACACCTGACAGTAAAGCTGCAACTTGATGTTTAGAAAGGTCACTGCTGCTTCAGGCTTAAATCAGGTCCATACCTTAAAAGGGATAACTTGGCAGAAAATACAAGTGAAAGAATGGAAATGCAGCTGGCACTGAGATTTGGTGAATAAATAAAATGGGAAAAAAATAAGGCTTTAAAATTGTTGAGGAGGGGGTTGATAAAATGGAGGAAGATGATTTAGTGAGAAAAGGTATCCAGTCAGAGCATACGATGAATAAATCAGTCTGTGAAAATAAAATTTACCAAATGAATTCCACCTCTATCTACTCAGTAAGCAGAAAACACACCCTAGTGCAAGGTACACGTATGTAAATTCACAGCTACATGATTTAAAGAAACAAAATACTTACGAATACAATACTTATATGTCTGTATGTATAGCACAGCCAGTGAGTTTTAACAACACAGTAGTGCACATACATAAAAAAACACACAGAAAACAGGACCAAGAGTAGGGCAAGCCTTTTAGAAAATATTTTAATGGCTTTATAAAAAGCCTTCACCCAAAGTTTGAGGGGCTTTTGCAATCTTACATTTTTCTATTGCAAAATACACCTGCTTTCTTCTCTTTTTTCCCCCTAAACTAAATATTTCTTCCATCTAATGACTCTCTTTATTAGACAGCATCTAATTTGCATACATTTACATACAATTTAACTGCTAGCTTGTGAGAACAAAGAAATGGCTCTGTATTGCATTGAAGGACAATACTCAGAAAGGAAGGTATAAAAACCAGCTAGCTCGGTGGCTGTATATTCTCTTTGTTTCAGAAATACTAGGAGTTTTAAACACACTACTTAAAGGGTGAAAAAGATTATTTCATCAAACAATGAAAAAAGATACAGTGCAGCTTCCTTTTAACGCATTCTCTCTCTGGCCTGGTTAATGGGATTTAAGGGTCCAATATTTCTTTGCTTTCTTCTGTTTCTTTTATTAGAACTGATGGATTTAATTCTGTCACATATTTTACTTCATATTTTATTCCTATAACAATCTATGCTGAAGTTCAGCTCCAATGCTAATTCAATACTATCTTCCTTTCCTTGCAGCCAGCCTGGAATACAACTGAACGATCTCTGATGGGCATGAAGTGCTCTGCCCTCAATGCCCAGTGCTAATGGATTTTAGAGAGAGTCTGCCAGAGTTTTACCTCGTGGCAACAAGTCTAGAGATAATGAAAACTTACCATGTAGCTGACTGGGAATCAACAGGAAGGGAAGCAGGGCTGAGCTCCGCTTGTGAGAACAGGGAGGGACTGTGGTCAGAGTAAATGCAGGATGTAAAGGATGCGTCAAGCCCTCTAGTTCCCTGAGGAGAGAGAGGAAAAAAAATAGGAGAAAATTATCTTTAAAGACCTTGCATGAAGGAAAACCCTTTAGAAACAGTTGTCAGGAGCTCAACACATGCCCTACCAAAAGCATGATACAATCACCAAAGTGTTTTTCTCCAAAGGCTTTGCAGCTGGGGTACCAATTGCTCAGGACAGCTACAAATCTAATCCATGTAGATTTGACACAAAAACCTTGCAGGTAAAAAAGCATTTCAGGCTGCATGGTGCAGATGCCTACATCCTCTCATATGTGTGAAACCTAGGGATACAGAGCAGTCTTCCCATTTGTCCTGCCTGCACAACAGAGCTGCTAGCTTCACTTCTGAACTCTCCTCTTCCCAACATCAAACACAATGACTTGTGCTCAGTGGGGCAGAAAAATTAAAGTATCACCATTCAGTGGTGTAGGGAAGGGTGAAAGATGATCCAGTCACTCTGGTAGCATGTTCTAAAGGTCTGTCCTACAGAAATGTTGCAAGAGAAACCTTTTCTGGTGTAAACAGACCTATTGCAATGGAATGGAATAGGACAAGTCTTGGTAAAAAGCACTAGGCCAAGTCAGCCTGCACACAAAGATGTAGAATTCAGGACCCAGCAGTCATCTGCTCTGTTCAGTTTGCCCCTGCCAGCCACGTGGCCTGGGGCACACTGGCTTTATGTGATCAGCACCAGACCAAGTGTTAATTCCATGGGCATTCTCACACCAGCATGTGAGTGGCACAGTAACACTGTGACTGATGGTACAGGAACCACATCACAAGCTGTACACTCAAGAAACTTGTGCTGACACTGCCCTGATGTGACTCACTGGCACTCAAAACACATTATACATTATTTTCAGATGCAAATTTTAATTTAAAGCTGGCTGAAATGTTAATGAAGTTTTAGCTCTTTTTCAAAAGGGAAAATTCCCTACTGCTTACAAAAATGTTTTCTTTTTTTCCTCTCTGCCTGATCTGCTTCTAGTGACATACAGCAACCAAACCTCATAAAAGAAATTAATCAAGCCTTCATATCATTTTCCCTTTTCAAGGGTGGAAAGGTTGAGGTGTGTGATCTTCAGCGTTTCTGATGTGTACAAAAATGATGTCTTAGAAAACAGTGGAGGAAGGAAATTCCAAAGCCACAGCTCCTCTGATTATCATATCCTATGCTCACAGCTGTATCTTGCCAAAACCACTGGGTTATCATTTCCAGAACCTTACAAGCATGGCTGTGTTATGATGTAAGCTGATTTTAATTGGAGCTGTCACAATCCCACCCTTTCCTCACCTCCTTCCTCTCCTTGCCACAAGTCCCCAAGTCCATCCTAGAACCAGGACTGCTCTGGTGTCTGGTTGAGGGAGCTTTCAGCTGAATGAAGGCTTCTTTCCCATGTGTTTTCAACCACATAAAACCCTTGCTGCAGCTCAAGATCCAGGCAGGAAACTTGGGGGTTAGAGCTAGGGAGGCAGCAGAACTGTTCAAGTGGAGGAACAGCAACAGGGCAGTGCCAACACTGATTAGTTTAAGCTGCTGTGGACCTACAGCTTGTGATGTCCAGGGCTGCTTTGGTATGATACAGGAGAAAGGCTCTTATCACACAGCTGGAAGCCAAACCAATCACAGCTTTATAGGCAAAGAAGACCCCACCTCACATGCTAACCCAAAATAAACTGTTGGGCTACACAGGTCATACAGAACAGATGCAGTCTGCCTCTGATGAAAAATATCTTGAGATAATGGTGCACTGCTACAATCTGCACCAAGGGCATTTTCCAAGTGGCAGGTTGAATTAGCCTCAAGTGACATGCACTACAGTAACACTTCCCTGAGGCAATAAGGCAAGGTCCCACATTGAAATGGAAAAAATTGAGCATTCTTGCCAAAGGCAAATGATAAAGCGTGTGATTAAGAACCACTGTTACCAGAACATAGTGAAGCTCCTGAAAAATCTTACAAGGACTTTAGAAAATACACCTGGAAATAAAGAGCAGGAATTTTCCTTTACTTCTCTACAGTTACCATACTACACATCTCTTTTGCTGCTTTCCAGAGAAGAAGCATCAATCCTGTTCTGACTAGAAACTAATTTCAAAACCCTCAGAAGTTCTAAAGCCCCTCTGTCCAAACAGCTGTGCAGGATGGGTATCTGGATTTCAGCTGAATACAGAAGACACTGAAGTTCCATTTGTTTTGCTTCCCTGCTGCAGGGAATTGGAACATTTGACATCCTACAAGAGAGATCCTTTGGTAGTAAGGAATCACCTAACACTACCATCCACAATATCTTCAGGAGGAGAAGTCACTAAGGAAGAGCTTCACTAGCCAGTCAGCATCCACAAGCAATTCAGCATCTTTGGAAATCACAGTAACTGAGAAAACATCTGATCTTCACCTGTTTTCATGAGCTCAACAAGCAACACTCACTTTTTCAGTACTGCAGTTAGAATTTGTTTTGCCAAGTTACAACCAGGCATCAAGGGCAGGACACCAGACCGGGCATAAGAATTGGTGACTTTTTTTTTGTTCAACAACAACAACAAAACAATGCTTTCCAGCACTCACGAGTCCGAACCAATGGCATCCACACCACTACTATTTTCATTCCAGTCTTCTACACACTGTCAAGATGGTTACAGTTACTCTGTCAACCATGGGCAGCTGTACAGGTTGTTACACAAACCTATACAAGTCCAAGTTATGCAACCCCTAGACAAGAGGCTTGGCTGGTTCCCCCAACAGGAGATTTCCATTTTCTGTCAACTGCCTTTAGGATACCATTACCAGCACAAGCCATTTGTGCATATATCCTTCTGGTGGTGTCACTGAATACATTTCTCTGCCAAATATCTATCCATTGGAAAGCATATATACTTAAATATCCATGTATATGTACAGACACACATATAAAATACCTTGGCCAATACCTCTTTGATTGAATTAATTTTACTCTTTCCACACTACATCAGGTGCCCATATCAGTTTTGATGTCTTAAAAACAACAACAGGAATCTAAAATTTTAAATTATGCCAACATTTGAATAATTTCTACTCAAGTGCTCTTGATCAGTTGAAAAGTGTACTACCACAACACCAGCCTCAAATTCTATCTTCTTTTTAACAATTCCTCTTGGAGCTTTAAGTAGGTTAAGCAAATTGTTCATCAAATTTTTCCCTTTCCTTTCTTTTGTTGTTATATGCTCCATTGAAACTGAGAGATGAAAATGTAAAAGCTGGTTTAAGCAGAAGAATAATTCAGTGGAAGGGAACTCCTATTGCACCAAATTAAGTTTTGGCATTTATCAAGTTACACTTTTTGTACATATGGGTGAGATTATCCAAAGGAACAAGGGTGTGGTCCTCTTTCCACTCAAATCATGGCAAAGGAGTCCAAGTTGAATCCATCAGCAGCATATTCAGACCAGTTTCGAGCATTTTTTAAAATCCTCCCCCTTCCCAGCCTGCCCAGAAAGTGGGCATAAATAAACTTCCACTACCTTGTGTCCTGGAAACAACATCCACAAGCTGCAGTTTGGGCAGCTCTGTCAAGTTAAGGATGCTGCGAGTTTCTTTTTAAATACAAAGAATATTTCTGAAGTTAGTTCTTTCAAACATTCACTTTGATTCGATAAATTACATTAAATACAATTTGCCTCAGCAGCATTTTAAAGCATGACAGCTAGAGCACGAGTAGGTCATTTTTACATGGAGTGCACAATCTCCTCGGTTGTGCAGACAGCCCGGATTATGCATGCAGGCCCACACTCCCTGAGATAACAAAATTACCCGGCTTGCACTCCAAGCCAGTCAGAAACTGTGGAGTCGCAGAGAGCAAAGTCAAGCCCGAGCCAATCAGTCCTGCTAAGCAGCTGCTATCTCAGTTGCTTATTAGTTCACCAGTACAGTGGCCACGACCAAAGGCTTCAGATGGGCTTACAGCATGCACACAACAAAACTGTCTCTGCTTTCAAATACCTCAGAAATGCAACCATGAATGAATACTGTCAAAGGGTGGAGGTAGGAGAGAAATCTCCTTTAAATTTACTCAAAACATTATTTTTTGAACATCGAAGAGAAAATCCTTACTCTTGAATACCGCATAATAACAGAACCATGCTGTTTGCTGGCAGAATGCTAAGTTTCATTTTCAGCAGAAAAAAAATTGTATAATAATTTTTTCTGATTTAGATGGGGTTTAGGTCAACCTTAGCTACATACAAATGAATGTTTTGTTCAAATTACAGGGTAATTTTAATTAGGACACCCTGCTAGACATCCTGTTGTTCTATTTAATGGACTTTCTCAATTATGAGAAGAAACACCTCCCCACCCGCCTGCGACTTGAAGTAAAAATTATGCTGAATAAATATACAAAGACAAAAATTATTATTCTGTATTAGATCTTTTTATTTCGGTTAATCTTTATTTGGCAACTGCTGTATCAAAAGGGCAGAGTTCAGAATCCCACACCCATTAAACACCTGTTTAAAAACCACTTGAAGCACCAGAACCAGCCAAATATGTCCCAATTAAGCAGAAACATTGGCACTGCTGTCTCGGGTAAGGAACACCCATTGCCATTTGCTCTCATTAGGTTAAACGGGTTTCTTGGGACATAGCTGAATTCCTGATTATGTGCATTGCAAATGGATGGAGAACACCAGAACAATAAAATTTAATTCAGCGCAGCCTTCTGTCCAGTTGTCGAGCACGGAATTTTGGGAAAAGCAAAAACTGAAGCTTTGGGAAGTGGACAAGAGTTAAATGCCATAAGTATGTATGAGACAGGTCATACTTCTTTCAAGAAATTGCCTGGTCAATGTAACAGAAATTGGGTTGGGATTTCTTCTTGAAAATGCTCTCAGATTTAGAGCCTATTTCATTTTTGTTAGCATCTCCTCCTCTTGCATTAGTTTGATTCCCTTACACAGTTTTATTTGTTAGTTTAAAATATGGTATCTTTTTATATTCACTTTAGTGTTAAATTGGTCATCAATTTCTTAATTTTGTATATTCATGATGCAGTGATGGAATGGAAAGCCCAGACAATAAAAGCTTTGTTTGTAGATCAGACACCGTACTGCAGATTTTCCAAATATTTTTGTCAACTTAAATAAGTAAAGGCTCTTCTAGAGAGGCCAATTGCATGGCAAACAGAAGAATCTTGCCTGTCACTCATTTAACCTCTTGACCTCTGTCAAGAAGGTGGACATGCTTGCCAGTAAGTGACAAGTCAAGTGGTCTTTTACCAAATACTCAACAATACATTTCAGGGTGGTGCCACTAGACAGAATCAGAGCAGAGTGATAGTGATTAAAAAGTATGTTTGAAATAGTTCTAATATCCATGCTCAATCCTCTATAATCCCACTTCATTATCAATTTATTAACTTCCTTTGTTGTTCTTTCTGTCACCCTCCTGTGCTAGTTGCTAATATATCTTAGTTTGTAAAGTGCTGTACTCCATGGGCACAAAAAGTTAGCATGTTTCACATAAAATCGATCAGTTATCTGCATCCAAGTAAGAGATGTACAGTCTCTGAATGGATACCTTCAAATTAAATGTATAAAAAGCATGGTTCAGCACAATAAACACCACTTAATTCACAACTCATAGTCAGGAAGTTAGCACACTGAAAAGAACATCTATATATTTTTCTTTGCTTATGCCACATAGACTTCTTGAGAACATAAATCCCGTTAGTTTTCTACTACCTCTTGTACTTAGTGTAGAATTCACAATTATTTAGTGCCTGCATTTCTAAAGCAAACTTTAGTACATGAAAAAAAGCATTCTAGAAATAAAATATATCAGCAAGCACTTGCTGCTGACCTGAAACTATATTTATTTTCAAGACAACTGTAAGAGTGGCAGATGCTTTCTTGTTCTGGCTGGCTACAAATGGCACTAAGAAATCCTAAGATAGACACCTGCATATCACTCTATGCTTGTTTGCCCCCCACACTCCTAAGTATTTTTGCATACAAACATTTTCTAATTTGCCATTGCTATTTATTTAGATATATATTGGATACTATATTCATTGTGGCTTCAAGAACAGTTTCCCTTCCATAATATTACTGATCTCATCAAAGAATGTTGGGTACAGTCCTCGGCCATTTCTTAATTTAAGCCTTAGTAGCTTCCCCTCTTAGAACTGGTGGCTGACATTTTATTCAGCTGCAACACTTCCAGACTACAAAGAGTAACAAAATCTATCATTACAAATGAATATTTTTATTGGTAGATGTTTTGAGACTAACCAAAAGGGAGTAGGAAAGATGGAGTGTAGGTGGAAAGAAAACAAAATAAGTCCACAAATAAACAAAACACTACAAATCACAACAGGACAAGAGAAAAATCAAGTGGTGACATAACCTTACTGGATTAGTAAAAACAATTCTGTCTTGATTGGAATTCCTTTGTAGGAACTATTAAAACGTTTAGCTGCACTTTCACAATTACAAGTTGTACAAGGTAATTTATCAGGGTATCTAAGCACACAATGCAAATTAAAAGGTAAAAGCAGGAGTATTTTTTACTGTAAAAACAAATAAATAAAGGGAAACATCTCCTGTATACTCCAAAAAACCCAAACCCAGTTAATCCTATATGTTTAAACTGGCATTTAACTTCCACTGAACTGAAATTGTATTTTGAAGCCCAGAGAAATTGCCTTCAGGAATAGCCTTTAAATGCCTGAGCTCAACAAATCACAGAGAGCTGGGGATTAGCACATGCGCTGGAGAAGAGATGGAATATTCCATGGGAGGACACACTTCGCCTGCATCCCAAATATCTACAGACAAATCAAACCTTTCACAATGTGATATAAATGCAAGATATAGATTAAAATGAGAGAAAGAGAGAAACAGCTTCAGAACCTGGAACACTTTGTGGAACTGACTTTTAATTCCCCAAAACCACAATTTTTAAAAGCTATTGCAGGGGCCAATCAAGTCCCATACATCAGTTGAGGACAAGACCCTCTGAACCCCAGAAATAAGTGTCAGTACCCAGAAAAATGGGGAGAGGGAGAGAGACAGACAGCAAAAGAGCAAAAAGTGAGGTGTGGGGCTAACACCAAAGATGAAAACAGCAGGAATTAAAAATCCAGGTACATCCTTTATCTCTGGGGCACGGAGGGATAAAATAAAAGGGAGGCACATAAACTTTATGCACAAACTAAGGGGAAGTCAGTGGAGGGATATATTAAAAAAATTAATGTTGCAATATGCCATCTTGCAATACTACATTGAAAACCACACCACTGTGTGTTGTTACTGTATTTGGCCAAGTGCACTACTGTGTTTAATTTGAACTTTGATTACAATAAATCACACGATACAGAGAGGCAACCAAGTGACTCACAGTCCCTTCTGAAATCTTACCATATTAAAAGTTTGACTGTAGTAGGAACACAGTAACCAAAATCTACTTACACTACACCAGAGAACGGGAGCAGAAGTATTGAACAGAACCTCCCAGGACTCCCTGGTCATTTTTTACACAGGAACAGTAACTCTGCCATGCCAGCAGTGAGACTGTTAGAGGAGCAGATAAATTTGGTGCTGCCTGCATCAGACACAGCAAACCATGGGCTGCCCAATTTTCTAAGAAGGGCACAGACGCTCTGCACACCTGAGCACAATTAAGTCTTACTGCTTATGAAGAAGAGAGTCAGTGTTGGCAGTGCAGTGGCTTGAAGGGGAGGGAGGGAGGCAGGCAGTTGGAGGGGAAGCATAAACCTGTTTCTGCTCACTACCAACAACATTATTGCAGGCACCAGTAATGAGGTGGCTGCGCTAGAAGGGGAAAGGGATATAGGAGCTGGAGTGCTTTATCAGCTCCAAGACCAATGCTGGTTTTGGCACTGTTTTCACTCTAGTGAGTTACAAACAACAAAAAAACCCAACCAAGCAGGTGCTAGCAATCTGAGAGACCACATGCCAGCTACAGCTGCTTCAAACTGATTCAATTACATCTGCCTGAATAGTCCCAGGACACTCAATCCACCAAAGGGAACCGCAGGTTGAAGGGAGACCCAGTACTTTGGGATCTTAATACTCCGTTAATTTAAAGTGGAAGCCCTCCCAGCTGAAATTGGAGAAGGGTATTCAGATAGGGTCTGAACCATATGATTACACTCAGACTAGGACAAGATGGAAGACAGCACATTCATGAGACTGGGATACACAGTGAAAGCCCATTGGAAATAATGCCTCAAAATTTTCCCGAAGCAGTCCGACAGCACTGCCTTCTTTCCCAAAACACTGGGTGCAGTACATTTGCTTGAACATGCTCTTGGGATTGGGACTTCACTCCAAACCTTGTTTGTACAAAAAGGGGCCAAGCAGCTGGGAAATTCTGGAGTGTAGTGTGTCCTCATTAGCTTCCATCTGCCATCAGAACTCAGCTCATGGCAAGTTTGGCTAAGTCCTGGTGTTCTCAGGTCCAAATCTGGGTCAGTTTTAATTACACTATACAGAATTCAGTGTGCAGTTTTTAAATCCTTATTATACAGCGCAGAAGAACGGGCAGCTCTCCAACTAATCAATTTTTTAAAAGTACATATATAAAAATTTTAAACCAGGCTAGACAGACAGTGGGTGGAAGAGAAAAAAAAATGTATAAGCGAGTACAGGGGTTAGTTAAGAGAACTGTTAGCAAAAGTGGGTCACCAGCAAGTTCTGCTTTAAAACTTCAAAGGAAGAGGAAAAAGGAAAAAAAAACTCTTCATTTTTTAAGACACTGAAACTGATGTGCAAGATGTATACAATTCATACTGCTTTTAGAATCAAGCATGAGTTACACACAATAATACTGCAGACAGATTTTTATGAAGGGGAAGATGGACTGTCTTGTGGCTACAGGACCATAACAGGCACTGGCCGACCTATTCCCATACCTTTCAACTGTATTATTCCCAGTGTTGGGAAAGTTCTTTTCCCCAAAGGCAAAGCCTTTAGCCCACAGGTACAGAAAAGGTGTGGTGGTTAGAAGAACAGTTCAATGGGATTCTTGAAGGTGACAGGGAAATGCAGGATGTTAGGCTAAATCCTTACCTAATTGATGTGTTTTGGACTACTTCAACTGCTATTTATTTTCTCTTTTTCTGTGCCATCAAATAGCCATCAGCCAGGTCAGGACTTGAAAAGAGTTTTGCTTGCCAGGTTGCTGGCAAACAAAATGATAAGAGGCACAGATAGCTGCATGTTTTTCATTGAACAGACACTTGGGATAGGATAGCACGCCAAATCTCATCTATGTAAATTGGGCTAAAATCTACTCTCAAAGTCAACAACCAGAATCTGCCCTGTTTAGAATCTTTGTCAGATGCAAGGGAGCAAGTAGAAGTCTTCAGTGACAGCTACCGACATAAAGGTAGCTCAGAAATGGAGAGGGATGATCAAGGAGCAGAGTAAATAGCAATGAAATGATAGATGCTTGTTAGAGGAGCATAATGTTCTGCCATCTCCTACACAAAAGTACACCTTCAAAGATTTCCAAGGTTTTTTTACCATTTCTATGAAAAACTTCTGTAAAAAAAAAGACAGCCCTTCATGCACCTTGTTAGCATTGTCATAGTTTTCATTTCAGAATTACAATATAGCAGAAACACGACACAACCCTGCACTCTCCCTTGTACTTCTTCACTTGGTGGCTAATCCATACATCTCCAGCTGCTGGATGAACCTAGCACATTCTGACACAGCGTGAAATGCACTACTAACTATTTCAGGATCAACAAAATCTACAGGGCTGGAGCAACCACTCAATGCTCTTTATTCGAAAGGAAGCTTTCTCTTTAAGGTAACCTCCCTCTCTCAGATGTGACCCCTCATATACAAAAATCCATACATTCAACATATTACACAACAATCCAAGCAGAAATTAAAAACAAACTAAAAAACCCCAAAACCTTACCACAGGTTATCTTCTAATTAATTTTTTTTAGTTTTATATCATGTATTGATGTAGCTTTATTAGATAATTTCACATTCCTCTTTCTATGGCCTCTCTTCCTTTCCCTCTTCCTCCATTTGACATGCATTAGAATAAACCAAGCCAGAATGTAAAAGTCAAGGATGGCTAGCATTGTATCCAGGTGCTAAGATAGACTTCTTCTAGGCTCTGAATAAACTTAAAGACCACAAATATGACAACAGGTATCACTTACTAACTGCTGCAATGGCAGAACTACAGAGTAGAAGGAACACTATCCTTTTAAGTGCCTTTACATACCAGTGTTTAGACACATGGAAGATGTAGTGTTGGAAACAAGCATCCCTCACCTCCCTCCCGAAACAAAACAAAAAAACCCACCACTGACAACAACAAAACCCAACAAGAGGAGAGACTATAGGGTGAAAGGAGAGATTCTGCCCATGCTCACAGCCCTAGAGGCAGACTTCTTTCTTTCCCTTCCTCCCCCTAAAATCATGTTTGGATGTGGCCCAAGTTAAAGTCACTGAAACTCGTCTGTCTTCAGCCACTTCTGACTTGTCTGTTGTCACCCTGACTGGTACAAGATGTATCTGCTAGCCCCAAATTCTCACCAGGGAGCCTATGGAACAGGAGATTGTCTAGTATTTCCCAAACAATCCATGCTGTTCTTGTGTAGCAAGGCTCCCAGTGAAGCACATCATCTTGCTACAATTCTATTCATGAGGAAGCAGTGAAAGATGTGTCATGGCATATGAATGCAGATATCATCTATAGCAACAAAGAAAGGATGCCATTCTGAGACAGGGGACATTTTATTTTGCAGACTGTTAGCACCCAGTGATGTTAAAAACAGAAGAGTAATTTACAGAATGAATTAAAACATGGTGGTCCCAAGTTAGAAATTAAAAAGAGAATCTTGTTAGATGTATTTCCACTAGAATTTCAGGCTACTGTATTCCACATTACTGTACCTACATGCACCACCTCACATAATCCTCTTGTTGGGGTCTGTCCTTTCCACTGCATCAGCTGGAATACATGAGACAACAGTATGATTTATAAACTGAATAAGTCTCAACTCTTTTGTACTTGGCTGCAACACCTTTAAGTCATATCCTTAACATTTGAATGCCATTTTTCTATTGCACCTTATTTTTCAGTGGTTGTTTTTGGCGCTATAAAGTTTATGTAAAATGAAGCAGTACATAAGAAAATGCAACACCTATTGTCATGTGTTTCATAAACATGCAGCCCCTGACTCATGTGTGCTGTGCAGCATGGTTATTATTGCCAGCTAACAACATGTTCTAAACTGACAGAATAAGTCTTACAGATCCCATTTTTTTTTTAAATTTTAAAAACAGTAGAGCCATATTAAAAGGAATTTGCCAAATTACCTGCAGAGAAGGAGGAAACCTGAAATTTTCTCACTGCAGTGATGAGATGGTATCAAGAACAGTGCTAAACAAGGCCAACCAAAGGGACCACAAATACTTTCCTAAAGAATAATACTCCTGTATATTGTTCTTGAATAAAAACTGAGAGTCCTCACTAAAGTGATGTAAACTTGAAAGTTTTTCTAGTCCTGCCTGACAGAAGACAGTAAAAACTGCACACAGACCTACACAAGTCTCAGTTTATTTCCTTCAATGATTTGATGTCAGAAGATGAATTCAGAAGGCTCTTTATGGCGAGACAGATTATAACCCAAGTTTAAGACAGAAAAGGAAATGACAACAGAAAAACACAGGGACGACCATGAAAAGAAAGTTTACAACATAACTGCTTTTGTACAGCAATATGAGATAAACACCAATTATCACAATTTTCTAGATGAGGAAACAAAAAGCTCTGATCACAAAATAAATCAAGGGACTCATGCTGAATCTACATGATTATGTCATACTCTGGTTTCTATTAATTTTATCACATTTACCCTCAGTACCTGACAACTAGTGCTTTCTATATTCAGATAAAGAAAACAACAACAATGGATAAGCACTGAAGCATGCATTTGGAGCACGGTTCAAATGAAAACCTACCCATGCCCACAACACATCCCTCTGCAGAGCAGACAGACAGGCTCAAGAGCATGTCCCTGACTCTAGCCAGAGCAGTTACTCACTGTACCCATGGGCAGGACTAATCAGAAGTCCTGCTGCCTTGCACTAAATCTTTCCAGTTGCTGGCAAACCACTGGCCAGGAATTTTCTGAGCAAGTGGTTATATGTATTGCACATACATATATGTATATATATTTGCTACATTATCTTTTCATTAAGTGGTCCTTGATTGGCTTTTTTTTTTTTTTTTTTTTATGAGTATATCTAATTTCCTTAGTAGGCAGACTTCCTTCTGCTTTTTCTTCATCTTGGGTTAATGACTTCCATTGTCAATATCAGCATTGTGTGTCTAAAGGAGATTTTCTGGAGCTGCAGAAAAGAGATCAGTCTATAGATCACTCCTTGGATAAAACTGCACAGAGTGTAAACAGATCTCAAGACAATGGCAGATCTGTTCCCGTCTCATGATGTAGATTTCGACAGATTGTAAGGATGCTGTAGCTTTGTGGTTTGTTTAACTAGATTTATCACATACTAACTCCTTTTACAAGAGCAAAGAGATGCTTTATTGAGCCAAGAGGCACAAACTGAGTAGATATGAAGATGAAATGGTCTGAATTTGCCAGTCAAACAGTGTGACTGCATCTGCTGCTTGGATGCTGCCTAAATAGGCCAAGATCAAGGTTGTAAGGATTGATTTGATCCTGATCCCTCAAAGTAAACAAGACCCAGAAATCAAAGCTCATAATAAAATTTAAAATTATCCAATGAAGTCATCTTGTATTTCCTCACTGTAAAGCATATATAATGTATGCATGTGTCTGTGTGCACACTTTCACACTCAAATTCATCTTATCTCCTCCATTTTCATGTTCCACCATTGCAAATACACTCTGAAAGAACAAAATTGCTGGAGGAGAATAGCACTCATTGGAGCAGAGAACCTGTGTGCCACCGTTCCCCCTCTCTAATCAGAAAGCACCAATTCACACCTCCTTGCCTCACCTCCCTGCCCCTTCACCAACGAGAAACTCACCTTCCATCCCTCTAATGCTTTCCTTGGGCCAAGTCTGCAACCCCAGGCAACCCAGCCTCGACTGCAGGCAGCAAAGGCGGCGAGCTCAGCTCGGAGTTTGACATGCTTGGTGCATGTCACACAACACAAGCAACCTGCTAACGAGCTGCTGTGTGCTCTCTCAAAGTCACAGCTGCCAGCAACAATTGAGCAAGTGCAGCCTAGCTTTTCAGGATTCCTGCCTGTTGCCCAGGAACCACACAAAGCACTGGAGATTTTAAACAGGTGCAAACAGTGCTTTTCTCCCATGTCAGACTGCACAGCCTCTGCAATGGCAACACAAGAAGGACCAGAAAGCAGGAAATGAACTTCCAAAATGCGATCAGAGTTCCTACTGATAATGCAACACTTTGATGACACGTGAAAAACAGGTTGTACATAGCACTATAAGCAGAAGCAGGAAGGCTTGGTCAGGCTTGCCTTAATGAAATCTGCTTTTCCCAGAAATACGCAACTGGATTATAACTCTGGTTACACATTTTTGTAAATTTGTCAGTGTTTCTCACCTGCAAAATATTTTTTTAATTTAAGAGGTAACATTTCTGAACAAGCAATGATTCGGAACACGTAATGAGCACCAAAAAGAAATGAAAAGGGTATTTTAAAGCTTACTTTTATAATAATTTGATAGCCGCACAGGAATTTTTAATGCACAAAACTGTCTTTCAGATTAGTGCCTTAAAAAGCACAATACAAATCACGTGCATTATCTAACTGTGTGTATGTACAGAAACTCTACATGTACCATCTGTCTACAGCTCATTGCTTAACATTATAACCCTGTACATACCCAGCTCAGTGCATAGGTGGTACCGTAGGTAAACACAAATTGTATCTCCTGAACTGAAAATCTGTGAGTCAACTTGTAACAGGCTCGTTAGAGAAGACGGCACCAACTCCAGAATGGTTTGTTTTGTCAATATTGCCTACGCTGTGTTAAGGTCATCAGTATGAGCTTGTTATTAGCCACGTTCCCACAGTGGTAATCAGGGAAATTCCTGTTAATTTCAGGCAGAATCTTGCCTGTATTGGAAGGGAGCAGGAACTGGTTAGGACCATTAACCACATGGCCATTGAGATCTAGTGTTCTGATGTTGTCATCAGTTGCTCTACCTGCTACTCACAAGCCTGCTCATAAGCCCAGGCACAGGTCAAGCCTTGAGCAAGGCTCTTCTGCTGTTCCTTCAGAAATATAATGTTACAATGCTGACATGTATGCTAAGGCCTTCTGTCTAAAATGAAAGCACTCAGATAGGTTTTACCTTCCCTTTTGGATCCAGCTTTTCACTTGGATGTGAGGCTGAAAAGGCTAAAGGGTTCTCTTGTACAGGCGCCAACAAAAACAAAGGTAAACTTAGAATTTTCATTAACTGTAAATTACAAGAGCAAACAGAAATAAGGATTGATGTGAGCAACAGGGAATGCTAAAGCTTCACCAAATGTAATGTGTAATGCTTCAACCCAAACATATTTTGGGATGACTGCCAAGAAGATGGGTATAAATGTGGGAGGCTTAGTAGAGTACAGTTTGAGCTAAAATGTGTAAAGTTTTCACTTGTGCTAAGGAAACATTCGTAGCTAGGTAAAAACAAGGCCTTATGAAAAATCCAATTTTACATCTAATCTGAATTTCCCTGGGCAAAGCAACTGCTCTCTTCCAAAACTGATCCTCAAGATAGCTGGTGGTAGCATACAATTATTGTGGATAGTATTGCCATGGGCTAGGCACTAGCTGAATATTGTAAACTCTAGAGGTGTCTTATTCAGCATTACATGGTTTGATGCATTCATCTAAACCTGAACTGGAATTACTCATCATGATGCTTTTGTTATTTGGTGGTCCAATGTCATCTGTACAACCAGGAAACAGAAGAGTTGGCTCTGTCTAACAAGTTTTCTTGCGCTTTCTTAGCTTACACTGTTCTATGTTAGCTCTTCTGACCTAGAACCTCCTAGTGGTGAAGGATAAAGTATGCCCAATCATCAGAGTTTCTCCACTGAAGAAGTTACAGTGCCCTACGTGTTTTGGGAGCTGTAATGGAAAGGGCATTTAATAACCCAAATAACCTCAATTTGCTGCTAAACATTCCTCAGCAGAAAAAGGCCTACCTGGTTGAGGTTTGGTTACCTACTGTCAGAGCTATGCTCAACAGTAAGAGTAGGAGGTTCTCCTAGCTCTACTAGAAGACTAGTTCATGAACTAGGATTTAAGTTTACTTTCAGTGAGATAAACAATGAATAATTCTAGTAAAGGCAAGAGGCCAGAGTGTAAAAGGCTAAAAATACCTAGAAATTTTCAACACAGGCTCATTTCTCAGCTTTTCTAAAGCTACTTTTTTCTTGAGTTGATATTTCAGGTAAAAAACAAAGTCAGTGTCAGTAAAGCTTCTTACCTATTCGTGTGATTGGTTCCAAAATATTTAGATGTCAATACAAGTTACTTCATGTTTCTCCATATTAAGCAGGGTATATCCTTCCCTCTCTGTGCCTGAGATGATGCATTTCTTAGGTTTTCCGGATCTGCAGCTGACAGATTCTGACAAGCTTTGGATTCCTCTTTATGCACCTCCAGTTCCACAGATGTGGAAGTAAGAGGCTCCTATTGGAACACAGTACAGGAATCATACTAACAATACTCAATGCATCCCAATACCTGGCAAATAAACAAAGCCCTCCGATAAAGAGGTGGTGACAAAAGGAACCTATCCCATCTAAAATAGAAAAATATGAAAAGATACCACCTATTCATTCCATTGTTCCACATGCACATCCATTCAGCTGGAAGGGCTGAAGGTGACAAGTAACCCTAGGAATATATGCACATAATGCTACTTGTCACCAGATGTAATAACACAGCCTCCTGTGGCAGGGGAAACTGTGTCCTTCCATCCACTGGAGAATATCTCCCTTACGAAAGACACTGGCATGAGAATGGTGAGAACATTCAGGAAGGACTCGAATGTAAATGCAGTTCAGATCTGTTTCTAATGGCTTAGCAGTAGGCAAAGACATTTCTTAGGTTGTCCAAGAACAGAAAGCACCCAACAGAAGTGTGCAATAGAGTTTAATGACAACAGGAATTCAATAAACTCTCTTTAAGTAAGGATACTTGGCATTATGGACCAGGCCAGGATTCGCTATTTTGGCAACGACCGCAGGATGAAGTTACGTTTTCTGTAAAGTTAAACTTTCCTTTAAATAACATTAAGTGTGTGCACCTCAGCAAAGCTTTGAGGAGTCTGAAAGATGAATGTATCATTTTCTGCAGTGACTTCTGTAAAATAAGAAACTGGATTAACCACAGTCTTCACTGGTGCCAGCCTGACCACAAAGTGTACCATCAACACTGTGCTTGTAAGGTAAAAGCTATTGTAACTTTAAAAGAATATCAATTATACATTGTGCCCCAGAGGTACTATAACTTGAATTCAAATTTCTTACAAACTGTGTCTTCTTCCACTCCTACATAATACCAGAATAAGAAACATTAGATTACTTTCTAGGAGATATTTACAAAACTGTGGGATATTCTAAGCAGATATAAGCCAATGTTATTATTCTGAATAGCAGTACAAGCTGCCCTCCATCCACAGCACCGTGCAGGCTGTCATTTTTGTAGTCAAGATGCATTTTGCAGCAAGACTTAACTGTTCTTTCAAGTGCACTGTACTGTTAGTTGTTGTCACAATTATTTATAACTGAGGACATCTATCTCCTACTAACCTTCTGTTCTGGTCCAATATACAGGAAACAATTATTGAAGCATTAAAGTACATTTATAAGAATTTAAACTCAATATTTCTTAGCTAGATTCAGTCCTCTGGTTTTGACTCTAATCCCAGGCAAGTCAAAGATGGCATTCAGTCTTCCACTCTATTGTAGGGTTTGTGTGTATGAAAATTTAATTTTGATGAGAGGTCAGGATAGAAGATGAAGATGTTCCGCTAAGGAAAAGTGTTTTCAAAGAGACTTGTAAACACGAGACCACGAGTTGTGTTTCTTTTTAAAATGTATCATAAAGGTACTGCAGCATTCTTTAACATAGAGAAGCAGCAGAATAGTGCATGAAACACTCAATGCCATGAAATAATCCATCCCTATTTTAGCCATGAATCATCCTACACGGTGAAAAAATTACTTAACTGTTCTGTGTTTCAGTTTCCCCATCTATCAGATGGGGACAATGATACTTTGTAAAACCACTCTAAGATTCTTTTAAAAATGTATATCACTTGGAAACTTGCAAAGTACATGCAATTTCTAAAAAAACCCACTGAGAATATAAGAATAAATATTGCTTTAAACATTTGTTGCAGTATTTTAATACAACTCATACCTTTCCTATAAGTACTTCACAATATTCTCAAGAGTTTATATGTACTGTTTACAATTATCAGCATATGGGATCTGAAGATACTACATGCTCTAAGTTTAAACTGTTGGTTGAAACACAAATATTTTCAAGGACATCAGTAAGAGATGAACTGGGTCCTATATTTTTTTCCTAAGACAGGCAACAATCCTCCAGCTGAGGATTCTTTGAAACCCGCAATAATCAGCAAACTAGAAGAAAAAGAGGTTAACCCTGTGTCCTGCCTCCCCAGCACTCTTTTCAGCACCTACATGACACAGATGCCACAGAAGACTCACTCTTACTTTGAAGTGCAGGAAAATATATCGTGGTAAAAGACTGAGTGTCATTCAAAGCATCCTTTGAAACTTCTTAAAAAACTGCATCTGAGCTTTGTATCTAGAGAGGTTTTAATGATTAGTTTATTTTTCTGTACTTTTACAGCACAGAAGAGAAAATTCATTACATGTTAAAAACTCAACAAACTTTGCAGGCTTTAGATATTCAAATGCCTTTACTTCTAAAAGTTTATCCTGCTTAAATATGTATTCATAGGGTGTGATCCAAAAGTGGCTGGACATAGTATTGTAGGTCCAATTCCAAGTCATCAATCAGTTTGTTACATTTTTTAAGACGGGTATTTCAGTGCAGAAAAGAAGCATTTCCTCAACTTTGTATTACAAGAATGGATCACAGAGTTTCTTGAATAACCTACATTACAGATGGGACCAAGCATGGAAACTGCCAGGCCCAAAAGATTGTATTCTCTGGACATTGTTAAGATTGTGTTCTCTGAACATCAAAAACAAGATATCAGAACTGGGGATGGCTCACAAATTTAGAGACAACACTCATTAGAAATCAAATGCTACAATAGTTATATTACTGAGGGAGAAAAAAGTTGGGAAGATTCTACACCATTTCATCTTTAATAAGTATTTCATTCACTAACTTCATAATACAGAGAGTGGAGTTTCTATCCTTCAAGTTATTCAATCATATTTACAGCAGATTCAATCATATTTACAGGTATTACATTAGGTACAGTCACCTTATCTTCAAGTAAAAGAATTACATACATAGTTGAATACAAAGGCAACAAACTGGATTTTTTATTCTTATCAAGAATAACATAACACTTGCATGCAAACAGGACGGCTAGATAAGAATTACAAAAGACATGAAATTCCCCCCACTTTTAGGTGTGACTGTGAATGCAACACCAGAAATATAGGCAAAAGGGAGAAGTCATCTAAATTAAAATTATGTTGAAAAATATATATTTAGCCCAGAATGTGTGTAGACCTCTTAAGAGAGATTGCCAGCTAGAAGAACAGGAGTGATGTGGGATGCTCTCAGATATTTAACAGCATGGAGTGTGGAACAGAGTGCAAGAGCACAAATGTGCCCATAGAGGCTGTGCTAGAGCTTCAAATATCTCCAGCTCAAGTGACTAATGTGAATGTGCAAAGAGACAACCACTTCAAGCAGAACTTTTTACTGATTAAGTCACTACCATAAATCTCAATATGTTCCCTGCCATATTGGCAGCCTGTCCCTTTTTTCCTTTTAACTGTGGGCCAGATCCTCAGCTGGTGTAAGTTGGCATCGCATTTTGTTGCCTTCAGTGGAGCTAAGCCAATTGATGCCATCTGAGCATCTGATATTATATTTCTGTAGCAGTTAAAAAATGATACAGTGGCATTAATTACTACATAGTCATATCTCATAACCTCATGGCAGGGGTGGAAAGACTTCTCATTTATAGTCACCAGTCAACATACAGAGTGGAAGGGTCAATTGGTCATTCCATGCTCAGTTTGATGGCTGTAAAGCTGCTAGTCATACCAAACACAGGAAAAACAACTTTTCATTTTCCTATGTGATTTAAATACTTAAATTTTGTTAACTCACAGGCATGTAGCAGCTACTCTATGTCCTTAAAGCACCATAATCCACTGCATCAAAAATGTAATGGATCTGACATGCAGAAGAACAGGCAACTGGAGCAGACAAAAATGCATTTATCTGAGAAACCCAAGTCCCACTGCCCATAGTAGATGCTAAGGGAAGAAGAGTAAGAACACTTTCATCTGTAAGCATTCTGCTACAGACTAACAGCACGTCAGAGATGCAGCACAGAAAGTATCCAGTTTTGATAAGAGAGAAAGTGGTCAGGGGTATTTTTGTTTCAGCAAGGAAAGAAATGAAGCACAGGACTAATTATGGACAACTGCATTTAGTTTGGACTGTCTCTTACAGTGACCTCACACTCATGGTTTATACCTTTTGTGTAAAAGGCCTGTATGTTCCACTTCACTGCAGAAGGAGATAATCTTAAGAGAAAACTGTAACACCCAAATAAAATCCTTCTTCTACAATGAAATAACATTTCCTACTTCCTACCCAACACAAAGAAAGTTTAAGTTGGGACACCAAAGAACCAAGGTCAGCTCAGACACTTGGATATCCAGTAGAAGTAATGATCACTTGCATCAGCATTTTAGATGCAGCAAAACGTTCACTAACTCACATCGGCTATTGAGGTTCATTGTCTTGTGTATTTGAGGGAGGGATAAATGGGGAGTTAGTCTGTGGCACTGAATCTATCTCGGCCTCCCTTAATTTGCATTCTTTGCCCTTCCCTGTATTTCCTCTCATATATAATTATCTTCTCAGCTCCTAAGTTATTTTGTTTTAAGCACTTCATAGCCCCTGGACACTCAACACTGAGATCTTACTGAACATTAAACAAGCAGATTGCCATCTTTGTCTTTAAATGGCTAAAATAAAAGGAGTAACCCATCAGACATAAAACTACTTATTCTCCACCTACCCATTAGAATTTGCATGTTAAAGCAGCATGCACATTTCTAACCATCTTCCAAATGGGGGATTGGAAGTAAGCAGATTCACCCTACAGATAAATGTAAAATCAACGGCCTTACATTGGCTGAAGCCTATGTCCCAAAATACAGAGTATGCTATGGATATAATGTAATTACCAACAACAAGAAAGAGCCAAAACATGGGAAGATAAACCCATGACAGACTTCAAAAGGTGTTTTACTTGTGTAAGGACAATGAAATTCAGGGCTTCAGCCACAAAAGAGCAGAGCTACCAAAAAACAGAAACAGAGAAGCAGACATTGGAGAACACAGTTTATGGGGGAAGGATAAGAATAAACAGGAAAATGAACAGGAAACAGGAGAAGCAAGGTTTCAAAACACACAAGTATTTAATATGCCAGAAGCAGTAAGTGAATCTACTGATATCTACCAGGAAAATGCCAAGATGCTGGTGAAGTGTCCTCACAGCCATGCACTTTTGCTGTTAGGTTCTGACATGAGGACAATGACATAAACTCTACTTCTGTCATTCTAGAGAGCATTGCACTGGGGATGACTTTAGATGGAAAAATCATGAACCTTCTCTCAGACCTGAATGTGTCTGAATACAGGTTTGAAACCTATTAAACACCCAGTAGAAAATGGAAGACTATTTAAAACAGACACATTCTGCCTAACTCAAATAAATTTAAACCAGTTGATTAAGAATATGACTTAAATTCATATGAAAAGTATCATCCATCTTTTAAAGCTTGGCCTCCTATTTTTATATTGTACTTGGCAGAAATATGTCCACATTCAGTCATTTTGTCTTAAGTCAGTCATAGGATCCTGCTGTCCTGATACTGATGAGAATGAAAATTATAATCTTCAAATACTTCATTTAACTATTATTTAAGAAATATTATCACTTAAATGAGACACTCCCTTCACAAAAGAATGCTCATAAAAATATATGCCTTAATTTTAAAAAATTATTTTCTGTGTCTAAATTCTGTAATAATCTAAAAGTGGTGTTCAGTCATCCTTACCACAGGGTAAGAAAGTGAGTAGGAATTTCTGCCTGACAGAAATCCTTGCAAGTGACAAAGCTCCTAATTTTTACTTCAGTGTGAATTTTGCCTCAGTAAGAATTCATCAGATTTGGCCTATGCTTTGCAGAGATGATTAGGATGTGAGTTTATTATTACTTAGATAATTGCTTTGCTAGAATCTTAGGAGCACTCTTAGAAGAACTGGATGGAATGAGTTTGACAAGAGATCAAAGAGATCAATGACTTATGTGTGCACTGGACTTTAAGTGTTCAGTTTTAGAATACTAACATACAAAGTAAAACAATTTATTTCCTCCCAAAAAACATGGTTGGAGTTTATATTCTCATTTCTTATGTAATTTTCCTAATATTTATAGTTTATCAAAAATACTTGTTTGCAATGTTTCCCTATAAAGCTGATATATCCAATTTCAATTTCTAATCAGAAAAACCATGCAGATGTTACTAATAGGCCAAATGCTAGAATGCTTGCCCAGGATTTAGGCTCTCCACTGTTACATACACGATGTGATTAAGACTCCCCATGACATTTAGCTGGTAAGTCTGGAGAAGTCTGGCCAGGCACCTTGATCATAAACAGAAACATACAGGCTATGCAGTCTCATAACATCCACGTCACAAGTCTGTTTCTCTGTTTTCTATATACTGACCCTTTATTCTTCCCTTTGAAAAAATATGGAAGGGAACCAGGAAAAAAAGCAACTAACCCATAATAGAGCTGCTCTAAATCTCTCTGAAGAAGCAGATAGAACAAATAGCTCCTCAAACTGAATACCAGGTAAAAGCTCCTTGCTGCAGTTGTGTAGTCCTAAACAAGAGAAGAGATGAAAATATTTTTTTCTTATGCTGGAACAAACTGGCCTTTAAATTTGTCTTTACTCCAGTAAATTGTTCTTACTTTTATCTGTGATTTTGCTAGCTAGCAATAATTTTGGACTGCTGCTCAGAGGACATCTCTTTGCTTTGCTAATTATCTGTTATGCTGTGTATGTCACTGCAGAATTTAGCCATGTAAATTCTGAAAGCAATTTGCTGCTCTGAAACAATTTTGAAGTATTTTTTCAAATTCCATGCTGTCAAAACTCAACAAAACTGCAAAAAGCCTATGAAGATAACATCTATAAACACTACAGCTGGCTACACAAAAAGCTGCAAAGAGTAAGGGTTACCAGAGCAGGAAAACACTGTTAATTACTAAGCATTGTTTCTTGAAACATAATACCCATAGCTGGGAACTACACATTCCTACCTATATAACATGTCACTATTACAGAGGTAAATATCTCTATAAAAAAAAGAGAAACCAAAAAGTGAAATGAAGCAAATTAACAAAAAAACAAGGTAAACAAACAGGGTATTCACTGGTTAGAACCCACCTGCAGATGTTCAACTAACAACTTCAATTTTCCCTTGCCTTCTTTCAGCAAAATGTGGTACTGTGAGCATTACAAAGATTGAATTCCTCTTCATAAAAAGGTAAAGGCTAATACTCAGTAGAAGCCAATAATAATTTGGTGTTAAAATATCCACATAATAAGAGCACCACTGTGATGGTAAATTTCCACCTTGCACATTAAGTACTAGTGTACTCAAGCTCCTCCTATGCCTTTGGCTTGGGAAATGCTCTGCTCAGGAAATTCAGGATAAATCTGTCCTCAGATTATTCTGGTTTGTGCTAAGCCCAGCAAAAGGGACTTTTATTCTGATATGGCTCAACCAAAAAAGTACTCCGGACAGCTATACAAGGAAAAGAGAAAATACCCCACAAACAACAATCACATCATTATGTATTCAAATTTAAAGTATTTACAGGACCAAGCAGTAACAGCACTGACACGATAACACATAGTATGGCCTCATCCTGCAAGCCTCTCATCTGACTAATCCTAAGTGTGTGCAGTCCCTTGAAGCAATTGTTAAGTGCAGAAAACTATGAAATTTGGGAGGAAACAGATCAAAAAGCTGAAGCACAGAGCAGCAACGTGACTCACTTAAAATTCTACAGAAAACAAATAGAAATTCATAAATTAAACGGATTCTGACTTTTAATCTTGTCTGTGGGACTCAAGATTTCTCCCATGAGAATAAGAATAACAAAGCCAAAGCAACCCCTCCCTTGGCATTTTGTTATATTTCTACAGTCATCTCAATATACCAGATCAATTGCATTTGAAAATGCAGCTATTAAACCATAAGTAGACCATCTTTGGAGCCTTTGTTTGTCAATTGCATCAAACAACAATTCTTCTGCAGACAAGAAATCAGACTGTATTTTTTACAATAATTGCAAGTCATTTCTAGGAGAAAGAGGTAGCAACAATACCAAAGGAAATAAAATAACACACTTTTGTGCTTTCCCATCAAACCCGATAGTGGTATGGGTTTAAATCAGTCAGAGGCAGCTACGCATGAGAGATTGCACTCTGCAGGCTCTATCAGTCAGAAGTCAAGGATACACGTCCATGATTTATCATACTTTTCATGGTAATTAGCTAGAGTGCCATTTTGCTTCCAGTAGCATCACTCAACTTTCTTTTTTTAATTTGGTCTTTTTTTCCTGCAAATGAATTTACATATTTCTCAGTCTCTCATCCCCTACTATGTTTTATTTATGAATATAGGCCTTGCTGATGGTAACTTTAATGTGAAGAAAGTAGTAATTAGTGTACCTATCTGCTAAGTTAATCCCTTTCCCACAATGTCTGCAGAGAAGTTTAAGGTAAGTAACAGTTTACAGTCAATATTAGGTTTAATTATGCTTAATGAGGGGAACTATCTCTGTTTACTAACTGCACCTAGGTGTGTAGCTCCTATATGAGTTTTCCTCCCAGCCTCATTCCACACTGTTAATAGTGCCACCGTGCAGGGTATGTGTGGTGCTTCAATCCATAAAACTTGATGGCTCTCTCCAGGAGAGCCAAGCAAGTGAGGCACCTGTTTCACTACAGGTTCAGAGGGAGCAGAATGGCCTCAAAACAATGACAGCTTTGTGTAAGGAAAAACTTCTACTGTCTCATATTTAGTGTATGAAGTGCACTGGAGAAAAGAAGATGAAACCTCCAAATAACCCTCAAGGCCCTCCCCTTAAAAAGTAAAACAAAACAAAATAAAACAAAACAAAATAAAATAAAATAAAGTAAAATATTTGTCTCTGGTTTGCAGGGACCATCCACTTTAATGTTTCCTGAAGGAATTACTGTGATCTTTTATCTCACAGAAAGCTGTGTTAAGAATTAATACCTTGAAGTTGTACGGCCGAATGAAGACTTCTGGTTGCATTTCATGAGCAGATATCTTCCACAACTAAAAAGATTCTAGAGGCAACTGAAGATGACACCAATGTTGTCTTAGAACTCCATACCAGCAAAAGGTCAAAAAGCAAAGCCTCAGACTGAAACTCAGTTTCTACTTCAACTGCTGTTTTTAGCATCTGTGCAATGTTGTTACTTCAGTCAGAGTTGTCCTAATGGGAAGATCTAAATTTGAGTTTACTTCAGTACTTTTTGCCATAACATTTTCCTTTGTGATTTCATGTATTATCCCCTTAAGAAATTCATGCAATGGGAATTTTTTTATACATATTTATAACTACCTATGAAAAATGTACCTTCCTAAATCTTTGATTCCCTAGGACGCAGAGATTTAGGGGGTTTTGTGTGTGTGCACAAGGGACCAAGTTTGCAGGAGAAGTGCTGAAAAACAGCTGCTTGATTTCCAGTAAGAAACGGAAGTGGAACACAGAGAGAAATTGTTCTGTAAATGGAGAGGTTACTTCATTTGAATTTTTCAAAGCAGTAAGAAGTGAGTTCTGCATTTCATTCAAATCAGAGAAATGTGACATTTCCTCAGACATAGCTTAGGGGTTTGTTTTTTGGGGTTTTTTTGCCCTAGTGAGCACTCTGCATGAGTCCACACATTCCCTCCTTATTTTTGCCATTGGCAAGACTTCAAGAAAAAATATCTCTGGTTAGAAAATTGATCAAAAAAGCAGGAAAAAACTTCTGCTAAATCATGCTTTTTGTTTTTTTAAAAAACCACCCATTTTACAATTACTTGACTGTCAAAATCGAAGTAAAGTAAAGTAAGATTTTACTTAAAGGCTAAACTCAGTAATTCTGCAAGCTATATCCAGATCAACTGCACACAGCTTTGACTGAACAGGTTTCAAGATTTAAGCTCAAGGCTTATATGTATTTTTCCTACAATATGCCAAACTAACCCTAACACCCATATTACCAGATGTTAAGGAAAAAGTTTCTAAAGAAGTGTGATTTTTTTTAACTGATGTTTTTCCCTCTAAAAAATGTTCCAAAAAATGTGATCTGAAAATGTGAATACAAATTTAACTACTATGTAAAACTGTTAGTAGCAAAGTAAGAAGTAAGATACCTGTTTTCAAACTGACAGTATATTCTTCCTTTTGCCATTTAAGACATCAATATTCAGATAGACATAATTTCATTATGAGATGGAAATTATTTACAGACACATACATTCTTCAGAAAATTGATGAGGTTTTGTACACAAGAGGAGAGCACAAGAGGTCATGTCACTTCTTGGATACAAAATCCAGCATTTTGCATAATTCAATGACTTAAAACACTACAGAATGACTCTGAGGATCTGGAAAATTTAAAGAACTCAAAATTTCAAGGCCAGATTATGGAAACTCTTAACTGGAGGATGAAAACAGTGCTTTATACAACTGGCCAACACCAGGAGAAAGCATATTCAAGTTACTTCTCAGCTGCTGCTGCCTTTCAGTGGTGACATAAACAAAGCTTGGGTAACTGAACATTAATCTATTTTACTAAAGCACAATCCTAGAGTTAGAGATGACAGGACTACCTGCAGGCCACTGATGTTCAGTGTAAATACACGAGCACCTTTCTCCTCAGAAATCCACAGGCAGCTCTCCAAACTATACGAAGATCTCCCTGAGAGATATATGGATGTGGGCATTTTACAAAAATCTGTGCAGCTCTCCTCCCCAGACAACTGCTTGGGAAAAAAGTTCCACATTTTTCTGAAGAGCCTGGGAGGAAAGTGGGCCTGCTTATTTGGATCAGTCTGGATAATAACTAGGTTTTTCACATTGCAATGTTGCCTCCACACATCTCTCTGCTCAGCCACCAATTATAATGAAGAATAGTGGGAGGATGAAGATTTTTTAAACTAATTTCAAAATAAGTAAAGAAAAGCTGTTTCTCAAACATAAAGAGCTTGCTTAAGTAAAAATATTTTTTCCCAAGATCCAGAGAGGTTCAGTTACCCATAAATAAATGAATCTCTGCTGAAGTATTATGTGCTTGTAAAGAGAAAGACACTTCCTCTTGATGATCTCTGAAGTAATGATAAGAGTCTCCAGTCTTGGTGGAGGAGATAACCTGAGAGTGAGTCAGTCTGGTGGCCTCTGGAATCTCAAGGAGGCTTAAAGTTTATATGGAATTAGTGCATCTCATGTTTATAGCCCAGCCAGGCAGGTGGAACTGGGACATTGTGTTTTAGCCACATACCAATCAAACTATTAACATATAACTTACAAGAGAACACTTAGACAGAGATACTGAGATCTTGGGGCAGTCCCATCTCATAAAAAAAGCACAAACATTTAAACATGCCTATAAACAGAATTGTAAAGATATTTTAATTCAGAAGAAGAAAAAAGTTTCAGAGCAAAGTTCTGCAGCAAATGACCACAATTCAGATTTATAAAAACTTACGTAATTAAAATGCTCTATGAGTGACTAAGTAGCAACATTTCTTGCTTCTTGATTTTTTTCTCAATATTGATTTCTTGCCAGAAAAAATACAAGCTTTCAGCTGCTTTTCTCTCAGAAGAGCCTCTGCCTACTTTCATGAATTCTCTCTGCCATCCTAAAGATTTGCCTTTGGAAGGCACAGAGACTTGTATAATCCCCCAAGTCCTATTAATATCAGTAAGAATGATACAAATTTGATTCCAAAGAACCAAAGGGAATGACTAAAATGGCCTCAAAGCTGTTTTTCAGAGTCAAAATGGTCTACCTCATCTTGGCACTAAAACGTGCTGCTGCCACAGAAGTGGCCCAGCTCCCACTGCTGCTGACTTCTTGCTGTCTCTCATTTTGTTGTCTGTCACTTCATTTGTGGTACAGGAGGAATAGGGGCTGGTCTTTTAATGACCCACAGTGCTGAGAACACCGAGTTATGCAGGAATGCTTCTCTGCTCATCAAACTACTGCATAACTTAAGGCTGGCTCTGACTGGAAGGTTTACAGGATGAACAACAAAAGCAAATGGAAGGTGTTCAGCAGCAGCATAATAACATCCCCACACAAATATCTGATTCAGGTCTAACAGGAAAACAGATGCCCATCTACACAAAGAGGGAACAGGGAGAGAAAGAGGGAGATGCTAACACAGAAAGGGAGAGACAAAGAAACAGAAAAAGAGAAAAGAAATACAGAGAAGGGAAGAGGGAGGGAGGGAGGGAGGGAAGGAGAGAAGGAGGAAATTATTTCACTGTACTACTCAGTGAAAGATGTATCTCCTGAACTTTTCAGGACACAAAAACATTTGAAGTTAAAATCTTGAACCATATATGGAGGATTTAGCCCTCTCTTTTACAATTAATTTCTTGTCAAGCCACGTTCTACTTTTACCGGAAAAAAGGGAAGCCAAGTTTCTTTTGGATTTTACAGACAATGGAATAGAAATCTGGCCAGGAAAAGAAGCAAAAAGAGTCACTATCCTGAGCTATCCACTGAAGAAAATTAACTTTCCCAAAACAGACTCCAGAGATATTAAAGATCAGAACTTCAATTTGTCTGGACACCTGAATGTGACATCTGGACAAAAAAATTGCTATTTATTCTTTCCAATGAACGCAAACTGAGTCACCAGCACAGAACAAAGAACTGAAAGCCAAATTATGTACTGTGTGGCAAAAGTGGCAAGTGTCACCAGTGCCACATCATCCAGATACTACCAGATGATCTGCAGTTCAGATGAAGATGAAAATGAGAATGACCGAAAGTTTCTTCTTGGCTTTGACCCCAGCATACATCTGAGCAAAAACCATGGTGGTTAAATATCTTGTTCTGAATCTCAAAAAATCTTCCCTGACATATACTTATTGCCCCTACTTTTTGACTCTTAGTGAAGAGGGACATTATCTTTCTCATAGAGAAAGCATCAGGTCATGGCCCCTGGCAAATCAACTTGAATCATAGGCCACATGACTCAAATGTGCTCTAAGAACGAGAATTTTAGCATCCTGAAACTCTACACCTAAAGCACTGAACAAGTAAACCAGTGCGTTGATTTAAGAGGCCAACACTTTCATATTCATTATCAAAAACAGTAAAAGAGGGAGGGTAAAACACTACCTCTCCAACTTTTACCTTTTATAGAAAAACCAGGCACAGTGGCCTGGCATCATTAGTTCTACTAGAATATCTGCTGGAGAACACAACAGATATGCACAACAGGTAAGCACAAACACACATGCTCACACAATACTGAACTTTGGGTTGGCAGCCAGGCTCTGGTAACCCATGTCCCCTGGGCACAAATCAACTGTGAAGGAACAGGAAAAAGTCAGTGTAATGGTTAACCAGCCCAGTGGGCTATTATTCGTCACAAGCAGAGGAACAGCAGTGCAGGTTGCAGTGCTGGTCACCTCTCCCTCTGGAATGCTACTGGATGCCTGGAATTAAATTCAGCACTGAAAAAAAACAGCAAATGTAGTGTCAACATAAGAAAAAAGCTGGATTTCCCCTCCTGGAGTTGAAAGTAAGGAGGACTTCTGCGTGGAAGCAGAGATTTCCCGTGAGGCCATATTGAAAGAACATGACAGATTCCAGTATCAACATTTATCAAATATGAATGCATAGATTTTGGTAGGATTAATAAGGTTGTTTGTATCAGATCTAGGTAATCATTCCCTATACAGTAGCAAGTGATCAATTCTTGTGGCAGCTGGCCAAGTGTCAATGTTGGTAGCTGCAACCATGGCACCAGGACTGCAACAGAGGGTTAAAGTCCATCCATTCAGGTGGAAGACTAAACCAGGAGAATTCCTACAGCCCATCAGGGAAGTTCTTTCAACTACTTTCAAATCTTTCACAGTCTTTTACAGCAGTGCATTAAAAATGAACCTATCACAACCCACTGTATTTCTTCCAGTGCTACCTCAGTAAGCATTTTGCAGAGAGGCAACACACTACTGCCTGGACTTCAGCTTGAAAAGACAAATTTCATCTGCTTTTTTTCTAGTTTTCAATTATTTAACTTCATCAGCCATGACAGAAATGACAATCAAAAATTCAGGTTTATTTTTTAATTTTCAATAAAAGCATTGGCTTCTTATTTAAGAAGACCTTGAAATAAATGGCTTAGCAAAAACAAATGAACAAACAAGCAGATTCTTGCTTTCCATAAACTCACTTTCCCTCTGAAAGGGTTTGCTCTGTGTATGGATAATTCATTTACTTTAATTATTTTGAAGTGCTTCTGTTTGAGTGGGTAGCAGTTAAGTATCCACAACACCAAAGTAGGTCCTAGAATTAGCTGTTGTAAACAAAATGTTCTGCTGCACTGGCCCAAATCCACACAAGCAGTAAGCCTTGAGTATTTTGGCTTTTTCACAAAGAATACTTCAGGGGACCCTGAGAGATATGGGACCCAGAGCCATGAGAATGTATTATGGGACTTACATTTTACGGACAGGTCATATCTTTCTAATTAGGAACTTCAGTTGTTACTCTTTGTTGGATGTTTTCAGTCCAGATAGCTTTCTGGTTAATTAGGTACACACACTCAAAACAACAAGAAGAAAACAAGCCGAGGAAAGTCCCAGAAAAACTTCAGATGGAAGCATTTGGACATAGTTATTTGCACACAACCACACAGAGAAGAGGAGGAACTGAATCAGGGGAAAATACACAGGATTATCACTTTACAGTCAGTGCACACTGATTTGAACAAGGATTCTAAAAATAAACACATCTAACATTTAAATCTGAGGCTACATATTGAGAGACACCCTTTCTCTCATGACTGTATGTACACTCAAAACCAAAACCCCAGCAGCTAAACATCTACAGCTTTGAGGAATTTCAGTTCTTGATCTCACGGCAAAGCTACCATCCAAATGCTCCCTTGTATCCACAGGCTTCTACTACCACATTCTGATTTAAGGACATAAAGATAAGAAAGCTAAAACCAAAGTCAGAGGAAGCAGTTGAAATGACGAGTTTATGCTACCTTTCCCTTCACAGATACAAAGATGTGATGCAGGCATCTGGAGAAACAGAAGATGCCCCTCTCATACATCTCTTTCCATAAGTCTCCCCATTTTCAAACTGCATTCTTGTGCTTTGCACAAAACTTCCACATACCTTTATAGCTCCTCTGCACTGTTGCCCATAGTTACACCCAGTATTTACAGGTAAGCCTGCAGCCTTCTTCCTTCATGGAGGTAAAGGAGAGGAAGGAACACGGTGTGAAGGAAAGTAGGAAGCAATTCTGGACTTACTTGTCTGTAGTTGGTAGTTGAATCTTAGGAATAGTTGCTTTACAATACAAATTGTTATGGAGGTTTGATTTAAAAATCTCTGCCAGTTTTGACATTCAGGTGAAGGTATTGCTGCTGGCTCCAGAGTAATTTGCATATCTTATCACTAAATAAAATGTCTGAGGTGTGCACCAATCTGATGAAATTATAAACAAGAGTCCACACAAGTACACATGCCTTCCTGTTTGATTTCTGTCCTGTTCACTCCTCTATAATAAATCATATGATCATCTCATTCTAGCTAGAGGTTTAACTGCATGTAAAAAGGAAAATAACAGCAGCCTATTCTTACCCATATTTTACAGCTGAGAACCTGACAAAAATGTGATTTTGGGGAACAAGCAGAAAGCTTATTTTGCTACCATCTACCTCCTCTTTTATTACTACAAAATTAGTAGGAAATCCCACGTATTTATGTATTTTTAAAAATAATTTCCAACCCTGAAAATAAATAAATAAATTAAACTACACTTCTTTTACTACAAAGACAAATATACATGCCTAACTTTATGTTCTGCAATTAATCTCATGTATTTCAACAGGATTACTCATAATGCTGTAAGTGAAATACAAGTGAAATACATGTGTAAATCCTGGCAGAATCACGGCCTGAACTGCCAACAGTTATACGGCACAATTAAATGCCTAAGTCTAAATGTCTCTACAGAAAGATCAGAAGAAAACCCTTTAGGCGCAGTAAGTATGAAAATCTACTCCAGGGAGTGACTATGGGAGAAACAGCATTGAAGGTGTCACCTTCCCCTGGGAAATTCACCTGTCACCAAACCCTTTCATTAATTCATCTACTTCCTCTACCAGTTACCACCTTCATTTACCACTCTGTTCTCTATCACCAAATATCACTGTCCCTTTCCACACTTCCTCTACTGCTGTGTGAGGAAGGAGACAGGAGATGCATCTTACTCATTCCGTTGCACAGTGAAGCAGGATGAGAGCACAGTCTGGTCCTTACATTACCTAGCACAGTAATAAAGAGCTCCTGTGCTCATTAACAGGCCTGACATGCACAGCTTTGCTCCTCAGCCTGTTCCTGAACTGTTCACATGCCAGTGTCTCGCTGAAAATTGTCCAGTAAATTATATGGACAGCCCTTAACCTATCACTGGAGTTCATTCCAAGAAGCTGCTGATCAAAATGTATATAAACTAGGATACCCAAACTGCCCAGCCCTGCCTCCTGAGGAGTAGCCTACCATCTGCTTTCTTCTGCAAATACCCATGAATGGCATATGAGAATTTACTCATGATCAGGTTTTTTACTAAAATCCACGGCTTACGCAAAAACTTCTGCTTGTAAATTAACTCAGTTGGAAATATTAACTAAAATGCCAGGAAAACAAAGTCAATCCCTTAAAAGTTCAAATGACTATTTGTCACAAACATTTCACCTCTACTAATGAACTGCAAAAATGAATGATAGAAAATGCAAAACTGTATTATGTTTAGCAGTTAACATTTTAATAAGGAGGAGATTAGCAATTTTTAATACCTCCAGTGCTTTGTTATATACAGTAGCACAATAACTGAATATTTTAATTGCTAATTATTTAGACCTCATTCAGTTCTCACTCAGGCAAAACTCCCATTGAGGGACTCTTGCCTGAGAAAAGAGCTACAGGATTTGTTTTACTGTAATTTGAAAAAAGTTTATATATCATAAAAACTATCAAGTTATAGTGAGACAAAAATCATTAAATCCTTAGCAATATTAAATCCTACTGAAAGTCCCACTGACTCTCAACGCCAATGTTTTCATATTAAGTAAAATAGATAATTGCAGTTTACCAGTTGTAACTCACCTGTATAATTTATGCCCAGATATGCTGGTGGCTCTTAAAGAGGTCTAATAATGTTTTGATTCCTCTTACCGTATCCCTGCTTTTCTCCTGTGGGAAATCTCAGTTCAGAAGTGGTAAGGAAACAGCATTTCCAAACAATTATGGTATCAACACCTTCAGAAACACAAACACTGGCGTTTGGCTTTACCTTTTGATGTCGGCCTCCAAAAGGGTTAAGAGCAGCTCTCAACACTTCTTTCTTATGCTGCTGTAAAGAAAAGAAATGCTTATGTTTAGGGATTTGCACACAAAAAACTGTGAGTTTCCATAACAGTCAAATAGCTGGTGTTCAGTGGGGGAAGTGGGTGGAATGCTTTATATACATAAACATACAGCTATCTGAAAGAAGACAAAACAAAGTCCTACACATTCACATGTAGTGCACAGGTGACGAACAAATAAACTAAATGTACTGGTATTTCAAATGTCATGTTATGCACTTGCTTCAGAGAAGAAAGTTATACAGCTGGACACAAAATAATTAGGGAGTGATTTCTAAGGCTCCATGCTTCAAAAAAGTAAATTTCATTTTTTTCTACTAAGTGCAGTTTAATTAATCTCAAGGATAAAAAGAAATGCATGTGACAACCAAAGTTTAGCTATTTATGTTTCTCATTCAAATGCATTTTGGAAAAAGTTACAGATAAGTTCTCTAAAAGGTCAAGTCTGAAGATTTTCTTTTGTTTTTTAATGAAAAATGTGTATAAAATTTTCACATTTTCAACTATAAATGGCTCTAATGACTAAAATATTCAGAAAACCTCTCCATAGGCTGCATTGAAAAAACAAAGAGCTAAAAGCATACTTGGTATCATACACTGTTAATTACCAAAATGTTCAGAAGTGGTTGCTGCACAGCTGAGGAAAGAGTAAGCATTTTGAAGACTGAAAGTAGGAGATGGGCACTCTCCTTCACCAATTCAGAATATGATTTAGGGATCAGATTGTCATAGTTTTCAATTACTGTTATAAAAGGTTCACTTAGATTGCAGTGCTCAAATCCATTCCAGTCAAGCTTCCTGCTTCCTTGCAGGAGCAGTGAGACCCCTTTTTTCCCCTCAAGTGCTGACTTTCCACCTAAGAACCTGTGTCCAAAGCTAATGCCAGCTTGAGTATGGCAGGAATAACTAAGACTGCTGGTATTCTTTAACAATATATATAAAAAATTTTAAAATATAATATATAAAATATATTTTAAAATTAATATATGGTTTATATATTATAAAAATAATCTATATATTTTGCTAGTAGGGGCTCTTCACAGCTAGCTATGAAGACATTTTAACTACTGGGATTACAGGTAAGAACATATTGCTTATCAGAATGAACTCATCTTTGGAGAACCTTCACTTATTTACAAAGAAAGCACGCAAAGTGCTGCTTTCTCAAATAAAGAAGATAAAACACCAGTAGGCTTTCAGGCTCGGCATTTCCAAGCCTGACTTCCCACCAGTTCCTGGCTACTACAGGGATGCTCACACTTTCTTTTCAGATCCTGTCATTTTCCTTTTGTTTTCTGGGTGCTTTCTACCTCTGGTCATTACAATCAAACGATGCCTCAGCAGCATTTGCAGAAATTTCCCTTTGACAATCCCCCAGTCTGTGTGGGTCAGTCCTGAGTGTACACAGCACAGTCTGCTGGATGGCTGCTTCCACTGTTTTCAGGGAAGAAGGTTTGTTTTGCTTGATCTAAGCCTGTGCAACAAATGCTTCAGCTTTCCTAAGGTCTGCAGTTGCCTGAATAGAGAGAGACTCGCTGGGCAGTGGCTGTTGGCACTTTCCAGCATTACACAAGGACGGTCTGGAACAGTCTGTCAGATCTGCACAGACAATGAATAAAGCAAAGGAGAAGGCCTAGATATTGAGTAATGAGGATCGAGTTTTGACCTTTAAATGCTGCTGGATGGATTGCACGAGGATGTGTTTGATTCAAGCCATACTATTAGGTACAAAATGGCACTGTTTGCCTAATGTCTACCTCATCTACCAGCTGCACCACTCTGTGCTTGCTGACACACTACGTGCTGCAGCGAGAGATGGTCTGCTGAGCCAGCCCAGTAAGAGAGGGTGGTACTGGGGAGCCTGGAAGAGCTGAAAAGCATGGAAAGAGCATGGGAAAATCTGATCACAAGGCGCAAGAGAAAATTTTCTATTTTAAAACCAATTGATCAGTCAGACTTCCAGCAGTGTTTAGACTCCTGACGCTCTGCAAAGGATTAAATCCAAGCCAAAAGTCTCAGTTCCTCTTCTCTGGCCTGCTGGCATTTGAAAATTTGTACAAACTACTCATAATGACAAGCAACCCTCTTGTCAGCTGTGCTTTTTGCCAGAAACTGCTGCACTAGAGTCTGTGTAACTGTTACAGTTACTTTATTTTCGCAATCATTAATTGATCCTTTCTAAACATTTGAATGCCTGAGTTTAATTAGCGGCAACATTTCTGCCACAGTTTTTATAACTATTTTTATACATGATTTAAACTAATCAAGCCTTATACTTGAGATGTAATTTGAGAGGTAATTTGTTGGACCAAGACAGCTGTTTCCAGGCCATACACTTTGTTTTCAGTTCCAACCTCCATGTTTAAACCTTATGGTTTAGCTTAGATGAACAGCTTATTGGTCATCCAAATTATATCACATCAAGTAATACCCTCAAAATCTGATGCATCTGTGTGACATCAATGGAATGAAAAACTCTGCATGCAACTCAGGAAACCACTTTGGTTTTTTCACTTTTACATGAAAGTTAACTCCATGTACTAAGCAAAGGTGAACACTTCACAGCACAGCTCACTGGAGGCTTACTGGGCTCAAAGCTGTAAGTCTATCAGTCCTCAGAGAGGCTCAGGGTAGGCCATGGTGATTTCATAGAAAAATGTGCTTTTCAGGATGAAGTAAAGGAGATACATTTGTTAACTCTTCTTTTTAAACATCTAACCAGAATGAGATCTACTACAAAACTAAGAAATACAGAAATGGATAACTTATACCGTCCTAAGTTAAAAATGCCTCTCCCACTATGCTGATTGCTTGCACAGCAACAAGAGCATCCTGTACTGCTGAAAATGCAAACAAGAACTATCCACACTTGTCCATTTCCTTATATTGATGTCTTACAGGCTGCATGGACATCTGACATTTGCTACAAATGAAAAAAACACTGTTCAGTGATCTATCATCAGATTAAGTGAAACCAAGAGAAATACATTCCATTCAAGAAAATGTAAAGAATGTGTCAATTTTATTTACATTTTCTCTCAAGGTTATGGTGGTGGTGGTGGGGAGGGAATATTGTAGGATGGTAACTCTTCTCTTTTTAAGATACTACATTTAAGAACAAAATTCAAAGAGTAAGATACATTATATTAGCATCACTCCAGTTCAATTCCTTCCAAATATAGTCATCATACATACAAACTGAATGAAAGAAATCACTGTTTATTAATGCTAAGAATATAGAAGCCAAAAAGAACTTCAGACATGAAGAATCTCTTTTGAGATTCAACCTGGCATGAAACTTGGGCAAAGTGTAGTTTCAGCAAAATGGACAGTGCATCACAACAACACTCTTAAAAATAGGTAAGATTTGTGTGAGAATTTAATGTTGGTGGAAAAGTCTTATAAGCCAGACTTAGAGCTTGAAATCCCCTCATTTTCAGGGCAGCATTTCTAGCAGAACAGATTGTCTCACACAGGCTCACCACTACCCCTCAGCTTTGAACTGAGGGACCATGTTGAGTGGTCAGTTTTTGTGGCTGGTTCAACCTTTCACTGGACTTACAACCACAGGGCAACTCTTACTGACTGTAGTAATGCTTTTTTGTGATAAGGACTTTGGTCCACTGAGAACTAGAGCTGAGATCTTAACTTTTTTCAAGAGTCAAGCTTGTCTGTCTGGGGGAGGAAAAAAGAATAAATCAAGTGACTAGCATTCAATTTCAGTATAAAGACATTGTCTGAAGAATGTCTGAAGACAACTGGCCTGGTCTGCAAGTATAAGATAATGAACCAGATGTGATTTGGCTTTTTTTGTGAGAAAGGAAGCTTCGTACACGTACAGAAAAAATTTAAAGAAACAACAGTGTTCCCGTTCCATCCTTCACACATGAAAAAGTCTTTCAGGAAACAATTTAAGTTCCCTGTGCACTACTAAACATGTTTGAAAAATACTGCCTGCCCATATTTATCTCTGTGGAAGACTTGGATTAACTGTCTAGGCTCAGGACAAAATTCTCTTTAAAGGTAACTGTCACATGATGGAGAAAAGGAAGTATCTGTAATGCTGTCTGCAAGGTTCATATGCCTTCACTTCATGTACCGTAAGTTTACTTAAACAGAAATCATCACCTGGAACATGAGAAGCAAATGGCATTTTTAATATCAGAGGTACTAGCAACAAGCCTGTGTATTTCTTCAGAAGGAAATACCAGTGCAGACAGGGAATTAAGACATGCCATGGTAACAGATGAAGACTTCAACTGTCAACAAAATCAGGCTATTAATTTTCACATAAACAGTCTTTTAAAATCTTTGATTTTTAATATACAGTCCAAAGATCACTCTCACATTTCAGCAGCTTTTGTCTTTTAATGTCGCACTTCAACTGACTTTTCACACTACCCCGTGCTTTGTCTCCCCTTTGGAAAAGGTGAGTGAAAATATCAAATGCTATCTTATTCTGCCAAGACCAAAGGAACAATTCAAACATTCAAAAATATTAGGCAGTGGTTTTACTGAAGGTAGGAAGGGAATGTGATTAGCAGTGGGTAGGGGAGGATGGGGGAACCAAACTCAAATGCAAACCTCTTCTCATTCTGTATTTCAGTCTATGCTCAGGGCAAGACTATGTAAAACAAGCAAAAATTACTGGATGGAAAACACAGAATTATTTTCCTTCTCATCATTCCCTTCTCAAGTGACAGATACTGAGATTCAAGAGGAGCCTGGGAAGCTATTGGCCTGTTCTTTACCACTGAAAGCAGAGGGCCCAGACTGATGCACTTGTACTGAACAATCGCCTGCCATAGGATGCAGTCTCTCAACGGATGGTTCCAAATGTGGCTGGGAGAGCAACTCCCACTGCTGTGGCCTCTCCATATCTCCTCAAAACACAAGGATTTCAGACTTTACATCTGTCAGTTTACAACATCTCCCCAGACCATAACTCACTCGAACAACATGAAAACAGAAATATGATGTGTCTGTTACCGATCTTTTCCTTCAAATTTCTGTGCTATTTCTGAAACAGAACAAGGCTGGAACTTTCCTTTGACTGAGATGAACCAAATGACACCTCATAACAAAGAGAGACTTCTCTCTCTCTGGTCACTGGAAACACGAAGTAGGAATCAAAGGTGCTGCTTTTGTCTGAAAAATCATTATCATCTTTAAAATTTAATTCCCTTAAAGACTAGAGATTAGTCTGGAGGAATGCAGAAGGGAAGTGAGAGATGACAATTCTCTATTCTCTCCAGAGATTATGTGTCCCTATAGATTTTGCTTCCGGTGCAGTACTTAACTCCTTGATACCTTTTCTCTTATGATAATTTCCTTGGCAGAAACTTCTTCAAACTTAAAAATCAGAACATGAGCCAAGTAAATAAAAATAAATAAATAAAGTTCAATGCCTATAAAAAGTACACAGACTAACCTGCTTAATTATTAACAAGTAAACATAACAAATTCTGAATTATTTACTTAATCTTTTTCAGCTACAAACCTCAGACTTTTAGAGCATGAAATACATGCTTTATTTTAGGACACAAACCAGGTATTTTATAAGACTGTGTACTTTTTTTTGCAAGTGGGGTTGTTTTGAAGAATACACATTTCTTATTAACCCCCAAATACCTTCCTTTCACCAAACCATGCTGGAATTTTAAATACAGAAGTAAGAGTTTTAGTATAAAGATCCTGTATTCATGTATTTGCTAGTGAATAGGATGGCTGTTTCTGAGCTGCAACTGAGCAAAAGTAACATTCCTGTGAGGCAAATGCACCTTCCCCAGCTTCTGCACATCTGCTAGGAAGATGCAGGATTCAGAGGGAGAACCTGGTGAAAGTTCCAGACAGAAATTCTACAACAAAGGATAAAATGGCCCCAATATTATCACATTTTCTTTACTGAATAAAGCCACCCTTCTGAAGCAAAGCTCATCTGTGCCACAAACAGAAAAAGGTCATCACCACTGTTCAGTGAAGTTCTGATGAGATGCTGTTCTAGGCTGGACCTCCAGCTGGGCCCATCTTTATGTTGTCCCTTCTGACACACTGTTCTGCCTAACGCAGTGCTGATGTGACACAGCATTCCCAGGTGATGTGCTGAAAATTAGGAACGTTCAAAGTTCCTTTCTGGATAAAACAAGTGACATTTCTTCACCTGCTGAAGTTAGCACAGACCCTTCGAAGTCCCCAGCATTCAGTAGTGTAAAACAATGCCATCTCCTCCTCAGTAACCTCAGGCCATCACACAGTCTCAAGTTTTTGTCTGAACAGTAAAATCATCACCATCACTACAGCACAAACATGGTTTTGAATCTCAGACAGCTTTTCTTAACTAGCATTTCATAGAAATTATTCTGTAATATTGCTTTTGAAGGCCTGGATTGATGAAGACCTATCACAAAACCACAGAATATGCTGAGTTGGAAGGGACACACAAGGGTCATCAAAGTCCTGCTCCTGGCCCTGCACAGAACACCCCAAGAAGCACACTATGTGCCTGAGAATGTTGTCCAAATCCTTCTTGAGCTCCCTCAGGCTTGTTGCTGTGGCCACTTCCCAGGGGAGCCTGTTCCAATGCCAATTCACATACTAATATTCCCTCAGCATTGATACAAAGGTGTACAATGTGATATCTGATAATGTATTTATTAATCTACCCTTAATTGCTATAATGGTCAAACACAGTTGGCTTTTTGTCCCCTGGTTTTAGATCTTAACAATTTTGTCAATATTTATGTACTATACTTTTTTTTTTTTTTTATTGCCTAGTAAAGACTTCCAAAGGTGCAATTCAGGAGATGAGACAGTTAATAACAGAGTTGGCTTAGTCTCTAATTTAGGTGGCCTACTTATGTTTGCAACATTTTATTAGCACATTATGCTGTATATTTAATATTTAGTACAGTGTGTGAGAATGGTTTACTGTGTACTGCTCACATAAATGACTTACAAATTCTGTTTGACACATAGAGAAGAGTGTATAAGTAATACATGTATTTCTGAGTATACCTAATGCTACAGAAAATAAGGATAAGCAGAAGACATGTAGAGAAAAAACTAAATTGTATCTTTGATAGACTTAAAGGCTAGCTTACAAATACTTCAGTAGACAAAAGATGCAGCATTAGGGATATATGCAGAATGTCTATCCTTTAACTTTTGATTTCAAATTTTCCTCTGGAAGCCTCAGCTGAAGGAAAAGGACTTTCATTCAAAATTGCTGAAGTCTCACAATGGAAACAATTGCGACAAAACGTACAGCAAATCCTCCCAAAACCTTTTGTATTTTACTAGACCCAGAAGACAAAGTAGGATCTTTCTCTGAGTTGAGAAGTGCTTTCAGGACATTTTTCAAGAGGCAGATAAGTTAGCTATGTCCTCATGAATTATGCAGCCTTTCCAGTGTGTACTTACACAATGCTAGCTGGAAGCCCCTGGGAAGGATGCCCAGAGCATATGAGCAGCAGGTGGTACCACAGGAGAATCGCTCAGCCAAAGCAGATCCAAGTTTTCCTTGGAGAGCTGGAGAGCAGCTCTGAGCAGGGATCCCAGTTATCTGGGGATATAGCTATTTTGGTTATATTGGTGTTCAGAAATTACCACTGGAAAGGAGATTTTGATTTTAGTCCTCAGTGAGGAGGAAAGTACACTGTTTTTTGGGCTCCTTCTATTTACAAAGTGAATCAAAGCTACACCAGCAGGCATCTGTAAGGGCCAGAAAAGGGAAAATCACAGAATCCTTTAGCCTGCCATGAATCAGCCCTCTGTCAAAACACCCATAAGCAGTCCTGGCACAATTCTTACACTTGCTTTTGATCTCTAACTAGTGAAGCATTCACATTAATCAGAAATAAGTTTTTCTGGTATCGATGGACAGGTGACTGTAACAGAGTGAAGGAAGGACGATAACCTCCCAAGACAAGTGGTCTCCAGTTGACTCTGAAGCTCACAACACTCCAGTTAAGGAACAAATGGTCATCATAAGGCAAGAAAACTTGTTTGTAATCAGTTTTAGCTTTTAGTATTTCTTCTGCTGCGTCATTTGTCCATATATCTATCAAAGTTTTTATAATGAGGTTGCTAAGACAGATGCTAAGACTTCAGTAAATATCAAATTTCTTCTCTGCAAAAATAGATGATCACAGCAAAAGCATTGTTTTTCTGCTGGTGAAGTATTTTCAGTATTATTACAAAGGACTCTTACTGTATATTACCATCCCTGACAAAATATCAGTTCCAAAGCTTTTCCCACTATCGTACATTTATGTTTGTCAAGTGACATTCAAAACAGTTTTATTTTTAAAAACAAAAACTAAACAAAATTGAGCCTATTTTCCATTCTTTTTATTCTTGTACTTTACTGAATTTTTCAATATTACTCCAATACATGTATAAGACTTACATAGCATACCTAAAATGCCTCACAATAGAAAAATTTAGCTCACATTTCCTCCAGGAAAAAACCCACAAAAAACAATCTACAAAACCTCTTAGAAAATGTGTCTTTCTCCAGTTATATTCAGTGGGGAACATTAAAAATTCAATATTTGCCACTTTGCAATGACTTCTGGACACAAAACAGTTCCTTCATGCTGCAATAGGTTTGTCTAGTCTAAACATAAAGGGAATTAGAACAAAAATACACGCTTGAAACAGTACTAAACATTACACCCACAAAATATCTTCAATCCTGACATTGCTCATCCCCTTATTTTTCCAGTCATTTCTATCATTCATTACAGATATTTATCTTTATAAAGATTAATGTATAAAACCAGTACATAGAAACCAAGTAACAAGAATGGGCCTAATTAAAAATTAATAATATTACAAAAATAACCATTGTATTAATCAATATGAAGACTGAGATGTTCAGATCAGTGGCACATTTTTAGTTCTAACATTCATTCTGCTTTAAGGACATGAGGATAGTTGATTTAGTAAAAGCCTTAGCTGAGATAACATCAATATATAGTATTTGGATTAAAACCATTTTGGGAGCTATATTGCAAGCCAGCAAATATCTCCATTACAAGAATGTATTATATCTTATAGGACAAATACAAAGTTTGTACAGATTAAGATCTGAAAAAAACAATCCAAAAGGCTCTCCTCTTTTAGCAGAAAATTCACCAGCAAAACTGAAGGGATAGTTGTGGATCAAACTCAACTATGCTTTAATCTTACCAAAATCAATAAAATTCAAGGATGAATTTAACTCACTGCTTATTACACAGTAGAGCTTGTAAATTAAGAAAGCTTTAGGACAAATACTTTCCATAGTAAAATCTGTTTCTTGAAGTGATACCCCTCAAAACATGTGATCCACTTGATAATATTTCAATAGGACATACATATATAACTTCTACCTATATTTTTCTCAAACTTGCACTGTTCTTTCATTTAATACAGGTCAATGGATTATGCAGGGTTTTGTCCTGTTGTGTTAAAGGAGACTAAACAAAGTTTCTGAAACGTGTAATATAAAACAAAACTATGTTTTCTGATAATAAGTGCTTTATATTGCAGTAAAGTTTTGAGATCACAGTGAGATTGATGCATTGGCCACTGCAGTGACACAGACTGGAAGACAGTCATCACTAGGAAAGAACTCTTCAGACAAGCCAGCCAAAAGGTGAAAGAGCAGGAACTACTTTTTCAGATGAGTTGAGACACACAGATTGGAGTTATTCAGGAAATCTGTGACAGAGTACACTGTTGAACTTTTATCTCAGGTTACACTCCACTGCTTTAACAACAAAGCCTCCCTTCCTCTCTATTAATTATATAAAGCAAAAAATCCCAGTATTACATCTACCCCATTAACTGAGCAATTCCAAACAACATGCTACTTCACATTTGTGTAACTCCAGCATCAAGAATCTCAAAGCACTTTAAAGCAAAACCAAACAGAACTAGGTTATCCTCACTTTGCAAGTACTGAAATAAAAACACGGAGGCACTAGGGTAAAGTCATCTCAACTAACTTTGGCCATCTAAAAGACACTGTGGCCTAGGCTGCTCCCTTCACCACTGGAACAAGGTGAGCATCTTGAGAGGGCAATTCCTTCTCTTCTCAGATACCTGCCTAAGTCAATCACCAAAGATGTGTCACCCTCTCTTCTGCCTATTCCTTCCACCTAGCCTAGATGCTAAGACTAAATGCCTCATGCCCAGCTGAGTGAGCTATAAATCCCTATTCCATCCCAAAGCACTCCTACTCCCTGTTCTCTTCCCTCTTTCCTATGAGGCAAAAAACCAGTGATGGGCCAAGGTCTGTATGTGCTGACTGGTGAGCACACCCATGTGGAAAGTTATGTGCACACTGCCAGAAATGTGAGTGTATTGACAAATTACACAAACAGAACTCACTGCTTCTTAAGTGTCCAGGTATTCAGACATTTTCAGAGGTACTGGCAACCAAACAAATGGCTGTGAGCCTCTAGGTATAGCTGAGATCTGTGCTGCTGTAAGCCCAGAGTGTAAGCCCAGAAGGAAAATCCATGATGCTGTCACAATATAAATAATCCTAATAAATAAAACTTACATCAAAATGAGATTTTTTTTTACAAGAAAGGTGATAAAAGTCTGCTATCAGACTTTGATCACAAGTCCTACTATTCAGAAGAGGAAATACCTCTTAATCTCAGTGAAAATGAATCTGTCTGTGACCGAAACTTTTAAAAGCCAGAAATGGTCGTACAGTTTTCTCTGTCAACTCAAAGATTAGATTTAGAGATCCAAAAATGTTTTACTTTTCTACTGCAGATCTGCATGCATCAGAAAAATCTGGCACTACATTGCATGATAGGACCTTGAAGCTCTGAAGTAACTGTGAAGTGGCATTTCAAATAGCTCTCCCAAAATGAAAACTGGTTAACACAAAATTACAGTGATGCCTCCTCCAACATTAAAACAGACACTGGGAATGAAAAATTCGTTGTCTTGCCTCTCCCACAACAGAATTACTTTGACTAACAGCTTCCATTCTATGCATAGAAAGTTAAGCAATGTATTTCAGTGGTTTTGCCAAGTAAACCCTGGGAAGAAGAACTCAGGATACCAATGGAGTCGCATGAAAAAGTACCAGCACTTTCACTCAGTCACTTCCAAAGCTCTAATGGGAATGAGGATCAGACTTTGCAAATTCAAGCTTTTTCTCTTTCTTCAGTTCCTGGCAAAAAACACCCATCAGGTACATGGAAAAGCACTAAAGTCTTGCTTTTAAACAAAGCACTGCTGTGTGGCGAATGGGCCTGAATCCTACGGGCTCATCCCAAGCAGAGCAGCTCCCAGGGAGTCGGTGCTGGGAGCACCAGTACCACGAGGAACCCCAATACCAGTGCCACAAGGAACCCCAATACCAGTGCCACGAGGAACCCCAATACCAGTGTCACGAGGAACCCCAATACCAGTGTCACGAGGAACACCAGTACCACGAGAAACACCAATACCAGTGCCGTGAGTAACACCAGTGCCAGTACCACGCTCCTGCCTCGCTGCCTCAGCAGGTCCCTCTGTTTGAGGTGAAATGAAAGCAAGGTGCTAACAGCCACCTGGTTATCTCTTATCAGCAGACAGTAATTGGCATTTAACGCAGCAGCTAAAGATCAACTCTCACTGTTTCCTGGCTGAGAGGAGGAAAGGCAGAGAGGGATGGAAGGGACTGGGCTCTGACTGCAGGTCCTGCTGCTGGGAAGCACAGTAGCACCCGATGAGCTCATCTGTCAAACTGCAGAAGGATCTTCCAAGGCAGGAGTAGTGGAATGGCCTTTCCTAGGAATAAATTTGCATCGCAGACCTTACCACCTTCTTCCATATGTGCAAAAATTATTCATTTAACTTGCCCACTGCAAACAGAGCTGTGCTCAACAGAAAAATACCTATGGAAAAACCACAGTGCCTTTGAGTCTTTCTCCAGGTAACAGGATGAGAAAACAAATGGAAAAGCTCTCAGTGATGATATGATGAGTATATCCATATACTCACACTTATAATTCCTCCTGCAGGTACTAACCTGTCAATAACACTTTTGGACAATTTTTTAAGGGCATGAAAGTAACCTTAATACTTTGCAGAGTAATATCTTCACATCCATCTACTACGGTTAACTTTCCAAACCAATATTATGCATAGGAATTAGACTGAATGCTAATGTTCATTTTTATAGGTAGGAAGAAGAATATCTTAACTCTGAACTTTCCACTTTTGTTAACGATTAAAAAAGTTAATTAAATATTAACTTTATTAAATTAATAATTTATATGACACACCTAAGATTTACCTACAACACATACTAGCCAAATCTGTTGTTTTAGGAGTAGGTGGATGGAGTGGGTGAAGTACCCAGAAAAAACAAAACAGTTTCCAATAGAACTATATGGAACATCTTCTATTTCTCTGAGAATAACATCTATTATTTAGTGTGGAGCAAATATGTTCAGAGGCTAAATGGTCTCTTTCAAATGACAGAGGTATTTTTTTTCCTCTTTTCGTTTAGTAAAACATGCCTCTGATATATCAAAATAGCTTTTATTTTAAAGGCAATCTTTATTAAGTAATTTTTAAAATTGGAATTACAATATGTACCAGCAAAAATTGCTTGGCTGTTTACTTACTGATTCTTTACAGAAGCCAATTATTTTGCCAATGGGCAAGATGAAATCTGTTACAAAAAATAAATGGGACTTATACTTTAAATCCCATTCAGAGCAGAGAGTTATTTTGTTTTTAGGTCTGGCCACCTAAAAAAAAACCCCAGGACATTAAATTGAAGGCTGTATCATACTTCAACAATAATAACTGGCGCCCCAAACACTTTCCACCACAAATCTCACTGGCAGGATTCCTACTTTACAAGAGAGCAAAAGCTATCAGAAAAACAAGTCGGGGTGAGATAAAGAACAGAAGAAAATAAAAGGCTTCCTAACTTCCAGTCCTCTGCGAGAAATGATTAAATTTCTGTTTCTAACCCAGAGACATTACATCATATCATTTTTTTAAAGAAAAAAAATCTTGCCTTTTTAACATCTACCTTGTAAATCCACCTTTTCATTCATATCTGTGTAAACCACCATCACAACTAAAATAATCCATCAAATAGATATCATGGCCATTCAAATCTGAATGTCAGTGTAAAATTTTAGTCCCTACGATGTTGTTTCCCTGTGTGAGCCCCTTAAAACACTGAGCATTTCTGTTCAGCAGAGTCCCTCCAATGCCCATACTTAAACAACCTTCCCTGTGACACCACAGGCAGCACTTTCCAGTTATGTAGAGTTCCCTCAATTAGAAAAAGTCAAGAGTTAACAGCAGGATGCTGTTCATAAGCTAAACTTATGAACATGTTCAGATTGCCATTGCCCAAAAATCTGAGTAATGTTCCAGATATGTTATGTTAATCTGTTACACAAGATTGTCTGTAATGTGAATATTTTTTTAAAGAGTACATGAGGGTGGTGTTGGGGGTTGGATGAAGGCATGTGGCCAAAGTTATTACGGAATTGAAGAGGATTATTTATATTATTATTGGACTATTAACCCTCTGCATGGTCCTATTTAACTAGTGTTATTGTGTTTACGACTCATATGATCTATAACCATTGTACTTGAAATTACTGTTGATCACTGAGCATTTTGTACTAAAAATAGGTGTGATTAGATGTGTAAAGCTCATTTGAATGCAGTTTTATGCATAGAATGGATTTCTATCCACTAAAAAACAGCCCTTAATAATAAGATATCAAGGAAAACACAGTCAGAAATGATATTTTCTGAATGTGATCTGTGTATTCTAGATACACCTCATAATGAACGTGACCAAATACTGAACACGAACTGAAGAACAAACCCTTTGTGTTGATGCAAAATTTGAGTGGCAGGAAAAAAACATCACAGAAGATAAGGGTTTTCATTCACAATGCAATGTAAATTAAAAAACCATGGATACAAAAGAGTAGAAACAAGAAAGGTAATATAACAAACTTACATTTCACCCTTCATTTTTACAAGGATCAAAAGAGGGGCATACATCTTCATTCTAGTCGAATGGCCACTATAATAATAAATTACAGTGTCTCATACAAGAAATAAAATATGAAGGACTCAGTTATGTTTCAAATTGAAGGAATGCAAACCATAGCAAAAAAAAAGAAACAAAACAAACTGTAAAGTCTATGGGGTTTCATTTTTTTTTAAATGAGGGGCAAAATATACATGCAAGTAAGGTATATCTGTATTTAAGCAATCAGTTTTCTGTTGACTTCACTGGGAACAACATGAAGCTCGGAGATTTCCCTTACCAAGCCTATTTTCACTCTAAATAGGTCTTGACGGTGTTGTAGCTGCAAAGCCAAAAAAAAAAAAAAATGAGGCCAAATTTTATGTGGTCATGCTAGCGTGGTAGAAAAGCTTTTGTGAGGATTTGCTGCCGTAACTGCATTTGTACATCTGGCCCCCCACAGACCTTCAAAGACTTAGACATCCATAGATACTTACACGGATTATTAAATGGCCTGTTAGTAAAAAGAGGTGGATTCAGGACACTGACACATTTGAAATTGGTATCTGCAACTGGACTCTGACATTTCATTTGGATACTTAAAGCATTAATGTTATTGTATCCTGAGGACCTATATTAACAAGTTTGACGTAACAGATGGAAGCTTTTTCAGAAAAATGTAAACAGCTGATCTGAGAGCCAGCACTTTCTATAGACAGAACTTACAGTGAAATATAGCACTCTACTGTTTATTCCAAACACATCATGGCATTGTAAGTAGACCACTTTATGCAGTGGAGAAATACAGTTAAATGCAAAAGGAACACACATCAAGAACAGAACATTGTCCCGCAAATTCTCTCCTTCTGACCTATCAAACCCCAAAAATCAAGAAAATTATTGCCCTCTATAAGCCAGAGCAGATAATTTGAACCAAACCTCACTGAGTCTACTTGCAGGGCTACTTATTGCTCATTCTCGACATCACCACATTTCTGAATTTTGCTAATTTAAATATTATGCTCATTTTAATATTCTCTATTAGACTAGACCTTACTGATTGTCTGTAATGTGAGTAGCTTTCTAAACATACACTTGCAAACCTGATCCTCAATTAAAATAAACAAACTGCTCCATAAAAAAGAGAAGCACAAAAAAGCAGGATTTTTTGTGGAAATGGGCTTTTAACTATTCTTCTTGGATTACCCTCTATGGTCTTTAAGTTGCATGATTGTTCTTGCATATCTATTTTAAGGGCATATTAATAATATACATGATTACAAATACAAGACCATCTAGTTTCTGCATTTTTCACATTGTATATTTGCTTTTGCACAATGAAAATTAATAATAATGGCCACATCTGACTGCTGTTGCTTCTTGCATGATTTCTGTGATGCACTAATAACAGACACGGAAAGTTCAGTGCTCTGGAATGGTAACTCCAGTTACCGTAATGTTTACCATGAGAAATTACCTGTTGGACAGGCCTGCCCAGAATCCTTAGTCAGAAATGGGACAAATTTCAGGTTGTGGAGATAAAGAGCCAGTCTAGGGCATCATTAGCAGCAGTGCTTGAAAGCTGTCCTCTGTTACAAAGGATAAAAGATGGAAAACTGCAGACCCTACATGAATGAAATATGCAACAGATTCCCAGACCGGTATCTGAATACGGCTTCAGGGTTTTTTCCCTTGGAAAATAAGGAAATCAAATTGTTTAAGGTAGCATTCCCAAGTAGTTGATAGGATTACTTTAATAACTCGGTTAAATAAGTAAGCAACAAGAAAGAGATTCATGTTCACAACAGGCAGTGAAAGCAGCCCAGAGCTGCAGGATGGGAACCGCTCAGAAGTAGCACTGAGGCTCTGTGGTCAGAGCTCAACTTGCATACCCTTTTACTCTGCTGCTCTTCTCTTTCTGCGAGTCTGTAACACACTTATAATATGGCTAGTATGCATCAGAGAAGAAATATCCACATTTATTAGGCTTATGACAGTGTAAACACCATTAGAAGCAGTTCTGGTATGACAACCCTCATTTTGCACTTCTCCATTTCTAACTTCCTTCGTCAATGATCGCGTTCATCCACTTAGTGCTTTCATTTATTGTCTCAAGGCCAGATTTGCAGTACTTTCTGTTCATCTCTAGCTCTCTGTCTGCAGCTTTGTATGACAACCAAACTGCCTGCCCTGTTGTCATTTGGGATACTTTAACTGGGCAAAGTCCACTTTAAATATTTCTGGAATATCTATTTGCTCTGTGCTTTAGTGATCTCCAGACTTTAGTTTACATTCTTTAAAATTTGATTTTTGCCCCAAGTCCAGTATTTTTACAATATAACCTTTATATAAAACAAATGTTCCAGTACATGCAGAAGATTAAAGGAATGAAGGAAGCACTCCGCTGTCCTTTAATTTTACATGTGTTTAATGTTATCTTGGAGAAACGTACCTATTTTCATTTTGAATCTAATCTACAAACTATGTTGGATTATTGTGCAAAGAGTCAGCATGAGAGCTGCTTGAAGAAATAAAATAGAGCCAGGAACAAGCACAGGATGCTCAGTGGCAAAATCCACTGGATAACGTTTGCTTACTCTCTTGGTCCTTTTGACTTTATTTATCATATCCAGAGGACTGGAATCCAGAGGCAATCAGGCTGGTGGGTTTTGTCTGGCCTCTCACACACACAGAAAACAGCTAGACATTTCTGATCTGGGTTCAGCTACCCAACTCCTCTTCTAGTCTTGGGAATGGAGATGAAAGCAGGCTGTTTCAATTAGCTTGGCTATAGAGATGATCTGGAGCTGTGAATTAATTGATTTGAAGACCAAGAGGGACAGCTCCTGCATAATAGAGGCCATGGAATTTCACTCGGTAATTACAGTTAAGTTCAGCTCCAAATCCAATAGAAATCAAAGGTGACCATATAAGGCCCATCTCTAATCAAAAGCAGCTCTTTTCCCTAACCACTAAGTGTAAAATATTCCATGTTTCTTTCTATTTCAAAAAGCCATCTGGGTCTAAAATGAACCTGTGTGAAAGATCTTTATTCCTGCGCGGACAGGAACGAATTTTCCACTGCTGCATGAAAAGACTAGAACAATGAAGTATTGGGAAGGGAAGTAGGGGGGGAGCAAAGCTCTGCCTTTTTGGCAGTACTTGCAGAACATTAGTTAGGGTAGGTGGAGTCCTGCTGGGTCTAACCAACTGCTCAGATCCCCTGTAACATTTTAGTGGCCCCCAGCTTCACATGGTACATCTCAGAACATGGAGAAAAAGCTCATATATACATATATTTTAAAAGACACAAAACTCTAGAGCAGTATCCAAAGCAGATCAATTGCCTTTGCAATATTCTCAAAACAAAATGTTCCACCAGCAGAAGTGATAAGAAGAGCCAAAAAATGGAAAACACTTGCTACCAATTTATTGCAGTCACCCATAAACTATTACTAGAACATTATGTATTGGGGTTCAAGCCAGAAAGCTATTAAAGCGGACTGCACTAGAGTCTTTCCACTATGATACTGAAGCATTAATAAGTCTTTAGAGAATTGTGTTTATGTTGAAAGAATAATCTTATAATCAAATTTTCACACACACAAAAAATGCAGCTCTTTCTAGAATTACTGTGTGCCTTTGCTCTCTCCCCCACACTGGCTGGTGTCTCCACAAATACCATCATTTTCTATGTTTCTGTCTGGCCCAAACCCTGACGTACATACTTTGTGTTCCAAGCTGGACAAATTTCAAGATAAATGGTGCTAATTGACAGTGTTAATGGGTGCAGGATGTACCACATCCTTTCTCCTGTTGTCTCTGTCTAAGTGTCTTTCACTCTCCTTACAGCTATTCTCTGTACAAGACGAAAAAGAGTTAAAAGTCAATGCTTTTACTTAGACACACAAATAGTAAGCATCCAGTGATATTCTGTGGGGCTGTGTTTCCATCCCTGTTACAGGAAAATCTCTAATAAATCAGAAACCTTTCCCATTTTAGAGACAGCACAATAACCAGCAAGATGATTATTAACCCAGTGATTTACTGTTTTTACCTCAAGAATTGATGTCTCCTTTGAAAAGGTGTCTGCTTTCCTCTCAGCCACTTTCCTCTGATGGCACCCAGCTGCAAACCATATAACAGAGCAGGCCACGTGGAATTAAGGCAGCTCCTATAACCCTGGAAACTCCTTAAAATAGTACCACTTGAATTAAGTAAGAAAAAGACCTAAAATTCCAAGAAGAGATTATCCTAAGCAACTGGTTTAGTTAAGAGCTGAAAACTGTGGTATTCATTGCTACCATCATCACCACCACGATAACCAGATAACCACTTCAACTAATATTCCCACTTGGAGTCCTAGGGAGTCCAGGCCAGGGGAACAGTACTACTTTAGGACAGGTTTATGATAACGTAACACCTTTCCTGATGCACCTCTTCAGTTCCTGGAATATCCTTAAGGTTTGAGAGATGACTGGTAAAGCCCTCCTGGCTGCCAACTGGCCTGTAAGCTGTTCTCACTGGGCAGGAAAAGTTAAATTTCCTTGCAAACAGGGAGAATCCTTGGCAATAGAATATCATTGTCATGGCTCTAAATACTAATTTTGCTGTTTTCTGAACTTGTTGGCTAAACGCCCTTAAATTGGATCAGACAGTCCTGATGTACTTGACAGCAAATTGTCTAATTTGAAAAATAGCAAGAGCTTACAGCTCTCTCTGATGTCAATGGAAATTGTAGAAACTTAGTATAAATCCTTGACTTGGGCATTTAGAATAAGCAGAATTGCGGGTCAAATGTATCCCTTAAGTAACTTCACTTGATCCCACGTGTTTTTTACCTCTTGATTAATGACTGTGGGATATATTGCTTGCTCAGGCAGCACATTCATATGTGGAGCTTTTCTACTTGCTCGTGTAATTAGTTACATTTCAATCAAACTTACGACAAAAATAATAAGAAATCATTTCTACCTGCACTAATACACAGGACGCCAGAGAGTGATTTTACAGCAGATGAACAGGCCACATCTGCAAGTAAATCTCTCTCTAGAGTTTGCCTCTTCGCAGCAGGACTCAGGCTCTGCTGCCATCATTCAGCTCAAGAGGTCCTTTTTGATTCTTCAAAGAAAACAGAATCATGTGCCAGCACAACGATGTGTCACAGAGCCATTTTAGGTGAAACCCTTAGCATAATGCTTAAAAACTCTCTCTATGCCAGGAAGGGGAATGAAAATACTTAATCACAAAAATCAACACCCCAGAAAGGCTTGGAAAGAGCTCAGGTCTCCAGAGGAGATTTCTTCTAGGACCTCTGCAGCAGCTGAGTTATTGTACCTTCTGCTCCAGCCCCATTAGTCCACACGCTTGCAAAAAGTTGTCCATTGCTTCACTGAAAGGTTTACATTAAGACAGGAGTCTGGTGCCCAGGAGAAATGTCCTAGATGTTTTCTATGCTTAAAAGGCAAGATGTGCCTAATACGATTTTTCTGTAAAGAGCAACTGAAGTATGGTATTAATAAAAAATAAACTATGTTAACTTATGTTAAATCCTTCTCTCTTCTCCAAAAATACACAGCTGAAAAAACCCTACCCCAGCAGTACTAATGCACAAGCAAGTCCTCTCCATCTGCCAAATATGTAGGTCATTTCAACGAGTGACAGAGACAAAGAGGCCTGATTTTAATTCATGAAATATTCCTGCTAATAGCAAAGTTATTGAGACATCTGTTAAAAGCCTGACCTGTTATAATGGGGGGATATCTAAAATGACTGAAATTTCTATTTAAATTAATGCTACAGTATTTTATTGGGCATTTTAAAGAGGTATTGCTATTAACAAACACATTATATAAATTAGAAACAGGCCTACAATAATCCTCCAGATAAAATCTGGTCCTGTCTTCTAATACTATGGTATGAGCTTTTATTTGTGTGTGCGCTACGTGTATATAACAATATAACAAATACGTTAAAAAAATATTCAAATCTTAAGAGCCATGGCAGCCCAGTTTAAAGTTTGGCAGGGAACAGTTGGCAGACATTAGAAAAAAAAGAAAAAAAGAAAAAAAAGTAAGTATGTTTCATGGCCTGTATATAATTGAACATTCTTCAAATTCCTATAATGGAAATGTCAATACCATGGAAATCCTTGAAATGTGGACACAGACAGATAAATGTGACTGGAGCCAAACACCTCCAACCCAGAACAAATAGCAGGCCTTCAGACAAAGAAAATCTATGTAATAATAAACTACCCACTCAGTAACAGTGACTGAACTAAGGTTTTGCCTTTGGGGCAGCAGTGAAATGAGCAGAGGTGGAAGCCAGGGGAGGAAAGCTGTCGGAAGGACTGCCCTGCGGAGGCAAGGCACACACAGGATCTGCCTCCACCAGCACCCAGAGAAAGGGAGCTGAGCATCAGGGAGGAGCCTCCAACACTGTGTGCAGGGCTGGGCCCTGGCTCATGATGAACACAGCAGCTCTTGGGTTGCTGGATTCAACAAAAAAGGAATCAATTACTGGTTTCTTTGTGTTAGGTGATGTGCGAGAGGATGCATCATACACAGGGTGAGCACCTCAGTCTCTGAGGCTGAACCAGGAGCTCTTTGCTGAATGCCCTTCCTCCTGCTAGCTCACTCCCCAAGGACAGTGTTACACCAGGGAGACCAGATTTCCCCAGACCACAGAGATATGAGCTAGAATGAGGGGCACAGGTCCCAGGTCTTCATTACAGTTCCTAAGAAAACACTCAGAGGAGCATCTCAAACCCAAACCAAAGTGAAGATGCAGCAGCCTTTCTTCTCTTTCTCACCCACATCCTGGTTTCCTCACAAGATGCTCCATGCCCACACAGGTAGATGTTGCAGGACTTTCTACAATTCTGCCCTTGCTATGGATGCCTTGTGGACTGATGAAATACTGAAGTGTGACAAAAAGTATGTAAATAACCAGCTATAACTGAGAAACGAATCCTCAAAAAGCTGCTAAAAGACTTTGAATCGTGTTGCAGGATAAAATATAGCTCAGAACGTTTATCAGTAGACCATTTACATGCATTTTACATTTAATTCAAGGTTTCCTTTTTCTGAATCTAAAAAATGCTAGTAGCAGATAAATCTAGTTTCATTAAAAATGCTACTTTGTTTCCAAAAGAGAAAATGCAAAGGTGTAACTTTTTTTAAGTGTGGGTCAGCCAAGGTAAACCCAATAAATACCTATGAAAAAAAATTCTATCAGGTGCAGAAAATACAAATCCTAATATATGCTCCTCCACTAGTACAAGATGTCATGCATCCCACTGCAACATCCACATCAGTCATAGCATAAAGCCATTTGATGTGGCACCCATGTGAAATCTATTCCTTTTTTATGAAATTAGCTAGACAGAGGTCTGGTTTTAATGTTCCTCCTGAGATGCTCTATGAATGTTCAGAGTTTTATGACCATGTCTTTACTTTTTCCTTCCATGATCAATATTTTACCGCTTTTATTATTGCTTTTTCCTTCTTCTACTGCTGTGTGAGACATCAATGTATGGTGTAAAATACATAAAACAAGGAGGCAAACTGCCTCTCCTGAAGGTCTACCAAACATGCAAAACACAGATTCTTTTCTTCAGCACTCAGCTATAAAAGCACTACCCACAATTAACAGCAGCAAGAGGGAAAAGTGATTATTTTAAGCTGCCAGTCTCCCCTCGGCAATGAAATGTTTGGTCTTGACTTCACCGGTCCCTAAACTCTAAAAACTTCTCTGTACAATTCTAGTAACTTCTTAACTGTGTTTTTGAATGGATTATGAGCACACCTTAAAAAAGCAAATCATCAGCAAACAGTGCCTAGACAGGTTATATTCTACTTTGCTAAGATCAAGGGATATTTTCGTATTATTTCACTTCTCTGTCTAAATTCATGCTCTTCTGGCACAGACAGCGACTTCAAGAAAAATTCTTAAAATCCCTACTTAACCAGGATCAAATGAATGTCACTGAAGAACCCTAACTGTGCCTTTGCTTGCAGTCATTATGAAAAGAAAATGGAGTAAGAGTCAGATCCGTTCAGAAGCATGAAAATGTCCATCATTACTCAGTAATATTTCCCATCCTTTCAGCCTCATTCAGGACCTTGACAGACCTTTCTCTAAGACCATCACTGCAAACAAAAACAAACAATCCTACAAAAAGTACAATCCTACTGTGTACTTCAGGCAGGACAGAAGGACAGTGGATGTACACTACAGAAACTGAATTTTGGGTAAAATTCCCTATCAGAGAACTACACTGCCACCTCCTTAGCCCAAGGAATGTTAACAAGCAGAATGGTGCATAAGAAGTAGATTATTAAAATAATTGAAAACCTCTTGTAAAAAACAAGAGGTTTTTTCCACTTGGAAAAAAAATTTCTCTGCAATTTTTTGTACTTAATATGGTTAAAAGTTACAGAATTGAAAGATGCTAGCGGGAGAAACCATTATCCAATTTTCAGTGCATGAGCATTTCAGAGCTTGTGTAATAAAAAGACTTACAGCTTGTCCATGAAGTCAGGAGGTCCCAGTCCTGTGAGCAGGTCTGTCTCCTCACACCCTGCAGTCAGCTGAATTCACTGCAGTTCTCTATAGATTCCCCTCAAGAAATGTGTGTAAGCTCAAGGGCTTAGTTATTTTTTCTCTCTTTTAGTAGCTCCTTCTAACTTAGTGTTGGAGGAAACAAAAGTCCTTACTCACTACAGTCTTGCTTTTTAAAGAATGTTGACTCTGCTCCTCATGGGCAGCATAGTAGAAGCTGTGATTCTTTATCTTGTTTTAAAATACAGTCATTTTATGAAACTTTGTTTTCCTTTAATGCCGAAAGCATTGCTTCAGCATTTTCTAGATCACAGCAGAATTCTCCCCTTATTCCAAGAGATTTTGCAGTCTTATTTAAAAGGAGAACTTGGTCATGGTTGATCCCCATCTCATGTAAACTGACTTGGTCATAAGGCTGCTGACCACTCTTGTGTTTTTGGTTGGTTTTGTTTGTTTTGTTTTTTGTTTGGGTTTTCTTTGCTTGCTTTTGTTGGGTTTTTTTTTTTTAATGAATGCTATAAAACCCAGGGAATCATTAATAAGATCTGGCAAAACACTGGGAAACAAAAACTCAACCAGTAAAAACCCCACTGAAACCAAATTCAATCTCCACTAATGGCAATAATACCATATATTATCATTAAATATCTGTTTTTCTAAGGAGATCACTTTTCCAAAGTGTATTTGCACACAGTTGTTTGCAAGTCCTTTTCCTGGCTTCCAAGCTTCACTGGAAAATTAAGGAAACTCTAAGGGAAGTAACTATAATTTTCTTTGAAACAGGAAAGGGACTCTAATGGAAGACAGAGATCCAAACAGACCTTCAGATGGCCCAGGCTTGGCCCAGCTTCCTTTAGCACCCTTGTAAACACAGGGAGATTGAAACAGAGGGAACATGACAGCAGCAGTTGGGGGACCAGCTGCCACAACAAACCATCACCAGGACTTTTAGGCAAATCAGAAGTATCACAAAGGTTTATACTGGGCCCAATGCCACTAAAGCTAATTGAAAAGTTTTCACTTCTGCAATGAGAGCTGGAATGAGGCCTTGGTTCCAAACTCAGGAGTTGCAGAGCCAATCCTTCACCAACCTATGACGACTGCACAAGTGGATTTCCACAAGAACTAATTTTTTCAGCATACATTTCATTTCACAGGAATATAGTGGAACAAATCGGAGATCAAATTTTCTGATTTAGTCTTTAAACAATACAGTTGAAATCTCAATTTCTTTTTGGCTTCTTGAAAATGGAAGCCTTGGGATGCAAGGGATAGGTGGAGAAAATCAAGTGCTTACACTTTACATTCCTGTTTTGTCTCGCACCTTGAAGGATAATGACCATGCAGGGACCAGGGACCTCCAGTAAACTGCACCCTGCTGTGATTTTTGCACTCACAGCTGGCAAAATCTTTCTGATTTCAAGTATTTTTATTTCATAAAAGATAGTAAGAGGATAAGTTTCAGTTTCCCCTCTTCTTTCACAGACATAAGGTGCTTCCAAGAACAATGCCTGACCATACCCCAGATTTGCCCTCTAGGTGTCACCTGGGCAGGAAATTACTGTTCTCAATGTCAGTCTGTTCCCTTTTACAGTAAGTTCATAGTGTATTTTCACTGAAGAAGGTGTATGCTTGAAAGGGATTCTGTAAAGGTGCCAAACAGACCTCTGAAGTCCAAATCTTTGTAGAGATTAGAACTTTTCTGAAGTTCCACAACACAAATAGGTTGTGTTTTAACATATAAACACAGAAACCTCACTTCAAAGCAGACAAGACTTAAGATGTTTTTTTTTCTTCTCTAGGAGTGAGAGAACTGTATGAAAGATTTCCTAAGTGGCTGTGATAGATCTCTCCACAATGGCTTGGCACATGCTGTATGTACTAATAGTCTGTCATAAAAGGATGATCAATGCTCCCAAGCACCAGCCATGGGCTGTGGAGCTTCAGGTTCACCCAGAGGCTCTGCACAAATGTTGTGGCAAGTGGCAACCTCACCATGCTTCAATTTGTTATCTAAGAAATCAAAATAACAGCTCTGCTTCTCCATCAGCGTTGCACAACCGACCATGTTAAAGTTCTGTTAGTAAATATGAGGGTAAGAGGGGTATCACTCCTTGTTACTGAAGACTGAACAATTATTTGTTTTCAGCCTAGCTGGTAGGTTTTCCATGCTGAATGCCAAGGGTGGTTTAGGATTAAATTTATGGTGTACTGGACAAAAGCTACAGCATACATGCACAGAAGCTACTTTTCTCATCTGTGCCTCTCCCTCACTTTTAGAGGAAGGCAGTGAAGGGAATACTATAGTTTCAGTGCCACAAAAGTTTCGAGATCTTTGAATATTATGCTACTCATAAAATAGGCATTTAAACAGTTTCTGAAACTAGAAGAGGCTTTTAGGGAATGGAATGCAAAGAGAAAACACAGGATACTGGAAGGCAGTATGCAGAAAAACAGATTGAAAAGATTTAACCTGAAAAATCTCTTAATTTATTTTCTTATTTGCACTTTGAGCTCTCATATTCAATCAATACCTTCCAGAAGTTTCAAGTAGTACTTTAACACCTCTGGAGTACAGCCTGAATTCAAAGCTTTTGTCCTTTCCACTTGTTTTCCAACACCATTACTATCCCATATACCTTAAATAAAAAGCCCCACTTAATCCATCAAGTGGGGTTTAATTTACACAGAAAAAAAATATATATTTTTCTGAACATCAGACATTCCTATTTTCAAACTCTAGACCAAAATTTGAAGTTAGACCTTAATGTGGGCTTAATGTAGACTTAAAGCTAACTGGTTTTGGTTAAAAGCAAGTACAATGAAATGTAAGAAAAAAGGAAAAGTTACATGAGAGAAACCACTGGGGGTTGGATTGTGTTGGATTTCTGTTCATGTTTATTAAACATTTCCCAAGAAAGAAAACATTTTTACCACTGAATGACTTCCACAGGAACCCACTAAAGAACATTCCAACTAGTCTAAGAAACAGCAATATGTCAAAGAGGAAAGAAAGCAACTATGCTCAGAGGATCAATCAAATTCTCTTTTCTCTTTCCCAGGCAAGACAAGTAGCCCAAACACAGATGAACAGAAGGGATGCATATGGGCCAGCACAAAAACCTCACATTTAGATTACAACTCATTTTCAAAAGAGACTTTGCGTATTTCTGATCCCAAGACAAATCAAGACTGGAAAAAAAAGGCAGAGGGCATTACTTCCTAACGGATGATCCACTACTGAAAATGGATTGTAAGAACTTCAGGCATGATTGAATCTGCTATTGAAATACTGAGCTGACATTTGAAAAAGACAAAATAAATGTGTACAAATGGAGAACAATTCTAGAGTAAAGCTTTTGTGAAATAAAATTTAAGGAGGTTCAAGGTAGTTTTCAAACAGGATAGGCAGATATAAGTGAATAAGAGCCAATGAGAAAACCCTTTCAAATGCAAACATCAACTGCCTTGCATACAATTTTGCTCCTCTGGGACTAGTGAAAAATCCTCCACTTACTAAAGTGATAATAGTACTGAGCTTTCCATCTCAACTGACCAATGTCATGCCATCCTCAATTTATCTCTCACAGAGAAACCAGCTTCCAGTAAAGAACTACTACAAAAATACTGCATTGAGTATTGTGGTTGTAAAATTCTGAGGGTGCCAGCAAACTCAGATTGACAAAGCTGTGATCAACACTGGCAAAGCAAGTTGGAAGACAAAGTTCAGTTCCTGTCCCAAATATAACTCTGCAGGAAAAAAAAATATTAACTAACCACAAGTAGAAGTTTCAAGTCTTTTGATCTGGAGTCATCATTTTGTATTTAATTCTGGTTTATGTAATGCCTCCTTCTCTCCACACCCCAATTTCAAATTTATTTTTTTTACTCTGGAAAATGGGAGTTTAAGTATAGTTATCTGTTATTCTTGCTGATCAATACCATCTGTGGCAAAAGACTAGGGAGTTATACAGGACAGATTAGACACTGAAAAGCTTTTAAAATTACCAGGAAATCAAGTGCAACATACAGTTCTGTTGACTGGTCTGGATTAACTCCCAAAATTGGCTGATAGAAAGGTGTGAGAAACTTTCCAAAAAGTTAAAACCTGTAGGTAATAAAACCAGCTGTAATATGAAAAATTAGGTCCTTCTCTCTTTAAATCACAACCCATAGAGGCACTGAAGTAAATCCCTTAATCTCTTTTTAAGTAGCTATTTTATCCCAACTTCCTCTGTGGTTTATACCCTCAAAACATCTACACCACAACTCAAGAACAGCATAGACAACGAGCTTCAAGTTTCTTTTCTTCAAAAAGCAACTAAAACAAAAATTTTAAAAAACCCCCCAAAAAACCCCTCACAAAACCCACCACCAAAACCGAACACAAAAACCCCAACCCCACAACAAAATTAAGGAAGTCTCAGCACCAAAAAGACCACAAAACCACAAGAACCACTAACCTGAGTTCAGCCTTCCTGATCCTTTAACCCCTTGTCCAAGACCATGCATCAAAAAGAAATATTCACAACTCTTAAAGCTACATTATACATTCACTGAGGCATGCAAATGATTAAAGCACTGTATAGATCATTAATCTCTTTTCACCCTTGTAACCGATTTATGGACAAGAAAAGTGGAACAGCAATTTTAAGGCCTCAAGTTTGTATCCATGGGCAAGTTTTCCACTTTCTTCACCACAGTATTCAATAGAGCACTGGGCAGATCCAAGGAGATCTCTCAAGATTCAGTGCATGGCAGCCAAATTAACTCAGAATTTCTAGCAAGCCAAGGGTGGATTGAGATGCAGACCAAGAAATATGCACCTCTTAATCTCTTCCTGAAACTGAACAGCTGATGAAAAACCTTAGTAAACTATTTCAGAAGAAAGATTCAGTAATAAGTTTTAAATGGTTATTTCTCACGGAAAACCAGAAAAGTGTATTTCAGATGTTGGACCATGCCTTCCTGAAACAACAGTAATTCCTCAGAGCCATAAATCTATGCCTTACTCACTAAACAACAGCATAAAAGGTGCTGGATTATGAAGGTGAGAGTGGTAGCTTAGACAGTCTTCAGTTTAATGGTGACACATCAACTTCACCAGGAAGGCAGGTGTCATTACCTACACACCACAGATGGGAAATCCCAGGCAGAACAGCTGGGTAGCACACCTCAGAGCACAGGGGAACTCCTATCAGTACCCAGGGGAGCAAACCCTCGCCCTCAGACCCACATGCACATAGTGCCTCTCAAATTGCACACCAGACGAGCCCCCATTTGTTAACAAAGTCACTCCTATCTGTCAGTTTTTGTGAAGAATAACACTGCAGATGTTGACAGCTTGTGGGATCTCAATGATCCCACTAGCTCAGCAAATGAAACACCAGTGTAGCAGTGAAGGTTACAGACTGAAGTGTAGGCTCACCAGATTTTGAGGAACATGCCAGAGGCAGATGGTTATATAGTTATGAAAGGAGAGCATTGTAAACTAAAACCACATTCTACAAACTCTTTCCTTGTTTAGACATACGCACCCTGACTATTTACTAAACACATCTCACATCTTTACATTTCATCATCTGCATCAGCTCTGAAATATTTTGTGTTTGTTTTTGCTTAAATAAAAATAAACAGGAATCTTCACACCTGGTGCTCACATTTAAAGTCACAACACAGATAAAAAACCACTCACGAACTGGGAAAGGGACACTTGATATTTGAATTATGGGTTCCCATAACATTTCATTCCTTTGGTTAATGCATTTCTTTGAACTCCTCTGTCCTAAGTGCACAGGATATATGAGAATATCAACACTTCCACGACAGCCCAAATCACCCACTTTCCATTGCAGCAGATTGACATGTCATGGAGAGTGTGATTAGGAGGTCATCGGAGTACACAAAGCACCAGATTAAAGCTCAAAACCAAGACATATTTGCTCCTTGGGTTATTAAGAAAAGATCAGCAGAGGAAAAAAAGCCCTGTTGTAATTGAAAAATATGAGGCTTAATATATTGTTGAAAACCGTTCTGTGCAAGGCTGTTTGGGATTTTTTTAAGCCAACAGCATGTTATCTTTTGATAGTGAAAATATGCATTTATTATAATGTGGCTTCTACTTAGGCTGGCATCAGGTTGACAGGCCACCACCACTTATTGCTGCACTAAACTCTTAAAAAAGAAATCAAGGGGGATGGGGATGGGAGGGAAGAAGGGGGGGATGTAAGCAGGCGGATGAATGTTTTCCTAAGTCTGAGATCCTTTAGATTCTGCCTGTAGATCAAACTGCTTATTACGTTACAAAACAGAAGATAATTCTTTGGATCGCTGTATTTCTCTCAACTCTAGCCCACTACGATCCAACGTCTGCTTTTATAAATACAGGAATCCAAGTCTGCCAGTTTGCTATCCTTTCTGAGAAAACCCATCAGAAAGAAGGGAAGTAGGCAAGCTATCATCATATCCCACTGATGTCCAGGAAATGCCAGCCTAGCAGCTGTCACAACAAAGGAACTTCAAAGTCACAGCAAAAGAACTAACAATTGCCCCTACTAACACTGTATCATTAATGAAAAACTTTGTAAGAACAAGAATCAGCTTAAGAAGGAAAAAGAAGAATTAAAAAAAAAAAAAAGAAAAAAAGAAAAAAAGGAAAAAAGGGTAGGCAGAGGGGTATTTGGTTGTTGATTTTCCCCCCTTTTTGAAGAAGAGATCCAAACGCCCACATTCTCCATAACGTCCTTGATTAAATTCTTCACGAAAGTTATCATTCATGCCACCTCTAACCTTATGTCTTCTTATTGAAAATTTTCAAGGAAAAACGCTTCCATCACGTCCTTGGTGCAAGAACTCAAGGATGTGCCTTTCTCATGAGCTCAGAAAATCTTAAAACCCCTTGTCTCCTTGGAGGAAGTAAACAGATGTCTGCCAAACACTTAGGTTTACATAACATTTCTTCTCCCTTATTTATTGAAAAAAAAGTCTTTTTAGAAAGCACTTCATATTTTGAGAACACTGAATGCTTTTTTTCCTTTTTCAGTATTTTTGGCAGAGTATGTTTTTGATTATTTAAAGATAATCTCTATTCTAAATTGCATCTGACTCACATAACCTCCATACTTTAGAAACCACAATAAAACTGCCATATATTAGCTATAAATGAATAGGGAGTGAGTCAGTGAATAGTTAAGGACATTCCATGAAAATGCATGAACTGCATACTAAGTTTTTAGAAAGATATTGTATTTCATTTTTAGAATTAACAGTATAGATTAGCTGGAACAAAGAAAATACTGGGTTTTTTTTAAAATCCTTGATGCAATGTGTTTTATTTTCCTTATGTTTCTTTGTCTACTGTACAAAGAAACCTGTGTTTTCAGAGAAAAAGTCATCACAACTTGTACATACTAAAGAATTTCTGTAATTATGGGTGTTTTTTTAACTCTTTCACTGAGAATACCTCACTTTTTGGCCTTTGCAAGGCCATCTTACAATATCAACTTACAGAAATTACTTTAGGGAAATCGCATGTTTTCCTCTAACTACTGAGTTCAAGCGGGCTTAAGTTCAGTGCTTTGAGTATTAAAGAAAGAGAGACAAAAAAGCTGATACTTCTACTTGTCAAGGCTTGTATTCTCAGCAATATCTTAATACTGAATATATTAAGAAGTTCATTAAATACAATTTTCCCTGCACCATCGTGTTTGCATATCCAAACACTGGGGAGTCATGCCCCTTCCACATGCACCCCAGATCCAGTAGGCATGGTACAAATAACAACATAAAAATCCTAAGTAGGGGACATGAGACAAACAGAGTTCTTACAGCACAGGATTATGGCTATAAAGAGAGTCATAATAACTCCCATTCTATCAAACCCGTAGCTTCTATCTGAAAAACAAGTTTTTTCAAGATCAAAATCTGACAGAGGTAAAACATTTACTACAGATGAACCTAAGACAAAGGCTCTCCATTTCAACTTAAAAGCAACAAAAGCTGGCTGGACCATACTCTGAGCAAGAACTCTAAACATGATGTGGAAACATCTCCAGGACAGGCCTTAGCTATCCTGACAGACATAATACACTTCCAGAAAAACAATTAACCACGTAGGTGCTGAGAATGCTGGAGAACAAATCTATGGAAAAACAACAACAAACCCCCTGTGGTAAGTGAGGAAATGCTCAGTGGGCTCAGGGATACCAAACCCAAAGGCATGCAACATTCTTTCCTACTGCCTTTCTCGACTTAGGCTGCACTAAGTGTTTGGGTGGAGAATGCAGGTTGAGTTCCAACAAAATTATCCAGCCGTCTCTTAGCCATGCCCCTGGAATGGATGAGTAGGCAGTCAAGGACACCCAAAAAATAACAGAAGATAACATTATTGAATAGTTATCAATCTCACACTGAAAGGTGGGGACTGAAGAGAGGAGGCTCTTGTAGCCAGTATTCTGCAGTCATAAATTAAGGTCATGCAGAGCTCTGGGGACAGACCACGTGTTAACCCCAAAGCCCGTCTTGGCAGAATCTCACCTTTTCTCAACCCCAGCTCATCTGTCACTATCACACAGGACAAGTTCAGGGTTCAAAAGACAGTCCACCCACCTATACCTTTGGCTCACAGCAATATTAAGCAATCCTCTCTGTTAAATGACAGCTTGGGACAGCAGCTCCTTGAGCCGAGTAACTAAATAAAGAACCCCCAGGCAGGCTACTAGTAACAAAACTTAAATCAGCAGCTGTTTTCTAAACATGATAAAATAAGTATTTCCTCAAATGAGACGGGTGTGGGAGATCCTAAACCCCTTCCCACTTAATCCCCATAGGAAAAAAAAGGTGTTCACCCACACAGCTACTGCAAATCTTTTCACCTCTTCTCCGATGGAGACGTACCCTCCCCTGATATCTCTGCCAATAAAGCGAGAAGGAGGAGCGAAACTTAATGAGATACAAAAATATAACTGGATTCCTTTTTCTACCATTTGCTGGTTTTATTTTTGGACTGTTTACCCACTGAGGTGACATGATCTGTAGCAACACAGCACAACCCCAAAACCCAGCATCCCTCTCGGCAACACTTGCTCTGGTGCATCCAGGCTGAAGCTAAATAACGGCCGATGGCGCAGAAGTGGATTATCCACACTCGGAAAATGAAACAACTGACAGAAGGATAAAAGAATTCTTATTCTTGAGGTTTTAGACTGTAGGTGGCCACATGTAGCTAGGGATAAAGAGGCTCTTCCCTAGAGTATGACTGGGGCAGACAGCCCTGCATTTTCAGTTGGGAAGATACCAATTCTAGTGAGCCTAAGAAAAACAGCAACTGCTTTCTATCATGTAACTTTTTTGAAGACATTTTTCAATAGCAGAAGGAGTAAATAGGTCACAGCAAAACTTCACGTGCTGTCAGCAAAGACTGTAGTAATTTCATGGAACTAATCTCTTCTGTAATTGAAAATGGCCCATCTCTTCAGCCTTCCCTCGACAGCCTTCCTCTGTGGCCTCTGTCTTACCAAACAATCTCCCGTTTTACCCAGCCACGTACTTTTACAAAGCAGAACAAGGTGCTTTTATTAAATCAAAATCCCCAGCCTAGCAAACCAAAGGACATTCCAAAACATATCTGGCTCACCTGGTGCAATTCCCCCCTCTGCTTCCAGCAGTTTAAAGATAATGTAGGATTACTGAAGCTGGGCGTGCTCCCAGCTTTGTATGTGGAGTGCCATAAAGAATGGCATTTGGTTTTCTTTCTTCTGTACATACCTGTGAAGAAGGACCTCCTTATATTCAGCCACTCCAGAACTGAAATATTACAGTAACCTAATATCACACAAGCTTAAGGGCCTATCCCCAAATGTTTGCTCAGAGTTGTCCAGTGAATTCAAAGCCACAAACACAAACCCATTCTATGCACAGAAAACCCTTTAATAGAGCTATTGCTTCCCAGTGAGTTACAGTATGCATGCAATACTGGGGACTGCTCTGAACTTGGAAGCAAGCACTATTTATACTGCAACAGAGAGCAAGTTTGGTCTTAACAGGAGGGATGCCAGCTTCCCAAGCTGGCATGCAGGATGGTTTTGCACACAGGAAAATAAAAATGAGGAACAGAGGGCAGAGGGGGGAGCAAGAACTGTAGCCCTCGCTCCTTCTGTCTGTATCTGTTACAAGTGCAAAACCAGCTGTAAACAGTAAAGAAGCCCCTATTTAGCAAAAATACCATCCCAATTATACAGTGGTCATGACAGTTTAATATTTTTAGACTTAAATTAGTCCACTACAATTCACTAGAACCTCCTAACTAAACTAAACATACAGTCTAAATTTGCAGCCTTTATCAGAATGCATAAGTACGTGTTGATGACTCTTGAGTTGCGGGGAAAAGTCTACGAAAAAACAGTTTTTAATGTGATTGCACCAACTTACAGAGATGAAAGAAGAGGATAAAAGGAAAAAGAAAACACCTAACATGTCATGTTAATCCTTTGCCAGGATATTCCAAAATGCTATTCTTCATTACATTTCCTTGAGTCTTCTGCATATATTCTGTTAGTGACAGCTTGATTCTGCCTATGCTTATCAAATGGATGGGTGCATGTACAGCCATATGATGGAAAAAGGGCTTCTCCAGAAAAATAGCAGCTGAGGGCAGCTCAGAATGAACCCTCCATGCTGCAGCTCATCCTGCAGAAGCCCTTGGGAAAGCCCAGCTTGGGACACAGGTGAACCTGCCTGCCAGAGTCCAACAGCCACTGCTGAAGCATCACTTGGTCTGGGCAGCTCTTGGGAACGAGAGGCACCAGGCTGAAGAGCTTTAGTGTGCACTCGTGTGTGTGATCTCTGGGCTATGTGAGACTGTGGCTTTTTACCACCTCTGCGCAGAATAGACTCCAGGACTTCAGCTCATGCAAGTCTCGGGAAGTTTTTTATGATTCATGCTGAAATTTTTCCTTGCTGAGTTTTACCCCTTTGAACATCTTAAAATAATTCCTTTTTTGTCTTAATATTTTACACCCTTCAAATACTTGTAGATTGTTATCATATGTCTTAGTCATCATTTAGTCCAAACTGTACATATTAAAATCTTGTAATCTTTGCTCATATTTCAATCTCTTCAGCCTCTTAACTTCTGTTGCTCTTCTCTGAATTCTCCACTGAATTCTTGACAAGTTTTTGGCAACAGAGTGGCCAGAATAATAGTGTCATGGACACCTTACGGCTGTACAGAGATGAAGAGGGAAACTTGTGCAACACCAAAATGACATTAGCTCTTCCCCAAAAAACAACAAATATGTCTAATCTGTTGTTCAGGATCATTTATTTTTAGTGGCTGCATCATGAAATACTCTGATATACAAGAACAAATATTCACCTAAAAATACTAACTTGGAGACAAGAGTTTAGTATACTCAAACCTGTGTTTAATCAGTGTTCACCTCATCTGTGAGGAAGGTGACATGGAACAGTATTTACCTGCAATACTCAAGAGCAAATGGATGAAGGGAAGTCTCAAAAGACAGGACCCACAGAAAAGGGACCACACAGAAACAAAGAATCCAAACAGTTTCTTCACCACAAACCAACCTAAGAAGCAAATTACAATCAAAGATGTAAGGAGACAAAGCAACGTTTTTAAAAGGAAATATTTTAAAACAGATACAACTCTTCCAAACTCTGGAAAATTATAGCATGAAAAATCTCTGCAAAGTAAGACAAAGCATTGTAGCTTTCTGTGTTGTATATTGGGACTGTAGAAATATTCTTCAGGTAAATCTGATCGGGCATGGGACCAAGATGCATATAATCTAACCATTATCTTCCTAAAAGTTAGATATCTAACTGAAGCAACCATAATCTTCTCCAGAGAGCCATTAATCCCATCCTAAAACTGTAATATATTTAGGATGAATAGCTCTCTAGAGGTATTTCTCCTCCTCTCCACTGATAACAGAGGGAGACTAAATAGCTGTCTCGACTGCATTTTCCTTGAAGATGACTAAAGTTAAGTAACCTGTACCCAAACACATTTGTAGCAGCTGGTCTCTAAAGGAATTAACGGAAGCAATCCAGTTGTGCAGGCACTTTAAATATTGTCTTCTCTGAAATTTTCCAATTTCATACTAAAATCAAAGCAAGCAACCAACTAATCAACAAAAAAAAAACCAACAAAAAAAAAAAACAAACAAACAAACAAAAAAAACTTACAGATTCATATTCAGATGTCCTCCCAACTTCCCAAGGGCTAAATCAAGGGCTACTGAATATCTGCTTACATGGAAGATTTCTTTCCACACAAGTCTCTGAACATTTGTAGCAACATGACAAGTTCAGGATGACAGAAATCTGTCACTGCCTTTAGAGGAAGGGTTCAAATGCTCTGAAGTGGCTATTAACTGACTAAAGTTTGGGAAAGAGCATTCAACCTTCATCTGGTTCACAAAAGGCTGAAACAGAAAATGAGCATGAACAAAGTTACTCAATAGAGAACACTCACACAAAGCTGGGACAGAAATTGGGTAGAAAAGTTTAGTTTTAGAGGACAATTACAGGAAACCATATGGTTGCAATGGCACTGATCTGCAAAACTTCCAAAAACTTTCAGAAAAGTGAGAGAAGAAGAGTGAGACTATTAAGACATAGCTGACATGAGAAAACACAAACACTTGCCACAAGGAATGTGCAAGCTAAGAGAAAATAAATAATTTTTAGAAAGGAGGAAAGAAGGGGGTGGGTTAAAAGAAAATGAAAACCAGAAATATAAGAAAAGAAATAATACACTGATAATAGAAAACACTTTTAAGTCAGTAAATTCAGATTACAATGGAATTAAGTGGCTTTTAAGTGAGGTCAGGGTACTCCCTTGAACATTCCAATTCAGGGAGGCAACACAGGAAGAACGTACAACAAAGAGACCATAAGGAATTTAAAAAAAAAATCTCCTAAAAAACACCTGAAAGACATCAAGGCTCAAAAGTGACAACTTTCTAGAAGCAAGGCTGAAAGAATCAGTGTTCCTCTTTGTCCTCATAGCAGAGGCAGGAACCAGGCAAGGACACAAAGATAACTGCATCACACATGGATACAACTGGCACCTCTAACAAGAGATTTTACTTATTTAACCATGGGAAATGTGGTTAAAGAGGACATTTACCTCATACAAAAGGAGGAGGATGCCTGGGCACTAACTTGCCAACCTACTGGAAAGTCTTTTTAGCAAGAACTAAAATGGGCAGGTGGGAAAAAAATCTAACAGGTAAGTAGAAACAACAATTGATAATGAAATACAACAACAACAACAATAATAAAAATAATAATAATAATAATAATAATGATAATGTAATATGGCAATAATAAAAGCACAGGCTATCCTAATAAAGAGGAAAGAATGAGAATAGCAGGTTTTTAACATCACTAAAGTACAAGCTTTTTACTGTTACCAAGATAGGAAAAAAATCCTGAAGAAACCAGGGTATCAGAATACATAAGTATAAAAATGACACAAACATGCAGATACAAAATCATAATGGTTCAAAGCACAAAATTAACAAGGAATGTCAAGAATAGCACGAAACCATTCTATTAGCAAATTTAGGTAGATGAGGAAAAATATGGCTTTGTTAATCAATGTAGAGGAAGTTCAACTGACAGATGATGTGAGTAGGCTGAAATGCTTAACACCTTTTTTTACCACCATTCATTCAAAATTTCAAATAGAGAGACATGGATAATTCTTCTCTAACTTAACACTCACGAAGAGGGGTATGGTCATACTCCAGAAGAAACCACAAATCAGAGAGTACCGATCTAAGTTAAACATTTTTCAACTCATTGGTATATGAATTCATCCTGGCTTCCTTAAAGAATTGTCTGAAGCAGACTTTGAGACAACAAAAGACAACAAAACACTCAAAGAATAAATCCAGTACCTACCATGAAAGAAGAGAGGAGGAAAAAAAAGGAGAATGGGGAAATTCCAGACCACAGAATTTAAGCTTAATTCCCAGAAAAACTAGTAAACAATGAATCAAACCAGCTTTTAAGCACCTAAGTATAAAAGATGAGTAACACTCAACACTGATTTAAGAACAAATCACGCCAAAACAGCCTAATTTCCTTCTTAAGAGGAAAAGAAACCTTGTAGAAAGCAAATGTCATGTACCTTGACTTTATTCTGGCCTTTCACATCTTATATTTTTTTATATGCAAGCTAGGAACAAAACAAGCATATCCATGGTTTCGCACAGATGCAAATCTGGTTTGGATGAGAGAATCCATGCAGTAATTATCAAAATACAAGAATGCATCAACTGGGTTTCTGCCCTAAGTTTTGTTCTATTTGACTTTTTTATTAATAATCTAGGTGATGGAATAGAAAACATTTTTATTAAACCCGCAGAAAAATGAACCTAGGAGGGCACTGAGTGGATGAATAAAATTCAAAATTACCTTGGCAAATAAAAGAAATCTCAAGAGGCACTGAACGAGATTCAACAGGACTACAGGTAACGTACATGAGCAGAAATTATTAATGACACTAATACAAGATGGTGATAACTGAGCAGGCAGCAGTTTTTCAGGAAAGGATCTAGAGCTCCTGTGAATTATCAGCTTGATATACATTAGAAATATTTGACAAACAAGGAGTCAATCATCTTTTTAAGGTTTGTAGAAAGAGACACATAGCTCCAAGGACAGAGAATATTCAGCTCTACTCAATTCAGGGAAGTCTCAGGATGTAAGCAGATAAAATTATGCGTACTGTTTTCAAAGCAGACGTGAAGCACCCACAAAAAAAATTATTTTAGATACTAACAGAAAATCTTTAGAACAGAATCCAGTACCTGCTAGACCTTTCCACTAGCCTGATGCCAGCAACAAGCCTCACCAAAGTAGCAGCAGAAAATTAAAAAAAAAAAAAAAAGAATTGGTCATCTGCTCATTATCAAGGAAAGAAAAATGAATAAAAGGTATGAAACTCCTTGAAAGCAGCAGCAAAGATAGAGTGCTTGAAATCAATTGCACCAGGGCACAGTATTCTGGTTTTCTAACAAAAACTTGACAAATTTGTTATAACCACATTCTTCAAGACTGTGCTACTGTATTAAGAGAACAGAAAATCTAGTAAGTGAGCCTCAACTCCATTTACTTTCAATTTTTTCACACTCTTCCAAAAGCAATGAAGTTTCTTGGTACCAACACATTGGCAATGACATCTCCCAGTTCTATGATGAACCCCAAGTGTGCACATGTCTGTACTGTTCCTTCTTTCCCTTCAAAACACACCTCCCCACCCTGACATTTTCCCATCCCTCTAATGCGGATTCTACTTACACCAGCTATTTAAACAAATCACTGTCCACGCCCTTCTGCCATGGCTAATCCCATGGCACTGGTCCCTGCTTCCTTCCCTCCCTGCCTTCCTCACCTCAAAACCAGGGTCCAACTCGTCCTCTTACTGCTATCCCATGCCCTGCTCTGCTCCCCGTGGCCCCTGCCTCACTGCCTTGGTTTCCTCCCCTGCCTTGAGGAGAAGATGCAGACCCTGCCAGGGTCAATGTTTTGGCAGCAGCTGCTGGGGTGGAGCAGGCTGGGTTACCACCACCAAGAGAACCAAGTTACCACCTGCCACATTACTTGCCTGAAGCACTTTTCAGATGTTCGGGGCAAATACCTGAGGAAGAATGTTTATCATGTGGTCAGGTAAGAATCTTGGCAGCAGGGCTGGGAGCCTCTAGCTGTTTGAGTGGCTCAAATATCTCAGTGGATTGCTCCAATCTGTGGCAAGTATCATAAAAGAAGACTGCAGAGAAATTATTTCCCAAGTCAGACTTCATAGCTTTTTGCCTGCCTTGAAGACAGGCACCTCAGCTGTCCCAATGTATAAGACTTCACACAGCAGCTTGTGTTACCTGGGCTGTCACTCCAGACAAAATGCCTGCTGGCAGATGCATCTCCCTGAGCTCAGGACTTCACTTGGAGGCATAAAGCCCTGCAGATACCGCTAAGCACCATGGTGTCTGATTCCCAGGATCACACACACAGAAGACCCAGCTGGCCAGCAGGGTGGTCTGATGTGTCTTGAATACGGAGACCCAGAGCAGAGGAGATGCTGCTGTGCTGCCTTTGCCAACACATGGATTGCACACAGCATGGCTGAGAACTGTAATGCAGAGAGTGACCCTATTGGCAAGTCCCAAACCTCACAGTGCCCTGCAGATCTGAAAGGTCTTCACATAAAAAACCACAAAGGCTCTTCCCATCAGTTAAAGACCACCTACTTGACAGGGAGCTATATAATAACAATCATGTCTTAAAGAGACATAAATACAGAGTATCTATTGCCTCAGGAAACACAGGAAGTTTGCAATTCTTTTTGAATAATAAATACAGGCACAGGTATAAAGGCCTGTTCCTACTGCTGTAGTGGCAGAATAGTTTGGAGAATGAGAACAAGATGAAGTTTTAACATTTTTCGAAGAAATTGACCCACTATTCAAACTCATTATTCAAGCACTTCTTATACAGTCAGACTCCTTCCAAATGCACTACTAGTAAACATGGGTGTAAGTGAAGGAGTAAGCACACGTAGAAACTACTTTGTATATTTCTGTGATGACTGCAGCTTACCCTGAAGCCACTGAAATTCTGCTAATGACAAGACACACATATCCACAATATAACAAAACTGAAATACCAGGAAGCAAATCCACACCATAGTGATTCATGTTTCTGACTCAGTTGCTCAGTGCTGTCTGCTTCTACATTACTTGAAACCTCAAATATCCAAACAGCTTTCCCAATATCCACATATATAACTTCAGAAAAATTAAGCCATTTCCTTTCACATGTGTATCAACCTGTAGACCGCATAATATCTAGTGCAAAGAAACAGTGACATGAAGAGCTAGTTAAAAATAAACAAACAAAAAAATCTCTTTCATATGACTAAGTAGGAATATCCATTACTAAGTCAAACAGAACTCCAACTGATTGAAAACCTACTTTGTTCAAAGACTTGGCCAAATTTGCCATGACAGAGTAAGGTAGGAACTTCCTCTACGGCTAGCTTTTTCCAGACTTGTTCATGAGAAGGTTTTTCTTACCTACCTCAAAAGTGTTTGGTACTTTCAGAGGCTGAGGTGACCAAAGCATGCAAACAACTTGATTTCTTTAACAGTTCCTGCCTTCCTACAGACAGCCATACTTGTTACTTTCACGTAAATATCACACTCTTCAATTACGCAACTTCTTAAAACAGTCTTTTTGGCAGAAGTGTCACACCATTTATCTGGAATTTCTAAGCTCACTAGACCTAAGAACCTTCTGGCCAACTATTACCTAAAATTGCTCTTTTAAATGCACCAGTCAAAGTTCTTTGCACCTAGCAGCTTCAGCAGGTACTTCTAGGCATTAAGCACTTTGGTAGAAAAGGGGCTACTTATTTAGAAACATAAATACGAAATTGGGCAAGTAAGATGAGATAATTAGTTCTTTCAAAGCTTAAGTCTTGACAGTTTTAGGATGTATGTTTTCATATGAAAAAACCTCAGAGCAGTTAGCATACTCAAACAAACACCCCCTCTTTGATGCTAGCAGGGGACTATCTCCAATGAAGCTTTCAAGTTGATTACTTACTTTCTGTACTAGCCTGATCGAACTAGAACCTACAGATATTTTCAAAATCCATCCTTATGCAGACAGTTTTCACTGTGCAAATCCAATGTTGTTCAGCATGGAGATTTTATCAACTAACTCATAATTATTCATTAATTATGAAATTTATGAACTAACAGTGTTTTAACCTTATATGTGTACTTAGGAACAAAGTCAAATTAAACAGCTGTAATACAAGTAAGGCTGGCAAACATACTCTAAAAGACTCTTCAGAGCACAATCTCAACATACAATTATAAGCTCCTATTTCACACTGTGCATAGGCCTCTTTAAGAGAGAATGAGTTTCTCCCAAGCAGTCATTACTATGCTCCCACCATATTCTGTTCTGCCATCACAATCAAACAAACCTATCCCAAAACCTGCTTTCTCATCTTTGAACTACACTGGAGTAGTCAAATATAAGTAAAGCAGAATCAGAACGTGTGAATACACTTGCTTTTCTTGTAATAATTCTAGCATTCATTGCAAATACACAGTATCTCTAACTTTGGTATGTTTTATACTGGAATTTTGTGTGACTGCAACAGAAAGCCATCTTTAGTATCTGTGGACCCTTCAAGAACTGCACAGGAAAACAACGGTGTCCAAGGAGAGGGAGGGCAATCAGTACAGCTCTGTCAACAATAGTGCAATACTTGGCATTATGATATTTCCCACAAAGCAAACAAGCTATTGAAATTTGTTTTGTTTTGGATCCCCAGCCCAGAATTAATTGCTTGGGACAGTTTATCTATCTCTTAAGCCAAGCCTGCATGGGGACATTGAGAATGTTAAGGCAAATCAACTAAAGGTTTGACACCAATGTGCACACATTTAATTGTCTTGAAGCTGTGAGTAGATGCTCTAATTCAACAGCAAAGCTCCCTGTAGCTCCTTATTCAGTTAAGCTACATTGGTCTAAGACTAATTTACTCCTGAATTAAAGCAGTCCCCCAAGGACTCAGCACAACTCATTTTTGCATACTAACTTCATGCACTTAACCAATTTGCCTCAGCTCTTCCTGAGATCCCCAAGCTTTATGGAGTTTTCAGCCGACAGCTGAAGGGAGCTGGGCTACTTCATCGCCAATGCTGGGAACAGGAGTGTTTTCTCAACATTTTACTTCTAGAACACAGAAAAAACCACTCAAATTTAAAGAGAAATTCCTCGCATTGCTTAGCAGCTTCCTGCTCCAAGGTGACAATACAGTGGATTGGGAGTTTATCATTACCTTGCCCCTACTTTTACTCTTCAACCTTGTGGAAGCCAGTTCTTGGGAACTGGCATGTTCCCATATACAGGCAAAGACCAGAAACAGGAAATGAAAATATTGCAGGTGGACACTAATACCAAAGTGGGATTTGAACTGTCACATCATCTTCCTTAGAGGCTTCCAATTATGTCGAAGCCATGATCTACTGATACCAGTTTTGTTCATCATGATTTGGAAGTGGCAAAGCTTTACTGGTTCTCTTCTCAACCACTGTTGTGGTATGTCAGCACTCTCTGGAAAGGAATCATACCCCATTAATTCAATACTAACTCAGTTCAATACTAATCCTAAACTGGGGTTGGTATTTCTCAAAATATTCTAACAAAATTACCCATAGAAAGGATCAATTATTTTTAAAACAAATTAATTGCTTCCTTACTGTGAGAGCTCAGACTGCCATTTTGTTTAGGTCAAAATGTAAAGCACTTCTCAGACCATAAGCACTTAGGAGAAGTCACGCTGTCCTTCTTCCACCCAGGGTCATTAAAACTTACCTGGCTGGTGACAGTAGCTGGGGAATACTTTGTTTTGGCCTTACTGCATGGATGTGCAGGTTTCAGTGATGCTTTGAGGGTACCCACACATATACACTTGTGCATACACTCGTGTTACACTAGTGTTAGAGACCCTACTGTACAGCATCTAGTTGAAAGGAGTGTTTAGAGGAATAAACAATATACACAATGCTTGCTGTTTCCTTTCCCCCAAATAAATTCATTCATTATAAACGAACATCATCATCTTTAGAGACTTCAAATCGTGTCAAAGCTGTATTTACTGACACTGGTTTTTGTTCCGCACAATCTGGGAACTCCTATCTTATCACCATGCTCTAACATCTCTCACAACCGCTGTTGTGGTACCCCAGTGCTTTCTGGAAATGAACCATATTCCATGGATTCAATCAGAGATCCAACACTTTAAAACACCACTCAAGCCAGGCACCACCAAAATCCAGGGGGTGGCATGGGATCCATGGGATGCACTGGAACACGGACTGTTCAAATTTGCATTTTCAATTCTAGATGTTTTTAAAACAAAGTATCTAACCTCTCAGTGTCAATTAAAAAAAAAAATCCCAATCCCAAAGGGATTAATAACAAAAATAAGTATGCAAATGGAAGTGAAGCCCTCTGGACAATATTTCCATTGATTTGCTGGAGAGAAGGACCCCTAGTGTCCAGCTGGATTTTAGCCAGCCTGGGGTCTGGTGACTACACAGCATCCAGGATGAAAAAACATCCCAGCTTGTAAAATATTTCCTGCAAACACTTTCCCATCCCTCTTATTTGGAAACCAACTGATGAAAGGAAAAAAAAATATAAATACAGTTCTGCTTTCCTAAACTAATTATTTGAAAATATAATCAAGGTATCATGTGATCACCTGGACTCTGAGGATTCATCATTACTGATGAACAGGAATGTGCCTTGGCACAATAGTTTCAGTGGTTGATTATGCACTGCAGACACCTATAGATAAACATCTCTATTTGTAAAAAATGAGCACTGTCTCTGAGAGCAGTTGTTGATGAAGCTTTAAAAGCAGCATCAAAAAATGTAATGCTAGAAGGATGAGGGTGCCCAGCCCTGTCATGTAGGAGCTTTGCTTTCTAAGGGGAAAAAAAAGTCTGCACGATTCCTTATGATCAGGGTTTTACCCATTTATTTGGATAATCATTCAAATGGCTAAACAGACCTCTAATTTGAAAATAAAAACCGATTGATGCAATCACAAACAAGTTCTGAAATTGTGATTTATAAAAAAGAGGGGAAATCTTGTTCTAAGCCAAAACACACACACAGTTACCTTTTTCTAATCAGAGCATTCATTTCTCCTCATTATGATCTCACAAGCACATTAAAATCTTATTAACATTAATTACTTCTGAGCGTCTATGCATGAGCAGCGACAGGCTTGCGTGCGCGCGCGTGTGTGTATGTGTGTGTGTCTCTGGATCATATCTACATTTATATACCTTGCTGCACTTTGCTTATAAAACATGTGAAAATATTGCTGCTAACACCAATTAGCTAATTTCACACACACAGATAGTAAGCTGCTGTCTCACTGCACAGCTTATTATAGACCAGCAGACAGATGGACAGACAAACAGACGCAAAAAGCATCACGGCTCCTCCCAAATGCAAGATCTAAAATGCCTGGCACCCCCAGGAGTGCGAGTTTCATCCTCGTAAGTCTGAGGGAACAAAATGACAAAAATAATAAAAACAAAAAAAAATGAAAAAAGAATAATAATAAAAAAAAATAGGAGACAGCCAAATACCCCATTTTCTACACAGATGGGTTCAATGATGAAGTGATAGAGACAAAGAAAAAACTGGCAGGCAGACAAGCAGCAGGCGCACAGAGAGATAGACAGAGACAGATAAACAAAGCAACAGAGGAAGAGATGAAAGCATATTCATACATGTGAATTTGGGCTAAGCAATAGTAACTTCAGCCCAACAACAAGGTAAGGAAAGAAATGGCAGAGGCAAGAGTCACTGTAAGAGTGACTTCACAAGCAAAACCCTGACACTTTACAAAACTATTTATGGATTCTATTTACACTGAGCCCACTAAATGCAGCGGTGCTGCTGGTGACACTCAGCTCCACCACAAACTCCAGAACACAGGAATCGACGCACCGCTATGGAACTGCGCCTTCCTCTTCTTCCTCACCCTTTGTTTCCGTCTAATTTGGATTCACCTCTATCTTACTTTTAAATCTCGTCCTCCTGAACCCTTCTCTCTGCCAGGGGTTAAGATATAAACAGCAGCATTGCTCATCGTGCCAAAGCCACCTTTATCCATCACTGGGGAATCAGCTTCTCAACTGGGTCCTTTGCAGAACCCAGGTGGACACTTGGTGGTCATTTTCCTCTCTACCCAAATACCCATCTCTGCTCATCTTAGCAACTCTGAGAAGAACTGCAGCCCTGAACTGGAATTAAAACTTTTCATTGACATCAGCAGGATACAAGGTTTAGAAGTGTCAAAATCTGCCTTTCAGCCCTACTACCCTTTGCTCCACTTGTGTATTCTTCCACTGATGACATCATCAGGCAAAACACTACAAGGAGGGAAACTATTAAAGCCAAGGAAGATGGTCTTCTTATTGGAATTTTTTTTTAAATTAACATATCTTAATTTCTCATGGTAACACATGTTTTTGCATTTTCTGCTCACTCCTCTCAGAGCAAGAGAAGTTAAATGTGGCAATAATTACTGTGTTATCCCCAGCCTTTTTTACCTAAAGGTTTCGGAGCATTTCTCAAACTGTTCATGAAGCTTCAAGGCATGCAGAAGGTTCTCCCATCACTCTAGTTCACTGCTAGGGAACAGAAGAGCAGAGGTGAAGTACCCAGAACAGTAAGAAAGTCTACAGCCCACCCAAAACATCCTCTTATTTACATTTATCACATCTTTTCTTCTTATACATGCCATATCTAAGGTCATTAAAAATAGTACCTGAATTTTAGAAGAATAAATAAATTCAGTATGTGAAAGACATAAGTGTTTCAGGATCCTTGATTAGTAGTTATCTCACTCATGACTTCCTAATGCTGCTTATCCAGAAGAACCCATTCGCATACAAACACAGCACATCTGCTAAGAAAACCACCATAAATTCAGTCAAGCAAGTTTGGGATATATTGGGTGTATTCCAAACATCCAAATCAATAGGGTGCATTCCCAGTAAATCCAGTGATTCCAGGAAGCTTTGGAGCTCCTGAGCATGGGTATTATTCTGATTGTCTTGCACATAAGTGGTGAGATTGGTGCACCTTGCCTGAATTCTGCCCAGCTCCGTTTTACTGTGCACACAGAGCAGATCTGATTACCCTGCAGAGCAGGAACCGTGGCATATGGCCCCTTCTGCCACAAGGAGCGGGTCCCTGGCCTGCTGAGGCAGAAAATAAGGAAGCAAATTGAACCCCACTCCATTTGCTCGGCTTACTGTGCTTCTTTTGTTAAGGTTAAATATACAGGTGTTCAGGCTAAGGATATAGAAAAGAAAAACATTTCTAAAATAAGCAAAGAGCAATAAAGATTTGAAGCTTTACAGTTTAATGCATATGCCAAAGTAGGCTTTTTTTTCTGCATATTTCCTAACAAATAAAGTATAGACCATTAAAGTCTCTCTCGAATCGTGCAGAATTATTTCCTCTGAGAGGAAGAAAGACTCTGTCTGACAAGGCAAAGAATCTCAACAGTTCTGGTTAAGAGAGGTTCACCCATGAGTTCAGTTCATTTTCTCAGTCTTCTCAGAAAGTCTGGAGAAATCCATGGCCTGTCACTCTTCCAGATTCCAAACTCTCTGTGTTCCCACCTATTTGACCTTCAGGCACATTGAAACTTAGGAAAACAGGACAGTCAAGCAGAATTTCCCCTTAAACACATCAGTGATCCCCATCAAAAACCAAGGAAGGGCCACACAAAGATGTGAGTTCAATAAAACAGTTAAGAGGTAAGTATCCTCTAGATTTGCTGACTTAATGCCTAAATAGTTGTTGACTCTTTAACCCATCATTCCCCCAAACCCATATAGATACAGAATGGTTCATGGAACCCAGAAGGAAAACTGGTGTGTCCTATAAAGCACTGCTTTGGCATTTTTGAAGACTATGTACATCCTAATTAAATACGGTAAACATTGTACCTCAGTAATGTAAAAAAAATAAAAACCCAGAAACTGATTTATTAAAGTAAATGCATAACACTGAAGGTGCTTAATGACAAAAAAGTTTCCATTTTTTATTACCACAACAGCATGTAGAGGCAACTGCACTTGTAGGGAACCTTTGTAGAATATCCCTGTGTCTGAATTTTGCATGTAAAGTGGACACAAGTATCCTAAAGACTAAGAGGACTCAAATACAATTGACTTGAGGATCTCTCAAAGGACCAGTGCTTATCAGCAGAATGAATCTGTGAGACCATTCAACCTAAAAAGCAGGTCATATATGTGTGAAAGGGTAACCTTTCATATAGAGGGGAAAAACCTCTACTTAGGGGATGTAGAGGAGGGAAAGATATTTACTGACTTTTCTGTACAAAGAAGCTTGACTTGCCTTTCTCAGGTGGGAATTATCCCAGTAAACCTGGTCTCCATCTACTGTATTCATCTACTTTGTGAGCCTTACTGTGTTGTGTCTGCCAAAAGTTCCAGCAGGCTGAGACAGTATGAGAGTACTTAAGAGAAGCACTTGGCATCCCAACCAGCCTCGAGATCCAAACCCCTTTGTGTCCTTTTGGAGGTTAATAAGACAAGGTTTTACCGACTCCATCCTGGCTCTTATAAGCTTCTTGGGGATTATCGAAATTGGAAATTGCATATGAAAAAGCTGGTTCATCCAGTTTTTTTAGGAGGGACATTCATCCGATTTGCCCTTCGACCCTTGAAATGTGAGACATGCCTGAGGAGTGTTCTTTGTTATAGTCTCACAAATATATCCAGTGATGGTGAGTCCATATGTCTCTGATAAAGGCAAAACCTTACTGTGCATTCCAGCTTTTTCTTTTGTAAACATTCTACACTAGATGAATTTGGCTCTCAAGGAAGAAAGTATTAATTGTGCTGGCTAATAAAACTTTCTGTTGCTGTCCTTCCAATCTGGTCTTCTAAGCATCAACAGACATTAAAACTGGCTCTTGGGAAGTGAAAAAATATTAGAGAGCGGTACAAACCCAAAACTTGTTTGCAAGTTTTCAAGAACTGAGATCTCAAGATCTTGAGAATCTCATTCTCGAGTAACAAAAAGTTAAATGCAGCTATTTCTTGTACAGTTTTCAGGTTGAATATACAAGCAACTCAGTTCCCACCACTGTTCATTCTCTGAGAGATGCCTCAGCAGCAACACACCTGTGCTCTGCCCAGATCCAGCATTTGCAGGCTCCCATCATTGCCTTCACAGGCTTTGCCCCCACTGACAAGTTTAAACAGACAAGTAACAATCCTCTTTAAATGCCTGTGCCCAAAGAACCCTTAGGGGCTGTTTTCTTCTCTCCAGATTGCAGTTCTTAGATGTTACCAGCCTTTGCACATAGAGAAGACATACACACAAGAAGTTCAGAACAAAGTAATTATTCGAAGGCATGTTTGTCTTTATATGCAATAAGGAGCTCCAGTCTTCTCTTGGTATCTATTTCATGGGTCAAGCAACACCACTGTGTATTTCAGCCAGATATAACTTTCTCCTATGATTATTACTGTACAAAAAGAGGTGACAGACTGGTCCAGTTTTTGAACCTCTACTTCTTGGACAAAGCTAACACTGGAGTTCATCGGGATATATCCAGCTGAGAGAAATCCAGCCATGGGAAAACAAAAAACTGAAGTTACTTTAACTCAGTTAAGAGAGTAATTATAAATAATAAGCAAACAAAACACCAAAAAGTATATTTTCCTAAAAACTTCTGCTGTTAAAGACTTTGTTGACATGTTTGTATATTAAATGTATTTGGCCTCAATTTCCAGTTAGTGTAGAATCTTTGTATCTCATTTTGGAAGTAGAAATAAGACTTTAATGGCAAAAAAGTTGCATATGTGTTACAATACAGCAATGGTGTTATAAAATAAAAAAGAAAAAAGAAGCCTAACAGTCTTTAACATAGCCAAGAATCATCTAAGCTTCCTTTGTCCATGGAACACGGTCTTTACTTTTCCAACTCCCATCTGCATGTACAATACACTGAGGAAGGAAGAAAGGCCTCACTTCCTTCTTCTCTCTGTGCCTCGATTGTTTCTGATTAAAAAATGGAAATAATAATGTTGATTCAGCTACTGAAATTAGGCAAAACTAAATTAACTGCCTTCGTTCAACACTGTAAGATATTTGAATAAGTTTCTTCAGAAATGCAAAGTGCTATTTATCCATATCAGCAGCTATCTGTGGCTAAACTGTCCTAGAACCTTTTGTGAGCATTCCCTGCTCCTGCTGAACTCAGCTGATAACTGTTCTTTGTTTTGAAGGACATGTGTAACTCCTTTGTCTAAAAGAGCCTGGGAAAGACTTAGACAGAACTGGGACCTCACTTTTTTGGTTAATGAGAACAAAGCAAACCAAAACAAGAACAACAAAAAGAAATCACACAGGGTCCCAGGATTAAACCTTTGGAGATGAGAAAAAAAGGCATTATTTTGGATGCTAAATTCTTTGCTGCCTTTGCCTGAACATAATGAGAATAATCACCAACACCTCATAAAAGCAAGCCTTTTCATCAACTCCATAAGCTGAGATTTCAAGGAGAGATCTGGGAAGAATCTTATTAATACACCTATGTATGCTGCCACAAGGGAGACAGTATCTAACACAGCTGAAATGAGGTCAAATGCAGCACCACTGTCCTAAAGAAAACTGTCTCCTGGTCACAAATCACTTGTGGAGCACCATGCATCATCTTTACTGCTTCAGACATAAGCCAGCTGCAGCCAGTAGGGAGAAATACAAAGCTGAATTCAGCTCTTGGTTCAAGGTTGGTTCTTCTAAATTTCATGGAACTGGTCCACTTTTATAAAAATGTAACATAGGGCAAAATATGACCCATAAACATTTTAACAGATACACAGACATTCAGAAATTTCACGAGGAACTACTTATCCCAAGAGCACAGTTGTCTGAAGATGATTATTGTATGATGATTATTCCAGCTCACTGCTCATAAGGAAAAAGGAAAGGGCTGTGGCCTCGTCCCACCCCTCTCTGGTCCTACTCATACAGAATCCTGTTGCTAAAATTTTCTCCCTCTCCTACCACGGGGACCAAGTTAGCCCCTCTTTCTGCATGAAGTGCAGACTATTTGTCCTCATTTTCTTTGAACAGCTCTGCCCCCTGCCTGCGTCTCAGCTTTTATTTCTTCTAGCTGCTCACATTCTTCACAAACCTCCTTCCTAAATGCTCCATTTGTATCCTTCTACCACACTGAAGCCAATGTTCCATAGTAACATTACTCCAGATTCTAATAACTCTTTAAAACAGCCTACAGTCTATTAAACTGTGTTCCTGCACAAGCAGACTTCACCAGGAAACTCCAGAAAAGTTCATTTTAGCTCACTTCCTTTTTGCTTTCAACTTTTTTTTACCTGCAAAAAAGATGGAATGAAAATTACATAAATTCTGGTAGCAGAATAAATTATTACAGGGCTGGACATGGATGTGATCTAGACAAGAGTGTTCTCTCTCCAGCACAGAGACAGTTTTAACTGAGCTTCCTCAATTATTGATAGGAGTTTGGTCAAGACAACCTAGGGCTGAATGCTGTGAAATTACATGGCTCAAAACACATGCAAAATGCACCTGAGATCCAACATAATACAGCCTGCATGAGCAGGGCAGAACAGTTTTACTGTCATCCAAACTACCTAAGTAAACACTAGCTCTTAACCTCCATGTGGTAAAAACCTTTACAAAAACAAAACAAAAACCCAACCAAAACCCAAACCCCAAGACTATCAGCTGTCAGTTCTAGTCTGACATGCCAGAGAAAGACCACAAATATTCAAAAACTTCATGGGGAGGCTAAAGGAAAGCCATTAGAGTAAAGAAAGAAGTTGTGATGCACATCAGGATGATAACAAGGCACAAACTCAAGAGGGAAGGATAAAACTTGGTAGTATATCTATAACTAACACCCTCCTATCTGCTTTCAGAAACGGATAAACATCATTATCTCTATCCTGAAGACAGGTAACTGAGAAACTGGGAAATGAAGTGACTGGTTGAAAATAATACAGAAAACTAGAAACAAACTCTGAATCCTGCTTCCCTAATGCATGGCTTATCCTCACCAGTCCCTTGCATACAGCAGTGACTGCACAGCAATCTGATTAAAACTTCTGATACTGCACTATGACTTTTTGCTGGCAAAAATATGTTAAATCCCTGTAAACACATTAGAAAAAAAAAGGTTGTCTATAAAAGTATTAAGAAAGGCTTGGAATGGGATGCAGTCCCCTGTAAAAAGGGACTCAGAGACTAGCAGAAAAAGAAAGTTAATTCGAGAATCCAGAAATGCCCAGTACGAGGGAAAAATAACTGAGCTTTCTCCTGTCCAACACAAAGTTGTGCATAGCTGACTGTACTGCAAAAGCACAACTTGGCTTTTAATCTCACTCAGGAGCAGCTGCTTTCACAGCAGTGAAATGCTTCAGGATGAGCCCGACTGACTTGGTGGATAAATGATTTGAGGTTAGTATAGCTCAGAAGGAACCAGCTCATTTAGGATATGTCACCATCTTAAAAACACTTTTTCTATCCAACTGGAGTAAGCTTTAAAGCTTTCAAAACTCGGCCGTTGCTTGGAGAGGAAAATAAAAGCAGCATTTTCATGAAATGCTGGAAATTACAAAACAGGGCTTGGACTTCAAACAGCCCGCCAGGACAGGCTGGGCCTTCGCCGGGAACTCATGTCGCTTCTAATCACTTGTATTAGTTTAGCAGCAGCAAAAGGTGCCAGATTGGTAGCCCCAGGCGCTGTACTCTCTATTTATCCCCAGAGCAGGTACAGCAGGATGGCAGGCAATCACAGAGATGCCAACTCCTGCTACAATTCCTCCCATCCAGGGACCTGGGGAGAGGAGGGTGATGAGGTCTCGGCGCTGTCTCTGCCGTGACTGCCCACACGGGGGCCAGTACCCTGCACTATTTCAGAAGGATAGGATCCCAAATTGCAGGCCTGTGAAAGGGAAAGAACGGAACATCAGTCTACCTCTGAGATAGAAGAACCAGGGATTCTTTTCTTTGCATTACATTCTAGATGTCTCAAAATGAATGAATACTTGAGAGAGCGACAAGGCCAGAGAGAGTCAACGTACTGAGTACAAATGAGATTTATACGTGGCTTGAGTCACTCCAGACAATTAGCTACCCACCAGGCTGTTTGGTTTATTGTCCCTGCTGGATAAAGATTTAATAAGCAGTCACCTAGATGGGAAACATGAGACCTGCAGAAAGGAAACTTTTCATTACTCTACATGGAAAACTTGAGCCCAGTCCTGCAACAGCTCTGCACAGCTGATTCCCACTGGTGTGTCAACGACTGCAAGATGAAGCTCTTCTTCATGACAGTCCACATAGGTAGAAAATATGGGAAACACAGGACCATCTTTTATTGAATAATTACTATGTCAGAAATCTTCCACACATTCCAAATATTCTATGAAAATTAATACAGCTTTTTTTAGATTTTTCTCTCCAGTACTCAATCTTACCCAGGACTCACACATTTTTTCACAGTACAAAAGCACAAAATGCTGGATTTTAAAAACTTATCTACTGGGGAAATATGCTTTGTAGCGAACATATTAAACAATTCAGTCTATGTTTGGAAAAGAAATACAGATTCATCACAACGAGGAAGGATGTTCAAGAGTATCCTGAAAAAACAGCCGGTATTCAAGCCAAAGGACAGGATGAAGTGGGCACAACAGTATAAAGCTGACACGCAGATTTAACTGTCAGTGACAGAAAGAATTGGAAGCTGCCAAAGCCTAAGCCACATTAGGGTTTCTTCAGATACTACATACACTAAAATCAAAAATAAAAGCATCAATGAGAACATTTGATAAAACCCCTTCAGATGGGAAAAATCCTAGAAGCAGACGCAGCAAAACAGAAAATACAAACTTTGGGAAATCACAGGAAAAGGAACACCTATCAAATAGAAGACTGGGGGGAAAAAGGCTGAATTGCAAATTGAACACTTCATGACCTCTCAGCAGTCATGCCTGGTATCCAAGGCTTTAACACACTTCATCAGAAGACTTCTTTTGCTGTTACTACTGTTCGTTGCAAGAGAGCTCAAAGCCATTCATTTGGCACAATTTTTGTCAGGCAGTGTCCCAGAGGGTGTGGCCCGGTCTCCTGGGAATAGCATTTGTTAGTTTTCGAGAACCAGCAGAGGGAGCACATCAGCAATTAAACATGGTTTTCTTGTGTTTGTGCCTAAACAATGAGATTTTTTTGGTTGGGTTTTTTGTTGTTGTTTTGTTTTTATTCTCAGCATTCCTCTGTCACTAATGCCTGTGACTCACTTAGCTCTCAAATTGCTGGGAGTTAGGAGGCAGAGCCATGGAGAACAGCAGGCTCCACATCCAGCCCACATAAAACAACAGTGGACACAAGCTTTTACCTAGCTGTCTTTCTTCACTTTCTCCCCATGTCAACCTCCATCTTACACATTCCTGACATCCTGCCCATGAAATCTCGTACTGCCACATGACAACTACTTTCACATTCCTGCACTGTGACCACAAACTTTCTAGTCAGAAAGAAAGCCATGTGGACCTCTGGGGAGGAAAGAGGAATCAATAATTAACTTTCAGTCAGCTGTAAGGACAACTCTGAAGTCCATAAGACAACTTTCCCAGTCCTGCTTTTGTATCCTCAAGGGATTGATCCCACAGCTATTGATGATTTTAGAAGTAAGATATTAGAAAGCATGTCTTTTAGTTGAGAAGAAAAAAAAAAAAGGAAAATCAGTAATTCCTATGCTATATTTACCTCCAAATCAAATGACACATTATACTTGCTTGCATTTTTAGCTCCACCACAACCCCAAGAAAAATTCACTCTGAAAGTATAACATTACGAGGTCATCTACAGGTATAACTTACAGAATGGCACGACGTCTGTCCTGCAAAGGATTTCCCATAGCTGCTCTGCAGAGGATTGGAAGCACTGCCTATTCAGGTTTCCTTTCTTCTCTGCTGTAATTACCAACTGGTTTTAATTCAGACTTTCATAACCACTGATTTGATAGTAGCTCAAACATTCTGGAAGACCCTACAAGTTCTGGTTCACCTTTGGTACTGTCATTTACACTGGTACAAACTGACATAAAATGTTGCCTAATGATCTGTGTCCACCCACTGCAAAGAAGAACAAGGAAAGAACTACGACATGAGGTATTGAAGAATGAAGTCCCACAGATGCAGCCAGAGTTTGAATTAGGTAGGAGTAGTTTGTGTGAGTTCCTATCTGCCATGAAAGCCCTTGATGAGCAGTACCTGAGAACAGCAAGTACAGCACAGGCTGCAAATCTGCCCTCCATGGGGCTGGCGGGGCAGGTTGTCACTGATGGGATGAGGCCATTCTTGGCATGAAAGCCTTTGTTCTGGAATAGTCTATGGCCTTTTCCCCCACAGAGCCACCTAGTGCCAACTTAGCCAGCGGCTTGCTGCTCTGTGAGGTGAACATCTGCCCCCTCCAACAGCCAGGGACCCCCCATACTCATTTCACCAAAGCCAACTCCCAGCTCTCAGAAGAACAGTGGTTTTTTTCCTTTAAAGACAGCTTTATCCCATTAGCCCAACTTCCCATTCTTGTATTCTATCTACTTCAAGATACACAGTCTTCCCTGCACATGACAAAAGCTGAACTTCTTTCTTCTTGCAGACCTCAGGGATCTGTAGCAACCTGCTCAGAGGCAGCGGCAGCCCAGGCTGCCCCAGCAGCCATGGAAGAGGAGGTGGCACATGGCCCTGTGCCTCTGGTGACCATTTTACAAGACCCATCTGCAAACAGAACTCCCGCCAGCGCTGGGCGGTCAAAATGCCGTCATAGCACACGATGGTGCTGGAGGATTAAGTACAAAAGTGTAAGAAAACATGAAAGACATAAGCAGCCGTCATTCAGAAATGCCAGTCTCCTGTTAGAGGAGAATTGGAGCGGTGCCGTTAGAACTAAATATTAACTTTTATGATAAATACTAACCAAGAACATAGTCAACACTATCAAAAGAAAAACCACCTGGACAAAAGCCTTTGCCTTTATTTACTCCTCACTGAAAGTTTAACACATCTGTGAAAATCTCTTCAAGTTAAAACGGTACAGATCTTACAAAAGTATCTCAAAATTTGGTGTAGGGTCAAACACTACTTTTCACCACAAGAAAACTGGCATGAACAGATCATTAAAAATCCAATTTATTTTCCACAGTTGATACTGTTTGTTTACTTTCTGAAATTTTCTTGGACCAAACTAACAAGAACAGTGAAGTCCGTTTCACTTTGATTTGCCATCATTTTCCCTCTGCACCACAGTGTGAATGTCAGACCCTTCAGAGGGAACAAGTTATTATTTAAAAGTAACTATTTCCAGTGCATTGTTTTATTTAAAAAAAAAAAAAAAGGACTTCTATAAAGGATTTGGATTTTCTAAAAGTTTTTTTTTTAAAAAATCTAAGTAACTTGAAGTTAAATTTCAGTCTTTAAATTCCCATTAACATTTATTAATCTCTTTCAGCAGAAGCTCTTTACCATACAGATCGCAGTTTAAAAAAGTCCTATATAAACAGACTGGAGTGAAACCAACTGAAATCTATAAGACCACAGCATGCCATCAATTTCTAAACAGAACTTCTATTCAAATTATTCTGCTTAAAACCTCATATGGTCTGCAAAAATGAGCAAGGTTTTCTTGAAACGATTTAAATAACAATTTATCTAAGACTGTAATCTCTCTTGTATGGGATTTGTAAGCCATCCCACAGAATTCTCTAGCAGGGGACACTATTCCCTATTTACATCAGAGTTTTATATAAATAATATTACAATTTTTTAATATTCTGCAGCTGTTTTCCCTTATGAATAAGCTGGGCCTATGAAGAAAATGTGAAAATAGGAAAACTGTGAGTAATATTTATAATAATGATACATTCAACTCAGGAAATTGCTACAACTGTCTTTATCAAAATAAACAAGACAGATATTTTTTCCTCCTTTAAGAGAAAAGCAAAATCCTCCACTATTAAAAATAATTTGACTTGGTATTTGTTTGGTACTTGGATTTAACTGTCTTAATATCCCATTTTTGGTCCTGTTAAAAAAAAAAAAAAAAAAAAAAAAAGCAAAACCAAACAACAAAACCCCAGCACAAAAACATCCACACGAAAACCCCAACAGCACTGCTTCTCGTCTCCCAGGAGTGAGAGCGGCACATACACACGCCATTCAGCCCAAAATTGCTCTAGCTACAGGGCATGGCAAGGCATGAAATAACTGCTCCAGAGCACTTCCTCATGTGGGTGTGTTAGATAACTGTCTGCTCCAACACTAAAATAAAGCACGGTGTGACCCGGAGAGCAGCGCCAGCCCTGCCCCGCACAGCTGCCCGGGCTGCGGGCAGGGCACCCGGAGCACCCCGCGCTGCCCCGCGCCACCAAACCCGGCCGGACCCCCCTGGCCACCAGCTCTGGCATTCCCCGAGTTCCAGCTACATCACCATATGCCCGATTTAAGTTTACTTAGGCATACTTTACCCTTTGCTGCTGTACCCAGATTGCAAACGGACTTTGTGCTATTGAAAGGGCTAAGATTTTTTTTTTTTTTTTTTGGCTAGAATATAGTGGGGGTTCAAGGAAAATTACATCCTCCTGCTGAAAAAGGTTTTACTATTAGAAAGAAATATTACTGGGTAATGAAAAATGTTTCCCCTACTGTGACTCTCTTTCTCTGCCTGAATTCTTCTTGCCTGGAGTTTTCATAAAATCAAGAGGTATCTTGCAGTCATTTTTAAAGTTTTTAAAAAATGTTCAGATGAGTCTGGGCTTCTGCTAAAAGTACATGCAAGAATCCTGAGGATGGGTCCATGTGCTCTCCTACGAAAAACCTGGGCTGTTGAGGAACATACACCTGCACTGGTGCAGAAGAAAATGACAGGTGCCTGAAAACCCCTCACCCATCCCGCAAGAAGGACGGCTGCGAACACTGCTGCTGCCTCACTCCAGGCTGACCACCACCTAGAGGCATCAACAACCCCACCTCTAACACCCCAACATTTTTGGCATAACTTCAGCATCCCCTCTACAACCAATCTGAGTTTTTAAAGGCTGAGATTCAAACTTCAGCAGAAGAGGAAATACCTCGCTACAGTTAGCACGTCATTTGGAGCAACAAACACATTTAAAGTCTATCAACAAAATATTAATTTAGAATTTTGAATAAGAAGAATGAGAAAAAAATTAATAAACCATGAATGTCATTCCCCAGCTAAGAGATGAGCCACCAAATTTTGGCACACTGACATGTAAAACCTTGAAAAGTTTCACTCATGTTCTGGAAAAGCTGCTAATAAAATGGAGCAAGTAGTTTCTGTAGTTATAGTGCCAGTGAATAGAACTGCTGCTTTGGATTTCAATTAACTTAGTTTGTTCAGTGAGGAGGCACTTCTGTAGAAATGGGGACTCGTAAGTTAAAGGACAGCTAAATAAAAACCTCAAACAACAGCAAAAAAACCTGTTGGCAGCAAAAGTTCTTTCTGGCTGCAAAATAATGGATTTTTAAGAAACATTTCAAAGGATTTGAAGGTTTTGGAGAATCTCCTAGGCAGTCTCAGGTGGGTTAGGAATATTGCATTATGGACTTCTTTGTGCTAAAAGGAAGGCCTAATGCATGTTTTTAAGAAGTCCGCCTCTTGCTATTAAATAAATAATTTTCTATTAAAAAAGGTGATTGTTACTTTTCAGAGATCTCCACTGATCAGCGTCCATTTTATATAATTACTTAGGATTGTCCAGAACATTTTATGTAACTCACTTCCACTATCCCTTTTCTTTTTTCTTTTCTTTTCTTTTTTTTTTTTTTTGTTACCAGCAGAGTAGCAGTTTTACTCTCCAACAGAAATGACAAGAGCTCAGATAAAAAGACCATTTCAAATGGATCAGTTTAAGCAGTCTTTAGAACCCATGATAAATCTGGGCTCCAAAAATTCGACAGTGCTAAATGGGCTATGAAATGCATCACAAATCCCTCCCCAGGAAAAAAAAAAAAAAGAATTTAAAAAAAATCAATTCAGAGAAAAGCTTCAATGTTTGAAAATACAAATAAGCAGCATATTTGTGGAATGAAAAATGGTAAATAAATAGTTACTATTTCTGGACAAAATGGCTCGATAGATTTCATAATTTGCCACCACTGTAAAAAATATCTATTCCCTTCCCCCCTCCCTTCCCCGTCAGTACACACGGAAACACAAGCATAACCATGCATAAAGTGGGAGGGTGGGGGGCAGCCAAGGATACAAACTCCCTCTTAGAAAGTTTGAATTCTTATTAACCCAGTGATGCCTCCATAATGTTACATTAGATTAGCAACATAAAAGTTAGAATATACATCTCCTTTCTTCCTAGCAGAGGAAACTGCAAAAACACTAATAATGAAAAATAGATGTTAAAAATATCCAGGAGGAAAAAGTACATATACAATAACCAAAATTAACCCCCTCTGCCCCCACCCCAAAACAGATAAACAGCACAATCTCTGAATAAAAATCCTGTCAGGAAGAGTGGAACCTGCTTTCTCTTTTTTTTGCTTTTATTTACTGTATGCCAAGCATGGACTTTAAACTTACAGTGTGCATATATATAGAAAACAAAGAACGAGAGTCACCGTTAACCCTGGTCACCGGCATTACAGTTAAAAGTCATTGGCAAATACTAATAAACCCCCATTTAGCAGTAAATAAGGAGAACATGATATATGGACGGACAGATGGAACTGCATAAACAGAAAAGAAAAAGCAGAGAGACCCACAAACATACGGAGAGAGCTGTTTTAAAAGAGTGAAAGATATTGATTTACTTGGAACTAGTGTTGGAAAACAAACGTATTTGTTTCCTTCATGATTAAAAAAAAAAGTAATTAAAGTGAATCATAAGGGGGCACACCCTTAAATAAGTAGGGGGGGGACATTTGTAGAGGGTAAGGCCTTCTATAGATGTTCCGAATTTTAAGCTAGCAAATAGGTCTGGCAAACTTACATCTCTAAATTAAAAATCGAGGGGGGGCGGGGGGGGGGGGGAGAAATAAAGAACTGCTGGTGGTTTAAGGAGAGTAGAGGCTTTATTCTTTTATGTTTTATAAAAGTTGACTGGCCTACCTTGTTCCCCAGTCCTCAGTTTGTCTCCTCATAGTCGCTGTCTCCCTGGAAGTACAGTGTGAGTGGTAATGACTGCCTGCCTCCCTAATGAGTCCATTTTCCTGCTCTTGATGTTGTGTATATACACACACTGCAACCTACCTTACAAACCACAGAGACGGGAAAGGGAGAGCGAGCGAGAGAGAGCGAGCGAGAGCGAGCGAGAGTGCGAGAGACAGGGAGAGCGAGAGAGGGAGAGAGAGAAAGGCGCACACAGACAAAGCCCTCCTACCAGACAGCAGACAACCCTCCTTCCCCTATCTAGCAAAATACAACTCGGCTAATGCAGCAACAGGTTCAATACCGCCAGGCTGAGGCAGCCTAGCAAAGGTACACGGGGCTGAGCAGGATTGCAGGCAAATAAACACTCCGGTGCCGGCTGGCTCCACCTTTCTTATTTATGTTACAGGATGTTGGAATGCATTGTTTCAGACAGTCCATATGATTATCATAAATACATTTTTCGTGCATATTAGCGTGAAGCGCCGAAACGTATCAGCCATTCTGCTCCGTAACCTTATAGCTCTAACACATGCAGGGAAGGTGTAAACATATCTCTTTTGACAGGCAGACTACACAAAGCCCACTGATGATTTTAAAGTCATGAGATCTTTCAAGAAAGACGCTCCTGAAGATAGGTTTCCCCAGACAATAGGGGAGCAGGGAAAATTGATCTTGATGAGGAAGAAGTCTTCCTAAGAGACTGCTCGGTAAACAATTGAGAAGAGAGGGCTATTCTCCCCAGCATTCCCTCTTTTCAAAAAATATATATATTGGGAAGCTTCTACCCCTACAGCTATAATAATGTGCTGTGCTTATGTCTGAACAGGTGCAATGCATATAGTACATGGTGTTACAAGGACAGAAATAAATCTCTCAAGTAAAAAAACATTTTCCCAGTTGCAAACAGGCCAAGGTTATTTAAAATACAGGTCTAATCTGAAGAATGTTCTCCCCACTCCCTATATATTTTGGCTGGGGGGAGGAGAGGGGATGGATGGGTAGTAGAAGGTGTGAAGGAGAAGCAAAGATAGGAGAAACAATACATGTAACCAGTTACTATATTTTTATTTTTACAATATTCTGTCACATCTGAAGAAGATGTATACTGCTTCTAGAATAATTTTCACTCAGCCGTGCTTCTCATCAACGTAAACTTATGCTGTCATAAAAATTCTGTTTATTTTAATGACAACTACAGACATGTCAAAGTAGCAAGACCAGGGGAAAAAAAACATTTTGCACCTGTATTTCATCCTTGGCAAAGGTTCTCCAAGAACTTTATCCATAGGGTATTTTTTAGATGGGTCCAAGGTAAAAAAAAAAAAAAAAAAAAAAAAAAAAAAAAAAAAAAAAAAAGTTAAAAAATAGTTAGATGATATTCCCAAGGTTATGCTGTAAATCAGCAGGAAAACAGATAAGAACTCAAATCTCCTGGAGCAAAACAGACTTTGCCTGGAGTAACTCATACCCACCTAAAAGTTAAGTGTCCTGTCTATGCATGCCAGTTGTGTAGGCTCCCTCTATTGTCAGTGGAGAGACAGGCACCTCCCAAAAGCAATTCATCCCAGCTTTCTCTCTCTCCCCACTGGGAAGAGAGCCTACACAACTAGATTAGGCTAAGCAGCTAGCTTGTAGTTGGCTAAATTAAGTAAAATGAATCTCACTTTTGATCTAAAGCTCTATTACAACATCCTGCTTCCCAAAATACATTTTTATTATCACATTTATTATTAGGCAATATATGCCTAAATTGTAGTGATGGAAAAGGGATAGCCCGCTGACTAAAAGAGACAGGTAAACTCCCTAGATTCATGGATTTGTACCCTCAGGCTGGCTGGATATTCATGATTCACAGAGTCTTTATAATATTAACCAGCCTGGTGACTGGTGAATTTGATTAGTTTTGTTCACTGGTAGATGGTACACATTTTTGTATTTCGCTTATAAACATTCTGGTTTCATCCAGATGTACAGTAAATACAGAAGGATTAAGTAATTTATTTCAAAAGGTTCATTTTCATTAGTTTTTTCATCAAAACACAGCCTTTCTTACCTTAGGGTAAAATATAAAGAGTAAAAAGCTCTAATAGATGACTTAGTTCAACTCCTTCCGTAATATTTAGCTACGTACACACCTGGCATATGTAGAGGCAGCTCTCCAAGTTACTCCAAATATATATTACAAAAATTTAGTCATATTATATATTTTCTTCTCTGGACTTTATGACCATAATCACCTCATTGAAGGGTATGTAAGGTCAGGAAAGCAGAAGGGGCATTTGTAGACTTTGCTTCTAACTGTGGTAACTCGATCTGGCTGTGCAAGTACCAATTGAGCAGTCACTGCCTCAGTTTTTCCATCTGTAAAACAGACTCAACTGTAGTTCCATGAGTAGATGGTACTGTAAATATGTGAAGAGTCTTCCCATCTCGGCCTGGCATCTCAGAGTTTTACGATGGCAAATATTACGAGAAAAATATAAATACTTTGTCAAGGGGACCTGTATCAGAGCCAGCTGATGAAAATCACAAGTTTTCATATCCTTATATTCAGTTCAAATAATAGGAATAGTCTCTGAATTTAAAATTTAGAAACCAGGTCTACACCAAAATGAGGATATCAGATGTGAGCAGTTCTTAGCAGTCTGGAATATTTGACCCCAAACTAACATTAATTCCTTTGTCCTACCAATATTACATGTACAAATCTGAAGAGATATTTAAAATGTACCAACTTTGGATAAAAAGCAGACTTGAACCCTTCAAATTTAAGACATTCAGATTGAAATCTGAGTACTGAGTCAGAAACACTAAAGTTTGAAAAATGTTCAGATTTGCAATTGATCCACATCCAAAACCCGTAAATTGGGAGGTATCTCAATCCTTAACTTTCCTCTAAATTTCTAGGAATGTCATATATGCATCTGAACCAGGATCACCGGCAAAATTTCCTCATGTTTTGAGAAGTCTGAATCTCAGTAAGAGCACCAGAACTGAGCCCAGTTCCACTCAGTTACAACAATGCTTAGGGCCAAAGCAAAAGTGGAACCCAAAGCGGAACCCAAAGCCACCCCTTCCAAAGTCGCATGGGGTTTGTGTATTCACAGAACTATTGAACTAAACCAAACACTTTCAAACCTCGAGATTGCTGGAAAGCAAATATGGAGTAGATTCCAACTTAGGCTAATTTTGGCCCTCAATCAGAAATTAATCAAATTAACCATAATCTTTACGAAATCCAAATATATGTCTGACCTGAATGAAAAAAACCACAAAATGTGATTTGCACAACTGGTTCCTTGCCTGAAAGTCTTTCTTAGACTTAGCTCCTAACGATCAATGGTCCGATTCTGTGTTGTCTTATTAATCATTTAATCCATCTAAACCATTTTAAAAAAAATCCTGAGTGGTGCGATTTGAATGGAGAATCCTGATTTAATGTTTTGCCAACGTAAAACTGCCCATTTGCTTGATTCAAAATGCTCAATGAAAGCCTGCTCACCACCACACCCCACTCCTGTGGGCCAGCAATTCCTCCTCTCCATTATTTGAGGAGGTCCATGGCTATGCACTTGGATCCTTTGCAAGAAGAGGAAGGAGGACGTGTGGCTGCTGGCAGCTTTCAGCTCTGTCACAGGACTGGACACAGACCTGCCATGTGACAGGGAGGGCCTGCATGGCAGTCACAGGGCTGGCCTACGCCTGGCCATGCAGCAGAGCAGGCAAGCAAGCCCTTGTCATGTGCCGGCATCGTACCTCTCCCTTTGGTGGCAGAGACACCAAATTCTGATTATGCCATACATGGTGTCACCCCATGAGAAAGAGGATGGAACAGAGGGCTCCCAGCTGGATTAGTGAAAGGCTGCACTGTCCATCCTGAATGCAAGAACAAGCAGTGCTGGCCTAGCCAGCAGATGATACTCCTGCTTTTCTTTTTCTGCAAACTTGTCTTCTCAGTTCAGAGTTAGTCTCTATCAACTGTCATTAGGGAGCAAAGGAGCCCTAACCCCTCTAGCAAAGCCTCCAGAAAAAAAAATACTAGCACCATAAAGGCAGGTAAAAAATTGTTGTGTTTGGTGCAGCAGGGGCACCCATCTCCAGTTCTGCCAGAGAGCTGCAGAGCCCAAATTTTCAGTCATAAGGGGACGACAGGAAAACCAAAGTGCCCACCAAAACTGTGGAAGGCTTTGTTGCAAATGACAAGATTCTGGATGATGGACTGAGAGGGAAGGAAGGTAATTCAGTGCCAAATAACATATTCTAGACTGCTCTAGTGTCTCCTCTCCATTTTATGTCTCCAGGCGCACCAACATGCTAAGTTTAGACTTATCTTGTTGGCAGCCAAAACTGGAAAAGGAGTCACAGCATCATATAAACATGTCTCAGGATAAGAGCTACTTCCTTCAGAAAAAAAAAAAAAAATAGCCTCTTAGCAGATACCTAAGGGTTGATTTTCAAATTCTGAAGAAATTTAAATGAGACTGACACCATTAACTGGTTGGGTACCTTGCCTGTCCCTGTGATGGGCTAAAACACTGGTTTTGATGTACTTCACATACTTGCCCTACAACATTTCCATTAATACCTTCAGGGAACTCTGCATTACCAGAATCCCAGGAACTGTTCCTAGAGACCAGGCTAGTTTAACACCGTACTGCTGTTAAAAATTCCAGGCAAGCTTCCATCACAATTCTCTTTCAGATAGTATAGGCAGGACCTAGAAACAGTAACAGCAACATGTCTGAACTTGATTGCTTCCACTCAGTCCCCTTAACCACATACACGGGTCTCTGAGACTCCCCTGGTGTATCACACCATCTCGTTGCCAGCCCAACAGGATTGGTGATTCACATGTCTCTACTGGTGTCCTGCAGTGTCTCTGCAACTTTGTGCAAATGTAATGAGAGAGATGCCAATTAAAAAAGTACAAGAGTCCTGCCGTGTGGCAGGCTGATTCAAATTAGATACCTGTATGAAGTGATTAAAAATAGGTTTTTTAAACCTGAAGATAACAGGAGGACAGTATGTTTGATTTATATCAGCAGGGGCCAACAAGAAATGTAGAAGGACCACACAAAGCTCTTTATCCCTGCAGATTTACTAGTGATGATGCTGAGGACAGGAAAGGAGAAATACAGTGCATTTCTGGTGCCTTTCAATATGCAAAGAATCTCAATTGTTCTCCCATCTCAGCAGTCACTACTTACTGCCAGATCTCCAAAAAAGTAATACTTTCCTTTAATATAGTGACTTTGATCCATCATACCATAGCTCAGGTGCACAACTTCCTTTGGCAACAAAACTACTGTCGTTCTCATTTTACAGATAGCAAAAAAATAAATGGAAAGAGTTAATCACCGTGTTGAGAACAGAAAGTGAGACTGGGATGTTGGCCTTTCCTGATCAGAAGTTCAGGCTATGTTGCATCTAATGGATAAGTCTCTCAGACATCCCAACTGATTGGCAAGACTGGGATGCACTTACTGAACCAGAATTGGCTTTTCTATTATTGTTTGTTTTGGGTTTTTTGTAATCTCAGAATGTCCTGAATAATAAATCAGATGCAGACATGTTTCAATCAGATGCAATAGTTTCAACAGATTTGTGTAAATCTGCATGCAAGTAGTGTGTACCAAGTACCCACTTCCATTTGTGGTGACACTACCTGTACTTCAGTGGAGGAACACTTTGCACCATGACTGTTCCCCTGAGCCACACTGCACTAAGGCTGCAAAATGGTGTTTCTGTTGCATAATCATCCCATGTCATACATTTCTCCAGTACTGTGTTGGATAAATGTTACTGCTACATCAGTAAATTGTGAGAGCGAGATCTCACAACATAGTAAGTTTTGTCCCAGCACGGCCAATGCCTTGCTTTCATACTCGTCAACACTGGGGTGTATCAATCACCACCTACAGGGACTGAGACCTCATCAACTCCAGAAAACAGTATCATACCAACATATCACTTTCCAATTCAAAGACCAAAACCATACAAAAAACCCTCAGACATACATGCACACAAACTTGGGGTGTCCATGTGTTATTAGCTTTCTGTCCTGAATGTGTAGATTGTGCTGCAATTATTTAACACCTAACAAGGCGCAGTTGTGAGTAACCTTGGCTATACATACATGTTCATCCTCTCCACTTACAGGGTGCTGGGATATTACCTTTATTTGCATGGGCAGGCCACTAGTGACCAATTTAGCTATTGAGCTAACGTGACAGGCCCTCATGCAAGCTGGGGAGTTACAATGAAGTCGGATCTTGTTACATAGCCCACTGCATTGTATGGTGCACCGTATATTATACAACTTTATGGTTTCCAAAGGTTTCCTCTGATTCCATTATAGAGACATGTTGCAGTTCAGCCAACGTTTAAGGACTAGAAATGTGATGAATTACTTGTGAAAATCCACACTGAATCCATCCCAAACTGAACAACAGTAAAAAGTAGTTTTACTACCTGAAAGGAGCTTTGGTGTCGAACAAATCAGGATGCACATTGATCACACTCTTCTGCCACATAATCAGCATGACTATCAAAGACTTTTATTTTTTGCCACAGAAAGTTAAGGAGCATGCAGAGGGTTTGATTGCTGTCATGATGATTTCAGACATGACACACAGTGAAAATTCTGAAGCTCAAGGTGGCCAGCATTTCTACTTTTAACCTGTTTAAATAGTAGGGGGGAAAAACAGCCAGCAAACCAACGCAAATTTCTACAATTCTAGTGACTGTCATAGCAGTTGACATGCACTAAGTTTATCATGAATGAAGATCTGATCTAGATGGGGGAAAAAACTGAGACATCACTAGCAATATTTTGGAAGCTTTTATTTTACCCTCTGGGTGCAAATGAATATTTTCATAAGCCTATCAGCATGAATCCATTCTACCTGGAAAATATTTATGTCAGCATTTTCAAAGATGCTACTCATTCAAGAGATAATTATCTCCTAGTTTAGAATATCACATCTGAGAATACTGCCCCCCAAATGAATAGCCATTTCTGGAAAAATAAAAACAAAAATGCAATTTAAGTGTATCAGATATATAAAGATGGAAATTTCATACTTGAACTTTTATTGACTATACATGAACTAGACAAAAACTCCTCCAGAAAAGAGACAGAGTTTAAACTTCAAACATCTAAAATCTCTTCAGTAGGCTCTAAAAGATTTGTAATTATCTTAAAATCCAGGGGTTTTTTTTAAATCTCTACTATGATCAGAAGTATTTTTAAACCTTTTTAATGCAATTATTAAAACTAGAAATTTCTTTATGTATTTTCTTAAAGGTAAGGATATATGACCAAAACAAATATCCTACTATGTAAAATAATGCTGTAATATTTGAAAGGAGCAACACTAAGTGCCATTATTCATCTAATACTTCACCATGACATCCCTTCAGTGGAGGTAGGATTATTTTCCTCAAATGCAGTCATTGTAAGAAAGTTCCTCTATGAGATTTTTCTCCATGTATTCTAGGCAAGGGTAAACCAATGCATTTGCCAAGCAAACTGAAGTTGGAAGTTACTGAAAAGGCTGGACTTCTGCTCAAACCTCTTAGGCTTGTTTCTCACTTTGAAGCAGTTCAGCCCAAAATTTCACTGCAGGACCTTGTTTCAGCTGGCTCAAATTCCTGCTAAGTCCCTATGCTGGTAGCCCCCTGCCAGCTACCAGAAAACATAAAGCCCAGGGACCTGAGGGCGTTTAGGCCATGTAGCTCTGATCTGTGAGCATAAAAAAGTGCCAGATTCTGTTTCAGGGCTAACTAAATATTGTGAGACCATTCAGTAAAGCAATGGAAATAAGTAAAACATCAAGCAAAGATTTATCTTTGATAGCCCCAGAAAGCCCCTTCAACAACAAACTTAACTGCGGAGCCCTGTATCAAACACACAGGAAACACTAGTAAGGATGTAACCTTTTTACTAACAGCAATGCCACCAACATTAGGTATAAAAGTTTCACGTTCACAAATCCTTGATTATGTGTAGACCACCTCAGGATTATTTCTGTGTGTATGTGGGCAGGATTCGCCAGCTTTGAAACATTTAATCAAAGATGTTTCTGAAGAATAAAGAACCAAGATGCACTAGATATAATAAAGAAAAGGAGTGCCCTGGTCTCTTTTTTTTTTTTTTTTTTTACTTTATATAAGCTAAGTTCTAATAGAATAACTAGACTGGTTCCAATTAGCCCTTTAGTTTTAGCCTAAAGGAGAATATTTTTTGATAAAGTGAACACAGCTCAGCTGTTTTGAAGGACACATTTAGAGGTGCATTTCTTTTCCTGAAGTATTAATTGAAGTTCATTTTGAAAGGAATAGATGAGAGAGTTTATTATTTAAAGCCAAAGAAATTAAAAACAAAAAGTTGTAATAACTGAAGATTAAGCCTCAGGTCTTATCTTACAAAAGAACAGAGATAAGAACCTTTTTCTCAATCAAACCTGTCAAAAATTGGAAGATCTAGAAAGGTTAGTAGTGGTGTAACTCTGACAGAAATGAGCTTCGGTATCCTACAGAAAAACAACTCTTTTATTTTCCTGTGTTTGAACAAAAGGGCCTTTCATTACAGAACTAGAATGTACAGAACAAGGTGACATAATATTTTCAAAATGATAAAATAGACACAAAATGTCCCAACTTCAATGCTACTCTTCAGTCAGGTTTTGTAACGAGCCCAAGTCAGGTACTATTTTATGGTCAAAGGGCTCCTTTTCTATAACTTTCTTTGCAAATATTAGCTAGAACTCTAAGGTTTGGTATTGCTACCAGGATTAACTATGATTATATAATGAGAGATCCCCTTTGTAATATCTGTGCAATTAGGCATAATTAAGTTTGTCAGAGGAACATTAATTTCCTGATTTTTGAGTAAATAAAGAATCAATGTTAACATTGCTCTAATCAGTACTAACTAACATTTAATTTGTTTTGTTTCAAAGTCAGAGGTCACATTGTGAAACCATTTGATAATATGCAACAAAAAACCTCAGCAAAATAAACAGAAGTTGGAATAAAGATAACTTTATATTAACTGGTACTTTGCTGTCCTACTGTTCCATTTGTTGAGTTGTCCTGAAGCCAACAAAATATTGGTAAGAATCAGGATACAAATATGACTTTAAGTAGTCTCTGCTGTAGTCTCAGAATGCATCGACATTTGTTTTTAGATAACATCACAGATGTTAGAACCATAAATGCCAGTACACCTTTAAGCTTTCTGTTTCAGAAACAAAGGTACTACCACTACAGCTAAATGGAATTCTCAACAGCTTCAGGAAACCATTTGAGGGCCAGGCACCAAGCAAGGGAAGAAAATCATGTCTGATAGAAATCCCACATAAATACAGAGCTATACATCACACATCCATCCAACTGAGTAAGCAAATGAGGTTCAACCTGAAATTCCTAGGGATTCCCAGAGTAAATCTGCAACGCACCATAAAAATTCACTGGGGACTCTCAGATATGGGATTATGGGGGCAAACTGTGAGCAGGCTGTTAATGGCTACCTCGTGCAGCACAGCTATTCTCAGTCATGAGAGCTGGGACTGCCTGTTTAGGCACCATGTGCAGCTCATGTAAGCATCTTTAAAACAGGTATGAGAAAAGTAGCCACAGGGTTATAATGAAGAGAATTTATGGGGCATTACTCTCCCAAATTGCTGTTTCAATATAAACAGTACTCTGGGCTGCAAGTATTGAAATGTGACAATGCTGAAGGTCTACATAACAGGATTATCTCTTCTTTTTCCTGCCTTATTTCTTGAGAAAAAAAAAGAAGTAAAGCAGTAAATATTTTCTACATTTAAATGACTGACTATAGTCTTCAGAGTCAACACTGCTTGACACATCCAAGAATTCTTGTATTAGGAGACTGACTGGAAACAAACAAGTGTCAGCTCACATCTAATGCAATCTTTAATTAGAACCTCACAGTCAAGCAGGCTACAAGCTTTTTACGTCCTAAATTAAAGCTGTAATTTTGGAGCACAAGAAGTCAACCACCAGGGAACAGAAACACCAGTTCACCAAACTGCTAAAAGTCAACATAGCCTGACCTCTGTTTCAAAATATGAAGATAAATTACATCATTTTCTGGAGCAGACAAGATGTAACAATTGCTATGAATTTTTAGTGTTAGGTACTTAATGTAGCTGAAGTTCTTTGGGAACATGCTACTCCTCTGAGTAAAGTTACATGCAAGACAAAGCCCAAAAATTTGACTTGCAGGTCCTATCAACATCCATGTTACAATACCATCCACAGGTCTCAAAGCTTAAGATTATCCATGCCTATCTACAACAAGAGTTCACTTTCAGAGGAATGAGAATACTAGTTTCACGATAGCTCAAAGGTGTTCAAATCCCTGCAAGACACTAACACTTCATTCCATTCATTTTAATGGAAAATAGATGTCCAAATTCCCAAAGACAGCCCTTTTACCACTGGGCCTAAAGAAACAGATTACTTGAAAATATCTTTTTATCACAAGAGAAGACAGGAAAAAAAAATTCCAATTAAAATCAGTGGAATTGATCAAAGAATGAAAGCCATCAAGGAACAAGACAGGCAAAATGGGGAATAAAATAAGGGAAAAGTGCATAAAGTTATCTCAGTCTCCTCAAGGAGTATAAAAAAACTTCCTACTAGAGTAAAAGAACATGTTTTCAGATTGTTTTCTAACAGCTAAAAAGAAGTGTAGATTAAAGACAAGGAAGAGGATTAAAAACTATGGCAAAGGCAGACCATAAAGCTGGAAGTAAAACATTGTACCATGAATTACTCAATTGTCACAATTAAATGGTCAGAAATCACTCTAGTGTCTTAGGAGTAGCCATGAGCACCCCTAATATCACAGGTTGGCCTTTGAACTGAAATCCCCTCTGCTCAAAAAGATTCCTAGGTAATAGTGCTTGGGCTAAAAAAGAATTTCCTACAGAAGTGTTTAGGCTTTTCATGGAAGTCTGGGAAGGGCAATGGATTGTGGCATGTGATTAAAAATGTGCAGTAAAACACCCTGGGTGAGTTGCAGCCTTTACCCTGCTCCTCTTAGCACCTTCTTTCTCCAACTCATCCCTGCTAACTCAGCCTTTCAGTCCTCGCTTGTCTCACGTGCACTCAAAACTAGATCAAGTCCTGGGAATTTCTAAGCAGAGCTCTGGGCCTAAGACCATCCCTGTGGGGACAAGGAAGGACTTGATGGATAATGAGCCAACCATCCCACACAGTTACCACTCCACACATTTTCCCACTGTGGCCACACTCTCAACCCACAGAAAGCTTCTTGGAATTTCCTGCAGTACCCGATACGTCCTTCTCACTCTTAAAGCAGTATATGCACTTACATCTTTGAGAAAACTTCAATAAACAGTTTAAATAGTTACTTGTAAAACTCATAGCTAGATTTTCATTTAAGATAATTACATCTAAGAATGCACAGAGAAGGTAATCATAGCATCATAGAATGGTTTGGGTTGGAAGGGACCTTCAAGGACATCCAGTTCCAACCCCCTGCCTTGGGCAGGGACACCTTTCACTAGACCAGGTTGTTCAAAGCCTCACCCAACCTGGCCTTGCACACTACTGGCACACAGATGCACACCTTTGCAGCTGTGTGAGAAACTGAAAAAAAAACCCCAAAAAATCCCCAGAGGCAAAAAAAGGCAATAAACTATAGAGGACCACTAAATATGATAAATATGAACAAAACCACTAATTGTATGGTACTGGTAAATTGTCATATATTTCTTTTTTTCAGCAACTGAAGGCATCTGAGTTGCACTGGCTTTTAGAGGGGTGCTCCCCATGCCCTCCCGTTTAAACACCAAACCAAAACTCACACAGATGTGACTGGTGAGAAGGAGCCCTGGCAGACAAAACTAGAGGTGTTTCAAAAGCAGAAATACATTTGACCAAAGATGGCCTGCTCAGCCCCTCACAATAGACCCAGGGAAGATGTTATTATATTTTGCTGCAGGGGTTGCTTATATACAGTTTTGCCAAGAGTCTATGAGTCATGTTACCTATATTTACAATGTCAGATACAGGAACAATCCAGTGCTGACTATTCAGGATCTGACACTTAGAAATGTTTACATGAAAATAACAAAGAATAGGAAGAAGTGATGCTTGAAAAATCAGGCTCTAATTTCTATCTGCAAATGAGAACCTTAAACATTCTAAGACTCAACAGGAAAATGACACGAGTAAAGTGGTTCTGTCCCTCAAAAGACAGCAGAAAACATAAACTCTTTCCTTCCTACTTACATGGGGAATAATGCTTTCAGGGCCTGATGAGAGAGATGTTGCTAGTCGATGGAATTATTTTTCAAATAATGCTACAAAGAAAGTAATAAATGAAACAAGTTTTGAACATGAATATGCCATACTTCTAGTATTTTAAAACTTCCTTTTAGTAATCTGAGCAATCTGTAATAAGTCTAACAAAAGCCAGTGCTCTCACCCAGGTTTTCCATCCTAACTGTTAAATCCAGACTGCAGGCTTCTTGCTCTACTGTTAATATTAAAGATACCAGTGTTAGAAACTGGAGCTTAATGGTTAACACACATATAAAAATATTCATTTATTTGACTTCAAGAGAAGCTGGAGAAAGCAACAAGTGTATGCATGTACCAAAGTAACAAAATCCAAGATAATTCTTCAACAGTATAGTGTAGGCATTGTCAAGATTGTTCAAGAAGTTAGGATGACTTCATATCCCTCTCAAAAAATGCAGACAATTCATTTCTGCAGACCCTTCAAGATGACATGTTCTTTTCAGTGAAACTACTGAAGCAGGACTCTGATGAGTCTGATGATCCTGAAAGTGAGAGGTTTTAATGCTGTCATTATCATTATTAAACGTAGCTGTAATGATCATTTAAATCTGTGTTCCAAACCTCATTGATGCTCTTAAACATTAGACACCTTTGTGTCTTGAAGACCCAGAAATAAGCTTACCAGTTGATTATGCTGTAAAGAAAAGCTCTGCTTAACAAGACAGATGCAACCTTATTTTGTCTTAATGATATTGCCTTCAGTGGAACACAAAAGGAGCAATTGATAGCAATGATTGAAACATTTCTTTTAGAGACTTGTAAATTCAGCTGTCCACTACAAAAATCTCTAAGAGAAGAAAAAGGAGGATAATAAATGAAAAAGTTACAGCATTGAACAGTCATGAGTGCAGGTTGGCTATCTGAACATGACAAATGATCTCCTAATGGCCACAAGTTTATGGACAATGAAATTTATGTCTCTGTATGCTGCTATTAAAAAATGAAAACCAAAGATATTGGTGCAGTGTTACCAAAGATACCATCCAGTATGAAGAAATACATGAGAAAGATCTCTTTACTATTTGGTTAGACAGAAAAAACAAATTTGAAACAAAATGTTTAAAACTATTTCTTCTGCTTCTAATAAATGGCTGCTCAGTGCTGTATTTCAGCCACGCTAAGTGAAAAAGTAACAGCCAAACTTTTCCAAACCTGTACTATAGAGCCTAAAGACAAATCTGCTGTCACCAGCAGGCTGGATAACTCGAGTGAAAAAGGGTAACCTGAGTGAAAAAATGCCCCTGGTTCCCAGAGACACTCGGTGTTCCTCTCAGGAACACATGATTCTGTATTTGCATCAACAAGTGTCTTGAAATTTGCACTGAGAACAAGAAGGACTTTGATCAAAAAATAGCACACATTTTTCTCTGCAAGGAACTTTACAGAGAGGTACTAAATTTACAAAAGCAGTTGAAGGAGGTTTCAGAGGGACTTGACAGATTACAGGCTGATGACACTACCGTTACAGCCTCAGTGGAAATGTGGTTTGATCTAATTAACAACAAAGAACTAGAACCACTGAAGAACAAAATTAAAAAATTATTCAAAGACTCCTGGAAGCTTTCCATTTCATAGCCACCAGGACGGATTCGAAACACAGACGGATGGGATTAAACCCAGGATAAGACGTCAACATTGGGACAGGCATTGAACATACTCCAGATATCTCAAATATTCTAAGATTAAAAACTGAAGATACATATTTTTCCCTAAATATGGGATTAAAAAATGAAGTTGATTGAACACAATTTATTTAATCATGCAGGTGAAAAATACAGATGTTAAATTAGGGCAGACAAGATGGCTGAACTTAGAAATGCTGGATTTTAGAACAGATGCATTGCTGTCCAGCCAACTCAGCATCACTTTTTACACATTTTTAGTTTATTCATGTCGCTTTCATTGAAACTGTGTAACAGTGTAGGTGCTAAAATCAAAGAATCTGGTGAAGTGCACCAATATGCAGAGTTAGATATAAAGCCTCATAGACCTAAATTTCTTCACAGACTACAGAGGCTGTGAAGATGTTCTTAAGTACAGAATCACACACTTTGCATTTTAGGTAATGTGTCTTTTTGTGTTCAAGGGATAAATACGCCCATAAAATACATCACATCATTTGTGTGCACTGTTTCAGTGGATAATATACTGCATTTGAGTGTTTCCTCCGATAGGCTTTTGCAGAAAAACCCAAAAAAAGTCATGCTGGGGAGAAAAATTCAACTTTGATACATTGGCTGCTGTTTCCACATACAAGTTTTCTCTCCACACCCAACAGAGAACACATACCTCAGCTGAACAATTGTGAGCATATGTTAGCTATGCCAATATCCTGTGGAAAGTAACAAAAGGCTTTAACTTATTTTTAACCGAGAGAATCACATAACTAAGAAAGTTTTTCCTTGAGAATTTCAAGTCAAGTTGGGATTACTGTACTTCCCTCTTTGGGAAGTTGTATGATTATGAATCTCATAATTAAAAAATTAGAAGTTAATGAGGGGACATGTTAACGTCAGATGATTTACGGGCCTATTAATATTAAAAGTGTATTGGGAAAAAAAAAAAAAGGGGGGAAAAGGAAAAACCCATTGTGTAATCCAGTTCTGATGAAATGCCGGACAATTTTGAGACTGATAAAGTGAGTCACTGCCAACTGACTCAGCATGACAACGGGAGTTCATTGTTGCCTTCGGACTGAAGGAAGCAAGCACGCAGTTGGTTCAAACCGGATTTGTTCTCTCACTGAAATGTGCTATTTCCGCCATCTTCTTCCCCTCCTCTCACGTCTTCCATCAGACCCTCTGGTGTCTCCAGTACACACTGCATTTATTAAGCCCTGCAGTATTCAGCTAGCATTGGATACAACACACATTAAGCCCTCAGATGCAGCATGTTACAAAATTAACTTAAAAGACTGGAATGCAGCTCCATTTTTAAGTCCCAGTATATTTATATTTCACATATGGTTTTTGCTAGGCTATTCACAGGGGGGACTATAAAGCATCTCAACATGTGAGGTACTCTTGTAAACCTCACTATGTCCTCAGTTGCACTTACTGTCCTCAGGCATGGGGGATGTTGTACTGGAAGCATTAATATGTATATACGTGCTGCTTTTTACATCCACATTTCCTTCTGCTCGTAGGTTTGGCAACAGCAGGATGGCTGAATTCAGCTCAAAATATGGAATTCCTGTTTGTCTCTGAGGCTTTCCAAAGACTAACTTCTGCCAGTGACTGCAACTTCCCCCCAGAACCCTCTGAAATTAACAAAACAGGGAGAGTTCAGCAGCTCCCATGGGGCTCAGGACCCTCCAGGGTCTAAACTAAACAAAATACACTGTCCCCATCCTAGAGATCTCTCAGTTATATGAGAAGGGTTTCCTTTAAGACTGCAATTAAGTGGATTTACATTGTTAACATACACAAGACTGACCACGAGAAAAGCTCACCTGTTGCACAACATTGCAAGGAGTGAACAGGATAATGTTACAAAATCTGGTTTGAGGCTCTTTACCTTCTCCATACCATCATTCACTATTTTCTGTTTTTCCAATTAAAGCTGCTTCTCCCGAAGTCTGTCTGAAATACGAGTCATGTTTTGGATTTTTTTACAAGGGATTATGAGAGTCTTAGAAATTTACTGATTTAACTGTAGCTTATGAAAGACTTTTAGAAATAAAATTAAATTATTTTTAAAAGAAACAAACAACAAGAAAGGTCTACACTTGTTCAAGCAGTTAAAGCATACCCAGGTATTACAATTTTTTAAAATGTGTATTTTGCTAAAAGGAACTATGCCACATCAAAAATTGTCTTGCCAGGTGAGAAAAATTCAGAACTGAAGGATAAGATAGGTAATCAGCAAATATGGGTTATATCCAACTTGAGTGTAGACAACTTGACAGGTGACTTGAACTAAGTCAGTCAACATCTCTAAATATGAGTTCATCCAGTGCAGGAGGCTACTAATGCTTTCCTATTTCAGAAGGGTGTCTTAAAGCTTAATTAATTGTTCATAAAGAACTCAGATTCTCAGATGAGAAGCACCAGAAAACACCAAAGTATTATTAATCTCAGGTGCCAAAAAATTATCCCTGCTCTTGCATGAAATAGGTCTGAAATATTTGTAATTTCTATGATAGCAATATCCCCAGTCCAGTTTGCAAATGATGAGAGTTATCCAAGTAAAATAAATGTCTGGCCATCAGAGTAAACAAAGACATCATTTTACGAGTCCAATCTAAATTGTAGAGATAATCAATATGAGAATAGCAGTGCCCACAATGAAACCTGTATTAATTATGAAGAGAGTTTATGAAAGAAATTAATCATTATTATGGAGTTCGCTGTAGGAATTTAATAGCATGAGCCAATTCTACATGACTCTTATGATGCTTGAGGTCAAATATGCTGAGTTTGAAATAAACTTTAATCTACTCTGAACTAACTTTGTATAAAAAAAGAAAGCTTCTCATAAGTTCCACAGTCTGCCCAAAATAACAAATCTATTCTACCCCATAAGTGCGTGTGGTCTGATATGCCATCCTGAAAATAGATTCTAATGTCTCTCTTCCCTCTCTTTTCTTTTTTTTTGCCTTTTTTTTGTTTAGATTGGTGCTATAGGAAAATTATATACACTGATTACAGAAGACAATTTGATATGGGAGACAAGCAATATATTTTTAAGCTTACTTTATTTTGATTTTTTTCCTTAAGTAACCACTCATCCAAAACAAACAAAGAAATGTTTATGGAAATAAAGAAACAAATTATAACAATTTTAGGTAGCATACCACAGTCAAATAAATACCATTTTCTAATAAAACAAACTGGGAGAAAGCCTAATTGAACTTAACCCACAGCAACCAGGAAAGCAGCTCAAGGGACTTTCTGTTCCAGAATCAGAACCATTCTTGAGAGGTAAAGATTCATATTCTTTGAAGAACTTCAGAATCCCTTTTGTAGGATTAGAAATTCTTCTATGACTGCAAGTGTTGAAAATGCTCAATGTGGGCTTAATTCCACCTCAAGTCCCAGTTGTGTTCAACGGGAGAAGAGTGAAACTGATGCTGAGAGTTTTTGAAAGGGCTATCCTTTGTGTTTATTTGTTTTTGTGAAGTTCATCTTACACAAAGTAAAAGAAGAAAGACATAAGTAATAGCCCATCTCACTGATGTGGAGTCCACACATGGCAAGAAGTCCATGGATCGGAAGTAGATAGGGAGTCCTCGGGGGCTCTCTTGTTTGGCGTACTTCTGAGCTTGTGTGTGTGGTGTTTGTGAGGGGAAGGAAGCCAAACCACGGGGATGCAGCCAAGATGTAGGGGTTTGCTACCCCTCCATGCACACAGAGAGATGCAGCAGTGGTGTCTTCTTGCTTTTGCAAAATATGGGATTACCCATTTTGGAGACTCCTAATAATGGATGCAAAACTCACAATAGGGTCAATAACAATTAGGTGTGCAACAGGAAGAACAAACGCTTAAAATTTTACAAGAACAGTCTCCAATTAAAAGAGTCAAAAAGAGCTCAGTGTGAATATTTCTCTGAGCTTTCTTTGTTGATGCTGTAGGATTTTTGTAGTTGTACAATTCTGCTTGCTAAAATTCTCTTGGCAACTACAGACTTCCTTACTTCTGATCTCATCACACACAGATGGCTCAGGCTTGTAAAATATTATTAGGGGACGTGTTGGAGTGGCCTGAACATGGGTCACCCCAGCAGCGTAATCTGACTCTCACGATTTCTCTGGATTTGTGTAACCTTGAGTTCTGCCAGTGTTTCCCAACCTGCAAAATGGGAAGAGAGTCTAGCTCCTAACAAAGTGCTGAGAACGTGTGAGTGAATATACATACAACCCTATATAAAGGGAAAAGTGTTACTGCTATTTGGGGAGAGTAACATAGGGTCATGTGGACTTCGGTTTTATTCTCTTCACTGAAACAAACACCGACACAGATATAAATAGTGCCTGCAGAAAAGCAAGGGATGAACTTCTGTATGTTTTTTTTTTTAAACATTCTGTAGCTTTTGCATGTAAAGTCTGCTTAGAAGAGTTTTGAATAGTTTAATAATTAAACCAAAAATCTTTAGTTCTAAAAGTATTAACATTTACCAGAGTGGATTTATTTTTCCAGTGGTGTCATAAATTCACAGTATTTACCCACCAGTTCTGGTTTTCATAACAAGACTGTGGTTTTTATTTTGATCCCTGGTTAATTTATTGCTGCAGCACATCATTTTGCTTTTCTTTTGGAGGTTCTGAGGAAAAGTAATTCTTTACAGACACTGTTCAGATGGTATTTTTCAATTAAAAACACTTAAAGCAGAAAGGAACGATTGTCTGGTGGGGAACTGAAGATCAGAGTTCAATGCTTGGCTCTACAATAGACTCCCTGGGGAAATTTTCAAAGGCACAAATGGCAGGTTGGCACATCACTCCCATACTTGCTTTAGTGGGAGTTAGTTGCCTCTGAAAACCTCTATTTCCTTTCCCTGGATTATCCCAGTCAAATAATCTAATTTTTCCTTATGTCTTGGTCTGCAACCACAACAGTGGAAATTTTCACATTTTGTTTCTCTCACCTCTCTCCTGACTTGCCTTTTTAACTAAAGGCCTCCTGAGGCAGTGCCTCTTTTACAGCATGTAAAATACCCAGCAGCAGTGGATGGGGCACTGATCTTATCTGGGACTCCCTAGCTCCTGTTAGAATGCACGCGTGCAAATAACATTAATACTGATTTGGAATCTGGAGTTAGCATGCACATCAGGTCAGGTCTGGATTATCATGGTGTCCAGGAAAAGTGCTGTTCAGGTAAAAAACACCACATTATCAGCCCAAGTGAGTGGCATTCACAGCACAGGGGCAGGACAGCAAGGCTGGGTGAATGTCTACCAGGGGCACCAAGATGAGCCATCACTGAAAAAGGTGAATTATTAACCCTCTTCATCTCAGCCCTTGGTTTTTGGTAACTTCTGCTCCATTTAAGTCAACACCCTTTGAACAAAATGTTACATTTTACTGGAACAAAATGCAAAGCCTTAACAAATGTCCACGAGGCCTTTCAGAAAGCAAATCATGAACCTGAGTATGTATTTGCACCACAAGAGTACAAGTATTCAGCCACTGTGGAAACAAAAACAGGTCCATCCTATTTATCTTGCAAGTCAGGATCAGGCATGACAATTTTTGTTTTCAAAACCACAAATGTAAAATTCCCAAAAATGTGACATGTGGAACTACTTAAAGAGAGTGAATGACAATATACTGAATAAATGTGCATGGCCAGTAAATTCAAGAAAATATTGATCTGTATTTTTTTATTCAAAAAGTGGAGTGCCCCAGAGAATTATTCTACTAAAACTAATAATTTTTTCTACTCTACTGAACTCAAATGCATTGTGACCATGAGTAAAACTAAAAAAAAAAACAATTCATATTCCATGTGCGCTCATTAATTATCTCCTGTCCTACCAGGAATTAGCATGTTTGCCAAATGAGATGAGGCTAGTGCTCATTATATTCCAGAACATCACCACTGAGCAATGACGTCTTTCAGATACCCACCAGTAGTTAAACCAGGCTTTTTATTTTTGTCCTATTGCATATATTATTCTCTAAGCCATTATCTTTCTCAATAATTTCTTTATGGCTATAACCAAGATCCTAAGTTTTGTGGACAATTTTTTTCCCTCAAGTTAATGCAGCAAAAGGCAGCAGCACTACAGTAGGATTTATTTTTTATGTAATATATTCATGAGTCTAAGGCATATCTTTATGTTCTAGGCACATCCTCCATTTCTTTCTGCATCACCCAGTTTGTATCATCTATGCAATCAGCCCAGTAAGCAATGCAAGACAGAATTCCTACAGTAGAGGTAAATAATTCAAGAAAGTTTGTAGCTCCTCAGGGAGATTTACTCACAGATCACCTGTTCACAGAGTTTAAAGGGATGTCAGCAGAGTTCCAGGATTATTACAGACCAACGATGGGAAAGGTTGCAACAAAGTATCAGTATTCTTACAGCGTAGAACTGAAAGTGGCTTTGATTTTGGATACATTAACAAACTTCAAAAGGATTGGTCTAAATCTGCCAGTGGAGGAATGTTGTTTGATTGCATCATGTACTGGGATGCTGCTGCAGTCGGATCCAGAAAGAATGACGCATCACAGTCTGACATAGCTCTGATAATAGATAAGTAAACTGTAGGATTGCCAAATGAAGAGGTCAAAAAAAATCCCAACAAAAACAAAAGAGCTGATAAAGCAAATTACACCAACAGAATTTGCAGTGCAACATGAACAAAAGAAACCCAAACAAACCCCATTCCTATTAGTGATGGGATGCCCCTGTGTCCCACATGGCATCACTGCAAATGGATTCTGCAGAGAGTGAGAACAACACAAGCCCACAGCTCTGCAGTAACAGCAGCCCACGCAGAACATCTCCACTTGCCAGCTGGGAAACCTTGACCTACTGGCCATGTGCCTCCACTTCTATCCCCCTGATCCACTAAATCAGTCATGCCTTAAGGTAGATCGCAGTCATGAGTGACAAAACCCAAACCTTTTCTGTTTGCAACAATCCTTGTATTTTCCTCCCAAAGGCAAAGCATGCTAAGGACATTCTTTATATGTCCGGAGGCCAACAGCCTGTTACTCTCCTTACACAATGCACCACATGTATCTAGGACATAGAAAGGATTATTTAAAACTCTAAAGGAGACATTTATACCCAGTACACTTCCAAAATAAGGATGGCAAGTTGCTGAAATAACTTATTTAAAACTTTTTCTCAAGTACAGAGTGATAGAATTAGAGTAAAATCATCTAGAAGGGGTTGGAAACACTTTCTCATGAAGTCTTAAACATCACTTCAAGTGACATTAACTTGAGCTACACGTCCCATCGGAGAGCAAGTGTCAGCAAAGTAAAAGCATTAGTTAAAGCTTAATAGTAGTTTGGTGTTCAATATCCTGAAATATTTAATATGTTTTTTTCCCAAAGTAAACTGTTATTCAGTTTTAATGAAGACATTAACCTGCTTGATTTGTAAGCTCCTGTGGGAAGTCAGTCTAAAACACTGTCACAAGAGGTAGGCAGATGTAACAAGAGCTGTGACAGGAAATCAAGCATATTTTAAATGTTAAAAAAGCAGCCAGACAATAAGTCTCAATATGCTCTTGTTTTCTTTTAGTTTTGTTTATTTTTTGGTAATATGATTTCTGCCCTTTAAAAGATGCCAATTAAGGCTGGCTATAACATAGTCTGAAGGTAACTGTGGGTACTGAAATCTACGTGTGTCCTCACCAGCTATGTTGTAAACAAGAAGTGGTAGGATACAGACTAAAAAAGAATAAAGTTTGGGTCAGATTCTGAGCTTCGAGACACTTGCAGTTTCCAGCATTGTAGAATGACAGCTTTAAACTGGAATCCACTGTAACACTTTTAGTCACAGTTTGATTTTTCCAGACTGGCTTTGAATACAGTCTACACTTCATGGGAACAGCCGGTCTTGTGAGTTTCAGCTTGAAATGATAGTGATATAACAAGATGAGCAAAAATGGTGAGACCCCAAGCAATTAAGGTGGGTGTGTACTTTTCCTGAAATGCATATTGGTGGTTTGACAAGGGAGACAAGCTGGCTGCTTTGTTTCACAGTAGCTGTGTTTAGTTCATGCTGTCAAGCGTGGATTCTGACACTTAACAGTATTAATATTGCTATTTCTATTGATATAATTAGCACTTCTATAAATAATAGCTAAGGCTGCCATAGCTAAGTATATTACTGCAATCAGCACCATCAGGCCCTTCTTCGTTACACACCCTCCTGGAAATACAAGCTGATTGATCTCAACAAGAAGACAGCCACTGAGCAACGCTGTTGATTCTAGCGGCCCAGCGAGGAGCAGCTCCCACCACGTACAAGTCTCTCCTAAACAACTAGTTTGTATGTGTGAGACTAACATTTCTCACCAGTCTTGCACCTGCCAACGTTTGAATGCTATAAATAGGGACCCTTCTTTTCAGCCACACGATAAAAAAACCCTCACATTGAGTTCAGTGGGTGTTATTCATACACTACAATGGGGGAGAAGTCCTACAAATTGTTTCAGAGACAATCTGGACCCCACATTTAAACTCCACCTAAACAGCACAAAGATTTTATTTATTTACTTTACAGTTATGAAACAGAAAACTGTTTAGCCAAACAGATATTGCTGCTTTTAACAGAAGAACAGCAGTGCCTGCCATTTCAATCCCTAATTTCATTCTGCTGCATTTAAAAATGGAGAAGAATGACAACTTTCCTAGAGGCCCAAACTTCAGGCACTTTCAACATGTTTCCCAGAACTTTGCCCTGGTTTTGCTGCACCTAAAAGCCGTAAGTTCTACATGAGTTTTGACAGTGCTCAATATCTACCTTGAGGTAGTTATGCTTAATGACTGCAACTTATAACTAGCACCAGTGGGAGAGGGAAGTGTATAAAACCAGTGGTGGTGGAAATAAAGCCTCAGGGTCTCAAAAGATGCATACAAAAATAAAAGCAGTTAAAAATTATCACTAGTTTTGGAAACAGTGGGTATTTTCTGCTTTCTTCATCTTCCATAAAGTGATGTGGGTAAACACTGCACAAAGCTATTCTGAAGGCCAATATTTACGGTGCCTGGAAATAGAAAGTGTTATGTATAAGAAAAGCAGCCTAAATGTCTGACTGGAGCTTGTTACAAAATGCTTTAAAACTTCCTCCTTCTTAAGCTTTAGTCAAACGGATATGCTAAAAGTCATATGGGAAATTAAGTAATTCATGGGTACATTTCGTATTGGGTGGGAGACACGCACATTTTTGAATCCTGGAAATTCTTCCAGAAACAGTACTTGCTAGCTGCAGTACTTGAAAAGTTAAAATGGTAAAGAGGAGACTACAATTCTAAAGAAGCTTTGAACTCCTTTTCTACTAATACAGCTGACTTTGTATGAGGCCAAAGCACTCAGAGAGCGCTATGTCTTTCAGCAGTATCAATGCCAAAATCATTCCTGTATAATTCCACTGATGTCACTTCAGTTATTTCAAAGAGGAAATTCATGTCTAAGCCACCTTCTGTTTTCTGATGCAAACCCAGAATAACTACACCAAAGTTTATGAAGCTACTGACACTGGCATTTATTGTTAACCAAACAGCCAATGGAAAAATTGGCACATACCATCTGAAATTATTACTTTAGATATTATTTATAACCCTGATGGCTCCATTTTGGAATTCTCCACGTACATACCTTTGCAAATATTGGTGATGACAGCACATGGTATTATTCCTGCTGTACAGATAGGAAACAAAGACTGAGCAATTTTTCCCTGAAGTCAACTATGCTATTCGTGGCAGAGCAGAGAGCTTTATGAGGGCCAAGTCTTAGGCCCAAACCAGTAAACAAGTACTCAGTCTTCAATATGTTTTCAAGAAAATATAAGAAGCAATAACTGGGTTGGACTCCATACTGGATTAAAAAAATAAGGAAAGAAGAAGGAATAATTATTTCTTTGAATAAGCTGTTAAAGAGTCATAATCAGAACTTTCTCTTACAAGAAAATTTGATAAGAAAATGTCTTATTCTGGTATTCCTTGAGGCATCTTTCATGAATATCTGGGAAAATCAGAGTACAATCTGAGATCCATTGATATCAGTAACCACAAAACGATCTACACCCCAAAATCTTTTTTTTGCCTGCTTACCCTACTCAGGCCACAAACACGGCACATCTCAAAGCAACACAGACCTTCCAAAATCAACTCTGGTTGTGAAAACTGGTCAATGGCAACTTTTCTTCTGTTTCAGATATGGTCAATGATTCCTCTCAGTGTATATACTGCCCATCAAAATTAAATAACTGAATTTTGATTTGCTTGGGTTGCTCTGATACCCAAGATCAAGGGTCAGCATGCCTATGTAAGGGTAAACAAGCAAAGTTTAGTAATAGCTGCCAATTTGAGACACTGTATTTTTTTGTTTGTTTGTTTATCAATACTGTAATGATTTGTGCATACTCTCTGCAATACCTCTTCAGAGAGTTTAAACTGCTGGTAAGATTTCTTGGGCAATTACAGATGAATTCTGCTTACTTAACATTAATTTGGTACTTTGAGCAAATTAAAAATAATTATTTTTCCCCATAGCATCTTCTACATTAATATCTGCAGTCACTCTGGAATCTTAATGAGCTAAACTCGGTAAGATCTGTCCATTCTTGGCTAGAGGACTGCCTTTTCCTTCATGATACACATGCAATCATTTGGGAACAGTTTGCAAATCTAAAATTCCACCTCGCTAGAAGGGATTTACAGCCTCACATGACAAACTACACCGAACAATACTGAGGCCCTGTGAAAAATAAACAGAAAGAACACACTTATTTTCTAATACCAAGATGGAAATAGTAAGTCTTGAGGGCCGCCTGGAATTTGACCAAGGTTACCCAGCAAGGATCAAATCCTATTTGTCTTAGGCAGGCAGCCCTGCCGAAATCAAATAAGCCTACAGCACAGATCAGTATACTAAGGCTATGGTTTAACCTCTGAGGCATGCTATAAATCCTGTGCCACAAAATAGGTGCTATGGATTAATTTCTAATCCCAAATTATAACTCGTCACTGAAGAGCTGAAAACCCAATTCCCCTCAGAGATTTACATAACAAGAATGGAACCATGCTGAGAATTTTTAAGACTTTACTTACAAAATTTCTAACAAAATATTTTCTTGGATACTCAGTTAATGCAGTGACAAATAAATCTGAGGTAACAGAACAAACCATACTCTATGACACATGATCTTTTTTTTTAATCTGCCTGCATATCTAGTCATTAATTTACCCAATAAATTAATTCCACAAGTGGCTCTCCGAGTCATCAGTTTGAATTATCAAGTTTCTGCTGTATTTCCAAAACAATGCCAGGCATGCATGTGCGTAGGAGGGATGGGACAATGAAGCCAATAGGTGCAGCTGTGGCCTGGGAGGCAGAAGGTCTGTTCAAACTCTGTCACTCACTGCTCTTTGACATTGGGAAGTCATTTCAGTGCTGTTTAATTCAGAGTCTCTCTAGCATATAATATTTTAGCAACAAATCCACTCCTCAAACATTTGGAAGGCAGAGACAAGCCTTTGTGAACTTTATGAGAGCTTATTTTCCCCTGAAAAATCAGGAACATGGGGAGAAAGGGATGTGTGCAGCCAGTCTGGATTTCTGGCCTTTGTATCTTCCTCAGAAGATACAAAGAAAAAACAGAAAAAATTCGACCTTCACAAAGCATCTTTATGCAAGTACAGGTGAAAGACCACCTCTGTAAATTCAGATGATCGAATGGGCCAGCTGGTATCTTGTACATCTAGCACTGCTGCTACACAGGATCTGAACTGTTCTTCTCTTTAATATGAATGCTAGCAACCCTGATCTTTAAGCAGAAGGCTCAGGTTCCATACTACTACATCCTAGTAAGACCAAACATTAAATCCTCAGCCAGGATTTTTCTTATTTTTTACTTCTGTGCTAACACAACAAACAGGATACATTTTAAGACTCATAAACCATTTCGTTTGGGAAGGCACAAGGCGTTCATATCTTTAACAACTAACTAGTCACGGATTCCACATGCTATCAGAAAGTTTTCTTCTCCTAGAAATAAGGATTTTTTAAAAACACCTACGGATTAAATGATGAGATTTAAAATAATGCTAAAATTTTCTGTAATGTTCTTCCTGCATTACAAATGGACTATTAAATCAGTGAAGTGCCAATCAAATGCTTTTGTACTTTGAAAGAAAGGTTTAAATAACAAAAGCAGTTTTTCAGGCCTCTCTCTCCCTCGGTAGTCAGTGTCACCTATGCACTAATTACAACATATTTACTCGCTTTTCTAGTAAGATCACGATTGAATAGATTTTTTAAGAACGTGATTTTTAAGAAAAGTTGCAATCAGAGCCTCGTCGATTCTGCCTCTTATTAATCCAGCTTGTCTAAGAAAAATATAATGTTGTGCAGTAAACTTCAAGATATATGACAGGATTGAATAATAACAGCTCTGGATTCAGTCTCCAGCTTTAAAAATCAACTCGCTGCATGACCTCGGGTGAACCATTAATTAACTAGGGCCAAATCCTCTGTGGACTAAACACAATGGAACTAGCCAGTTTGTACAAGCCAAAGATCTGGCCCCAAGTTTCCAGAAGTTTTGAATCAGGCTGGCCAAATACTGGAATTTTCGTGCTATGAAAAAATATTTAGTTGTGTTTCAGGGTAAGAAGCAAAGCATTCACGTCCTTTGTGGAGTAAAACTTCCAAGCAATTCCTTTAAGGGGGGAAAACGGGGGGGGAAAAAGAGAAAAAAAAAAAGGTGGAAGTCTCTGAGGGGAAGATTTTGTTAACTGTGCTTTCTCCTTGTAAGCAGAAAGGAGAATTGACAGAAGTCTGCAAGGCAGGTAGCCATGAACCATCACTTTAATTTTCTGGCCAGAATAATGTAACTTTTTTTTTTCCCAGTAAAACTGGAACTTTCTTGCAGAAAACTGCAACTTCACAAACACCACATTTTCCACTGGGGAGGGAAGGATCCTCCCAGTCAGCTCTAATACTGTGTCCTCATTGCATCCTCTGAACAGCTGAAAGAGCTCTTGCCTCTGAGGGGTTTTTGTGTGTGTAAGAGAAGGATAACAGTACTTTCCTATCACAGATTTATTTTTGTCTTGAGTTACCCTTTCTTACAAAACACCCCGAGTTTCACAGATGCGAAATGGCTCTGCATTTTTACAAACTCAGCCCCGTAAATTCCAAAGACATCATTTCTATATGACAGCACATCCCAGGCATTCAGAAAGACCCAGGAAGGCGCTCGGATTTCAGGACTGTGATCCAGTAGCTGTAGACAATAACAGCTTTTATGGAGATACTTTTTGCTCCTAAATAATTACTCTGCTCAGAGAGCCGAGCTTCAGGCTTTGCACATTAGTTGCTGTACTAGGCAGCGAGTCTTACTTTCTCACAATTCCCCATTTGTCATTCAGCACAGAGAGCTCCAAGGCTGACAGGAGGGCTTTTAACCTGAGAAACACCGGCTTGCTCCTCTACAAAAGGAGGCGAAGCCTGCGAACACGGCGGGCAGCACGGCAGCGCGCTTCCTCTCAACCTGCGAATCCATTTCTTTCCTGCGCTCCACTGACACCCCTCCCTGGTGTCAGGGACACAGAAATCTGGGCACACGACCCTGTCCCCTGGGCACGGGCGGCTGCCCGGCGCTGCAGGCGAAGGACGAGGCACCGATGGCTCTGGAAGCGCTGCGGGACGCGCGGCGCGCTCGGGTGGCACCGCGCTGCCACAGCCCCGGCAGGGACAGCGGGGAACAACCGATCTGCTCCGTGAGCCCTCGGAGACGGCATCAAAACCCAAACAAGCACAAAAAAGCCCCGAGCAGCTGAGCTCTTCGGTCCTCCCCAGCGCGGCTCTCAGCCCGCATCCCGCGGGGCATCCCGGGCAGCGGCACTGCCTTTCTCCCGGGGGATAACCCCGACCTGCCCTCTCAGAAACACAGAATCACAGACTGGGCAAGGCTGGAAGGGGCCACACTGGGTCATCCGGCCCGAGCTCTCTGCTCGAGCAGGGTCATCCCGGAGCACACTGCGCGGGATTGCGGCCACACGGCTCTTGGGCATCTCTTCCCTGCCCGACCCTCGCTCACAAACGAGCGCCGCCAACTTTTCCCAGCGGCGCGGCCGGAGAAGGAGGAGGAGGAGCAGGAGCGGCGCGGGGGGGTGGACAAGCGGGGGGAATGTCACTGCCAAGTCTCCCTCTCCGGCCGCGCGCACCCTCAGGGGAGTGGCCCCGCCGGCTCCCAAACTTTTTCGGGACGGTGAAAAAACTCCGGCAGGCGGCGGTGCGAGCCGTGCCCCCTCCAGGAGCAGGAGCTCCGCTCCCTCCCGCAATGCGAGCTCTCTCTCCCTCCCCGCCGGGACGCGGGAGCCCCTCGCCCCCCCCGCCGCCCCTCAGCCGCGCGCCCCGCCCCCGGTGGGCGGAGCGCGCCTGGCCCCGCCCCCGGCCGCGCGCTGACCCCGGAAGCGCCGGTACCTCTCTCATCTTCCCCTGGCCCGCGCTGGGCGCCGCCGGCTCGCGGCACTTTCAGAGGCGGCCGCCGCCGCCTCGCAGGGCCCCTCATTGGCCCCCGGCCCCCCCGCCCCGCCGGCCCCTGCCCATTGGCTCGCAGTGCTGCCACTCAGCGCGGGCCCCGCCTCCCGCTGCCGCCTGGGCCAGCCCCCCTCCCCGCGACTCACGGCTAATTCTCGATAGGCGAAGCCGGGCCGCTAAGCGACCCTTTCATTGGAAGGAGTGAACGTCGATCAAACGGGCGGCGCCTGTCATTGGCCGGATTTTAGAACGCTAGCGGCCGCCTTCGCCGCTCGGGAGCGCTGAGTGGCTGGGCGGAGGTGTCAGTCCTGGCGGCGCTGGGGTAGGGATTGGCCGCCGGGGGGCAGGCAGCAGGTTAGGTTGCGCTCCCCCGCGCCCCGCCCCCCCCGCCTTCTACGCATTTCTATTTCCCGCTTTATTTATTTATTTTCCTCCGTAAACTTAAATGACCCCGGAGGGGGCGGGGCCGGGGCGGGGCCCCGCCTGAGCGGGCGGCCAATGGGAGAGCGGCAGAGGGGCGGGGCCGGCGGCGGCGCGGGCCAATTGGAGCGCGGCAGACGGGAGCGTTCGGCCAATGGGGCGGCGCCCGCCCCCTCGCCCTCAGCGGGTCCCGGGGGGAGCCGGGACAGGGAACAGGGAAGGGGGGCGGGGGCGGCCGGGGCGTCCCGGGGGCGGGAGGAAGGGACACGGAATCGTTTCCTTCCTCGGACGCAGGAGCCGCGGGTGCCTGTGTGAGGCGCTCATCCCGGGAAGCGAGGGGAAGGCGTTTTCCCAGGAACGCTGCTCTCGTCCCTGGTCTGGCTCAGAGATCCCTCGCCTGGGCGCGGTGGGAGCTCTGTCCTTATGGCGGGGGCAGAGAGCCCCTTAGGCAGAGCCGACAGGTGTTCTTGCAGCAAAAGTGTGCTGTGTAGGTGATGGTTTTGCAGCCAGGTCCGGAGCGAGGACCACCACGAGCGTTCCATGAGCCCCGGGACCGCCGGTTCCTCCAGGCAGTGGGCTCAGTCAGTCCCTCTCCTTTCCCATTAAAGAGAAGGCCCAGGCCTACTTTAGTTGTTAAACCATTACTGTATTTATAGAGTTAACTGTTCTCAACATGTCTCGGGGTTTTGCTCGTGTTTGTGATTGTAGTCCTTGAAGCTTGTGCTGCTCTTTCAGCACTGCCCATCTGACCCACCTTCCCCTTTCTGCATGCTTCCTTCTTGTTTCAAGTCAAATAAAACTCACACTTTATCAAAATTATTCGCTTACTATCCTTCCTTCCTGTGCACTAGGTTGGTTGAGATTTGGTGGTTATTTGAAGAACACTGAGCTTCCTACTTACCATTTTTCCTGCTAGACAATTCCTATGTGATCCAGCATAACACTTCTCCAATTCCCTTATCTTAGGTATTGGTTATGTTTGCTTTTCTCTGCCCTTCTATTTGCATGGATCACCCAATGTAAAGTTGTCACCCTTATCTGAGTTGCTTCCCACATTCCTATCACAAGTGTATATTTTTGTCTCGTGGAGCCATGCAGGGAAGCGCTCCCATTCCAGATGGTTTCTCCATCCTCCATGTCAGTGTTGGTCACCAGTGTTCTTGGAAACATCCCTTGTTGTGGTCCTTCCTGCACAGCCCCGTGTCCTATTGCCGTGAGCTTGGGTGAGTCTGCTACCTGTTTGGAGAAAGCTCCTCTGTCCCATGAGTTGGGGTTTGTGGGAGGTCCTTACCAGGACAGGGCCCGGCTTCTTTCATCATTCTCAGGGGCTTCTCTTGAAGCAGCCCCCACTCCCTTTGCCTATTCAGTTTCAGAACTGGTGTATAAGAAACAAGGCCATCTCTCTTCTTCCCCCATTACCTCCCTGAACAATGCATTACTTTTGTATTTTTATTCACTTATGTGGGTTACATCTCTTTTGCCCAATTCGAACAATTAGAAGATACTCTTTATTTTTTAGCCTACGTAGCTGTTTGTGCACTGGAGGAAATTTTTTGAGTTTTTTTTTTAATATAATGGGAGTAAGCAAATTAAATCTGATACTAGAAGAAGGTAAAGATCCCCATCAGACTCAGATCAGTACTGTAATGAAGCACTTGGATTTTAAGCACAGGCATATTCCGACTGCATAGCTGCTTCAACATAAGCATATGCTGAGGTTCTGTGCTGAATCAAAGCTTTAATTGCATTCTCATTTCTTGTGGCCTGTTCTGCATTTTTAAAATGAGACAGAGTGTGAAATAAAATACTCAGAAAAATAATTTCTCTAGGGCATATTCTGTTTGATAATGTCATACCTGGAACTTCATCTGGGCTGTCAAAACAATGTCGCATGACAGTAAAACTGAGCACACTTCATATACATAAATCTTTCACAGTCTGTAACTAAGTACCAAGAATGAGCCGAAGGCTCCTGTGGCTGAGCTCCTTCGCTGAGTGAGAAATGATGTGACCATTAGAGAGCAGCTACCTCCCAGCTAGTAAGTCCAGGTAACACTGTGTGGAGGTGGCAATGAATTAATGCATGGATGTAGATTTATGAGGCACACCATGGAGGGACACGGCATTGATTTCAAAGAGATACAGAAGAAGAGGTTTTTCTCCTTGAAAAGCATTTGTTGTCCACCATGGTTCGTAAGGCCATATTTCTGTTGGTAATTGCGGTTGTATCGGAAATGCCCAGCAAGTTATCGGTGATTTCGTCACACAAGAGGGAACAGCATTTCCAGTGGGGATGTGGGTCTGCTTCTCTTTGATGTCATCATTAACAGTTGTACAATAGCGAGCACGCTTTTAAAATTTATGGTTTGAAATTGCACTCAATTTTGTTCCAGACCTCTCAGAAGCTGTGATGAGAACCAATTGTGTTAATTTCAGGAAGGGATCCAACCAACAAGCTGATACTTAATTGCTTAGCATGATATAGAAATATAAGCCAATTATAAAAGGAGTCAAGAAATTTTCTCCTTAAGGAGGCAAAAAGATGACATAAGAGGACTAGAGAGGTCAGGCTAAATCACAGGTGAAATAAAAGGAAAGGCAAAGTGGAAAAATCTCATGCTAGGGTATCCAAACAGAAGAGTCATACCAAAAGTAAGCCCAGGGAGAAATAGTTCTTCTGTACCCAGTACCAGGGAGGCCTCAGCTGAAATTCTGTGTCTGGTTTCATATGCTACATTCAAAAGAGGTTTTAAAGATCAGGGACTAAGATCTTTGAAGTGGCCATGGTAAGGGTCTTTGAAAACATGGCCTACAAGAGAAGAACAAAGGAACTGATTTGTTTAGTCTAGAGAAGGGAAGAAAGAATGAGGGGAGCAGTACAAAGTTCTGGCAATAAATTTCTGTGGGTTCAGCACCGTAATAGTCCTTGGAGGCCATAGGATCCCTGATGGTGGATGCTTTTAAAATTACAACAGATTGGGGTCAGCTGCCCTCTGGAGAGTTGCCCAAGGCAGCAAAGCAGGAAGATGCTGCGTGGCATGCTGCCTTGCTGGGACAGGCTGGAAACTGCAGCACTGGGAACAGAGCATCTGCAAGAAACAACCCAAACCTCCCCAGGTCTTTCAGCAACAGCCAGCAGCTCCTGCTCCTCCTGAAGACATGATGCCACCAGTCAGCTCCATGGTAGCATGTCACCTCTCTAAGCAATAGCATGTGCCAGCTTCTGCTTGGCTTTGTTGCTGGGTTTCATGGCAAATCCAAGATTACAAATATAGTCAGGACAAGACTCAGAGGCTACCAGGCACTAGGTGTCAGACCCTGTTAAGTGTTGTCTCCACTTGACCCTGCAGGACCTTTCAGGTCTGTCCTAGCATTACATTCTTATGAGCAGAGGTTTACTTGAAGAGCACTATAATAAAAGACCACTCTAGATGTAGCTCCACATCTTTGTGCTGCCTGAGCTCAAATCACATAGGGAACCCTTCCTTTCACACCAATAGAGCTGCAAGCAAGTGCCTTTGTTGGTGAAGTAAGATTGGACTCTTGTAAACAGCAACATTGAAATGTGTTGCATTTCTCTGGTAGCTTTATGCATGCGAATATCAAATTCCATCTAGTTGTTTACTGAATTCAAGTTTTGGGGCCTGAATGCCCTACCTTAATTGGCAGGAATGAAGAAATAGTCCCTGATCAGGCAGAGCTCATAGTGAAAGCATAAAAAGTCTAATTTATTGCATTCTTTCAATATGACTTCATTTTCGAGCATTTTGTGACAATCTGACCTAATATTGCAGTGATTCAGACAATAGAGCTGTTCCATTGTACTTTAATGACTGGAAATGTAATTTGCTTCCTGTTTAATATTTAAGCCAGCAATAATACCAAAAAGGCTTATTGCTCCTAAGAAAAGATGAAAGGGGCATAACTCTTAAGGTTTTTTTGTGTTCAAAATTTGACCTACTTTAAAAACACTAGAAACTCATGGGAATGGTCCTCAGAATTAAAAATACCAATATAAGATTGTTGCCTGGGAATTTTAAGATACATCACTTCCAGCTCATAGAAAAGCAGAATTTCCTTCCCGAGGGAAATCCAGATAATTCAAAATTAATTTTTGTCCCAAAATAATGAATTAACAGAGTTTTTCCACAGAAAAATGAAGTTTGAAAAGAAAAAAAAATATTCTGAACTTCAGAAATATTTAATTTGGGTTTGATGTCTGTCTTGAAATTTTTTAGTCTGGTTTAGCTGAAGAGCCATCTGTGCCTGTTCCAGCTGCCTCTCACATGACCAGTGCTCTGTGGTTTTGCTTCATGATACTCCTTGGAGAGAGCAGCTCCATGGCCGTCATTCTACCTTGCCCATAAAGCTTTTCCATGGGGAGCGAGGAAGGCAAGTTTTGGTGTAACATGCAGAGAAGACAACTTGCAAAGGCTGATCTGAAGAGGATGACAAGAACTTCCATCATGTGAACTGCTACAAAAGTGAGATATATGGTGGCTCAGACAGGGATGCAGAACCATGGAAATAAAGCAGCTCAAATGGAGAACAGCACAACTAAAGCATAAGCTTTGCATGGGCTGCAGCTGTGAATCTGCCCTGCTGCTTCCCTCAATAAAGGCCCATTTCCTTTTCATTTGGTATTACTGCACATCCCGTTATACTTTTGGATGGTCATATTCAGTAGCTCTGCCAAGCCTTTCCTTGTCCCCTGTTCCCTTGCTTCCTTTTCCCTTTGAAGACCACATTCCTCCTTGTTTGGTTTCTTATTAAGTCTGTCTCCATTGCAGGGCTCTGTGCGCTGAGTCCCACACCTACATGGAGAAGAAACCTGAGATCCAAGGCTTCATGAAATTCCTCAGGGACAGAGCCATTTCCAATAATTTGCATATTACAAGTAGTTAGATGTATACTGTTAAGCCCCTGTCATACTTTCACTTGACAGATGGATATGCTGGTCTCTGCATAAATTTACATTGATAAATATATATTAAAAAAAAACCCCGAAAAACAAAACCAAACAACACAAACTACCACAAGTGATTCCACAGAAACATCTGTATTTTGCCAGGCCTGACTGAACTCACTTCTCTAGAAGCACACACAAAAGTTACAGGTGTCACTGAAAGGAGGACAGACAGGAGACAAATACTTTCCAATGTTTTGTTTCACTTGGTTTTATAAATAAGAGTGTGTCATCTCTTTTTAAACCATGACATTTTGACAAACAGTGATGCTTTGTATTACCCTTGGGTGAGAAGAAATGTGAACAGAATAGTTTTGGGCAGTCTGAAAAGCAGTTTGGGAAGAAAGACTGCTGTGAACTATTCCCAGATCAGTCATTTACTTGCTCCATATATTTGGATAAGATACTTAGTCCTTATCTATATGCCAAGGTTGTTCTGTTTCAACTTTAGTTCAGTAAAGCTATACGAACTCTAGAATTAACATGACTATATTGGCATTCAGGTGCTTTTATCAGAATAATATGCTCATGTCGGGCAAATCTTACCACTGTAACACACCTTTGTACCATTGCAACTGCTGGCACAGCAGGGAGCACTGTTATAACAAAAAGATAAAAATCTCATCCCTTGCCAAAATACTTCCACCTAATACTGAAATGTGCACAGACCACCTTTGCTGCCTCACTTTCTTCCATCCAGGAAAGACTTTTAGACCTTACCTTGCAGGGCCGGTGAGCCTTAGCTCCTGTCTGCACCATTGCTTCTCAAAGTCTGCATGAAACATGCCAAGGCTTATTTTTACAGTCTCAGAGTTTTTTTAAGTCTCTAAAAAGTGTTTGCAAGAGGTAGCTGTACCCCAAAACATGCCATAGCAGAGGGTTTCAGCTGGGCCTGCTTCCTTTTCCTGTGAATATTTCACTTTGAATTTGACTCAGACTTTTCTGACAGCTATTTCATGACATACTGACTGTGCCATTGTCCCTGATACTTCACCTATTAATGTGAAATCCCGTCCTTTTTCTCCAGACTTTGGAGATTGGCTTCTTTCCCCCACCGCCATTAGTCTGAGAGGCGAAGGTTAAATCAAGAAGGACAAAAATCTTTCCTGTCCAAGGCAAAAATACAGTAAGGCCGTTTTCCCTGCCTCCTTTTACTCAGCGGCTGAGCGGGAAAAAGCCAAATCCAGAGGCTGCCATCTGTGGGAGGAACGAGGGAGAACACCGGAGCCTCGAGCCCTGCCAGCACCTGAGGGGAGTTGGGCAATGTTGGGCTAATTGTTGGTGTAAATGACATCAGCATTTGGCCTGGGATCAGTAGCTTCTCTCCGAATAATTTAGTAAGTACAAATATTAAAAATGCTTGAAGTTAGGCATTAACCCGATGAAATGTTTAGACAGCAATAGTAAAATGCATTTGATCAAGCTTTATGGACTGAAACTCAAACAGAGTTTTATTTAGCAAAAATAATGGGGATGCTGATGCAATTCCTAGTTAATCAAAAAGGAAAAATTCAGAAGAAGCTGTCTTTTGAAATTAAAAATGTAATTTCCAGGACAGCTTTGGACTTGTTCACGAGAGATTCCTAATCCACAAATCCATTATGATGGCTCTTTTCCCACAGGCATTTGCTCTAAGCACCAAGGCCACTGATATTTTCTCCAAGTTCACTGTTCATTTTGAAGCCATGGAACAGGATACTCTGCAGCAGGGTTTCTGCTCTGTCTTGCCTGCTCGGCCCTGCATTGACTCCGTTGTCTGCTACACTGGATATGAGAGACTCGGATCCAACATTAGCAGGAAAAGTCCGGATTACATAGGTCCCAAAAGATGCCTACGCTGAATAGCATATGTAGGAATGGGATCCTCTAGTATGTCAGCCTCTAAAGGTTTACATTCATATGTTTTCCAAGTATCTAATTAGAACACAGTTAAACCGACATCATGGGAATAAACCCTCCTCACCTGCTTTCTTCCAAGAGGTGTGGTGTTTAAGCAAAGAGCAGGGACACCAGGACAGCCAGCCTGACTGTTGGATGATAGCCTGGGTGCAGGAAGTCCTCTAAGCTGGAGGAAAGGCGAGACCTTCAAAAGCCCCACTGGATTTTAAGTGCTGGAGCCTTCCATGAGGCCTGCAATCCCAGTCACCTCCAAGAGCACGAACTCCAGCCCAAAACTGCTTGCTGGTGTCTAGGGATTGGGTCACATCTGGCTTGAATTTAGCATTTGCTCTTTGTTAGGGTTCTAAAGGCTGTTTAATTTATGCTCAGGCTGTGTGTGTGTGCATGTGTGTATGTATGTATTAAGTAAGAGACAGCTGGTCCTACACAGGCAAGGTTGACTGTTACCCCTGAGGCAGGAGGCCCATGGAAAGCAGGGTGGCCAGTGTTTTATTATTGCCCTCTACTATTCTTTGACCTCCACTTGATGTATTTTTCCATAACCCTAGGCAGCGAGCTCTCGGTGGGTGGGAACTATCTGTTTGTTATTGTCTGCTAAATGAGGACCTCACTGTGGAGCACAGCTTCTGAACACAGACAGACATTACCAACAGGCAATGTGGCCAGCATCTGTCTTAACTGGTCCATCACCACGGGCAAGGCGGGTATCACCTGAGCCAGGGGAAGCCTGCAATGGGAGCAGAATGCTGTTCCCTTAGAATTGTGCCCACACCAGTAAAATATTAAAGCCGTAACACATATGAAAGCATGAATGATACACATCTCAAGAAGCAATAACTAGATAGCAGCACACAAAGGTAACCTGTAAACCTCTTGAGAAGGACAATGGGGAAACAACAGCAATTACAGTCAAAAGTAACAGTGTGAGAAAATGCTGTTTCCAGGCATGCTAGAGGCACATACTAGGCACTGGTGTTGCCCTTTCAGTCACATTTGTTGCTGATAAGTGAGTGATGTCAGCACAGTAAGGGAACTTCCAGGAGACTTGTACCTGCATTTCTGGTCCTCTAATAGTCCTTTGTCTTGCAGGACAAAGGAGATTTTGCCTTGCCTATGGTATCTGATATCTGACAATGCTCTCAGGATATCAAAGGAGCAACAGTTAGAGTGATTGCAATTGCACCACTAGGGATAAATGAAACAAAGCTGTAGCAAAATGAAGTTGAGAGGCCACTAGCTCAAAGTAAACATAACCTGGAGGGCCCAGGATAGTCCCTGATTCCCTGGGAATAGCATCCATCATTTTGCCATGAAACTGCTTCAGAATGCAAGTCCTTCCTAGGGAAGCAGCGAAAGCATGAGCTGAACGTACCTGATGCAGTATTGCCTGACTGCTTCAGTGGCCTCCAAGGCTTTAGCTTGGGGGGAATTACAAGCGTTCAGTTCCTCTCCAGGGGACATTAACTCTGGAACATAATGCTAGGCATTAAATTACAAAGCATGTAATCATTCCACTGCTAATCAACTCATGCTCATACTAGAATTCTTACTTATCCCTTACACCTTCCCAGATCCCACAAACTCATGTTGCTTTCTACTCAACTGTCCAATTTGGACTGACAATACATGAGCCCTGTCTGAGTGGTGTCAGGACAAAAATATTTGACCTTCTGAAAACTGGAAGTAAAAAGATTAAACAAACCTGACTATAAAAATATACCACGTGACCTAGTGTCCTCAAGATTGTATTTATTTTCATATTTAATTTTGGTAAAAATTGTATCTTTAAGATTAGAGCCAACACAATCGGTGTCTAGTCTGCTGCACTGTCAGGATAAAAATCCAAGAGGCTTTTTAAAGGGACTGTGTCTAGCTGCCTGTGAATTTCATGGTGATGAAGGGCCCTGATAGTTCAGAACATTGTTCAAGAGGCTGGGAACCAGGAGATGCAGATAACTGCACGTTTGTGCTATATACTTGCTCAGAGTTTTTCAACAAATTATTTATTTGTTGTGTCTTTCATCACCACCACCCCCACTCCTCCCCAAGAGAAAGGAGTAATAACAGTATTCCTAACTTCTACACAAAAATTTAAAAGCATATAGCAAGAGGGATAGAGTTATTACTCATAATATCTACTATAATTAATCTAGGATAATTAATAAGTACAATTAGTGGCATAGTGGACATTACTGTATTAGCAGTAATGGAGTAAGATCTTACTGTGCTAAGGTTAGAGATCTATAAAAATGTTAACTTTCTTACTGCTTCCAAAAATAAGCTTGTCTCTCTCTGGACAGCTGACAGCACTTGCTGTATCTAGTGACAATGCTGAAGTGACAAGTCTCAACCCTGGCTTGCTCCCTCATTTCTCTTCACATTAAGTTAGGATCTAGAGGGTTGCAGGACACCGTGTTGCCTGATTGCTGGATGATATCATCCCCAATCACTTATGTATCATGTTTCTTCTGCACTGAATCATTTCCCTTTCTATGCTCTTTCTGATGAAGAGGAACTGGAACTAAACACTTTTGCCTTTCATAGCCCTGGCTAGTAGTATCTGGCATGGGAACCAGTTATATTGAGCAGGCTATGCTGGAACTTCACATTTCAACCAGAAATGCTTAGAAATTATGGTGCTTGCATCCCATCTAGTGGAGGGATCAGATGAATTCATCAGCTGCTTGTTGCTACGTAAGCACATACTTGTGCTGTGAGTGTAGGAGCAGAGCTATCAGCCTCGTCAGGATGCAAGCAGTTCACACAGCACGCTCACAGTGGTGATTCACCCCATGCAGAATGAATTGGGTGCATTTCTTGGCTTTAAAAAGTTTAGCCTGATGTCAGGCATTTGCACTAGGAAGGAACAACTGGCTACCTTTAACTGTGGGCAACAGCTTAGCTGCTCCAGGGCATCAGCATGAGAACCAGCTGTAATTTCTGAGTTGCTGCCAATGATTAAAACTAATTAGCCATTTTGAGGCTAACAAACACTTTGCAATTCCCTCTGAAGCGCCTTACATCCCCATAAGGATCATGATCCAACTCGAAAGAACTTTCATCTACTTCATCAGCCGGATAGAGAGTGAGATATCCTTTCTTTCTCCATGGAAGAGGCTGCAGAGCCAAAACTGTTCAGTTGTCCTTACATGAAAGAAGGCGCTGTTCACCAAAAGGTAAGATGAGCAGGGCATGTCACAAACCACCCCAGTGGCAGTAGACAACCATCTGTACAGATTATTTTGACTTGCACTGAAATAATCAGGGGGTGGTTTCTGATAGGTTTGAAAATGAGCTGGAGTGACTCTGTCTTGAGAAGAATTCATGCTGCCAGCCCCTGGGCCTCATTCCCCACTGGCCCCCTGCAGATGCACAGTGCAGAGCTCAGCTGTCTGTCACCAGGCAGGCATCTGCTGTTGGTGCCACATGCAGGCGTTTCCCACCCTGCACCTCAGCATCTGGGAATTGCAAGGGCTAGGGCAAAAGAGTTATTCCCAAACAGGTTGTGGACACTTCCTGCTCTGTTACTGCTTTAATAGAGCCCATCAGGCCACCTCGCATAAAGAAAAAAATGGAAAGTGATCCAGTTTTACAAGCAGCAGTTTCCGACAACCACAAGTCTTGCTGGTACACAGAGAAAGCCTGTGGACATGGAACAGGCTGGGTGCAAATGAGCACACAGATAGGTGAGCATGCCAACCTCCTGACACATTACCCACTGCCAGCTTGTGGAAACTTATTTCATAGATCAAGCACAGATTCCAGCTAAAAGAATTACTTATGCATAATAAGAGTGTTAGAAGGGGGTGTTCATTCCTCCTCCTCTTAATACATTGTGATCACCTGCAAGTTAAAATGCCGTTTCTGTATACAACAAAAATACAATGCCTTCTTTTACCTGACAGTGCCTCCAGCCTTTTCACAAACAGATGCTAATCACGTTTTTATAGTATGAAAATTCTCTGTTCGAAGTGCACTAGATGGCAGTGTTCCTTTTGAATCACTGCAGAGCCACTGCTCCACCATGATCAGCTCCTTCAGAAAGCAAGGCCCTAACAACTGTTGACATGGTCATTTCCCAGGGTATTCTTCCAAATTTTGGGGTTCTAAACTTGGTATCTTTCCAAGGTGAAAAACTGCATCCTGGCTCTTTGAGTCCCTTCTGGCATTGCCTCTTACAAAAGCTTTGTGTTCAGTTGTGCACTGTTGCTTCTTGCTGTTGAGCCCTCAGAGTCAGCACTGGGCCCAAAGGGTAGTTGTGTTCCTTCACAGGTGCTATAGCTCATAGATTCCTTCATCTTATTCAGACTGAGTTTAAACAGCAAATTTTACAGCAATTTCCCAGTACAAGCTTTGACCTGTTGTCTGAATTGCGCTCTGGATCCTTTGTAAGAGAAGGTGCTTTGTTGATGTATTAATATGAATTTGAAACTTTCGAGTATCACATGGCTTTCCAGTGTGAAGCCAAGGAGGTACTAACTCTGGGAGATGCTGGGAATGCTTCAAATCAACGTACCTTACCAAGGGAAAACTACATCTAACTGCAGACTGGGAGAGGCGTAAGTGATTTTTATAGCCTTGTATTTGAGCTTGCTCTGCCCACTCTCAAGTGGACAAGAGATTCATTAGGATTGCTCACATCTGGTGATAAATTTAACTTCAGCCAGGTCTCTCAACTGTGCTGGTCTACCCCCTTTTGTTCTCAAAGAAAGGCTCCAACTGAGGTTGAAGGGATGGTGAGAGTTGAGAGCAGCTCAGAGAAAGAAAAGAGGTAAAGAGCAAAGCAGGGCTCAAACTGTACTGGTTGACTTTTAATTCCTCATAATGCAGGAATGCTGTAGAAGGCAATCATTTAGAAGGAAAATCTGATGGTAGGCTTAAACAGATCCCAAATGTCTGAAGGGCAGAAATCCTGTCACCATAGACTCTGCTGTAAAGTGGAAGGTAGAGCACCTTCCCTGACAGTGAATCCCTGGGAAGCCCCAGCATCGCACTGGTGTGCATGGCAAAGCTACATCTCCCATTCAGTGCCTGCACTCAGCCCATTCCTGCACACACTGGAGGAAGACATAGGAGATTAACCCAGTCCTCATCCCTGCATAATCAGTCTGTGGAGACAACATAAGCATTCCCTTTCCAGTAGACCTGAGCTGAGTCCCAGACCCTTTCACTTGTAGAAGGAAAACTGATCTGGTGCCTTCACCCTGGCTCTGGGCTCAGCGTTCAGTCCAGGCAATTATACATAAAGTGGAGGATATGAAGATTTTTTTTTTTTCTGTTTTTTGAGGGGATTGTTTGTTTGGTTTTTTTTAAATAGTGTTTTCTGTTTAACTGCCAGTCCACTGACCACTTGGATGGAAACCCACCAAAGCTTTTTGGGTACCCTACCCTGCCAGAAGCTCTGTACAACACATCAGATGACCTGTCTGGAATGTAACACTTGGGAGCTTGGAATCTACATCCTGATGCCACACCTTGGCAGCAGGCTATGGCGTCCTTCTGGTGGCCAAAAACACCAGCCCCTGTGGGGTAGTTTGGTGGCAAACATGGCTTTGTATCCAAGAGAGGGCAGCATTCTCCCTCCACTGGGAAGGCAGGGGAGGGGGGAGCTCCCTGACCACACAGCTCTTTCTAGGAAAAGACATGCTTTGTCAGATGGCATTTCAGAACAGACTTTCAATTTAAGATTTTTTGCATCTGCTTAGGGAGATAACAACTGATTTTACACCTAAGAGCTGCTAGGGACAATTTATCACACACCTGTAAGTAAAAAATCCAAGCCAATTCTTGGTGTGTCATCCTCAGCTGCCATTCCTGCCTTTATTCCAGCAAGAAGGCGTGGCAGTCTCCTGGTAACCAGCATCCCTCCCCAGGTGGTGGCACAGTGGGAAAGGCAACTGCGTCTCTGTTTCAGAACATACAGCTTTATACTGCAAGGTGGTGATGGAGGAGGGGAGGTGGAAGAGAAGAACAAGTGGGCAAATGCCCACACTTTTGTTACTGTTTTATATTCATGCATAAGTTAAACCAAAGCTGGACCTCCGAAAGAGCAGCCAGTAAACATAAGAGGAGACTCCAGCACTCATCAGTGGCTTGCATTCCAAATGGGGCCCTCTGATTCTTAGAGCTGCATCTCCTCCAGTTACCTGCATAATCCACCCAGGTGAATGCCTGTGGAAGCCCACACTGATGCTCACACGGTCTGTACATCTGGCAGCCTTCAAGCACTGAGCTCCTGATGACCTCAGTGGGGTTGTGGTGCAGCTAAGAAAAATCCAGCCTGTGCTGCAGCAAGGGAGAAAAATACACAAAAGCCTTTCCTTTCCAAGGTTCCTTCTGCAACAGGTGAGAAGGCAGGAGAAAACGTGAGTAGCTGCACTGCTGCACTGCTCCCTGAAGTAAAGGGGACTGATCACAGGAGGGTTCCCCAGCTCTAGCATGCTTGGGAAAAGAAATGTTCCACCAGCATTTAATTTCAGAGCTGCAATTCAGAGCTCCTGTGGTATGCTTCTTATTGGCCTAATTAACAAGCTTGAAAGACTAAGAGTCACAAGGTTCATATGTAAAACAGATGGTAGACAGGACATCAATAAAGCTCTTTTAGATTATGCTGGGAAAAAAAGCAGAAGCTTTTGCTTGAAATAGTTTCAAGGAAATAGCATTTGATTTACAGCCCTAAAATGGCATATTATTTATACTGTTGCAAACCTTTAAGAATGTGAGCTTCTCAATGAAGATGAGTTTAAGTACAGCAGTGGATGAGGGTGGCTTGGATGTAGGGCTTAGAACATTGCATCATTGTTCAAGAGAAGAAAGTCTTGCTGTCATCTCTGCTATTGACCTGACATGCAGCACTTCACCCCACCCTGATGCCAGCCTATTTTAAACATGGGAATACCTCCTTTATATTATGCTCTTTTAAGCTACATCTGATTAATTATCCTAACAGAGAGAAGAAAATGAAGGGTTGTTAGAAGTTCAAATCCTTCAGTTTCTGAGTACTGCTATATGAGTTGGCAAGTGTTTTCACCATTTTGATTAGAATAATTTCAAAGAAAAGGCAGGATCAGCCACTCTGCACCGATGCACTCAAACACTGTACAGTTCACAGAATCATCTGTGACTCAGTCCAATCCTTCTATAGAGCAACATGGAAGCCCTAAAAATACATGTGAGAGGAACAAAATTGGCATCCTTTAGACTATACTGGGGACATACACTTCCTAGTACAGTCCCCCAATTTAGTTCATAAATTCAAGATTAGCAGAACTCACACCACCATGCCATAGACAGTAGGAGGGATCCAAAGAGCAGTGAAAATATATGATTATGGATTTAAATGCCCTAGCCACCAGACTGTGCCCAAAGGCCAGGCACCAGTTTGTGCTGTCCACTAGCTCCTACTGTCACATCTCCACCACAACCAGACGTTTACACTCCCAACAGTAAGCAAGGTACTAGGATGTGAGCACATGCTACACTTCCACTTTTATTTACTGTAACAGACACGGCTCTCAGCTTCATTGTCACTGTGACATTGGATGCTGGATTCAAGCATGAAGAGGAAATCTCTCTGGGACAACTGCAGTCACTGTATAACAAACCCAACATGGAAACCATGAAATGAGAGTTTAGCAAAAGCTTGGTCTGATCTATTGACCAGGCTATTGAAGGAACAACTGGTAGCTGAAAAGCAACCAGGAGCATTCAGAGCTTGGTCTCATGAGAAGCTGAGTATGAGCAGAAGAGTGCTCTTTCTGCAGCCTGTGCATGCTGGGGTCACAGAGGATGCTGGATATGCTCTCTGTTCCGGGGAAAGAAAAGACCCCACACTCAGCTGTCTGTCTTTTCCTGAAGCTCTGATCCTGACTGATTTTTGCAGAAAGATGGAAGAGACACACCACATCCAATAATTAACTTTTGTACCAGTTGTGGCAATGGTCAGAACAGAGGCCATCTGATATGCTTATCTTCAGTGAAGCACTGAGACGTGAGGGTTTGCAGCTCCCAGACCTATTTCAGTGGGAAGCAAAGATGTCTGGTGTGCTGAAAGCAAATGGGATCAGTCATATTCCTGTAGTTCTTAAATGTGCTAAAGGGACCCAGCTCGTTCAAGCCACAGGAAGGCCCATTAATATCCAATAAGCTTTTGGCAGAATACAGAGCAGCAGTAAAACACTTGTCAGAAGGGTTGAAATGCAGACTTGGGACTAGGCAGATCCAGTAATAGGCTGGAGCACCTATAGTGGCAATTAGACAGAAGTGGATAGATCAAAAAATGCAATTCAATACCCCTGATCTCCTTTCCCATCATAGACCCACCCTCCCCCATTCACCAAGACTGTAGGCCTCCTCACTTCCCTCCAGAAGTCCATAGATCCCTTTAGCCGGGAGAATGTTCACTGTGCTGCTTGTGCAAAGCTATGGGCTTGATAAACCTCTCCACAGACAAGTTCATCCTGCTGCTTTTTTCACAGGGGGCATGAACAATGGGAACATGTCTGCATTCCTGTGTAGGTGACACGTGCACATCATGGATTTCCAAACTTAGTTTTGCTTCTCTGTGTGCCTGATGGGAGCACCTCTGTGCTGAGCTCCTGCCTCTCCCTGACTGGAGCTGAAGTAGTAGGTAGGAACCACTTAAACCTGGATTCCCCCACATCATGCACAGCTACTGACCATGGAACTGTTCTAGAGAGGCTCCCCTCAGGATGCATTAAGGGACAAAAATGGCTTGCTTACTCCTTTGACAGGCACAGAAATACACACCTGCAAACAGCTCTCTCCTACCCTTGTCTTTTTGTTTCCTGACCTGAGACAAACCAGGCCCTTAAACCAACACACTTGCAGAAGCTCCACACTCAGTATTGAGGGAGCAGCAGTATTCCTGCTGTTATTCCCACACAGTCAAATCCCACTCTCAGAGCAGCAAGTCCCAGACAAGCAGATGGGCCTCACTATGTGTAATGACTGTGTGGGCAGGGACAAGGACTTGCTCAGCCCAGCACTTCCCAGTTGCCTGGGTTTTGCCAGTTGCCAGCTGACCCTGAGCTGTGCCCTTGCTTAATGAGCAGCTTTCTGCAGGTCTTTTTCTGTGTTGTTTCTCTTCCCTCAGACACTGCACGGGGAGCCTAAGCCAGGAGCCTGGGCTCCAAGGGCCACAACAGCTAAGCACTGCAGCATCCACATCCTTATGGGATGCCATGAGCTGAATGGAAGCTTCAGAGAAAGTTTACCAGGGAGACCATCCCATTGAATCATGAGCTGCAGAAAAGATCCCCTTGCTTTCTAAACTCCTTCTCAGGGATGAGTCTATGGTGTAGCTGGATACAATCTTAGTCCAAGGCTTGGTCAACATTTTCTGTCTAAAGAATTAGAGAAGTGTAATTGATCCCTTCTATGACTTTGTCCTGCAGGAGTAAGGATATCAAGCCAAATGTATTTACATAAATAAAATTAATTATTGATTTAAATTCATTATAATGATTAGACCAAAAGATATTAATCAAAATTATTTACTAGAAAGTATAGGACAGCTAAAACTGCTAGTATAGTGCATTATTTGTGAAAGCAAAATAATTATTAGAGATTGATGTCACTTGCCCATACCAGTGATAGTGGAAAAATCTCATTGAGGAGTAACCTTGAGGGACAACTCCATGTAATGCAGGAACCTCCACACACACTCTAAAAAGGGGCATGTTAGAAGACCCTACTGTAAAAAAGTGCAGCTGAGCTTTTGTAGTGCAAAGTGAGTATCAGTTATGTCTCCAGGCCATCTGTGGTGCTAGGGCAGCTCAGGAGCTTTCAATAAGTTATCAATACTATCACTTGCTGGCTCCTTGATCAGGTTTGCCACACTCTCACCAGAGCCAGTGCCAATTCCTGTCGGGAAACATTGTTCTCCCTCAGCATATTTAACTTTGGGATTGGTGAGTCAGACTGTTCTCAGCATTCTTCAACACCAAAAGCAGCATGACCCCCATTCTCTCTGCACAGCTGGTGACTTTTGCAAATAGCGTGAAGTTTGAGCTGTTTTACCCACACCCAGGCAGAGCATCCTCCTACACAGGAGCCAGATCTGCCCAGTGGTGAGCCACATGGTCTGGCGACTAAAGCACCGACTCAGGCATCAGTTTTGCCTGCCAGTTCCAATATTGACATCTTGTGTTGTTAGCTAATACTTCCAGACAAAAAGGACATCGATGGCTTATTGCTTGAGCATGCATAGCACTTAAGGGAAGGCTATTCTCTCAATGAGTGCTCCCAGCCTCTAACACATCAGCCCAGGCACTTCCTGATTTAGTAACATTTCTTTACATGTTTTCACTTCCACTCACCTTTCATTATAGTTACAGAAGTTTATTTTAAAACAAGATCTCTGGTTTCATGGCAGTTCATTAGTTGCAAGCAGCAATACCCCTTCCATTCCTCAGAAGATATTTGTAGTACCCAATTCTTGTCTATGGAATGCCATTTTTCCCCAGTCCAGAATTCTCCAAGAGGTTCTATAGGAAGCCATGTTGCTCACCTTGCAGCATGGATACTTCCAAAACAGACCACTTACTCAACAGTTTTAACACTATAAAACTTCAGATAAAAGCTGACAAATAACTGCATAACAGATTGAAGTAAAAGGAAAGGTGTAGATTCATAGTGCCAGTGCTTTATAAGAGTCCTAAAGGAATCCATGACTGTACATGGTCAGAAACTCCATTTTAGGTTTCATGCAAGAGATGGCACTGTTAGCACCAGCAATTTATTTAGAATCAGGAGGAAGTGCATGTGGGAGGGCACTGATATATTATTAAAGGTAGATTACAAACATTAATATTAGAGAGATATTTTTGTTTCTGTTTTGATTAACAGAAGGTTATTAATTTTTCTCTGAAGAAAGAGTCATGCATTCCATGGCAAGCATACTGATATTTCACTAAGACATAGGAAACAGAAAAAAGAGTCAGCTAGAAAAGGAAACCCAAAAATCCAATGCCAACCAAGCTAGGAATGTTTCTTGTTTAATTAAGAATTCATTTTTCTCTCCCCCAGTGAAAGAGATCTATGCATACAAGCATGCCAAGACTAGAATTAAAAAATTGTAATTGGTGAAGAATTTAGATCTTTCTTGGCATGCATCATATTAATCTTCAGTTGCTAGATTCTACACATATTAGCAAAACATTTCCAGATTTAAAAACCAAAAGTAGAATTAAATAATAATAAAAAAAAATCTCAGCAGAACAAGCAGACTATTAATGCCTAAACACACTACTCACATCCTACAGATGTTTTTCACTAACCTTACACTCACCATGTTTGTGGAGGTGTCAGTAAAACATCAAACCTGTACTGTTCAGTACAGCAACCCAAAGCCAGTGAGCTGCTCAATGCCTTCCAAACCTCAGCCCTGAACTGGCACTGCAAGTGATGAAGAAAAGCTGCCTCCTTGGTGGGGCCTGACCTGTCCGGGGTGCCTAAATCACACAGGAGTAACACAACACAGGTGAGTGAGGCCATGCCTTTGCTCTTATAGGCAGATGTACCCAATACTTACAATATTCACTATGGTGTAAGATACTCAGACTCCCTTTCCAGGTAAGGAAGGGAGCAGAGGCTACTCCTGAGATGTGCTTTTAATCATTTGTTAAAAGCCCTCTTTTCCTGCTTCAGTTTTCCTGCTAAAGGCCAGTAAAAAGCCTTTAATCACAGCATTTTCTATTAGTCCTTTGGGAGGTTTCCTGCAGCATTTCCTATTAGCTCCTTTGGGTGGTTTCCTGTCAGGCTGTGGTTTCCTAATTGGTGAAGCTGGCCAAAGTAGAGCCTGGAAGCCTTTCCTCCATTCACTAACACCCCAGCAGCACATTTCAATCCCTGCCCTGTGCCACTGCAAGCACTTATACAGCCAGCCAGCATTTGTGTTTGTTCGGGTTGATTTTCAGCTGGACGAGCCCAGCAGTTCCAGCTTCCTTGGGCCCTGTGAACAAGGGATGGAGTTGGAAAAATAATAAATAAGGTTAAGGGTGCCCCTTTTGTCAGCTGCCTGCTTTTGGGGCAACTGAAACCAAGACAGCACTGCTGTGTTGCCTTTTCTGAAAGGCTGTGTTCTGAATGCACCTTGCCACAGAGAGTCTGAACTATCTTAGCATCTAGCTCAGTTCTTTAAAACAAAATGGTGTTGGAGTCTCACTGTCAGTGTGAGCTGTGAATGTATTCATTGTACAAGGAGGAGAATAATTCACGAGAGAAATACAAGCAGACCTTGTTGACCAATTAAGTTACTGGAAAGTGGTAGTCTCAGAAGTCTGATGATGCCTTAGTGTTTGGAAGCCAGAAAAATACACTTACACTAGTGGTATGTGGTATACATCTAGATCACTTGCTTGTAATGAAGGCAAGAAAGGGAGATTGAAGTTTCCTACTCCTAGCCCAGCAGTAGATACCTTTCATTGCTGAAATCCTGATGTGTCCAGATCTGCCATAAAACAGCTTTCCTTGGGACGTTGGACAATCTAGAGTAACAGATCCCATGACTAGAATAGTACTAGATAACACAAAAGGCACAGCTTTCAGATAAGAACCCCTAAAACTGATGTAGGTGAAGTCACAGCAGGTTGATGTTGTGCTTTTCCAGCCAGGGAGAACATTCAGTGCCTGGAGGTTTCCTCCAGTGCCATTTGCAGACTGTGAGAGAAAGGGAGCAGAACTTTGACACTTGCATGTGTATCAGAACCACCAAGTTCCCTGAATTCTGAGGAGAGTGGGAGTATTGCACATGACTTAGAAAAAGCAAAATCAACTGCTGATGGGATGCTGGCCAACCTGAACAGAGAGCCTGAGGGCCTGTATTTGTGCAGAGATGCTTTTGGAAAGTGATAAGGCAAGCTTATTCCCACCAAGTACAGGATATCTGAGCTAGAAGGACTCAATGTTGCGAGGTTAAGGTAACTGAGAATCCACTCAGGACTAGAAGGGTAGGGCTCTGTGCTCCACAGAGGGGAGTTAAATGCTGATGATTTTGCTGAAAAAAGTTGTGGGAGGATTGTGGTCCATCCCCATTACAGAAGCTCGATTAAATAAGCAATGCAAAACTGTTGGCTCAGTGTGCTAAGATGGACAAGTTTCTACAGACAGTAGCTCCAAGGGATATATTTGTCTAGTGTTACACCTGGCTGCTTTTAAAAATGCATTCTGAATGTTGAGGTACTTTACTACTGGGTATATGGGTATGACACTACTGTGGAGAAAGACTCAAACATTGCCTGTGGGAGCAAGAAACTCAAATGGCAGGTGTCACACCTCTAAGGGACTCAGTGTTCATCACAGGCACAAGTATTTGATAGATCCTAATGGAGTACTTCAGTGCTGTCCACAACATAGAAGGGATAAATATAGATGCCTTAGCGTCGTGTTGTATCATCTCTTTCCAATGTTCCTGGAGCTATGAAGTCATCACAATTCAGGTAGAAGGCTTTGCACTGATCCTCCAGACAAGATGAGCGAGACCCTTGGGTTGAAGTGCTGCATCTCAAGCATTTTCCACCCATGTGCAAACTCTTAACTTCATTAACGAACGGAGATGCAGTCTTTCCACTTCCATATGCTCAGGTCAGCTGTGTAGAAAAACACTGCCTTTTCCATGCCAAGGCAATGCTCTTTGCAATATTCTTTGCTTCTTCACTAGAGCATTTCCAAAAGGACTGGAGAAGAATTGGAAAGCAACCAGAGCTTGATGCTGTGACTTATTAAAAGAAAAAAAAAAAGGTTGACTGGATAGCCAAATGTTTCTTAAAAAAAAAAAAGCCATCATTTTTTGCTTCCCCAGCACAAGACCCAGATGGGACTGAAATAACAATCTTCCTACATTGCTTCTGGTACATGTCATTAATTTAACACAAGGGATGTTGTTGATAGACACCAGTTTCTCAGCCTCCCAATGTTATTAGCGACACGGAATCTGCTGCAGAGTCTGGTACAATGCCTTGTTTGCAGTAGCTTTGCTGCATAGAAAGAGAAGGCCCAGCCACCAGTTACAGGGATGCATGAAATGCTTGTTCTTTAGCATGACTCCTAACACAGAGCGTGTGTTCACATGGAAAGATTTGCACAGCAGAAAACCTTCACAATCTTCAGCGTTCTATGTTTTGCTGGTGATCCCTTCTGCTTTTGAGGATTTAGGACATCCATGTAGTTGAAATACATAAGTCATCCACCATCAAAATGCTAAAAGAAATCTGGGACCTCCTTCCTTGTAAGCCTGGTTTGAGGCAGTGACTGAGAAATTAGAAAACCACATCATTTCTTCTCTGGCTGTGGATGAAAAAGCAGATGACAAATCTGGTATGAAAGAATTTTTCTTTCATCAATGAATAATTGACCTCCCCTGCTTTCTGAGACTAAAACTCTGGTACTGTACCTGCTTCTGACTCCGTGTATGTCTCATGCCCCACCTTGCAGGCAGCAACCTGACACTGCACCATGGTCAGGCTTCAGCAGCAGCCTTACCGGGCCCACGTGTCAGACTGCAGTGCTCCCCACCTCCTGTTTGCCTCCCAAAGCCATGTAAATGGATTGCTATCGCCCAGTGCCGATGCCCTCTCTGTGAATGTTTGTTTCATGCATGCTAATGAGAAGACTGGTAAGAACAGATTTATGTTTGGCTCAGCCCAGAGGTAACACGCATGAAAACGCTGACACAAATGCTGAATAAAAGGGATTTGAAAATCAACATCCCCTACTGTTACCAGCTACAGTGTAATCCTTTTCCAGGCCTGTTGGGAAATGTCCTCAGAGAAGCTCTGACATCAGTGCAGCTGCTTCTCTCCTCAGCAGTTCAAGCTCGTTTTCACATCTTTACTGAGGCAAAAAGAAATAGCAGGGAGTGAACACACGAGAGAAGAGATTATCTTAATTTCTTAAACTTAGTTGTGGAGATAACGTTCTTTATATTTCTGACGACTGAATGGGCAATGGAAGAGTATAGTGGATGGAAGTAGCTAACTCCTAGGCACTGACTGCTTTTGCCTTTTTGCATGCTAAACCCCTCACCACTGAACCTATTATCTAATCTGGTGTGGTTGTTGGTTATTCACACAGTCACAGCTCTGCTTTATTGCAATCAAGTCTCTCAGTCTTTCAGGCCATGTGCAGAAACGCAGCTGGGAAGATGTGAGGATATGCATGATCATAACTTCTTTTTCCTACTGTGTCTGCTCTTAATCCCCTAAGGTATCTACTTACTCCTCATGGCTCCATGACACATGGCTCCAGCCTTCCCCTTGAGCAAAGAAGGAAATCTGGGAATGTCAGCACTGGCCTTCAGCAGAGGAAGGCAGCACATCTCCCTGAGAGTCTGAGCAGCTTCACATTTGCACTCCCTCAGAGACAAAGCAGCAGCCCATGGGATTAGATGAGCACTGGCAAAAAGCATTAAAGAATGTGAAGAGACTGGAAGAATGTGAAAAGCCCAAGTCCAGGGCTGCAGTCCTTTGTCTCAATCAGCCCAACTTGCACATTGTGTGAGGTGAAGCAGGGAGGCCTGGGAGCTTTAGTGTCTCTGAATAAATGCCATCCCAGTAACCCATCCCTAGCATGTAGATATTTGGAGGCCCTGTGTATGGTAGTTCTTCTGCAATTGTCTTTGCTAAGAATATCACTTAGACTGGGCTATAAACTATCAAATCTTTCCTAAAAAGATTTCCCCTACAATCAACTGAAAGAGATGGGAGAGTGTTGCATCCCTGTGTCATTCCCTCTGCCCTGAATAATTTAACCTATTTCTCCTTGGTTGGAGGGAACTACTCCCAAAAGATGCTTTGTTCAGCTCTTTTGACTGTAGCAGGCACCTAGGGGGTAGCTTATACCCATCTTGCTTTCAGATTGCATCTCCTCCAGATGGAGAGGGTGTAATTGTTGTAAGAAGCACTGTACCTTCGTTACAGTGATGGCCAGTGGGAGCCTGGATGCTTGGAGGACTACAGTCACAGTCAGATTTATTCCTTTGCCCCACTGAAAGTCTTACTAACTGTGTACATGCAGCAAGTATGTTTTGGACACTGAAAAGTAAGTGTTAGATAATAACTCTTAGCAGATTACTTAAAATTTATAAGTGGTGATAAATAATGAATGATACACTTCAGCTTTTAAAGCTCTCTATGCACTCTGAAATTTAAAGCTTCCATTCAACAAATGTGTTTAGTTTTGGAGAATTGCACCCCCTCCTTTTTTTTTTTTAAGCTTAACAGATAACCTATTAAAAATGAATAAATATTTTAGGAGCTGTAACAGCCCTACAGTAAATAGAAACGTGACTCTGTAGTACTGCACCTGAAGGGTTTTTTTGGTTGTCTGTCACTGTGACATTGATACCTCTCTTGCCAACAGGAGGATAAGGAGGCATTTGTGTCCGTAGAGATGGTCTCTCTTGTCCATTCAGTCACATGTGATTCAGATGACACGTGAAAAACAAATAAATTACTCATTACATGTCATAGTGGATCTAGAGCCCCAATCTATATACCTCTGGAGATGCTGACTACTATCATTTCAATGAGAACTGAAGGTATTCAGAATTAGTTAAAAGTTAGTTAAAACTTCATAGAATTGATCTTGTGGGTCTTGATCAAAATCCCATTAAAGCCCAGTGGAAAGTCTGACCATCTGCACTGGGCTGTCGATCACTTTGCTTGAAAAGAACCCATAGATGCAAGATAAGAAAACCATGTCAAAGAAAGGACCCTAACACAGCTTTGTCATTGTCAAAGTCCTGTGCAGTGATTTCTCTACATGCCAGTGTGAAAAAAAGACCCAAAAAGGAACTGCCCATCCCAACCATGTCTCTTGCCTGTGCAGCCTTTTTCTGCATATCTTTAGGGATTGCACTTCAAACTGGAAATTGTCTGTACCTAAGGCTTCTGTACCAGTCCCCAATACCTGGGGATTTGATATGATTCAGAATTGATTTGGGTAAGCTCAGCCTGCATGAGCTCTTCCTGGGATCAGCAAGGGTTTAGAACTACTCATGTTATGCTAGTGAGCCATAGCCTGAGATCAACACCCACACAGACTGAAAGAATGAGGATGTGTTCATACATAGTATGTTATTGCTAGAATGTTTTGAGGTAAATATTGATTCACTCTACTACATTGATAATTAGGGATTAGTTTCTTTTCTGCATCTTTTTTTCCTTGTTGTTTGGAGGGGTTTTTTTGTTTGCTTTGGTTTCTCTTTCTTTTGAAGGAACTTTCTGGGTTCTCTAATTTGCAGAAGAATTACTGAAGGAAAAATGAATTCATGAAGTTATCCTTAACTAGCTGTAATTTTCACTCCCTGTCTGGCTTGCTTTGCACAATAAAGGATATGCAGAAGTTGTGAAGGATTTTGCCAGACCTGTAAATAATGTTGTTACATAATTGTCTCCTTCATCTCCATCGGTGTCCTTAAGCAGAGGGACCAGCACCACTTACATAACCCACTGCCATTTCCCTCCCATTTCCCTCCCCCTTCTGGCTGCAGTCTTAGGACAGAGCCTGTTCTCTATACCCTTCCTGTTTCTCCATCCCTGGCCATGTCCCAGCAGAGGTAACCCTTCCCTTGGGGCTCACTACTGGTGATGGCCCAGTGGATGCAGCCTGTGGGATGTGTTTTTGGGTGGCAGGGGAGACTGGGGTTGTTCCTGCTTTGGCAAATGTGATGCATCTTCCTGGACTTGATCAGGGATGGGTCATGTATCCAACTGCACGTAGAGCCCATGTCTTGTCCAGCTTGGGCATCACTGCCATGCTAGTTTAGGAGGGATGCTGTGCCCCCTGGGGCCAACACTGAAATCCATGGAAGCGATGGGTCTGCTCCAGCTCCTATGGACAATATTCTTATGATAAAGATAAGGGCTGCCCTATGGTGAAAGCCTGGGAGATCACATGCTGGCTGCTCGTTTCTCAGAGCAAAACTACACACCACCGTTTTCTTCCAGATCTTTTTTGATGTTAAGCTCCACTAAGGAGCACACCTTGGTTTATAGGATTTTTTGCTGACAGCTTGGATGAAGCCTGGTGTGTGTCTTAACGCCAGGTTTTGGGGTCTGTGGTCATTGGATGGGCTCTGCAGGACCCCTGATCTGACCCCAAGGACCTGGGCAGGATGCATGGGGCTTGTGCTGCCCCACTCAGTGCTGGCTCAGGGGAGGGTCTGGCAGGCATCCTCCAGGCTCTGCTCCTCTTGTCTCTTACTGCTCTGAAAGGGAATTCAGACGTCTAGAGGGAATACAACCACAGGATATTACAAGCCACTCACACAGACACTGATAGAAGGAGAGTATTGTAGTAAAATGATCCTTTATGGTCTCAAAGGTATTAAAAAAAATCTGCCAGGGAGAGCATTTTGACAAATACCTCATTAAAACCCCCAGAATCTCACACTGCACCAGTTTATGTAAATCCCAAGGACAAAGGAATATTTAACTTTTCACGTACCATAAATAAACCTGTTAAACTAATACATCTCCAAGGAATAATAAAATAGGCAAATACAGTAAATACATTAGTTCTGCTCCACTTTTATATGAGAGGTGCTTTCCTTTGTCTGTCAGAGAGGCAATTCTTTCTGGAGGGGAAAAAAGGGAAATTGTTATTGATGAAAGGTGGCAGCCTGTTTGAATCTCAGGAAGCAAAATCACAGCCTTCAACTGAAGGAGTGGCCAGAACAGGCAGAATACTTGTAGATAATGGGAAAATCAAAGGGAATGGAGGGAATTCTAATGGTGGAAAAGAAGCATGAGGTGGATGCCAAATACAGCTCCAGAAATGGCAGTTGTGGTTGTTTAGAAGAAATTGCAAAGTTAGGGTACACTGCCTCTCTTCTCAGCAGATGGGGAAGAAGACTTGGATGGATCTTGTAATTTTAAAATGATTTTGTTTTTCTTAATTTCTTGTTATAGCCATCGTAGTTATCATAGAAAAAGGTTTTGAGACTTGTGTCACAAAGGGCAGGATGTAGCTGGATGTAAGAAGGGTGTCTGTACTCCCAGCAACACAGCTGGGGAAGGACCACCATGCCTTAGAGGTCTAGTTCAGCAGGTTTTACAGAACATTTTGTGGAGCATTTTAAGGCCAGGTTGGTCTAGTGGAAGATGTCCCTGCTCATGAAGGGGGGTTGAAATGAGATAATCTTAAAGGTTCCTTCCAACCCAGCCCATTCTATGATTCTGTGATTCTATGATCTGCTCTGCTTTCAACAATCACATAAAGCCCTACACCCTTCCAATAAACTCAGGATCTATTATAAGATAAAAAGTGTAATAAAATATTCCTTGGAAGAGGACAGGGACACATGACACCACCATTAATATGCTAGATTACTGAAACAGTAGGGCATTTACTAAAAAACAAATAATCTCAACCAAAACAAGAACACTGAAAGAAAACTTATGGGGAAAAAAACCAAACCAAGTGGTTCTAAGCAGTCTGACCAGTGGCAGACATCCCCTGTTCCTGAATCCAGGGATCAGTTTAACCTTGAGTGCGTGTGTGGAAAACACCCCAGCCAGGTAACAGAAAATTCAGTGCAGGTAGGCATGCCCTGCCTGCATTGAACTACTGGTTGCAGGCAGTATTAATTCTTCTCTCATTCTGCAGACAATTAAAGTATGAGAGGTGGGGAGAGAATTCCTATATTTTGCCCAGACAGACCACCAGAGGAAGACAGACACATGAAATTAATACAATGCAAATATGACACGAACGCTATTGATCCAGTCTTCTTTCAGCCCCTCCAAAGTACCAAAACATGGGACACCCAAGGGTTTTATCACATGCTGGCATTCCCAGCTGCAGGGATTCTTCTATCGAGCTGTAGTTTTCTTTCTATAGGCTTCCAGGTCTCGGTTTCTCCCATGGAGCTGTAACTAAAATTGCTCCAACTAAAAGCATGCGCTTTTCCATGATATGGACACTTATCCTGTTCCTTTCCAGGAAAAACAAGCTTTTCTTTTCTTTTCTTTTTTCTTTTTGAAGTCTTGTGGCGGTGGACAGTGATGGCTGCAAGGGCTTGCTTGGTGCTGCTCAATTATGTCTCTTCCTGTATGTGAGCCATATCTCAAGCAATATTTTGGTTTCTCCATACTGCCTTGCATTGTACCAGGTAGCCATTCCCTTCATCTTCTTTCTGCTTCTGAAAATGGTGCTCTTAACTCCATCAGGCTCTTTCTCACATATTGCCTGATGCAGGGAAAGGTGCTGGTAGTAGAGTGGCAGCTGATGGTCCCCATTTGGAAGGCCCATCTATGACAATGTCAATGCATTCCACAGTCTATGCATCAGAGCTCCCCTTCCTATTTTAGCCCCGTAAGTCCAAAGCAAGATAATTTCTCAGTAGAAGGCACAAGCCTGCTGCTTTAATAATTTTTTTCCTATCACCATTGGAACCCTTATTTTTCAGCCATCCCATGGTCCCAGACAAGTTTAGGACTTTTCTCTCTCTATGCTTTCTGAACAAGATCTTTCATTCCTGGTTCCTTCAAGAGGGAGCAGGTGCAGTCCTGCTATCCATCTGAGCCACAGGGACACTGTCCAAAGGTGCTAATCCCAAAAAGACGTGGTAGAGCATCAGAAATGAATCTTCAGAGGCCAGGCTCCATTGGCCTCAAGCTGGAGTTTTAGTTTTCTTGGAAAGATTGATCAGTCTAAGTACAAGTCAAAAGAGGCTTTGGTGCTGGCATTTAAATGTTAATCAGCCACATTTGATTAGAAGTTCAGAGGGACTGATTGTGTGTGTATGTCAGTGTGTGTGTGGAGCAGGTGGACAGTAAAATCTGGCCATGTCAGATCAGGCAGCAAGGTGGGCTGTCTTGCTGCTGCACGGGAGAATTTCAGTGCCACAGCAAAGCAAAATGGTGTTTTCTAGACTTACACAGAACAGAGACAGCAGAGCCCTGCAGGACAGCTGTGAAACAATGCCTAGCTGTGCATTTGAGCTCTGTGGTTGTGCATTGACTACCTCTGTGCCTGGTAGCAGGAGGGTCAAGGTTAGGACAGGGGGATGTGCCTTGAAGCACATGCCAGCACATGGTGAGTCTGCTGCCATCACCCAGACTTGCACTGCCAGCCTCCACCTATCCCAGGGGCCTTGGATGACATCAAATGACTGACCTATCATGTAAAGAAAGAGAGTGGGATGCTTCCCTGCAGGCCCCCAGTATCACGGACTGCAAGGGGACGTGCTGCATGGCCAGCTCAGGGCCATGCTGCTTATCAGCAAAATGTGAACAAAGGGTCCCAGGCTGTGTGGAAGGGCTTTTGGGAGCACCTCAGAGACTCAGAGCATCATCTAAGTATAGATGTGGCCAGGGTTTTCCATCCCAGCACTGGGCAGGTAGTACCTGGAGCAGTTCTTTAAGGCTTTGCTTCTCTTAACTGATATACAACCTCTATAGCCCAGGAACGTGATAAAAGCCAGTCCAGATTTAAAATGTCTGAAAGACATTTGGAAACCAGGACTACAAAGGGTTATTTTCCTGGCTGTCATATTCCCTAGTACTCCCTGAGAGGTGATGCCTGACTGCTTCTCCACTGTCTTTTGAAGCTACTGAGTAAATGGGGCTGTGTATCACGCAGCCACTCACTCACTACCCATTCACCTGCAATGGGATGGGGACAAGAATCAGAAAAAGGTAAAACTCCTGGGCTGAGATAAGAGCATTTCAATAATGAAATAAAGTAAAATACAAAACTACTACTAATGATAATGATAATAATAATAGTAATGGAAAGGAGAGAGAGGGGGGAATAAAACGCAAAAGAAGCAAGTGAAGCACGATGCAGTTGCTCACCACCTGCTGACCAATGCCCAGGCTATCCCTGAGCAGCCATCAGTCCCTCTTGGCCAACTCCCCCCAGTTCATATTCTGAGCATCTTGTATGGTGTGGAATATCCCTTGGGTCATTTGTCCCAGCAATGCTCCCTCACAGACTGCAGAATCACAGATTCACAGAATCAGGTTGGAAAAGACATCTGAAATAATTTAGTCCACTATGACCAAACACCACCATGCCAACTAGACCAGGGCACTCAGCGCCACATCCAGTCTCTCCTTAAACACCTCCAGGGACAGTGACTCCACCACTTCCCTGGGCAGCCCATTCCAACATCTAACCACCCGTTCAGTGAAGAAATTGTTCCTAATGTCCAACCTAAACTTTCCCTGGCACAGCTTCTGTTCTCTCATCCTGTCAGTGGTTGCCTGGGAGAAGAGGCTGACCCCTACCTGGCTATACCCTCCTTTCAGGGAGTTGCAGAGAGTGGTAAGGTCCCCTTGAGCCTCCTCTTCTTCAGGCTAAACACCCACAGTTCCCTCAGCTGCTCCTCGCAGGAAATGCACTCCAGACCCTTCACCAGCTCCACTGCCCTTCTCTGGACTCACTACAGCACCTCAGTGTCCTTCTTGGAGTGAAGGGCCCAGAACTGGACACAGGATTCAAGGTGTGGCCTCACCAGTGCCAAATACAGGGGGACACTCACTGACCTTGGTAGCCCTGCTGGTCACACTTGCTGACACAGGCCAGGATGCCACTGGCCTTCTTGGGCACATGGTGGATCACATTCAGCAGCTCTTGACCAGCATTACCAGGTCCTTTTCCACCCAGTGGTTTTCCAACCACTCTGCTCCAAGCCCATAGTGCTCCATGGGGCTGTTGTGGCCAAAATGCAGGACCCAGCACTTGGTCTTGTTGAACCTCGTACTGTTGGTCTTGTCCCATCGATCCAGCCTGTCCAGATCCCTCTGCAGAGCCTTCCTACCCTCCAGATCAACAGATCAGCAGTTCAACACTCACACCCCACTTGGTACTGGTGTTGTCCCTGAATTTACTAAGAGTAGACTCAATCCCTTCATCCAGATCACCAGTAAAGATACTGAATAGGACTGGGCCCAACACTCACCCGGGGAACACCCCTAGGGACCAGATGGCCAACTGGATGCAGCACCATTTCCCACTACTCTCTGGGCCTGGCCATCCAGCCAGTTTTTAATTCAGTGAAAAGTGCACCTGTCCAAGCCGTGGGTGCCAGCTTTTCCAGGAGAGCGCTGTGGGAGACGGTATCAAAGGCTTTGCTGAAATCCAGGTAGAAAACACCCACAGCCTTTCCTGCATCCACCAGGCGGGTCACCTGATCACAGGAAGAGATCAGGTTGGTCAGGCAGGACCTGCCTTCTAAGCCCATGCTGACTGGGGCTGATCCTTTGGTTTTCCTGTATGAGCTCTGTGATCACACTTGAGGTCTTGGTGCACCTGCTCGCTGGCAGAGCATGGGAAACTACAAAGTCCTTGACTTAGGGTAAGCACTGCTTAGCAACACCTGAAACATCCGTGTGATATCAACATTATTCTCATTCTGAATCCAAATCATAGCACTGTACCAGCTGCTAAGAAGAAAATTAACTCTATGCCAGGCAAAACCAGGACAGGCTGTAAGATAAATTTACTAAGTGTGCTCAGTATTAAGCTGGAGGGATGGGGCAGATTTTGTAGTTCCCAAGTGCCTCTGCTGATCAATGCCAGAGTGAAAGCTGAAGCGGAAACAGATGAATCAAAGCAGCATTTTAGGAGGTAGAAAGCTGAGGAAGTAGGTACATGATAGCTTGAACAAAGTGATAGAAGACAGACATCCAGAAGGCAGAGAAAAAGGCAGAGTATAAATGCAGGGCCTCAGAGAGGGACTGTCAATTTGAAGGAAAACTCTGGAGTATATATAAAAGAGGTCTTTTACTGGGACTTCCATTGACATCTGGAATAATGAATGCCTGAACCAAACAGAGATAAAAATCTCTAGAAAGAAAAGTATGTGTCCTTCCCTCTATAGAGATATGAAAGCCCTCTTGGAAACCTATGCTGAACTGTTGTTCTACCCCTCCTAGAACAGGAAAGTTATCACTGGGAAAGGGCAAGTCTCTATTTCAGGATTATATTTCCCAAAGAAAACGAGAGTGAAATAAAACTGTGGATGTAATTTTACTGCCTTATGCAAGAAGTCAGACATATGCTCATGATTATTTTAATTGTAGAAGGATGGCTACCTTTCTTGTGTTGAGGAGAAAGGAAATTCCTCTTTCTCCTGGTTGTTTGCAAGTCTGGGTTTATGTCAGTAAAGGTTCTTAGTACTTCCAAAAATTGGATCATACGTGCTGTGTTGGGCAGCTGGCTTGCCACCAGTTTCACTAAAAGCTGTGGTGACAGCTCTGGTTGAAGGGGACACTCATCCTTCCAGGAAGCCTCTTCCAGGAACTTTAGCTGCCACTACAAAAGGCTTACACCTAAGATCTGGCTTCTCCTGTAGATCAGCTTTTAGCTGGCAACTGTCAAAGCACAGTGCGGGGATCAAATCTGAAGGAAAATATATTCCTAGTTAGGGAAAACCACCACGCCTTCATTTATCAAATTCTTAAGATAATTCTAGCTGTCTGCTGTAGAAGTGTGCACTAGATAAGTGCAGTATCTATGAACATACAGAATTTGCTGCTGCCAGCTCAAATCAAACCATCTTTTCTGTCTTTGATAACACCTGTAAGCAGCTCTGGATTCTATAATGATTGGTATTTATGTGTACCCAACAAAGAAGGAAAACAACTTGCAGGATAATAAGGATGAATAATACCTTCTTGATTACTTTCAAAATAATGTGCAGTTTGTCCCATGGGATATTTCAGTGGGCATCAGGACCCAGAAGCCTCTGAGATTTCCTGAGCTTTTATTCAGTCTGTAGTCTTGTTGTGAGCCACAAAGGTGGCCAAATTCAATTATTATTACTTAATGTCCCTAAAGTGTACAGGCTCACTTGAAACTGAAACTCACAGAGAGACTTAGAGATGCAAAACTTTGCAGAATGAACAGATGCAACATGCCTGCTCATCCTTTTCACTGAACTGAAGAATGGCTTTGACTCTCAAATACAGTGCTGGACCATGTTGCCCCATTCCTGTCCAATATTCTGTCTCTACTTGTTATGTAGCCTTGGGGAAGATGCTGATTAACTCTATGCCTTTAGTTTCCTAAAACATAAATTAAAATAATGGTTACCCACATTGTGGTGAGGTCCTGACTCTTCATCCATTAATGTTTTTAAAGTACTTTGGGATCCTGCATAGAAAGCATTAGAGGACACCACTGTGGTTGTTTATATGCAGGTGAAAGAGTCTGTTTTAGCCAAGGTGGGAGGTGTAGGTGGAATAAGGTCAGATGCAGATGAAATGACTCAGACCTTTAGAATTGAAAAGTCATTTTTCTATCTGACCTGATGTCAACTGATAAATGCCTTGCCTGGGTCCTTATAAAGACCATCTCTCAGATAAAGAGAAGGTTCATCAACCTGCCCTAAAATGGGGCTCCCACTAGGATGGAGCACTCCAGGATGCCATCGAGACGTCAGTGTGTCACAGGCAGGTGGCTGGGTTCCATGAGTCTGTGCTGAGTTACAGGCATGCTGCCCACCACAGTGTTTGCATCCTGCACACCAAAGAGCAGATGTAAGCAATGTAGGGATCTAACACAGAACAGCTTGGGTGACTTCAGAGGGGCTGTGTGCTTCTGATGGGAAATGGTAGTATCAGGGCAGAGCAGGTGTGAGTCATCTCCCAAGAGAGAGGGGCAGAAGGGAGATGGGGAGGGGAGGAGGAAAGCAAGAGAAGCAGATTAGCTCATACAGATACATTCCCCTTGCCTGGCTGCCCCGCCCTTTGTGCACCCCCCTCTCCCCCCACCACACGCATACATAAGCACAGAGACTTGGCTGCTGCCGCTCGACTCCAAAGCCCTGTCAGGCAGATCATTCGCTGCTTTGTTTTCTTGCCTTGCCCATCTCTGCCACAAATTCATGATCATTTAATACGTGGCTAGATAAAACTTGAGCAGTTCTTCAATAAGCATTTACTTTCTGCTGTGCATTAGTCCGGTTCAATACTTCCCGTGGCAGGGACTCAGATAAAAGCGGGATGGGGATCTAGGCAGCATTGGCTGCAGAATGATTGCTGCATTTCTTGTATGATCAGCTTTCACCCCAGCCCCAGTGAGCGCCAAGTGCTGGCTCTCATGACTTAAATATGCAAGGCCATGATCAGGGCAGGAGGTGCCTCGAGTTTATTAGCTGGGTATGACAGATGAGCAGTGCAGGAGGTGAATGGGTAGGAGGGAGAGTTTCTGTGTTATTGACACAGGGGAAAGGACACCCCAGTGCAAAACGACTGATGTTGCATGTGTTTCTCACCACCATTAAGGCCACAAAGAGCTGGATGTGCTCTCTCTAACAGGCAAGAAACACAGCTTGCAAATAAAAGCACAGTCCCACTCACCAGCCCTACAAGTCCTTCTGAGGCTGTAGCACCAATATTTCGGATAATGGAGAAAATCATCTGTCCAGAAAAGGAATGGTACTCAAAATATTTGTTAGATTAAAAGCTAAAACAGCCAAAGAGTTCGTGGTAGGAACAGATTAATAACAAACAAGACAGCCACAGATCCCCATGAATTCCCTGCTTTACCAAATGACCTCACCCCTGTGCAGTGTGCCAGATTCTGCCAGATTGTTACCAAATACAGAATCAGTGATCTTAAACTGCAATTAGAGAGGACAACTGTGCACCCAGAGTAACAATGGGGAAAAGAAGAAGGACCACACTTTCTCATTCAAGTCCCAAAAGGCCAGGGAAAGGAGATGGGTATTTCTTTTAATTATGAGGAGAAACACAAAATGTTCTGTTAAAGACAATAATGGAAAAGTGCCTAATAGTAAAGAAAGAGGCACTACAGAGTAAGCTGTGTATGAATGAATATATAGAAGAGGTCAAACTCTAAATACACTAGAAAGCCTTAATCAGAGAAGATGCTTGTGTTAATGTACATACCTATAACAAATGCCAAAGGCTTTTCTCCTGCTGTATCTTGACAACATTTTTCTCATCTGTAACACAAGTAGAAGATTTTTTGTTTAAGTGCAGGTTTGTGTGTATGTATGGCAGGGAGTAAGAATTAATAAACCAAATGAGAAGCCTGGGGAAATCTGACCATTCTCCACGGTCCTGAGAGAGCCCTTTTTTCTGCGAGCATTGAATGCGTTCCTTTCACACCATCTGAAATGATGGGGTGAAGCAATTAAGACAAAAATAAAGAGAATCAAACCACTGAGAAAGTCTTGTAATGCCAAAGGTTTAGTGTTCCATAACAGACCAGGATGACTCATATCTGTAAGCACTCTGAAATCCTCCTGCATGTTGACACAACTCCACTGTCCTGCTGTTCACTGTCTGTGTTCCAGTAGTCACAGAAAATGAAAGGACAGCAGTTATTGTTATGTTGCAGCTGTGTATTGTGACTGATTCATAGTTTCCCTTTTGGGGAGGAGCACAAGCTGATCTTGCATGTTCTCAGGCATTTGCAATACACACATGCAATTCTCACATATCTGAAGATGGTGACTATTAGACCCCACTTGCTGCTAATAAAGCATCATTAGTGAATAGGTGATAAAAGCTGTTATAGAAGTGGTATGAATGTTTCAAGGTGTGAGTGAGGTGAGGTTTTTAGGTGGGAAAGTCTCTCTTACTAGATGAACTGACACGTTTGAAGGGAAAAAGCCCACAGCAGAAAAGGCTTTGGGAATCCAAAACCTTCTCCAAGCTGAATGCTTTCCAGCAGAACCTGAAAAAACAGCTCTGTCACCAAATGAAAATTCTGTTTTAATAACACATTTGCATAAAGCTTGTGTGGTTTTCCATGTCAGGAAGCCCCAATATTTCAAAACAAACATGACACCTGTCTGTCTGTCTGTCTTTCAAGTGATATATTTTGTAGAGAAAACAATTCTTTCTAACATTGGAGAGCATGCGCTCTCTCTCTCATTTACATAAATACATCTTTTATTAACTGTCAGTACAGGACCAATTTATCATGTAAGACATAAGCAGCTGATAAGTAAACAAGTTGGATCCTTCACTGGCATAACTCAGCAGACCCACCTGAGTTTAGTGGGTCTCCATCAGTTTACATCATCTTGAGGTCTAACCTGGACAGGGGTAGGAACACAGGCCAAATCCTAACCAATTCTCCATTTCATTTTCGCCAGTTGTAGATGACAGCAGAAAATAAGGGGGAGTGAGCTCCTGCACAGACCCAATGCATGTGAGACTGTGTACATTAACAATCCTTTTTATTAAGCCACTAATAAACACGGATACAAATGAAAGATAGGCACCTGGGCTGAAAGACAGACACCCATAGACACTGCTCCTCTGACTTCCTCTCTCATTGTTTGTCTGTGTTTGCTCGGGTGGCAGCCACATGGCTGCCTTTCAATAATTCAGGATCCGGTTTGCTCGCATGGCCAGTCCTGCTTGTCGCATTTTTTCACCCGATCACAAGTTCATCTCTCTGGAAATGAAGCAAGGCTTGTAAGGAGTTGCAATATCTTTTATTAGACTGGCTGATACTGCGGCTGGAGAAGGAAGGACAATAAGAAGAGTTTGTGTGCCTGAAACCTTTATTGTTTCCTTAATTGTATCAACTATTCTAAGAAAATATATTACTTTCCCCAACAGCTTGTCTTGCTGATTTCCTTAGATTGTTGTGACTTTTCTGCTATTTCAATGACCCTATATTAAATTTGTGTGCACCAAGAGCTGCATTCCTTCTAAGTGCACACCTCCACTGACCCCCTTTTTATATCTCTCATGCATACGTCATTTCATAAGGATAAGGGAACAAACAAGATAAATTAACATTTGAGTAAAGATGATTTAAATCATTGCTCATCAGTTCAGGATTTGAGCCATCAATCTGACCATTTATACATGAAGATATTAGCACTAGAACTGTTAAAAAGTAAAGATCAGTAACAAAAATGAACTGAACAGTAAAATAACTCACTCTGAGTGTCAAGCACGTTTTCCTAGTGTAATATGCAGTGCACCACTAATGGCCACTGTTCTTTGTTGTTTGAAGTAGGAGAGTTTGCACTAGGAAGCTCAATAGCTGCATCACTTTTAATCCCTTTATGCCTAAAAAAATCATCCTTTGCTTCATCATCTGCCACTCTTTAAATGAAAGTTTCAAAGATTTCACAATCAGCAAAGTCAAGGTATTATCTTTGCCAGTGTAGTTGTAGAATTGGCATGGAAGTGAATATAATGCATATAGAAGCTTCTGAAGAGTGATCTGAAGTCACACACACATACAGGAACAAACTAGTACAGATCTTTTGGGTAGTATGATCCCCTTTGGGGGTTGTATACTGCTGTGTAGAAGGCACTCAGAAGAGCCAAAACAAATATTAAGGGTATTGTAAATATCACAGTCACGTATATTTAACAAGACAAAGGTCTATTTCTCCTGTCTCTCACCTCCATCTTTTCTCCTTTTGTCCTTACCTGGTCCAAGTCCTGTGCAGAAGGAAGTGTTCCTGTCCCCACCCCGGAGCACCTCCTTCTAAGTCCTGAGCACTCAGAAAACAAGAGACTGTAACTGTCCCCACAGAGAACAATCCTGAGAGTTTAAGCTAATCATGTATTTTGAAATAACACGGTTTGAGTTTATTTCACTTGCCTTTAGGGTGCAATTGCTTTGTGTTTCCAAGCTTTTATCTGCAACCATGAAGGACAGATGCTTTTTCAATTTTTAATTTTTTTTCAAAGAAAGCTGAGGGTCTCCTTTAATGTCTCAATAGTTTAAGCAGTGTGAGGCAGCAGAGACAGCTCTGATTTCTGGGGTCTTGGCTCTCACTCCTTGCTTTCCTCATTACACTGATGTTCAGCAGAAGTTAAGATGCCAGTAACAATTAACCTGTCTCTCCCATTAGCAACTCCAAGACATCTCTTGGGTTGTCCTTTAGGTCTGTTAAGGTTTATTCTTTTGTTCCAAACCCATCTCTTATTATGTATAAATATTTATACATTTATTTAATCTGTTTTGCTCTCCTGTCTTGCCTTGGGTTATGTTTTTTTTGCTGGGTGCTTTCCATTTTGATTGAGGTGGTGACTAGATGGGCCTCATCTTCCTCTTGGTTCAAAGAACAATTCATTATTTGCTCATGTCTGGGGAATGAATGCCTCTGTATGATATGTTGGGAGACAGGGATAAACATCCCTCCTGGCTGATTGATAGTCTTATTAAAGATTGCAGTAGGTGAAATAATCCCCTATAGCTTCATATGGGTAAGCTCCCTTTCTCTTTTCCCTTCAGACTGGCTTTGGGGCATGCTTGGGACTTGGCTTATGCTCTGTCCAATCTTAGAGCATAACTTAATTAGCCTTTATTGAAAGCCATTAACATTGATCAATGGTAGCACACCTTTTTTTTTACTGAAAAAGATGACCAAGGTGTTTATCCACTAAAAACCTGCAAATGCAAGTTGAGTTTGATAATTTGTTCCTATTCTTTCTGTTGTTTTTATAATTTTTATAATATATATTTTATAATAAGTTTAATCAATACGCAAAGATTTTGAGCTTTTAGTTGTTATCTGCAATATGCAGGAGGAGGAAGAAAGAGCAGCAGTAGCTTGATTCCCCAGCTATGTATTCCTTCCTTGAGTTTTGCATTTTGCTTCCATATTGATCTTCTCTTAAGGGGCTTCTTTGCCCATTTTCCCACCCTGTGGTCCATCACGGGTTGCATCCTTGACACTGTCAGTGCATTCAGCCTTGTCCTCTTCTTCCTTATGGCCCTCTTGCCCTCTCCCACTGCACCCTGGCTACAGGAGACAACCTTCTGGACTCTATCCCTCTCATTCCATAATTCCCTTCTTGCTCATTTTTTCCACACAGCTCTCAGGGATATTTCTCATCCAGTCCCCTCCCTGACTGAATGTCCTTTCTAAATTAATAATTAGAGAGCAAACAAAATGTGTATATAGCCTGCAATGAGTTCAGCTATTGTAGGCTGCTGATACAAAGCCTGTGAAGATTAGCGTGGACCCCTCCCTTCTTGATCAGGGTTTGATGCTACATTCCTGATCCTTCCTATAAAACAAACTTTTTTTCTTTTTGCTTGTAGTGCGTGGCTGCAATCCATATAATAAATTAGATTATAATCCCCTCATGGGAAAGGACCTGTCTTTTTGATATGCCTGTGCATTGTTGATCTCACAGTGCATACACGTCTTTGCACATCCTCACCTCCCGCTTACATCCAGCACACCAGGGTATCAGAATAAAATGAGAATAGAAGTGGACACTATTTTTCCAATTATTAGCATGCAGATAAGCCTCTTTAATTAAAGAAATTATATGCCCTGTAAAAAAAGAAAGCTTCTCTGTCAGATTGCAGTCTTGTAATGGCTTTGTGTTTGTGCAATTAGGACCAAATCTTGAAGCCACTGAAGCCAACAGTGGCCCTTAATGGGATTAATTCTTCATTTGTGGGGTGATGGGCTAGATGATCTAAGAGGCCTTTTGCGTCTTTCACTCCTGTAATCTCTCTCCGGGTGAATGACAAATAATGGAGAAGACAGCTTGTTTTGAATAAACTGCATTAAGTGTCCACATATAGTTCCTAATGCAGGTTAAAATAAACCCCAGCCCAGTGTCTGTGCTGGCGTGCGTGCCCCTCTTACAGAGCAGGTCTCTGGTGCTGCAGACAGCGCACGGGCTCATCCATACCCTGCAGGTTTCTCCAGGGTATGGATCTCTGCACTTCCCGAGATCCTCTGGGAAAACTCCCCAGCCAGCGCTAATCAAATTGAACCACTGTCAAGACTTCCTGCGAAGCTTCGAGGAAACATTTCTGAATATTAGAGGCACAGAAGAGGAGAGTAGATGTTGGGGGAGGGAGGCAGGACAGTTTTAGAGCTTAAGTGGATTACATAGCTGCATAACCCAGTTATGGGTCCATGGACTCGAGTGAGCTGTTTTTTCCCCTCCTCTGGCTGTCTGCCTGTCAGATAGTTCCCCTGACAGGCAGGCTTTATTAACCTCCCCCAGCTGGCTCTCTCAGCATTTCTTATTTTCCAGTGCTTGCATCCCCTAGCAGCTCATCTCAGCCCTTCTTGTGTCTCTGAGCTCCCTGGGGTCCTTCCTTGAGCTGCACCAGCTGTCGGCACCCGTTGGAAGGCTCCTCACCAGCCTGCTCCAGCCACATTCACCAAACCTGGTGGCAGGTCTCTGATCTCTGCCCACACAAACCCCAGGTAGCCAGCAATTGAGTGCACGATTTTCCTCAGATCAGGAGACATGTCTGAAAGGTAACCTGCTCTCTGACTGTCTTCTATTTTAAATCGCTGAAAGGGCTATATTAAAAATAAACAAGCACCTGAGCACCAGCGTTGGCTGCTATGAAGGAGCAGCATGTGCCTGGTGCATCTGGATGCATTCATGTTTCCCCACTTTGCAGGAAGGTTGGGTGGTGATGAGTTAACATGAGCCTGGTTGTTCAGCCCCAGCCCTGAAGTGTCCCCTCAAGACTGAGGTGTGAGCCTGACATCTGCTGGGGACAGAAAAAGGCCAGGCCATCCTCCCTCAGGGGTGCTTTGTCAGGAGGGGTGGTGGCAGGGAGGCTGCTGCCTGAGGGACTCTGAATGAGATACATCCAGCCTGGAGGAGCCAACACAGCCAAAGGACAGGGTGTCCCCCCTACATCCCAATAGGAGGCAAGAGCTGAAATCCCAATTTAAGCTAAAGGGCTCCAGTTCCCCAGGACTGGGACAGATGTAAGAGAGAAGCCAGCCAGCATGTGTATCCAGGGTTTAAAATGTCTGCATGCGTGTCCATGGCCACATGAGAGACAGAGCCCCATGTCTCACAGCAGGCTGAAATCTGCTTTCCCTCTTTCCTTTTGAAGCATTCACCACTGTCACTATGTTTTTGCTTTGCTGACATTGCTGGTGGCTTGTCTGAGTCTTATTCAGCCCTCTGGACTTTACAGCTAAAAATGCTGCAGGTGGACTCCAAAAGTCACTACTTGGAGTTCACCATTTGTGTGTCTCTGTTCCTCCTTTCTGTCCTCAGCCACAGCTCCCTTCCCTTCCCTCCCTGCCAGTGTGATGCATCCGTATGGGACTTGTGTCCAGTCTTACAGGAAAGGATGGTTTCCAGGGCTGACTGTAAGAAAGTCACATATGAGTGGCTCAAAGCCATGAGGAGTGACAGAGAGCAGAAGAGAGTGCCACTTGTTCTGATTGAATACTCCTCTGATGCCTTGAAACTGCGTTGCTGTATTGACTCAGGCCAGGAGTGCCACAAAGGAGGGAGCTTGGCTGCTGGTGGCCAGGCAGCATCCCTGGGCACTGCTTTGTCAGTGAGGGGCTTTGAGTGACCTGGTCTAGTGCAAGGTGCCCCTTCCCACAGCAGAGAAGCGGCACTGCCCATGGCAACATCCCTGCTCATGGCAGGCAGGCTGGAACTATGTGATCTTTGAGGTCCTTTCCAACCCAAGCCATTCTGTGATTCTGTCATGAGGGGCTGTGCTGCTTCTGGGTCTGGACACAGCTCACCCAGTACCAGTACAGGCACTTCAGGTTCTGAGCCTTTGGGTCTATTAAAAAGAGGGATCCTGAGCAGTGTGCAAACAATATGGTAGCTTGGAGCTTTGTTGATAGCAGGGCTACCAGCAGCATCTTTGGGCTCTCTGCCAACACCTAAATAATTGGAAGTGCTGCTTTCTTCTAGAAGTAAACCTGGCCTTTGTGCTGCTTTGTCACAGCATTGTATTTTTTGCTGTCAGACACGAGCAGATAAAATGTAGATTTTAAACCCTTGAGGAGAAGAAAGAAGTTGGCAGTTCTCATGGCTTTAGCAGGGTTCTTATGACAGTGTATGTTGCTTTTTTCCACAAAGATCATATTCTAGAGAAATGCGACTATTTGAGGATCTCAGGGGGCTTATTAATATTTTTAGAGTGTTTTTAGAGCTTCAGACATGTAGGAACACAAAGAACTTGATGCCAGTTTAACCTAATGATTCAGAAACCATAATTCAAATAATAATAAGCTAACACATCTATTTTTAAACTCATGATTTAAGCCACTGTCATGATTTTGATAGGGCCTGACATGATTTTCCATCACTGGGATGGGTAATAAAGCTTTTGTGAACTGATTTGAATGGAAAATCCTTTGAAAATCCTCCAGCTTGCTTGCCTTAGTCAATACTTAAAAAGGACTCAGCCACTGCAGCAAAAATATCCACCAGTCAGGACTTTTTTTTGACCCTCTCTTTCTCTTTCCCTTCCCTCATGGCAAAGATCTGACACCCAAGAGTCATGATTCATTGTAGTCCCAGGGTCCATTCTGAGAAAGTGTGGTGCAGGGATCCTTGTACATGGGAATCCTGGAGCAAACAACAGCCTCCCAGGAGTCTGAACTGAGGGCAAGAGCATCCCTGTGTCAGAGTTCCCCATAGGGTTAAGCAAGGACTGAAGAGAGAAGAGGGTCAGAGCTACACAGATGGCACTTGGGCTCATGCTACAATTATTCCATGTCCCTATGAAGTTGTTCTGGGATGAGCAGGAGTTGAAGGTAAGGTGAGTTTCAAGGATGCAGAGAGGGCCAAGCCATGGCACAGAGCCTCTGTGCAGCCTCCTTCAGTCCTGGCGTGGGCACATGAAATAAATTGCCTGTCTAGTGGCTGTGTCCGTGGAGGAGTGGGAGAATGCCAGCTGGTCCCTGTGGTATTTAATTTCTTCTCAGGAGCTGAGCAAGGCGAACATTTTTGGGAGGAAGCAGCTGAAAGCAGGAAAGACAAAGTGCCATGGCTACTGCCCCCAGCCCCCTGTGCTGTTGCAGGCTGGATCCAGATTCCACACCTGGTGGGAGACAACTGCACTGCTTTTTTACACCCATAGATGCTACACAGTGTTTTCCAGCTCATCCAAAGTATCTGGGAACAACTGAAGGAGCAGCAGGCTCTGAGCAAGCCAGACCCATCTCTGCTATTTTGAGGCACTTGGCTTTCTGGCCAGTGGGTATGCTGTTATTCCTCTAATACAAGAAAACAAACACATGGGGATATATACATGAAAAAACAGGTGACTCATAAGTGAGAATAGCCTCATTCTGTCATTAGAGGAGGATAATTTGCCACATATTTGTATCGATATTGCAAATGTCTGCACAAAGCTGCATTGCCCCATCGCATGCTTTGGGCTGCGTGTGTGGTCACAGCCACCTGCAGCAGGGGAGCAGTTTGACCCTCTTGCTGTTTGACCCTGGTTTCTTTTTTTTTGTCTGGAGAGTGGAAGAGGCCTGCTGCTTGGCCTTAAATCTCCCAGGAAGTGATTTGAAACTTTGAATAGAGCTTGGCCTTTTCTTTCTCGCATTAAAATGGAAGAAGATGATGTTTTATAGGTGTGTTACGTCAGCATGTACGCACCGATCTGTGGAGAATGATGTGAATAGCTTTTTGTGCGACTGCTGGACACAGAACTGTCAGTGAAAAGATTGCCTGAAATGAAATCTCAGACAAAAAGTGGATTGTGAATGGCCTTGAATCAGCTAAATAGTTGTGTTCACTCTCAGGATTAATGATAACACAAGTAACTGTATTGCGTTTGTGCAGCAAGGCTTTGGTCATGGGGTGGCTTCTGTGAGAAGATGCTAGAAGCTTCCTCTGTGTCCCATGGAGCCAATGCCAGCCAGCATCAAGAGGAACCCACCACTAGCTCAACGATGATGGTGGTAAAACCTCTGGGATAACATCTTTAAGAGGGGGAAAAATACTGTGCAACAGCAGCTGGGAAAGAGGAGTGAGAATATGTGAGAGAAACAGCTCTGTGGGAGAGACACCAGGAGGACCAAAGGAGATGGGGGAGGAGATGCTGCAGGTGCTGGATCAGAGACTCACCTGCAGCCCCTGGAGGACCCCACAGTAGAGCAGGTGGATGCCCAAAGGAGGCTGTGACCTGGAGCAGGCTCCTGGCAGGACCTGAGGCCTCATGCAGAGAGGAGCCCAAGCTGAAGCAGCTTTGTTGGCAGGACTTGTGACCCCGTGGGGACTCACACTGGAGCAGCCTGTTCCTGACGGACTGCACCCCATGGGAGGGGACCCACACTGGAGCAGTTCATGCAGAACTTCAGCCTGTGGGAGGGACACCACACTCGGAGCATGACAGTGTGAGGAGTCCTCCCCGTGAGGAGAAAGGAGCAGCAGAGACAACGTGTGATGAACCAACTGCAAACCCAATTCCTGTGCCCCTGCACCACTGTGAGGAGGATAGAGAAAAAATTGGGAGTGAACTTATGGTGTTTTAAGGTTCTGATTTATTACCCGCTTCCCTACTCTGACTTGTTTGGTAATAAATTAAATTCATTCATTATATTTAAGTTGAGCTTGTTTTGCCTGTGACAGTAATTAGTGAGTGACCTCTCCTCGTCCTTAACCCACGAGCCTTTTGGTGTATTTTTCTCCCCCTGTCCAGCTGAGGAGGGGAGTGACACAGCGACTTTGGTGAGCATATGGTGTCCAGCCAAGGTCAACTCACCACACTGTTTAATGAAAAAGAAAAATCTTCCTTACGCTGAAAACATCTTTCACCTCTGCCCTACTGAAGGAAAAGTGATTTGCGATGAAATAAAATTTCCTTAAGTGACTTAGGAGCCTCAGATCCATTTGTTAAATCTGCTGACCTATTTACTTAGAAAAATCTCATCATAAGGCTATATTTTTTCTTGGCTTTTTGAGGCACAGATTCTGATGGGGGATTTTTTTAAAACAGAACTAATGCCAACTATCTGCACATATCTGGAACTCATCAGCTCTACTGCCAGTGGTGTGCACACCATCTATTAATGACAAAATTAATGAATTAATGTGAAAAAGCTGGATGGGGAAGGACTGCAAACTCCTAATCCAAGCCTAGAGCCCTGCCAGGATGATTACAGAAATAGAAGGGATGGCGCAGTTCCCTGCTCACTCCCTGGCACTGCTGCGGGGGGCAAAACCAGGGCATTACCTTTTCATTAGGACTCTTCTCTACTTCTTTCTTTCTCATAAGAGAAAAAGAAAACCTGTCACAAAACAAAAGTTTATGAAAAATCAGAAAATATGAAGAACCAGGAGCTGAGCATCTTTTGGAGGCAGTAGAGCAAGGCAAGCTTTACACTGGCATTTCTTTCCCAGAAGCAAATTCCCGTTATTGCAGGGAAAAGCAGCTGGCAGCTTGGTCTGGCCCATAGCACTGAAGAATCCAGCAGACAAATGGTGTTGAAGATGGGAATCCCCTGGTGCCCTGGCCAGCCCCACCCCCACCTCGATTCCTCCTGTATCTTGTTTTGAGGAAAGCAGGTGGCAGTCATTCAAGGACCTTAAAGATCTGCTTCATTTCAGGTGCCAACTGTGAGATCAACAGCTCCCTGCTCACCCATTTGCAAAGTCCCAAGTGGGAGTCTTCTTCTTTGCAGGAGAGTGTTTGCTACTGATACTTCCCACCAGTGCTCTGATCTACAGCAGCTCTGGCTTTGCAAGTTTACTGGTAATTTAGTTACCACAGTTGGAAAATATCTCAAAAGATAGCTTGCTGAAATTGCAATAGCTGCAGGCAAGAGGGCTGCCAGCAGGGAGCTGCCTTACAACTGGGCTTGAAAGAGCTCAGAGGTAAAGGGAGGTTCAGTAGTGACAAACAGGGAGCAACAAGCACTCCACTCTGCCTCCTGTTTCCTGGAACATAGTGTTTTCACAAAGAAAAAAGAAAATAAGGTGCCTTTATAGCAGAGCAGGTGTGTCTGGGCCTGTGAGGGGTCAGTGGTGTGCCAAAGCGAGTGGCAGGGTGGTACACCAAAACTCAGAGAGGTAGGATTATGCAAGGAAGAGGAGGTGGGACAGTATTGCTGCCCTTTTCTGATAACAGAAGAGAGAGATCATTGAATCAGCCAGAGCTGTGTGAGGCACTGGAAAAAAGTGACACCAGGAGTGGCAGGATCACAAACCTGGTCCTGTAAGAAGCAGATTTCCACATCCTGTGCTGTGCTTGTCCCCCTGGCTCAGAACAGAGTGAGAGATGACCTGGCACTCTGGTTGTTGGGAATCCACTGCCACATCTGGCTCTGACACATCTGGTTCCTGAAGGATGCAGGTTGATCTTCAGCGGACCTTATCAACAGACATCTGTCCTCAGCACAGCCAGAGGGATGGGGGAATGTGCAGGCATTCCTAGCAGCCTAAAGGACCAGCAGGAGACCCCATACACCTGGGCAGCCCATGTCATGCAAAACTCTGCCTTCTCTGCCTTGTAGGTGATCTATTCCCGAAAGAGCACATTTTACAAAGAGTACTCCCTGGTGTAAAGGTGTCCTGTGGCGAGGGTTTGGGTTCGTGTTTGTGGGAAGGGTAGAGCTGATAGTGGGTGCTGAGAAAAAAAGGCAGGGCAGGCAAAGTCCAGGTACTTAAATGTGCTTAATACCTTGCATGGAGTAAGAAAGGAGATCTTCATGTATTTTCTGTCAGAAGCTGTGCTGCCAGCACCTCAGACGGTCTTACAGACGCAGAGTGGTGAGAACCACTTTGGACATAGTAAGGAAGAAAACTGCTCATGAACGGCTGGGGGATGCTTCCTTTCCTTAATCTGCATGCCGTAGTCTGCCCCTCTCACCTCACTTCCCACAGGGATATAGTGCGGTGCTAAAAGCTCTGCGTGCGTTTCCAGAGCACCTCTCTCTGAAGCGCCTGCCCGTGCAGCAGAGAGAGCCCCCACTCGCTGTGCGGAATGCAGAGCCATTCTCCGCATGTGGCTGCGTGTGTCTGAGTGCTCGGCACGGCACACACACACAGCAGGGACATCTGAGTGCCCGGCACACACACACACACACACAGCAGGGACATCTGAGTGCCCGGCACACACACACACACAGCAAGGATGTCTGAGTGCCCGGCACGGCACACACACACACACACACACACACACACACACACAGCAGGGGTATCTGAGTGCCCGGCACACACACACACAGCACGGGTGTCTGAGTGCCCGGCATGGCACACACACAGCAGGGGTGTCTGAGTGCCCGGCACACACACGGCAGGGCTGCTCTGCCACCCCAGCAATGCCCTTCTCCGCAGCCCTTCCGAGCCAGGACCCGGGCACCTGCCATCAGACGGCGCTGACACCGCGACCACAGCGTCAGCGCCTGCTCCCTCTCCGCAGAGCAAGAGAGAAAGGAGCAATTTCAGGCTCTGCAGTGAGTGGATGACTAGAGCACATATTGGTAATAGCATCGTGCCGGGGTCTCGGTGTGATCTTCCTGTTGCTCATTTGCTGGCAAGTGTGAAAGGCAAATCCCTCCGGGCTTCTGTCTCCGCTCAATATTCACAGGAGCATGAAGGCTCCTGCGCGGAGGGGAGGGTGAGAGCCGGCAGACAGCGGGGAGCTTTGTTTCCTCCTTTGTCTAGAGTTTACGGGTTAAAAAATCTGCCTATTCGCGAGGCTTTGCAGGGAATGTCCGCTCACCGCACCCGCCCTGAACCCTATCTCGGCCTCATCTGGGGGGCTGGCGTGGGGCACGACACCAGCAGGTTCCAATTTGAGCGCAGAGGCCGCTGCACTAACGCCATGGCTCCATGGAACCTGGCGATGGCGGGGCAGGGATGTCGGGATGTAGGAGGGAGGTTCCCCGGAGCGAGCGTGGCTCGCAGGGCTCAGAGCAGTTACCCCCGCCCAGACCCGCCGGGCGATGGTTCCCACCCTGCCCCTCTCCTGTGGTGTGATGGTTCCAGCCCAAACCCAGTCAGACCTCTGGAAATGGCAAGTGAGACACTTGTTGCCATGGTGATCCTTAATAGTTCTGACTCAGATGTAGCGTTGCTGCGGCAACCGCATCCGCAGCCCTTGGGAGGCAATGCCGGCACATTTTTTCTCTCGTAGCGGAAAAGGGCTCCGAATCCCCATTTTGCTCACTCCTTGCTGCAGTGCAGTGACGAAGCTTTGGGGCTGTTTTATTATTCCCCTTATGAACGGCGATCCTGATCCTTCACGAAAGGATCTGCTGCTATTCTGCTGGGTAAAAGTGCTCTGGACGGCCTCAGCACGGGCACAGTGTCTGCACCATAAGGCGACCCGAGCCTCTGCCTTTCTGTGGCTCATCAGAAAAGATTTTTAAAAACTGAAATTTATTGTTAAAAGGAGCAGTAACCTTTCTTCGTAGGTAGGAAAAGCTCCTTTCATCTCGAGAGCCGAAGATCCGTGGGGAGGGGGAGTGGAGTGGGGTGTGGCAGTTGTGAGATGAAGAGCGTCTGTGGCTGTGAAAGGCAAGACAAAGGCAGAGCGCATGTGAGGGAGTGGGTGTGCCCGTGAGGAGAGGAGCGGATCTGTGTGCAGGGAGTGTGTCCGTGGGCATGGCTACGAATGCGAATGGCAGAGGAGCTGCCGGCGGAGGAGCCGCGAAGCGGAGCGTGGGTGTGCCCGCTCCAGGATGCGAGAGGGGACGCTCGGCTGCCCGAGCTTTTGTTTCCGAGGAGCGCCTGCACGGGCACGGGCAGAACAGGTTCACGTCATGCGGAGCAGCGTGCAGACACTTGCTCACATTCAGCCCGCTCCCCTGTCGTCTGAGCAAAGTCAGCCACTGACACACGTAATGCCTCAGAGGCACTGGCGTCCCAAAGGGGCGGATAAATGTGGGGAAGGGGGAGTGTATATTAAGTTTGCTGCTGGAAACCTAGGAGAAAAGACTTCTGCAGCACTAAATAACCCAGCCAAAGTCATTTCATGGTATCCTTTTCTGGCAGGGGCAGGTGGGAATGAAGAGTCATGTGAATTCTATATATGGGTACCCTTGGACCTACAGAGCCAAGCCCCTGCACTGAGAGACCTGGGCATGGATCCCAAGGGAACTGGTCAGTGCTTTTCCTGAGTCAAATGTCTGACTGCTCAGTCAAGCAGGAGGAGTCACCAGAGAGATGCTTAAAGCTCCCAAGAATTCTCAGGGGTTTCATAAACTTTCCCTGTGGTTTTTCCAACTTGTCAGAGAATCCCACTGGGCTCTCTCCTGCCTGGCATTGTGGTTCTTCCAGACACCATTTTGCACTGGTGGACATGGTTGTATGTCCTGGAGCAGGCCTTCACAGAAACTGGGATGACTGAAGATAGAAAAAAATTACAAATTCACCATGAAGATGGGAGATAATTTTACTGCACGTAACAGTGGATCTGGGAAGGATTTACAAGTGGTAGATGCAAAGGATAAAGCATGTTGCTAAAGAAATCAGTCACATTCTGCAATGGGAGAGTGTCCAGGGTGACTCTTGTGTGCCTGGCTTAGATGAGGTGAAGACAAGAAGCCTTATTAACAAGGGCAAATTAATAACACAAGTTGTGAAGAAGATTTTGGCATAGAGCCTGATAAATATAAACCAACTTTAAAGAGCTGGTGGGGGACAAAGACATGAGAATGAAAACTTTGAAGAGGTCCAGCATGGAGGAAGATATCTCAAAGTCCCTGAAGCGTACACATGAAGGTCCCCTGCAGGTTAAGTCAAAAGGGAAGGAAAGAGCTGAATTAAGGTGTGAACTGTGAGGGCTCCAGCAGAAAGAGGCTCTCAGAAAGTGGATGAATCTGTGGTATCTGCAGGGTTTCAGGAAGAGAAGTTTTCGGACTCAGTAAATAGTCAGTGCCGGGCTTCTGCATGAGCAGTTTGTGAGGCTGGAAAGTGCTAAAAGCCAGATGGAGGGGCTCCAGGAACAAGTCTAAGGCTCTTCAGAGGTTAATATGGCCCATCCAGCGAGTTTAGGGAGATGGGGAGCTGTGAGAAGACTTAACTGAAGAGATTTAGTCAAAGGGAACTTTAAAATATGTACAATGACTTGCTTGGCATGCCGAGAGAAACTCATCCCTGGATTAAGTCTAATGAAATCAGAAGCTTTGGCTTAAGCTGTGTCTGTTAATTCCTCATGGTGGAGGCAGAATGAGGGGAAGTGGCCCTCCTGCCTGACTCCCTAGAAGAAAGTGCCCATCATTGGGGTGGTGCTGGTCAGAGGCCACAGCTGTGCCTGTGCTGTCACACATGAACCTTTGTCACCTGTGATGGGCAGAGCAGTACCTGTGCCCTGTCATTGCACACGTACCTGGTTCAGAGGTGGGACCCTGTGTGGTAGCTTGCCTCCATCCTGCAGCCCTCCCCAGGAAACAAATTTGGTCTGGATTTGGGTTCTTCACCCCACTGGTGAATCATAGGTCCCTCCTTCCCACTGCAACTGGTGCTCATTCCAGTGACCATGTCTGGGTAGCACATTTTGACTATGACACCTGCTGGCACCAAAGTGAGAGGAGGACCACACCAGGGGCAGCAAAGGCTGTTGGAAGAGCCACTTGGATCTAAGATTAAATGAAGCATAGGACTAAATATTGTAATGTTTTCATCTCTATTTTTGGCATGATCAATTACAGAGTTTGCTGGATGTGATTTCTTGCCTGGAACCTGTAACAAAACATAAAAATAGAGCTGAATTACTGCTTGGAGTTTTGTTCGTTTATTTGGTTGGTTGGGTTTTTTTACAGAAAACAAGGGAAACTGGAGAGGACAGTCCAAGTAATTTGTTGTTTATTTATACAGACAGGATCTAACCAGCTATCCCCTGCTCTCTTTGCTCACACCTAAAGAAAGTGATGAAGCCTTTGTAAGGACATTAGTGACAGTAAATACTTGCCTTTCTTGTATGTCTTTGGGACAGCTCAGTCTCTCTCACAGAGCAGCAATTTTAATAAATGTGAATTAGTGTAAAGCATGGAAAAACAAGATAACTATTGTTGAGCCATTAGTCTCAGGATCCAGCAATTACCAGGTACATCAAGATTGTTTCGAAGAGAAAATCATGCCTGTGCAGGGAGGAGGTTTGGGGGCTGGTTGGGAAAGAAAGGAGAATAGGCTGAAATACTGCAGCTGTCTTTGTTGTTTCTCACTCCTAAAAGAAATAATTTGTTGTCCAAATGTGCAGGTTCAGCCTGACCTGAGTTGCAGACCTTCTAGTGGGATTTGAAATCACCACCTAGGGAAAATGGCTGATGATGGCTGAGGCCTGGGACTGGGGAGACACACGTGCTGGGGCAGCGGAAGGAAAGAGGGGCTTGTAAGGCAAGGAGGAATGGAGTGAAGGCTGCAAAGAACAAAAGAGGGTGGTCTGGTGGCTTGGATGCTAAATAGAATTTTGGGATGATGTCTGCTTGCTCTTGTTGATGGAGATTTTGTATAAAAGAACCCCTTTCTACACAATAAATCTCTCCTAGAACAGATGATAAAAAAAGAAGCATAAGCAGGCAGTTGGAAAACTTGATGCCTCCCATCCCACATATATTTTGAATCACACTGTAGTGAGGGTCAAAGCACAAGAGCCATGAAAATTTTGTTATTTGTTCTTCCTGTGCTTCTTAAGCAGTGATGTCCATGAGATTAGAGCTTACCTTGATTTAATGTCTCATCAGAAGCATGACTTCCCCGGCAGCCCTGCTGCGGTGCTACTAAATGAAGCATGCCCTGTTTTCTCAGCTGGGACTTAAACCTCTGCCCTTAGAGACCTGAGGGGTGGGGAAGAAGGATGGGGACAGAGTGATAGATATTGACCCACCTATCATGTCCGCTAAATTAAATAACCAGGCTTTATTTTTTAACCTATTTAAAACAGTTACTGTTCTCTGCACAATTGATGTTTGTGGAGGTTGCCGAGGTGGCAGCACCACAGCGTGAGCCTCCCTTGCTCTGTACCTTCCCCCTGACTCACATTCTGCAGGTGACCTTCAAATGTAAGGACAGACACTGTCTTAAGAAAATAGGAGAGAGAGGGAGAGAGCGGGGGAGAGAGAGAACATTTTCTCTGCCAGTTAATTGAATTCAGGTCTTCCCTTCAAGTTACATTGGAAAAGCCTTATTGCACTTTCACGGTGAGGAAACATTTGCTCATGGGGGAGCAGAACAGATGAAACCCTCCAAAGTCCTTTTGCTGAAGATGTCAAACTAAATTTGGATTGCATCTGCTCTTAAATCAGAACTGACCACAGTCTATGGGAGAACATCACTGGTTTTAGTGCTGCTTTACAGTAGGCAGCAATATAGCTCAGTGAATTATCTAGCTTGATGACCAATTTTTCGGTGTATCCTACGTTTTCCTTTTTCCTCTTCTCCTCAGCATATCTGCCCCATACTGAGTCCCTAAGAAATCCCACTCATTAAAAAACCCCTCCTTTGAGGGCCTGTTGTGACAACCCTTTGAACTTCTGTGCTGGGAGAGCACAATGCACAGGACACAGAATTACAGGCAGTTAAATTGCCTCATTAAGAGAATATTAGGCCCTATTTGGTCTTTGTGTCAAGCATTTTTGAATACTTTATCCAAGCCAGTTTTATGTCACAGGATCCCTGCCATTTCCCCTGAGAGATTTTGCTTTACTCTCTTCCCTTTGCATCTGAGTCCTCACAAGGGCTGAATGTGAGGTGTGACGTGGAGAGGGCGCAGCATCACAGCCATTCACAGCATGTCCAAGCAGGATGTCTGGGGAGGACACTCTCCTTTCTCCACCAGAACATTTAGTACCTGAATGTCACAGAAAACATCTTCACCTTTGCAGCTAAAGTTGCCATATTTTTTGTTTTTAAATACCACAAATGTGTGTGCACCCCCCTCCCCAGCCCCACTAAAGTGTTGAGTTTGGTTTAGCACTGCACCTCCAGCTAGGAACCATAGGATCTCCATAATTCCACTCCTTTGTCCTTAGCTGCAGGGATTTACTGCACTGAAAATTTTCGTCTTTCTTAACTGATGATAGCAAATTTATATTTCATAGAGTCCCAGCCATGTGGACTTTCTAGGCACAGCATGCTAACACTTTACTCATATCCTGACATCTTCTCTTATTTCCTAATAATCTTTGTCACACTTTAGAATTGCTCCTGTAATTTCAAGCGCCTTTGCCATTGTAATTCTGTCTTTTTCTGACTCTGGCCTCTTCCTTGGCTCTTAGTCATGGCTTTCTGCAGCTGGCAGTGCCTTACAAGCACCTGCTGCTTCATCCACTGCTCTGTCCTTTGCCATCTCCTGTGTGATGCTTTGCCTTTTAACATTACTGTAACCTGTAGAAGAGCAGCTTACCCCAGACCAGCAATCTGTGTGTGCTCGTGTGCTTCTGACTGCTTTCTAATTAGGAAGACCTTAATTTACAACCTCCCATGTTCCCTGCAGTGTGCCCTGCAGTACTGTTTATCATCTCTCTGCCACAGCCAGGATCTCTGCTGGCTTGCCCTCACTGAGGGAGCTGCCTGCTGTGCTGGTTGGAAAGGTGCCTCAGCTGCTGGTGCTGGGGTGGGAGATGGGGGATGTTTTACACATGAGGTTACACGGGGTTTTCTTTCCCCCCTGTTTCTCACAGCACATTGAAATGCTACTTCCTGGATTCATATCTGCTGTTTCCCTCCATCCGAAGAGCCATGCTTGATGCCTGGTTAGCTTGAGAAATGATGCTTTTGTGCTATATGCTGAAACACATGAAGTAACTGATAGCTGGGATAAGAGATGCTCAGCAAGGGTAAATTGCCACGGCTTCAGTCAAGTCAGTAAAGCTAATCCATTTTCTTCCAGCTGAGATTCAGGGAGCATAGATTAACTATACTGTCTGGAATCTGCCTTGATTGTAAACCCAGACATAATGAAAGATGTGGCTTCACTGACCCCCTTGTCCTGCAACACCTCAGGCTTCTCCTCTGCACACTGGGGCTCAATGGCTCCTGTCCCCTGCCTTCCTGCAGTTGTAGGAGAACAACTCATTCACGAGGGGAATGAGTGATGCAAGGGGAAGGAACTTGCTGTTCTTGTGCCAAGATGCATGGCAAGGCAGCCTGGGTCCACAGAGACTCTGATTGATGTGACAGGGAGGGAGTGACAAGCCTGCTGATGTGCTAACAGCATTTTACTCCAGCAGTTCTTGCCAAAAAAAAATAAAACACCTGTGACAAAAGCTAAACCAGCTCACTTGCTCAGGGCGTAGATGTACAGGACCTGAGAGCCACCACCTGATGTGAATTATGAAGCCCGGCCTTTCTCCAGGAAGATGAGTGTGATAACACTTGACAGGTCAGGCTCAGGGTGCTCTGTGCTCTGGTTTAATACAACTTGGCTTGGCCTGCCTCTGAAGGGCTGCCACCCCTGACTGCCACCCGTGACTTTTAATTCAGTCTTTACTGCAGGTCAGGAGATGAGCAGAATGCACATGAGCCTGCATATGTAAAAGTATAACACAAAGCAGCAGGGATTGGGGTTTTCCTCAGGAAATACTCATTTTCCTTGTCACTTATCAAAAGAGCACTTTACTTGGACTGGGGGGTCACACTGAATTTTGGTAGAAAGCTGCAGAAGCTGAAAGAAGGGTAGACCATTTTCTCAGCTGTAAGAGGAATATAATTGTGTAATACCTAATTGCTTGTGATGTCCATCACCCTTTTCCAGCACCAGCCCACACCATCAGGGCTCTTGGTGTGAGGGGACAATGTTTTCTCTTTTTACACCTGTCTGCTGGACCATTCACTTTTCTGTCATCACCTTTTCTGGGTTTCTATAACTTCTCCTTATCATTCCCATGGTTAAACTTCTCTTTCTGAGTGGTGAAACAGCAATACCTCTTCCCCATATCTTTGGTAGAGTCTTACCTTTATCTTCTGCCATCTTTCTTCCCCTGTTCCTGCTTGTGATGGCACAAGTCTCTGGACAGCTGGGTTAGAAAGCACATGGAAAAATCTATGGGGCTTTAAAAGCACAGCTTATCTTTTGGCAGGTTGTTTTAAAGCCAAGGCTCAGCTTCCCTGCCCTGGTTCACAGTGTGATGGTGCAAGTTCAAGAGCCAGCTGTGAGAAAGCAGGAATACTTAATGTTCTCATTGCTGCTGGGAACTTTGTCACATGAGGGACAAGTAACAAAAATGTTTATTTTTCCCCTCCTCTGTGTGTCAGTGCAAAGTGGGACAGCCTCAGCCAGAAAGACCAGCAGTAGCCTAGTTTGGGGTAGCTCAGTCTGGTGACTGAGCCCTTCTCTTTGGGAGTGGAAGCAATGTGGGTTCAAACTGGAGGCTGATGCTGTGTCAGTGCCAAGAGGATGCTGTTGGGGAAGGAGGGTGGCTGGCTGCTCCTGCCACAGCACTTCAGTGCATCCAGGCTTTCCTTCATGTCCCATTTAGGAGATGAGCCTAGTAATAAATACTGGAAGTGTACCACTCTTCTCCCTACTGACACGGCCTCTTTCCCCTCAGTCTCATTTCATGTGAAATTATTTAGCAAATTCTGCTTGGATTTGCTGATCATTTTGGTGTTCCAGAAAACACAGCTCACAGGAAATAAATGATTCAGCAAAAACAGAGAAAAAAATTCACCTGCGTTCTTGCTGTCACATTCGCTCTACTCAGCTGCTGATGTATCAGTAGCAAATTCCTCATGTCTGTGACAAGGTTAGGCATAACACAAAAGCTGCCATCTGCCTTAGGAGGTTTTCTGTCTCATGAGGCAATTTTCTTTGGGTTTTCCCTCATTCCACCAAAGTCAGAAGAGGGATTCTTGCTCATGTCTTGGGGTTACAGATTAGTCTTCTTCCTTATCATGACACCCCCAAAATCTATTGCATGAACTTCCCATCAGCTGGGCTGAAGACATAGCAGGGAGGTCTTTCTGTTGATACACATAATCTGTACATTTTCTTCTTTGAAAACAGGAATGGTAGACCCAAGAGAAAATTATCCAGCCCTAATTGCGCCAGTGACCTTTCATTTGCTGTCCACTGACCCTTTCTTCTGTCCAGTCTGCCTTCAAATACTGTGCATGGTGAAGTTTCGGTCAACTTTTCTGCACATTATTCCACTGTCTAGAAAATCCTGCTCTCCCAGGTTACTCTGAAGTGGTCTTTTCATTAATTTCATGTCAATGCATTCTCTTATGACCATCTGCTTGCTGTCCTTTAATACTCTAAATCATTGCATTGCTCGTGTTTCCATCTTTAAGGCTTGTTTAAGCCTTTAATCCTCTCCTGAAATTATTGCTTGATTAAATTATAGGGAATGACTTTCTTTTTAATTTTTCTCTCTCTTCTTAACCATTTTTATTGTTCTTCCATGAGTTTCTCTTTAATGTTGTCAATCTCTGCCTGGTTTTCAGCATCCAAAATACAATGCAGTGTTCAAAACACCACACAATGTTTTCTATTTATGCCAGAAAATTGTACAAGGAGATAATTATTTCCTCAGATCGAGAAATAAGTCTTCAAGCTCTGCCTTTCTTCCTATTTAGTCTCTGTACTTTGTCACCTCTTTCACTTAAAATATGAACCATTTATTCCATCCTTATGTGTATTCTCTAAGATTTGAGGATCCTTATGTGTATTCTCTAAATCCCATACTGCCCAAAAAAAAGGGGGGCAGACATCAGGCATCATTTCATGCTATAAAAAAGAGACAGGTAATATGGGAGGTCATGGTCTGCTCTGTGGTGGTACAGCCTCGCTGAAGCACTGGAAAACCAGCATGGAAAGGCACAGGCTATTTATTGGGAACAGCAGAGATGAATAAAAAATGATCTGAGGTCTAGAAAACACAAACTGTGAGGGAAGACACAAAGATTTGTGGTTGTTTGGGCTAAAGAAGACTGGGTCTAGAGGGAAGCAGTGGGAAAAGAAGTCTTTAAATATATAGGAAATTGCTACTAAGACAAAGGAAATGAAATAATCCTCTTTTTCACTGAGGGTATAAAAAAGGAATATTGAGTTTAAATTGTAGTAAAGGAGTCTCAGGCTAAACACTAGGACAAGTTTTTAGGCTAATGAAAATGTATGTGAGGTCAGGGATATATGGTCTGGGAATAGCACAGGAATTGCAGCACCAGAGGTTTTCAGAGTAGTGGGACAATCATTAGGGAAAGTTTATACAAACACCAACCCTGCACTGGGGTGGTGGTGCACTCACTGAGCTTTTTGTTCCTGTGGTCCTAAGGGCAGGAAATGAGTACAGATTGCTGATCTTTTCACAGTGCTCCCTCCTTTTAAGTAGATGCTCTGTGTGTATGTGAGTATGTGTGGATGCAGCTGATGTTTGTGTGAGAGAATGCCATCTTTTCCCCTTTTCCAACAAACAATTGCCTTATCCTGACTTTAATTTGCCCTTAGGCTAATGGGGCAGAAGTGATACCAGGGAGAATAAGCTGAGCTTCATAGGCTGAGGCTTGTTTTGCTTCTCACCACATCTGACCATAACTCCTTCCTACACCACACCTGAAATTAGGCTTAGAATTATGTTAGAGCTAAAAGGAGACACAGGACAAGGCAAATACCTTTGGGGCCTCTGATTTTGAAGCATATGATGGAGTTTAAGGTACATTTGTAACCTCCTAGTATATCACAGACAGTGAGTGGCACCAGCATCCCTTGTGGTGATGGGCTTGGGCAGGGTGTCAAAGAGGGTTAAAGGAGCAGTGTCAGTCCACAAGGATGAACTAGAATTGCCATGAGCTAGACCAGCAGTCAGGACCCAGATATCCTGACTACCCTCTCATCATGTCCACATCTCTGGGACCTGGATGTGATTCAGAATTTAGGTGAGCTCCTGTTTTTGGGATGCATGTGGATGGTTTAGTGAGCTGTCCTCAAAGGCGAGCCAGGGCCCTTTCTGTGTTCTCACTAAGGGCGCAAAGAATTGCTGCTCGCTGGTGGGAGAAGCAGGGGCACTGAATTAAACTTACAGCTGAAACAGAGCCATGAAAAGGATGTGGTTCCTTGAATATGCGGTTCATGTGTGAAAACCTTTGCTGCAGATGTTTTGGGTGCTACATGCTTGCTTGTGTGGGCTTCAGAGGGGTCTGGACTCTGAAGTTTAGAGAAGGGAAACCTACAAAGGGTTATAAAGACATCAAGAATGGCTCATGAAACTCCGGTTGCAGTGTGTTGGAGGGAATTTTCAAGGTTTTCTGGATATTCCAGATATACATTTTATATTTAGTCTCTTAAGAACAAGCACCTTCCAAGTACTTTCTTCCCTTCAGTGATGGACTACAGGGTCCTGGCTGGATGGACCTTTGATGTAACCAAGGATAGCTGTAAGTTCTTATGTCAACGTGATCTATAATCATCACATCAGAATTGTTGGCATGAGCTGATGTTCAGCGTAAAAGATGACGCTGTTGGGTTTATCTGGGTGAAAGCTTCAACTGCGATTTCTAAATATGGACTACAAAAATCTGCTCCAAATGTAAAATCCCACCTGTAAAATGCATTAAAATTCTGAGCCAGAACTCAGCTTGTCTTTGGTGATTTTCACTGTTCCAGCTATTACAGGCAGCAGTTTATAAAAGGGGCCTTCACATGACATTGTAAATCCCACCGTGAGCTATTGCAGGAGTAGGGGGAAAAAATATGTTAATCCATAGTAGTAAATTCAGGATCACACAACGAGCACATGGTTCCTTCTTGGGGCTGCCAGTTGTACATGGAGCTGCAAGTGACTCGCTGTGAGCCATTTTGCACTCTGCATTGTTTCCTCCCTTGGCTGATGGTGTTGTTAAAGACCTTTGCACTTGCCAGTGACAGTCAGGTGTGAACAGAACTGACAGAAGACTTGGGTTGTGCCTGACCCTCCTCTGAAGTGTGATTAGACAAAATGCAGCCAAAATGCATCATTTTTCATACCTATAGGGCAGATAATCTGTTTTTGGACTCTAAAAATGCCTTAAAGCACTATGTAAAAATCTCTGGCTCTCTTAAAATTTGAGCCTGACATATGAAAACTGATTTTGATAGCACTTAAGGGAAATGCTCTGTAAACCCTCATGCTCCACACAAAGTTGTGTGCTGTAGGAAGCAGAAATGACTTTTCTTCATAGGAGTAATGTCTGCAGATTGGGATTTACCCTCTTTGGGAAGGGGCTTTTCACACACAGTTTTGTTACCCCAGGTAAATAGCTAGTGCCATGTTGTTTGTCACCAGCTGAGAATCAAGCTGTCACTTTTGTGATCTCCTCAGCTATTCATGCACAAGTCAGGGGTGACTGCTCCCATTAGCAGTTTTTCAACAGTTAGGTCCATGCTGTGCAATAATGCTGCAGATTGATTGAAGCTTTTCTTTCTCTACTGCTGAAAATTTTTTTTATTATTTATTTAATTTCTATTTGCTATTATTTGCCTCTTTCCTTTGTATTTTATCCCCTGTACTTTATAAATGCAGATGATCAAAGTTAGGTTAGAGCACAGATTTATGACGTGTGATCTTAAGGCATGCTCCTGTAGACAAAGGCATTTTGCTGTTAATCTTGCACAGAGCCCTTCTGGGAACTGAAGGAGCACAGGCTGCTTCTTAGCTGATCTGATTGTTTGCTGTTCTGCAGGAACACTGGAGAGCTGCAATAACCTGCTTATTGTGCTAGAAGATCAAGGATCTCTTAGGGTGATGGAGGCTGCTAGAGTGATTTTCTGTAGTGGCCAAGGCCACAATATAGCTAAGGACACCTGACTACCAAGCTCCTTTGTTTGTGGTGCGACATTAGTAACCATTAGGTTGAGGGGTTTTTTTTTGGGTTTTTCTTGGTTGTTTTGTTTTTTTTTGTTTTTTGTTTTTTGTTTTTTGTTTTTTTTTTTTTTGAGAACACATAAAATTTTGTGTCATGATTGAGGTGTCTGACTGAAAGAGGCATCTGCCTTTACATGTATGTGTAGTGGTCCAAAATCTTGCTCTCCTTGAACCTTAAAGGCAACACAGGTTCCCAAAATAGTTGTCAATTCATGAGTCAATGACTTTCAAAATCAAAGATATGTGTACCAAGTCCAAGTTCAGAATGAAATCTGAATGTCTTAATGGATCTGTTTTCTTCATCCTCTCAGTATTTCTACTCCCGTGAAACAATAAGACTTAGATTAAAAAATGTTTTGTCCATTTTTAACAATTTCTGCAGAAGATCTCAACAGATTTTAAAAATACAAGTGGTATCTTGCAGGTTTCCTGTGTCTTGTCACGTGCCTTTCAGGGATGGAGCTCTGAGACACACTTTGTCCTATATCCTACAGTGAGTCAAGGGGCAGATCAGTGCACACCAGCAGTGCTACACAGCACCCTTCCACCTCTACAGCGATACACAACCTTTACACAATGTCTTGGAACATTTATATTTTTGTTCACTTTACCTTGACAATAAATAAGAGCATTTTCTCCAACTTTCTGGAGGGAAGAATCCATTTTCCAGGGGATTTCTCAGAGCTGAACATGCCCCTATTAAACTTGGGTAAGTTTCTGAATGCACCAAACACAAACTGCTCTAAACCAGGCCTGGACCTGGGATCTCTCTTACTGCTGCTTTTTATGTTAAAGAGCAGGAAAATGAAGTCTGGAAAGAAGATAAACAGGAACATCTGATTCACAGCTTCTTCACAGATCAGTTCTCCTCCTGTGCTTTCTTGTACCACCCCAGGAACCAAGCTGCTTTCATAAGCACTCGCTTATATCCCACCAGCACTCACATCTTATTAGGTAGAGCTATTAGGTAGAGAGCAAGTTTGATCTTCTGGACTAATAAGGAATGAGAACTTCTAGCAAAGGTGGAAAAGAAGCCTCCTTCAAATCACAATCTGAGCCACTACCTCTTGGTGTTTAGAAATCTGTAATATCCTGCTGCAATTTCCTGAACTCTACTAATCAAGATTTTTCATGGCAATGTTTGCTGTGGGAGAAATTGAGACACATGGGAGAAGACTGTGATGCAACTGGTAAATGACTTGAGTTTTCAGCCAAGGAAGAGAGGAGCTGCACTTATGCTCTCAGTGGAAATGAACAATAGGGAAGACTACAGTTTGAAAATGAGGAAAGTGTTCCTAGAGGTGAGACCCTAGGGCTGAAGAAAAACCTTCTAATGAAAGGAATAACAAGACAAGCCTTCAGGTTTGTTTCACAGCAAGTGAGCAGACTCTAAAAGGACCTGTACCCAGTGGAAAATGGGAGAAGAAATAGGCAGTGCTGCATTACTTTTGCAGGCTTCCCTTGCATAGCTGCAATACCAGGAGACTCCGAACTGCAGAGCATAAGCAGTGGCAGTGGCAAAATGAATTGACTCAGTTTCTGGTACCTGCCTATGCAAAAATGACATCTATTGAGTGGCTGCCAGCCTAGGAAAAATGCAGCTGAATCCTACTACATGCAGTGGGCACAACCACCTGTTACTGAGATACCTCCCAGAGTGCAAATTTAATGAGGAAAGCTTATGCCTCTGAATGCCCTTGGATACAGATGCAGAACAAGTTATAGCAGAAAAAAGGTTTCTCAGATTAAGGAGTGATCTTCAGAGTGTGACAGCACAGAATTTTCCCATGGACCTATTTCTACCCCACAGTCAAGTGAGATAGTTTATTTGAAAATGGAATAAGTGACTCCACATAAAAGGGGTAGGATAGTTCAGTATGGGTGATTAGAAATATATGGAAAAAAGTGCAGAAATGGAGAAAAAAATAGAGTCCTTACAAACCATGCAGTCATCTCTGAAGAGGGAGGACCAGGGAGTTATATGGGGACAGCACTGAGTGAAACCACTGTTGTCTTGGAAACTCAAAGGGAAAAATTAGCATACAGAAGGGTTTTAGAGTGTTTTTCAGAGACACTCTACACACACTCTACACACACACACACACACACACACACACACCAGATAGATGAATAGATAGGTAGTCACACTCCTCTGCTTCTTTGCTGATGACTTTCTTGCCTAAAGCCAGTCAGTATAAGAATTCTTTGTCTGATTTTAAAAGAGAGAACAGGAATGAACCCCTATGCTTTTTCTTCAGTATAATGAGAACTGATCTTGTGTTAGCAATTCAAAGATACAGCTGTTACATATGGAGATGAATTAAAGAACATATAAGGATGAATTAACAGATCAACTTTCTGTTGATCTCTCTCTCACCCCAAAGAAGTTAGGAAGGAGACCTGTCTTGGATTATGAAGGAGAGCTATGGGCATAGCTTAAAAGCTCCCTCATGCATCTCACTGAAATCTGAAAGAGCCAAGACCACTCACGCCCCTCAAGTAGCTGCGGTCACAGGAACTTGAGGCATTAGTGATGGAGAAGGCTTGCAACCACAGCTATTCCTACAGAGTACTTCCTGGCCAGTGAAGCAATGTTCCATGGGCCAGAGGCAGAATGGTAGGAGAGACATGCGGAAGGCTCTGGTATCCTCTGGCACACATTGGGAGCACAGCACTTGCCAGGAGGGACGAGACTGTGGCCTCCTGCCTGCCGGGGGCGGTGACAGCATGTGTGTGTGTGTGTGTACCTGAGCATGCACAGAGTGTGAGACACCACTCAACTTCTGTGGCTGAAAGCAGCTCCAGCTCAGATCCTCCTGTTCTCCTCTTGCACAGATGAAACGAGGTGCTATCAGGAAGAAGCAATGGAGCATTTGGTCCGTCCACTCAGATGAGGCTCTAAATCAGCCTGCTAGAGATGGACACTGGCAGTGAAAGGAGGAAGAGACTCTGTCCAAGGGAGGAGACTGCTGCCTTTGCTGGTTCTGTGGCTTACTGGACAGGTAGAAAAAACATGCTGGACTTTTCCTTCCGAGAAAAAAAATTGTTTCCCTTTCCAGAATCTCAGGGAAATAGATTTTGTTGTTTCCCTCTTGCTGTCTTGTGCATTGGTTTGGGAAGGCAGCCAGCAGCACAGATCCAGGCTCTGACATATGCATACACTCTGGCATGGGCAATGAACTCCTTTAATATGAATTAATTTTACTCCTCCCCATGCCACCTCTCTTTGCCCATGGTGATATAGTACCACAGTGCCTATAACATCTACCTCCTTTCATCCACAGCCTGCCATTACTAGACCTGTTATTAATGGCCTGAAGTTTGCTCTCCCCATCCTTAATGTGCCCACCACTACTTCCAATATCAGCAAGAAGCTGTGGTTTTAAGACTGAATTAGGTCTTTTGGTATCCTGCACGGTGCTCTATGGGGGCCTGGATCTGTCTTGGTCTATACCAGCCTTGGTCTGTTAGGTCTGTGACAGTCTACTGCAGCTCCAGAGCCTGGCATGCCATTTAGCTGAATCCCCTGGCTGAGTCCACAGAAACCTCTTGTTATCTTTTTAGAGACACAGATTTGCTCAAGACCTTCTGAAAGGTCTTGGCTTGCTGTTTGAAACAACTTCCAGCTTTATGTCTCCTTCTACTCCCCACGCTTCCGATTGCGGTTTGTTCTCCCGGGTGGCCTGGCTGTGGGAGATAACAGACAGAGACAGCATGAGACCAGGCAGCTTGTTATCAGAGGGCAATATGCAATCCACTTGGAGTCTAATCAACCCTTAGAAAGTAACTGGAGGGACATGAGAGGTTTGCTTCTAAGGAGACCATGCACTGGTGTCATGAGAACTACAGTCCTGGTGGCTAAACCTCACACCAGGTTATGTGAACAGAGACTGTCCTGCTATTAATTCACAACAGCAGCATCCAGCCACCCCTAAACCACTGCTGATATCTTTCTGACACTCTCCTTATTTTGAGAGAAAGGCACTGATGAAAACCATGTTAAATCAGCCTGTCATCAAACAGAACCATTGCTGTAAGCCAAAGCCAATACCTGACTTATTTGTGATGTTTATGAAGGTGCATCAGCTGCATTGCATGAGCTCAGAAAGGAGTGTCTCTAGTAGCACTTGGGGCATGGTTCATCCCTTCCAGGGGATGCCTAAATACATGCTCTGTGCCTCACTTGGGTGGTGCTGCCCTGTGGCATCCCATCAGTTGGGCAGCAGAGCTGACTCACCGAACTACTGCTCCTTCACTCCAGCTGCTGCTTCTTGAACAGCTTCAGGAGCAGCCCTTCAACGCTCTCCACAGTGTCAAGTGTGTGTAAATAAAGCAATGAATTTTGTAGCTTACCCAACACCACACTTAGCCATGCTCTCTCCTGGTGTAAAATTGGGACAGAGACATTGGACCCATGGTACTGAGTCGGCTTATGCTGCCAAGTGCCTGGCCAGTGCCTTCTGCCTGATCCATGTTAGCAAGTGGATCTTGCAATCTCTACCCTGGGAAGAGGGAGCTGCGTGGCAATGGCAGAGGAAAAACCCCAAAAGAAACCCAAGAGAAAGCAGAGCTGGGGGCTGACACATGATTTCTGCTGTGTGATGGGTTTCTGAGTTTCCTGTGATGCACTTATGATAAGGTGAGTCAGAGTATTAATTCATACCCTGCGCTTTGCCATGGATGGCAACATGCTCAGCCTAGGCACTCTTGTGTCAGACTTGTGTTTGCTTATCTGAGGATCCTTTCTTATGTGACCTCCCTTCTGGGTGCACCAGGGGAAGGAGGGGCTCTCGCTTCTCATTCTCACAGAGCATCCCTGGGGACTGCAGCTGGTCAGGGTTCCTGGAAACATGCTTTGCATCCCTCTTCACACGTGATGGTTTGAGCCTCTGTTCCAGATGTGACCTTTGTGTAAGGGACAAAAGAAGGTCTCCTTTGTAAATCTAATGGCATCCCTTATCCAGCCTGCATATTTCCAGAGTTCAGAGATAGATCTTCGTGCATAAAGAAATAGAGAGCTGTGCTTTCTTCCTGTATATGCTTTTTTCTATTTTGTACCTTTTTATCCCTGACTATTTTATATCAAGGGCTATTCATCATAAAGATGATAAAATGAATCCTCACAGGAGACAGAGAAATGTCTTGGCATCAACAGTTTAGTAATGGGTTAGACAGCCTTTTCATGTGGAGTTTGCCAATATGAATCCAGCCCCCACACCAGCAGGGACTGCAAATTTGTATCACGTGCTGACTGGCTGTCAGCCGATAGGAAATGAACTTAATCCCAGTCCAGTTCCTACTCGATCAGTGCACGTCAGAAATACCATCACGGCTGGAAACTGTCTCCCTCTTTCACTGGCAAGCCTGGCAGAGAGGCTGGAAAGTGAAAGCGAGTCTCTCATCTCTGGGGATAATATTGGAGACACATTAGCATCAGAATCTGTAAGGGAAAAGCTTATTCAAGCATTGCAAGTACTCAGCCTGCTCTGTGTTGAGGCCTTTTGCTGTTAATATGAAACTTTTCACCAGCTTTGCATTTAATAGAAGCACAAAGCGATTCTCAGGAAGAAATAAAAAAAAAATTGCAGGTGGTGCCTTGACTATAAAGGCACTAAATGAGTAATCCAGCCAGAGTTTTAACAGGTGAATGTGCCTTCACACAAGAGCTTGAAGATGTCCCAAATGCAACAGTTTTGCATTCTGAAGCTGTGCCAGGGAGAGGCAGAACCGCTCAGATGTCACAGCCAGGCCTGCTTGGGAATTCTCCACCTGCATTGATTTTATTGAAAAAAACTGCCAGGTTGCTAAAATCCAAAACTTCTCTGTAGTTAAAATTCAGTTGGGAGGGTTTTCTTCTAGATTAATGATTGAATTCCTACCAAATATGATTTTCTGTCTTTCTCTGAATGGAAACCACTAGCCAAATGTCTTCTGGTGGTAGACACGCCTTCCAATCAAAGAAATTCACCCAGGGAGCTGCAGTGGAAAAGAAGAAAAAAGAGCCAGATGAAAGTGTTGACACCACACCACCAAACTGGTACAGAGAGGGTTTGCTTCTCTTCACACCTGCACCACTGCAACATCCCTAACCCACCCATCTTCCATCTGCCTTTTATCACCGCATCTCAGACTATAGGAACAGGTATGGAAGAAACATCCAGAGTTCCCTCATTGTTTGAACTGCTGCGTTGGGAACTCTTCAAAACAAGGCAGAACAAAGCGTGTCTCTGTGGAAGCATGGAGCACGTGTGCCAGTGTGTGCCTGCCTGCACAAAAGTGCGCGTGCACCATCTGCCACTGGGATTCTGCTCTCAGCACTGCGAGCACACGATGCTCTCACCTGTGGTTTTGGTACATGCTCAGGGCTCTTTTTTTCCCCCCCCAAAAGAATTTCTCATTGGATTCATTGCTTTGTCAGGTGGAAATGGCAGGAAAGGTGATGGCTGGATTCATTTGTCACTTGAGATTGCATTTATGGTGCATAATGCTTCAGAGGCCTGGCAAGCATCACCACGTCATCCCTGTGGCTGAGGGAGCCAGGACACAACATCCTGACTGCAGCCCTCAGAGGTAACAGCAGAACCAGGACCAGGATTCAGACCTGGTACCTCACTCCCTGTGCTGACTGCTCAAACGCTGCTTGCTCACTGTGCTTACAGCCACGATCCTGCTTTCATTGCTGCTCTCACATTCTTGTTGATCTGAGCTCTCCCTTTAGCTATGCCTTTCAAGTCTTAGAAGCTGTAATGAATATGTATCAACATTTCAAAGCCATAGATCCTGTGGTGGAGAAACAGAAAGGGGATAGGAGAGACAGACACACATACAGTCTAATTCATTTTTAAATGTCTGTAATTCATCCAAGAGAATTATCAATAATTACTAGAAGAAAGCAGTAACTCACATCATGAGAAATCAGTGCTTTGACAAAAAGTTGGCAGCAGGCCTTACAGATATCTTGCACATGCAAAACCTTCCTGGAGCATGATAATCAGCTGGGGGGCGATGTGGGGGGAGACCTTTCTGTCTGTTCACAGCTCTGGTGGCCTCACCAGGGAACCCTGCTGTTCTGTCATCCCAGTGCCTGCATCAGGCATGCTGGAGCTCTTGCAGACAAACTCAGTGGGTGCATGCTAGATCTCATCCCTGCAGGAGGTGTGTGTTTTCAGAGGAGGTTTATGGGACCTGGATGCATTGTAATCTTAAGCATCCCTTGAAAAATCAAGCCTGAATGCTCACTGTATAGCCTCTCAGGGCCTCACCACTGCCTCCCCTCAGCTGGGGCTATCGCTGTCCTATGCTCATGGCAGGGCAGTGGGCATCTCCAGCCATCTCTGTTACACCACCTTCAAACTCTTTCCTCTTAAATCTCTGACTAGGACATAGATGGTAGCCTGGGACATAGGACTGGGAACAGACCCTGAACTGCTCCCAGTTTGGAGTACCCAGCAGCCACCTCCCGCCTACAGACCAGAACACCCACCATAAACAAAACCAAGGCAAGACAGATAGGGGAAAGGGAGAGGGGCACTCAGGGAAAGGAGACTGTTTCTGTTAAAACTTGGATTTTTTTTCACCTGGAGCCAGTCCTGGCAGCTCATTTTCTGGACATGAAGCTACAAGGGCTGTGACATTTAGATCCATTCCCAGCCATCCCATTTTCATGGGTTGCCAAGACCTGCTTCAAGCGTGTAGCCCTGGCAGGGCTGGGGATGAGATAAGGGGATGCTTTGTCATTTTTCAGACCTTTGTGTTAGTTTGTGGAGTATGAGTGATCCTCCTCCTTCTTTCCCCCACCATAATATATATGCATATATATAATACATCTATATGCATGAGATGCACCCCTGATTTTGGGACAGACACAGCTGGGGGCTGTGACCTTTGCTGCTGCCACATGCTGCCAGTCATGCTGCTTTCTTGACTGCTTCTGCCTGGGTTTACCAGCACCATGGGAGCAGAGACACTGGCACAAGTACCATGGAGCATCCCTGCTGTCATGTCAGACCTCCGGCAGAAACACAGCTGGGACCACAACATCCTAAATCCAATGGTTAGATCTGCTGGGGCTCATCCATCTGAGACTTGAGCCTCCTCTACAGCTAAAACTGACCAAAATCTCATTGCAGCACAGAGAGTCACAGCATTTGGGTCACCCCCGGTACAGTGCTCTGTGCTGGGCTACAAGTGAGGAACATTTGACAGTTCCAGGTAATACAACAGCAGCTGCTGCCTCCGTGGTATGTGTCTCATGAAACTGCCAAACACCTGTACTCTCCAGTTGGCATCTAGTTAATTAACGGATAAAATGCAAGAGATTAGCTTCCTGCACAAAGACTTATATGCTTTAAATCCTGCAGGTGCACCTGGCACTTCAACAGATACAGAGAAGCCCTGGAACCACCTGTCCCAGTGGCCTGAGAGGGCAAGGACAGCCCATGGTCCATAGATCGGCAAACAGCCTTCAAAGGATGCCTAGAGAAGCTGGAGTTCTTTTATTTTTGCCAAATGTTGCTGTTGAAATCTTTATTTGAACTCTGCCAGTGTGTTACACTTGGCACAATTTCTTATCTTTATATGCACCTCACTGGCTTGATAAACACATTTTATTTAATCTCATAAATCAAATGTTTATAGCAGCCCTTGCTGTTTCCCATGGAATGTCTGCTGCTCTGTGTTATAAATGGGTCGTGTTGCACTGGTCTGTAACTCAGGAGGCCATACACCATAAAGACACTCAAAGCAGGAGCATTTCCTCATTGACAAATACCCGTGTCCCCTATGGAGAAAAGAACTGGGGCATTTTCTGGGTCTTTTAGGGCTTGGGGTTTTTTTTTTTTCCTTTAAATCAGGCCTAGTTTAGCACTTCAGCACTTTACCAGCTCATGCCACAGCCTGATGTTTGTTGTTGAGAGCACCCAGTCCTGTGATGTCCTCGCTGTGCTGGCTGACAGGAGGTGCCAACACCTGTGGGGCAAGTCTGGCTCCCAGGACAGGGACCTGAAGGTTCTCAGTGCTCTGCAGATGTGCAGCTGCTTGGACAGACCGGACATGAAGCTCTACCCTGACACACTGGACAGGAAATTGGAAATCGGGCATTTGTTATTCCATCCCTCCCTGAAATTGTGGCACCAATGCCACAATAAAGGCAGTGAAATGCTGCATGGAAATTTAGCACTCTCTAGCTTTGTTATTACAGCACAGTGAGAAAGCCAGGCCAGAGCTGTGCTTTGCGAGTAATGATGTGAGCTATAGATTAGCCAGAAAATGAATCCTCAACCAGTATACAATGATACTGTCATTCCTGAATTCATTCCACACAGAAGCATATGTAAAGGCATAATACTGACTGCATAATCAGTGGGTGGTGTTGCTATTTTTTCCCCTTCAGCATATGATGGACAAACAGCTTCTCCACTGTACATTTAAACCACTTCCATCATTTCTATTCATCTGTCCAGGATAAATTATATAGGAAAAAAATGTGTAGGTGATGAAATTGCCCTCCATTTTTATCTGTTTTTTTTCTTAACTGACAAAAGAGAGACAACAGACGAGGTGTGTGTTAAGAGGTGGGTGGAAGTCATAAATAACTTGTGTCTTCAGAAACAAACCCTAAAAGCCAGCTTGACTGTTTGGGGAGTAGGGCTAGGGGCACTCTGTGTGATAAGGTGTTGGCGTTCTTGCCTTCTTCAAGCTTTCTATCTAGCTCTGCGATCTCTCAGCTATTTTTTGTGGGTTTCTTAAAACAAAAACAAACGAAGATCCCATTTCACAGGGATTAGAGTTTCCATGGAGAGCTGTAGCCCTTGGCGCCTGTGGTAGGTTGTGGCGTGGCTGTAATGACAGTCCCAGCCTGGTCCCACCAGCCCTGAGACATTAAGTGTACACACAAGTGCGCACACGGAGACACACACACACTTCTTTTTAATGGGGTTTTAGTTTTGTGCATGTGGGAAGCGCCAGATAACAACCCTGGAAGCAGAAGATGATTGACCACAGATCTGGTACAGGATTTGGGTGGCACCAACAAGGCGCTTGTGACGTCTCAGTCTTGAGAAAATGACCTTTGAGGACCAACAGCACCAGTGGTTTTTCTGATGTGGAGGTTGACCACTGAAACTGGAAAACCACCCTCTTCAAACTTCCTGGTTCTTCTTGCCTTTCTGTGTCCTACTCTCCAAGGCTTCTGGCCAAAATCAGCCTGGAGCCAAAGGGCCAGCAGTTAAATGAAGTTACAAGGCTTTTAGAGAGCCCAACTGCCTGGGCAAAGGCCTGGTTTGAAGGAGGAGTGGAATGGGGCAGAGATCAAGGGACAGTGACCTCCCATGGAGCTGAGAGCTGGCAGAGGAGAGGAGGGAAAGGGGAGGCTGAGGTCAGGCCAGCAGGGACGAGGTGAGGATGGAAACGCAGGCATGGCACAGGAGGGAGTCATGCTGGAGCTGGGCTGAGGCACCAGAAAGGTGCCACAGGAGGGGATCTGCTCCTTATACTTCTCTTATCCTGGTTCATCACACACACAAGTCAGGAGGAGCACAGGGTTCAGAGAAAACCATCACCAAGTCAAATATCAGCTAGGCAGCCTTTGCTAACCTTCATAGCACATACCTGCTAAAGTATCATGTTTGATTATGTGTTTAGCTGTGATTTTATGCACAAAGCAGGCTCTGCCTTGCAGCCCCCCAGGCACACCTTGCTGCCTGTGCTCTGAAAGGCGTGCAAGCTTCACTGGTGGTGAACACCCAGGGCTCTCAGCAACTGGATTCTGCTGCAGCAGTAGCGTTCCCAGCTCACATGAGAAAGGTACTCGAGTGAGAGGAAGGCTTCCCTGTATTATTGTGCCAGTCCTATTGCTCCAGCACGTTTCAAGGCTAAGAAAAATACTCCAAGTCTGGAAATCGATTTTTTTGTGTTTTAAGTCATGCTGGCTGCACTCTGTGGAGGGAGGGAGCCTGTGTGAGCAGCTGGGGGATCAGGAGGCCCGCTGGGCTGGGGCAGCTGGAGGGGGTGTTAAAGGAGAGGGTTGCAGCCTCCTACATATCAAGGCAGGGTGTCCAAAACCAGAACATGGACACATGCTTAGGGAGGGAAGAAAAACATGATTTTTACCCAGGCTAAGCTGAAATGGAAGTCTGTGAGACCAAGTGACTGAACCCATAAAGAACTTAACTAGCGACCAAAATGGATGGTCTGGGCTATGCTATGCCATGCTATACTACTCATTCCTTCTCTTCTCAGCATAAGACTTTCACAGCTGCCCCATTGCTTAATTTATTAATTTTAGAAGATATACTCGCTAATGGCATAACACCTGTAGCCCACAATCCTGCTGTGTTTGCTCTCTGCACACAGGCATACCTAGCTTCTGGTAGGAAGCAGTGAGGCCACTGGCAGAAGGCACTAAAGCAAACCTGGGGTTTATTCCAGGGGTACCAGGGACCATTCTTTGCGGCACAATAGCACGTCATTCTTTCAGTGTAGATAGGCACACATGCTTGGTGGCTGGAGCAGCAGGAAAACTAAGACTTGATCTGTTTTGGTTGAAAGCAAGTGGGATTTTAGTCACTGAGTTCAGACAGAGCAGGATTGGGACCCAAGAACAGAGTCAGTTTGCCAGTTTGTTCCTTGCCTACTGATCTCATGCCAATATTGTCTGCGTTGGTGCAGGGGAGCGCAAATGCCTGGTCATGGGCAGGGGGGGAATAATTAGCAGCGCTTATTAAAAGCTATGGTGATTATTCATTACAGCTGCTGTAGGCCACCCTGCTTCAGCAGCACGGGCTCTAGTGTCAGAGGCAGGGGGAGGGGGAAGGAGAAGCAAATGGGGGCCTCCTTGACTCTGGTGTTGCAGTGGCCGTCTCTTTTCCACAAGACGGATGTTGTGCTCTAAGTACCTCTCCAGAGAGCTAATGGCCGACATGGCATTATTACCAGCCTGCCATGAGCTCTATCTTTTTTTTTTATGATAGTAATTTGTTACACTGGTTTGCCACATGCCCGCTGCTTCCTTGTTAATCCAATAATCTATATGAGAAAAGCAATTTGACATTCCTCCTTCCCATCTGCCACCCATCACCCAATCTATATCTTAACTATCAGTGATTTATTAATGGTGTCTGCATTAAGTACATCTCCGCTTCATTGGCGCCCTCGATTCCCTCTCTCCTAGAGACACTCTCTGGATACATTTAGAGAGCAGAGTCAGCACCAAGAGGAAAAGCAACAGTAAAAGCAACCAAGTTGGGGGATTTTAGGTGCTCTGGTCAAATACTCCATGTTCATAACAGCCTGAAGCACACTCAGCTGAGACTCAAGTGCATGCTCCGCCCCTGTGCTCATTGCAAAACATAATGCACTAACAATGCAGGGCTTGATCAAGTTTATGCCTGTAGTCCCTTTGCCAGCATCAGTTTGCACCCAGTGTGGGTCAGTGTTCAGTGTCTCTTAGAAGGGGCTTTTGATGGGGCTTAATCCAGGGTTTTTTGGGCAATGCTTCAAGGGAAAACAACCAGATTCATGATCTCTGGGAATAATGAAGTACAGTATCCAGTATCCTGGGTTTCTTGAAGTCTGGAACGTGTGGTTCTGTTAGCCTTTCCGTCAGTGGCAGAATGAACAGCACAGCCTTTATGTGATCACCTATTTTCAGAACTCTTGCAAGAATACTGTACCTTCAATAGCTTCAGCAAAACTGGTTTGAAATCAGCCAATGAGCTCAAAAGGTTTTGGAGGTGAAGGGCATCCAAGAAGCTCACATATATACACACACAGAGATACACACACTCCTGTGTGCTTACAAAGGCCTTGTTTCCTTAGAAACCAAGCTAAAAATCTACTGGCAGTATTTCAGCCTGCTTGCCAGTATCAGGAAAGAGCTCAGGGACTACTTGAGTCCTGTAAAATGAAATTCTCTTTTCCTTTTGAAGGAATTCTCTGCTTGAAATTAGATTTGGGAAGCGCTGATCCTCGCGCAGCTCAAAGCTCGCACTGCTCCACCCGCGTGGGTCACAGGACAGGCATTCCTGGTCATTCACCTTTCATTCTCAAAGCCCAGGCAGTGTCCTTGCACGTGCTGGCCAGGCACTGCAAACAGGTTTCATTGATTCAATTACTCCCCACACAGCCATTGCATAGAGCACTAGTAATACAGCTCAGCATCCTGCTCTATTTCCATGCTGAAACACTGCTTAATGACTTTTAGTTTAACTCACAGGGGGAAAGCAAAAAAGAGCATTTGACTTTACACTGAAGTTCATTACACACATCTTTCCCGCCACACTCCTGGGGATCTCAGGATGCAGAGTGCAGAAACCAGATTTTGTGGATTACATAATTTGACATGGCCAGATTCGGTTGTGTTAAAGTCTCTGTTATACAGAAAGTTAATACTGCAGGTTGGCTAAAACACCTTTAGAAAGCATGGGTGTGGAAAGCAAGGCAGATGATACTTTTATTTCATTTTCACAACAGCTCTTTTTAAAGGGCCTTCATTTATTTAGACTAGCCTAACAGAACCTTTCCTGTAATTACTGCTATTTTTAAGATCCAGAAAGAAGTCATTAAAGAACAAAGTGCAGTGAGAAAAGCCAGAATCCCAGGAAGCAGGGACAATGCGGAAATGAAACAGTTACAAGCAAAACTGAAATGGATTTCATTGCTTTTTGAAGTCCAATGCAAAGAATGGTCACACAGCATGCACCTTTCTAGATGTGCAGGGGCAGAGGATGATCTGTGCCAGGGGTAGGGGAGCACACTGTTGGTGCTGCTAAATTGCCTTCTGAGATAACTGGCACTGCCTGGACAGCTCCCACCCAGCTTTTTTCTCCTGGTACAGGAAAGGTAACTGGAGAATGCTTGGATTCACCAGGGTCTGTGGTGACTGACTTGGTGGTCTCACAAAGTGGTCTCACTCAGCCTTGCAGCCTTGTTATACTGAGCAGTGTTTAGTTTCCTTCTGAATGTTTGCCTCTTGGTGCTGGTGAGCTGTGGTTGAGATGCTAGTCCTCCCAGTGCTTGGCTCCCCAGCCATTTTCAGTGCCTCAGGATGCCAGTCTTAATATTGTTGAAGGCTCCCAAGGTGATTTTTTTTTCCTGTTCCCTTTCCCTAAGGCTGAGATTTTCATTTGAGTTTTAGAATATCAGTTAACCCACATTTATCAAATGTCAGTATCATTTGGATTAATAACTCCTTTATGCATAATGAAAAAACTTGGGATAAACAGACTGGGAAGCATGTTGGTACAGAATCATCATTAGGATTTGGTTTGGGGTATCTTTCTTTCTTTCTTCCTTCCTTCCTTCCTTCCTTCCTTCCTTCCTTCCTTCCTTCCTTCCTTCCTTCCTTCCTTCCTTCCTTCCTTCCTTCCTTCCTTACTTCCTTCCTTCCTTCCTTCCTTCCTTCCTTCCTTCCTTCCTTCCTTCCTTCCTTCCTTCCTTCCTTCCTTCCTTCCTTCCTTCCTTCCTTCCTTCCTTCCTTCCTTCCTTCCTTCCTTCCTTCCTTCCTTCCTTCCTTCCGTCTGTCTTTCTCCAAATGTTTTTGCTAAATAAACTATTTCCTAATAATCATTAATTCAGCCATGGCCATGCAATAACTACAACTAGATCTGCTGAACAGTCAAAAAGAGGGGAGTTGAATTTGGTTTTGGTTTTGGTTTAAAGGAGTAGGAAGATAAATTCTAAACTGGAGGGTGATGAGAAACTGCCCATGTTAACCCAGCTGTTTCCCCCAGGTGTTCACTTGCACCAATGAAGACACAGACCCTATCCTTGCCTATGCCTCATCAGCTTGAAATTATATTTCCACCCCAGGTTTTCTGGGGTAAATCTATTTTTTTTCCTCTTGCAGGAGCTGTTCCTCTTTCTCTAACATATTAGGGAAATCCTTTTTGTACAGAGTTCATAAAGAGGCTGGTTACACACATTGCATGTGTGGTACAAAGCAGAGAAATGTGAAGATGTACCTTAAATTACATGTGAACCTCCTATGGCAGAGGAGGTAGACCTAAAATGGGGATACATGAATTATTTCACAGTCCCATCAGATGGAGAAAGCTGCCCCTCTGTGCTTTGTGTTTTTAACACTGCACTGCTGAATAAAGCAGTGTCTGCCTCCAGTCTTTTATTCCCATCGTTTGTTTCTGTTAAACTTACTGAAAATGGAAAGGGAGCATTTCCTTTTGAATTGAATGACATGCTTTCTCAGAGCCAAAATAGGGGGGAAAAAAAGAGTTTGTTTATTTGTTTGTTCACTGATTTGGCAAGGAAAGTCCCTGAAGCATTTGAATTTTGGCTGAGATTGGGACTACTACAATGTTTCGTCTTTTTTCTTTTTCATGCTTATCTGCCAAACAGCAACAATAGCTCCCTACACAGGCCTGCTGGAAATGAGATGCAGAGGCACTGAGCACCAAATGAATGGGTTAGGGAGGGTGTGATTGCAGGATAGGACAGTTCTGACCATGCAGACCAGGGAGTGTGGCACAATGATGGCACTTCAGCTGGAGAGAGTAAGGCTGAGGTGTGTGGAAGCAAAGTGTAGGAGCAAATCCACTTCTCTCCCTCCTCCTCCCCAGAGACATTGCTTGTAGTCTCACCACATGCCCTTCTGACTGCCTGATGCTTCTCCAGCTGACTTGCTCCACATGAAAAGGACAAACTCCCAGAAAAAAACCAAACAGGAATAATCCTAGCACCAGTTTCCATAAAGGAACCTATAGGCAAAAATGGGAAGCACATCTTTGGTGTACGATACTGCAAAACTGTGAGGAGAATCTGTATATTTGCTCTGGGCATTCCCTTAGGCTCCTGTGTTTTAATAGCATAATCTTAAATCAAGCTAATGTTAGAAGTAAAGGAGAGAATAGGGAGAGAAGGCAGGAAACTCTGGCTGAAACTAGATCTTGATTTCATGTATTCCCTCCTACTCCAGATAACACATTTGCTTGACCAATGACCATTGCAAGTTGGGGCTTTTGATAAGCCAGTGTTCTGGGACCTGGGGTTTCCCAACATTTTCCCTTTCACAGAATATCTCTTTTGCAAATAGTCCACAGGAACTGATTCAATATTTATATCATTACCTGTACCTATAGCCTTACATTAGGAAAAAATTAGAAGTCAGCATTTTGTACTGAAAAACTGCCTGACGCTCATGATATCAAGAGCTGCAGACAGGCAAGCTGATAGATTATTTGCCCTGTCTGGTATGTATAGAAGAGCTCATTTGGGGGTTTAATAGAGAGAAAGATTTCATGAATGACTGCAGAAGACAGAAGTGAAAGCTGGGAATTATTTGAAGTGGAGGAAAGGAACAGAAGGAAGAATGGTAATCTCTCATTTGTCGTTTTGGAGATCTCTGCAATTACCTTTTGAGATATGAAGTTATTTCCCTCTAATAATTTGCTTGTGGTGTGGTTTTTCTCCCAAGGAATATGAGGCATGTGTAAAATTCTTACAGTCAAATGTGAAATACCAGTGCTGGAAAGGTAATGGTTTGACAGCAGCCAAGCTGCCCCAGGCTGCCATCACCTTGCATATTACTCCATGAGGTGTCTGAAACTTTTCCAGTGAAAGATTCAATGGAAGATGTAACTACAATTATATAATTAATATTTTCATTTTTACTTTCTTTAAAAAGACGGAAAAATCTCAAAAGGTATTTTTCCTGTTTGTACTGAAAACACTTTTGTGTTTGATGAAAGCTCTTTTTTTTTAACAGTGAGCCTCTAGGGAAAAAAACCAAACCCAAGCCCTAGCAATTCATATTGTTGTAAAAATGTTTCCAGAGAAAAATACAATTGCTTCTGACTAGCTTTAGTTATCATGTTTTTTTATTAAAATCTCCATCTCTTTGCATTCCTGCTGCTTATTTGACAGTCTCTGCTTGTCTCTCTTATACTCGCCACCATTTCACAATCTCTCTTTGTACTCCACACTTCCTATTTTTAATTGGAATTTTCTTCTTTCCAATTCCTTCACCTTTTCTGTAGCAGACCTCTTAGGTAGTAGATGATCCTAATAATATCTGAGTTGGAGCTGAACTTTAGACCCACGGTATATCTGAGTTGTTTTGAAGTAGCTAAAAAAGTATTAGAAAGAAAAAAGGCAGACATGAGACATTGCTGAATATTTTTACCTGACTTGTGTAAGTGGAAAGGGGATGCAACACCACCAGTTAAAATAGAGTTCACATTCTCTTCTCTATAAGGACTAGAGGTTCTGTGGGAGAAATCATCTCTTTTTAATACATTTATATATATTTATATGTTTATAATGACTACTTTGCATTCCACTTCGATTTTTCTGCCCAAAAATTTGTCAGTGAAACAATTTGAAAGATAACTGAATGGGAGAATAAAGGTAAAGGATGAGGTAACTGATCTCTGGAGGTCTCTAGACCCACGTCCTGGTCAGGGTAGGGCCAGGCAGAGCTCAGCACCTCATCCAGGCGAACTGTGGGTATGTCCATGGACAGAGATCCCATCATGTCATTTTGGGTACCTGCAGCAGCCCATAGGGACACGGTCAACCCAGCTTGGTTTGCACATGGAGTCTGGACAGGAGGACTGAATCATAGAATGGCTTGGGTGGAATGGATCCTTGAAGATCATCTAGTTCTGACCCCACTGCCATGGACAGGGACACCTTCCACTAGACCAGGGAGCTCAAAACCCCATTCAACCTGGCTATGAACACTTCCAGGGATAGAGCACTGGTCATGAAGCTGCACTGGGCTAAGTCTTGGCCTTCCTTCTGTTGTGACATGCTCATGCCTTCCCCATCCCTCAGCTTGAAGCATATCACAGAAGCATTACTGATTTCAACCTCTCTCTACTTTGTGTCATTCAGATTTAAATTAAACAGCTCTCATGATCCCATGCAGTACTCTTCAGAAAGAAACACCCTCACTGATCCTATCAAGATGGTGTAAGGTAGAAGCAGTGAGGGAAAGCAGCTTTGGGGCTTTTGTGGCTTTCTGTAGGCCAAGCACAAGGGCAGCACCCAGGAAGGCTGGATGCTTGGAGTTGCAGAAGGGCAGCACCCTGAAGGGTGAATGCTTGCTGCTGACATCAGACAACTGTGGGCCTCTCACTGTGTGACTGCAAGTCCTTGTGCTGTCTCCCATTCAGGTGGTCACAGGAAAATGAGGTCAGACTCTTGTATCACCCATTAAGGCAGAGCTCTGTAGCTCCACAGGCTCTCGGGGGATGGATGTGCTGCTGCCCAGAAAGCAGCACATTTTTGGATGGGGCAGAAGACAGCAAGGCCAAGGTCTCACCCTGCAGGTGGCCCCAGCAATTGTGGATACCTAGAGCAACCTCCATGGAGCCATGAGCCCTCCGTTCAGGGGGGCTGAAACAGATTTACCATGTGGACATCTGTGACTTTGCATCCAACTGAAACAACCTCAGCACACGGTGGAAAAAAAATGGCCTTGTCAAAGTTCACTAATAGAGGAGAGATTTATTGGTCTGGCCACCTTCTTCTCTTCTGATATAATTTATATCTACTCTCTAAATCAGGAGTAATAACCAAATTATATATGCTGAAAATGGTGAGGTCTAGAAGTGTATAAAACATCTGAAACAGAACCTGAAAGTGAGTGAAATTTGACTGGCTTCAGCTGTCAGTACAAGCCTAAAACTCAGGTAGGGCTCATTAGGAAGTTCATCTGACCTTTCTGACTGAACCCAAGGCTGGTTTTATGTCTGATCCACAGAGAACATCTTTTTTCTTTTTTTTTTCTCTTTTTCGCCTACATGAAATCTCACTGATTATGACTGGAAGCTCCTAAGTTTGTTCAAATCCATAGTTCAAAGCAAGTTCAAAGTACAGGAAGCATGTAGCCATGAAAATGGAAATAGTTGAGTTTTAAATCCATGAGATCAGAGCAGCTGGAATTTGCACTTTGCTGAAGCTGCCTGAGCCAGAACGCTCTGAAAAGATGAGAGTTAAATCCTGATGAATAGAGAAGAATGAAGGAGGCCCTGGTTTTGCCCTTGATCTTTGATGAAGGTATCTGTGTTTCCTAAACGGTTTTCCAAAATTTACCTGATAAATATTTGGATAGAGCCTGCCATGCAATGCACTAGAAATAGGTACATCAGTGCATACTACAAGAGAAATAACATCTTGCCTTTTTGGCCTTTAAGTAAAAATGTGGTAGGGCTAAGAGAGGTCCAGCTCCATGGAATTAGGTAACTCAGGAATTGTTATCTCAATAGAAGTCTAAGCAGTAGTTTACAATCTGCTGCTTGAAGGAAGCTTACACTAAGGAGTGGTGCAGAAATCAAGGCTTAGCCTTGCTAAGCTCTGAAGACAAGAGCTGGAGAAGTGCATCAGTTTTGATAGAGGAAGTGAGTAAAACACGCATGTCTTTGGGTGCAAGACTGCTTCTAATTGGGGGAATTACAAGAACGAACAACTCCAGAAAGACAAGTCCTATGATTCCTTCTCTTCCTTTCCTGAAAACATTTTGTGTTTATACATGCTCTAGGAGTAAGAAAGAAATGGAGAAATGGACCAGGGGAAAATACAGTTCTGAAGGATGGAAAGATCCATCTGTATCATTTTGCCTGAAGTCAATCCCAACGTTGGGCATGGAGCTACATCCAGTAAGTGCCCTGCTCATCCAGAGACACCTAGCTGAACAAAAGGGCAGGATTTTGAAGGTCTTTATCATGTAGTTTAGCACAGGCTCAGAGCTGACTACCTGTAGCCATGGCTTTGTCATCATGGATGTGGACCAGGACTGGATTAGGTAATGTGACAGACTGCATTGGATTGCCGTGCCTTCTTGGGACTAGTGCCATCTGAACTTCAGTGACAAGGACAAATCAAAACTGCAGAAGGAGATCTTGCTTACTAAAAATGTTACACATTTTGGTGGTTAAATCAGGGTGTTTAATTCACAAGTTTTTCAGGCCCTCTTCTGTCCGACTGGATTGCTCTCAGCATAATATAATTCATGCAAGCAATTAGGCAGTGCTGCCTACAGCAATACCTCATCCTCTCGAGGGATTAGAGGCAAAGAGGAACTCACCATGGTCTCCTAGCACACTTCAGTGTGTCTCTGTATCTCTGTATCTCTGTGTCTCTGCAGGTCTCTCCAGCCCCTTGCAACTCATTCAAAAATCAACAGTCTCTCATGCTTTGATATAACACACTGGCTTTGTCTTTGGCAGTAAAATGGAAAGCTTTGGGTGCTTTGAGGATTGTAGAACAGAGGTATGAACACAAGTGAAAGATAAGCTGTTTGCAGTACCCCTGGGGCAAAGGTTTTCTGACTGCAAGCCGGTGTTACCTTCAGTTTGAGCCACATGTACGTCTGCTGAATGGTATGGCTGTCAGACATCCAGCATTTGCTTATTCTTCTAGTCCTGCTGGTAATTCAATCAGAGGTGTGCTCTTTCTTCTGCCCCAGGAGCAGAGCATTCACTCTGGAATGAAGAAAAATAATGTTGGCTCTTCTGCTGCTTTTACCCTGCCTCCATTCCTTTCCTGCTGCTTCTAAGCCCCCTGACCCTTTCAAAGGCAGCTCAGCAGCCTGCTCCATCTTCTATTGAATTGAATTGCAAATCTGGAGATGCTGCAGTGGGAACAAGCCATCCATTTCAATTCTGTGTCCCTGTTGTCCCTCCTGTGGGACCAGGGCAGACCCTGAGGAAATGCAGTCAGCATTTGTTGATTGAGCCCTCTGATGAGATTAACTTCTGGCTTAGCAAGAAGTCAGTCATATGGTCCCAGCTGTGTTTGGGCCAGCCAAGGCTCAGTCACAAGACAGAACAAAATTTCTGGAGCCGTGCATACGACTCATGGGCTGTGACTCACCCTTCTGGCAGCACTGGAGAAGCAAACTTGCAAAGCTCTGTTGCCCATTAGAAAGAATGAGGCAAGAGAAGGCAGCCAATTTTGGACAACCTACCTATCTACCTTATCCACCCACCCACTGTATGACAAGAACTCTTCTGGCAGGAGCACCCTTCAGCAAATTGCCTTTCTGCTGAGGAACCACAGAAGATGGATAGCCAATGGGAGGAGCATCATGAGCTGCAGCACGTGCTGCAGGGAATTAAAGTGCCCTGATCCCAAGGAAACCAGCGTGGACACAGACCCAGGGTCTGTGTCCTTACTTGGAGTGACTGATTTTCCACTGACAGCCAGAGGTGAGGGGTCAGAGGGAGAGGTCAGAGTGGGTCACAGATCAGTGGAGACAATACAAATCAAAAAGAAACCCTTGGCCTTTCAGGTTAGTTTGTATTAGCAGTTGTATCTATCTTTTTTAGCTCCAGCCTTGCTTACCCTTTGGAGTAAACTGCTTTCCCTTGAGCACCTACAGAAGAGCAGGTCAGGAGATGGAAGCCACACTCACAAGGTTTATGCCTGACATCCCTCTGTGGTGACCCTGTGACAACAGGATTTCAGTGCTGTGTCTTCCCAGGGCTGCTCTCATTCCTGGTGACTTCAGTGACAAAAGCTTTAGTCTTTTTAAGCCATGCAAGACATGCAATAAATTGCAACATGTTATTATGTTGGGTATCTTGGGCAGAGTTCTGCTCTGTGGTGTGCTGGCACATCAGCCCTGGTGTGGTCTGCTGGGCACCCCACATTCATCTTGTGTGAGCCACCAATGCCCCCTCCAGCACACTGGGGTTACAGTGTCTCTTGAGAACATTCCCTTTCACCACTGCTGCATCCCATAGGTTCTTGTTACTGACTACCAATGACTGGGAGTGGAGAATATAGGGAAAAGGACTTCCCACTCTGTCTCAACATGTCTGAACATGTGTGAACATGTCTGAACAACATGTCTGAACATGTGTGTTCATGTTTCTCTTTCTTTCAGTGATGACAACAAATGAACCCACAATCCCATTCCAAAATTAAGAGTTTCATGGTTACTTCTGTGCGACGCCTGCAGCCCTTATAGTGGCTGTCTTGAAAGCAACGGTTCAATTTTTCAGAAGATTTGCAGTCTTTAAAATTAGGTTTGATTCCAAAACTGAGAAGCAAAAGGAGCCTTCTGGTTATTTCTTGACAGAGTGTTTTTCGTCTCCAGTTGATCAGTAGTTCAGTGAGACCAGCATATCCTGATGGCATGGGAATGTCAGGGAATGCAGAGCGTGACCCTGAGCCCACTCCTCCGTGTGGGCGGCTGCTCCTTGTCATGGCACTCATGACATGCTCTGGTTGGAACCTGCAGGAAGGCAATGTGCTTCCCCTGCCTTCCTTTTCTAGTTAGTGATTCTTTCTGAGGAGATGGTAGCTCCTTCTCCCCTTCCCTCCTTTCAGGGTGTGTTTGATTTGGGGTTTTCATAGGTGCTGTTTGGGGTTTTCGAGTCGCTTGTGCAAAGATCTCTAGCCCTGGGAACAAAATTGCCACAGGGCTGCACATTCAGGGACTTTGATAGGGACCAGAAATTGCAGGGTTTGGCTTAGTAGGGGAACATGTTCTAGCTGTGGAGAAGATAATTGGTTGTAAAAAACATATGGCACATCTCTGTGTGAGCAAGGCAGTTGTTATGTTGACAAACTCAGCCTTGCTGACAGAACGGCTACAGAGCATTTTACTGTACAGTGAATTCTTTAATTCTTTATCATCTTGTACGTTTCCCTGTAGCTCCTATTAGAAGTTATCATCTTCAATATCCCTCTTGTATCACATCTGGTGAGAAATACTAAGGTCAATATCCCACAAGCCATCAATGTCTCAGCAAGCCCACTCTTTTTTTTTTTTTGTCTTGGCAACAGCCAATAAATCTCAGAAGGCTTCCTTGAAATACTGGAGAGAAGAATCTGTTTATAGTCTGTATACTGTTACTTAGAATATTCATAGAGTGATAGAATAGTTTAGGTTGAAAGGGACCTTTAAAGGTCATCTAGTCCAACCCTCTTTTAATGAGCAGGGACCTCTTCAACCAGATCAGGTTGCTTAGATTCCTGTCAAACCAGACCTTAAATGTTTCCAGAAATGGGGCATCGGCCACACCTCTGGGCAACCTGTTCCAGTGTTTCACTGCTAATACCTGCCTTTTTTTGCTGGAATAATAGCTTCTACTTGAGCTGGAAAAAACCCAGAGTGTCCCAGGAAAAGGTGGCCTTGTGCCCAGGAATGTGGTGGTTTCCATGGCAATAGATTAAGATGGGCTGTCTAAGGCCAAATCAGATCTCAGCAAGCTCCGAGAAAATCTGGGGTGTTGGTGCCCATTACAGTCTGTAAGCACAGCACTATGGTTTCTGAGTCCCTCTGATGAGCTGTGAAATAGAAATGGACTCTGCAGCTTCCTAGGGATTTACATTCAAAAGGTGCTGCAGCACTGACTGACTTGGTCAATATTGCTGGGAAAAAAGTAAACAGTGGTGAATTTACTGCTCAGGGTTGCGCTTTCACAAGGAAAGCAGGGTAGAACTGGTCCTTGAATCATGACAGCTCCTCTCTGTCCTCTCTTTATAGTCTGGTCATGACCCTCAGCATGGGAATGTGGGAAAAGGAGTTTTGGGATTATTTAGTCCCATATGCTTTTGATACAGGGATTGAACATTTAATCCTCTTACTGCATGTAGTTTTCTGCATGAGACTTAACAGAAACTTGAGACAGAGGCATCAGGTTGGGAATGCCAGTCTGTTTGCTTTAGACTTCTCTGCTTTGGCCATCTGCAAGTTGAAGTGGCTCCAACCATGGGCAGCCTCCAGCAAAATATCTGTGTGGTTTTTTGAGGAGCCTAACAGTAGGAATTGCTTATTTGGAGATATTTTAACTTGCCTGATTTAATCTGTCTTCTTTTCTGACTGTAGATTTTTGAGAGGAGCAAATCTCTGCATAGGAAGAGAACTATTTTTTGAGAAGATATCTGGTTCTAGCTTGACTACTTACTCAGTATCTAAGTGGATACTTCTTTTCTTATTTGCACAGCTTCAGCCAGGAAAAGGTAAGAAATCTGCTGCAATCTCTGGCATGACTTTCTTACTCATGACTTTAATAAAAATACGAGTTTAGAACCCCTTCCTAGACAGGCTGCTTCAGTTGTTGCCCAGAAAGTAACTCCAAACTATGTATTAGCAACTTGGGCTATTTTTGAACAACAACAACAACATCTTTTTTATATTAATAATTTATGTGCCTAAAAATTTCCCTGTCATGCTTCCCCTCAGAATTGGGGGTTTTTTTATTAGCTCCCTGTTGAGCAGACTATGTTTTGATTTGGGGAAAAATGATAGTTACTGCTTGATGACAGTTGAGACAGACATTATTGGGAACATTCCTGCATGTCTTACCAGCAGTTGGATATATCTGGCTGAGCTGATGCTGGATGACATTTTCACTCCAATGTGGCTGAGTGCTGGTGTCCTGCTGTGTGGTAGGACATAACCTAAAAACTGCCACCTTGGCACTGGTAAGATTGTCCATTTTTATGTTTTTAGGATGGCCAGTTGAAAGCAGTAAGCAAGCAGTCAGCAATCTTTTCTAAACCCACCTTCCAAAGTCCCAACCATGAGCAAATAAGGAAATTTAAAAGTCACAGATAAACGAAAAAGATGCATTGTTACCAGCAGTGAAACTATCAGAATCCTTTCTGAATGCATTTCTACTTTTTACTCAAACAACTGAGTCTAAGAATATATAAATGTATTTAAACACTTTACCAAAGAACTACTTCTACATAACCCTGTCATTTCTGATGATTCTTTATTGGTGAAATAACAACTAATTGTTCCTTAAGTACCCCTGGCTTGTAAAGTTTGTTGACAGTCACGTTATTTTATCTGTAATTACTTCATTCATAGGCTATTATCCAGGCTTTTGGTTAACACTGTGCTCTTGTCATAGACTTGTTGGTGGTCCCAGTTTAGCAGAGCCAGTATTTGTCTGCAAACTCCCTCCTCAGTGGAACTGTGTGCAAGTCTCAAGCCTGAGATCCTCTCGAGGATCTTTCCACGCCTCTTGCTATCAGTGTATCTCTGCACCTGTCTTCTCCATTTGCTTTTCTGTTTGTGAGGAAGCAGGAGGCTGTCTCATTTCCCCAAAGAGCCAAGCACCCCTGTCAGGCACCATTACTCATGGTGACTGTGGCACACAGCTGCGACGGCGATGGAATCTCTCGGACTGACACCGCTGTGTCTCGTGGGATAGGCAGTCCTCCTGAAGACCCCAGGAGGTAACATGAAATAGGAGCATAAGACATTTCACACTGTTATTCCCATAAACCACTTCAAACTCAAAAACACTTCAAACTCAAAATTATTATTTTATTGTCAATCAGACAATTTTGGCACAGGATTGTTTGGATTGCAATAAGCAGTAAGGGAAACTCCAATTTTTTCGTTGAAACTTTTGATTATATTATTTTTCTCTTTTCATTGAGATTTTCTATTCAAACACCTGACAGTAAATTTCTGATGTTGCTAAGTGCAATCTCCAAGCAGGTGTTTCTACCTTCTCATAGCAAATTTTTGTGTATTGAATCGAAACTTTTGAGCAATTTAAGTGATGATGTTTTTATTTGTATCCTTGCCCCACTGTCTGTCACAGCTGAAAGAAAAATACAGACTAACAATGCCCAAAGCAGCCAAGTCCCCTCAGCCCAAGTTTTATCAAGGCCAGCATGATTAGTGCCAGCTTTAAGAACAGCTAGTGCGGGCAGTTGCCCAGGGCAGCAGACTGCTGGTGGCAGCAGAACAATCACTGTTCCTCTGCCTTCATTTCTGTGTCAGAGCCACATAGACGGGGCTGCTGCCAGGCACATGGGCCAAGGTGTGAGAGCCAGTGGCTGTGCCTGGGTGTGCACTGTCTCCCTGGGAGCAGTGACTGCTGCCTGTCCTCCCCCTCTCCCCTGGCATCACCCTGAGGGTGGAGCTCTCCCAGCTCCTGTTCTGCCCTCTGCTTGCTATCCCCAGGCAGAGAGAGAGCCAGGCCATGCTGCTTCTCCATAAGGTGGCAAAGTTGAACTTCATTTACACCAACAAAGGGCTTTGAACTGGCTGTGCAAGGTATTCTGACTTATGATTAGGTCCTTCAGTCTTTCATATTCTTTGGAAAACATTACTGCACAGATTTTCTTACTGGATTTTCTGTATCCACACATAAGTCATTTGAATGGTTGTCAGGCATAGCCTTGGTACCTTCAGAAAACATTTATTTGCCTCTGCACTTTTTTCCGCTTGGATCCATGTGTATATTTGTGTGTTGTGTGTATTTGTGTGTTATGTGTGTGGCTGATGGGGCAAATATACATTGTGCACATGTATTTGTGCATGAGCATTATTTTGACTAAGTCTGTTCTTATTTAATCTAGTCTCATGATGGTTTACATAGAAGACTTAAAACATAGATGCTGGGTATATATTCTGAAGTTTGTGGATAGACACCTCTATATAGACAAAGGAGAAGAGGAGGCTCAGGAGTGACATTATCACTCTCTGTAATTACCTGAAAAGAGGTTGGGACCAGGTGGGGGTTTCCCTCTTACACCAAGCCAATGGTGACAGGATGAGAGGACATAGTCAAAGGACATTAGGAGGAATTTCTTCACAGAAGGAGTGATAAAAATTTGGAATGAACTGTCCAGGGAAATAGTGGAGTCACCATCCCTGGAGGTGTTTAAGGAAAGACTGGACATGGCACTCAGTGCCATGGTCGAATTGACATGGTGGTGTTCAGTCATAGGCTGGACTTGAGGATCTCAGAGGTGTTTTCCAGCCAAACTGATTGTGTGATTCTGTAGCTGAGTTTTGCTTAGTTCAGAGAACTGAGGTGTAACTCTGGGTCCTGAAGCATGTGCTGCCTGCTCCCACCTAACAGAGGAGCACCTCCAGCTCCTGACAGGGGCTGTGAGTTAACACACACCAGGTGAAGAGGTGCCCACTGTGGTTAAGCACTGCAGTACCTCTGGTGCATTGCCTGGGCTGGTTCTAATAAAGGTGATGCTGGTATATGATGCAGCTACAGAGTCTTCTCCAGATGAAGAGTCTCTCTATTCCAAGAGACATTTGAGGTGGACATTTTTAGCCAGACTAATACTACTGTCACAGGGGGCAGTGGCTGCAGAAGGGGTGTGTGCAGTCACACAACATGAGCTCTGTTTGGTGGCTGTGAATGACAAGTGATGATGCAGCTCAGTGGCAGAATTTCAGGGCTGCGCAAAAGATGCTCTCACACTTCTGTGCTGCACTAGTGAGGGCCATGACTGTGGATATGGTGGGCAGAACATGCATGGGGAGAAACACAGGCCAGCTTTTGATTTTTGTTGTTTTGTGGGTCAGGCCGTACGTTATGTGCATGCTGACATGGCTCCTGCAAGTTGCTAATCTGGGCAGTAAGAGGGTCACATGTTTGGTGTTAGGGGGGCAGACACTGTTCTGTGTGTTGTACCTCCACAAAGGACAATAGAAAGTCAAATGGAAATGCTGTCGCTGCAGACAAAGCACAAGGCAGAGCTTTAGTCCCTTCATGCTTTCCCTCATGGCTTTTTCCCTTTTGTTGTTTTCAGGGCAGGGAGATCTTCACTTCATCTGTGGAGTGACCTCCCCATCCCCTGCCTGCAGCACTGGAAAGAGATTAGCACAGATGAGAAAACACAGAAGAAACTTGCTCGAGCCAGTATGGGAAAGTCTGTGACAGGAGGAGTGAGCAGAAGGTGTCTGAGCATGGCCGTGTTGTCTCTAGGGGACACAGACACAGGATGGTTTCAGGCCCTGGCGCCACTGCTCCAGTGGGGAATTGCAACCACTTTAATTAGGAGCTAGCTTTAGCATTTCCCCAGAGCAGCAGGAGAGGGGGAGAGGAGAAGTCCCTGGAGAGAAGGGGGAAGCTGGAAAAAAGGAGCAATGAACACAAACTGGAAAAGATTTTCTAAAGGAGGTACTGCATACCTGGAGATCTTCCAGGAGGGCATCAAGAAAAAAATAGGAGTGGTTGCAATTAATGCAAAGAAAAGCTAGTGGGGAAAGATTTCCTTGTCCCAAATATCAAGAGTTCCCAAGAGTTTCCAAGATCTTCGCGTGCTTACAGCATGGCTGCCTTTAGGCTATGAGGTGTGCTGTGGGCTACGTGCAAATTCCCTCACTTGGTATACTCATTTGCAGTGCAGTGCCTGAGAAATTGCTTGAGGCCCACCCTGGTCTAGTATCAGGTTGAGGTGGAAAGCAGAGCTGGGGGTTGGGGAAGCCAGTGTATCAGCACATGCAATGAGAGACTGGGTGTGAGGACCAGGAACACGCTGTCTGTGTACAGAGCGGGTTCTAGGCTTGCAGAATGTAACAGCAGGTGTGGGGAGGCAGGAATTGGATCATGCTGGGTAAGCAGACAAAGAGGGATCTCAGGCAGAATGGGCAGGATATGACTAGCCTTCTCTCTGCAGCCAAATCTTGTCTTCCTATGGCCGGACTTAACTTGCATGAAAATTGCTATTCCCTGGGCCCTAGCTAATACAGTAAGGGTTAATGCATTGCATAGTGGCAATAAATTCTGTGTGTATGACACAGGAGTGGGCCGGAAATGTCTGCTGAGGAGAAGCTGCTGTCAGCATTGTGCCTTTATTAGTCTGTACTTTTCTTCCTTCCCTCTAATGAAATGCCCATTGACATTTATGGTCTTGTCCCCTGGTGAGAAAGCCATCGTCACCTCCACTGACACTTCTCCCATCACAGCAGGTCCCATTCTAGCACTTCAAAGTCATTTTCATCTTCTTTTTAAATGGACAAACCTTTCTTGGATGGATTTACCTGCCCATTGAACTGGCAAAGATTACCTCAAGACAGCAGCAGAGTGGACCTCTATGGCTTTGCTGTCTGTGAACTGCACCTGCCCTCTTCTAGGGACACTTGAGGAGCTTGTGTCATGGGCAGTCTGCAGTTTACACCCTGCAGGCTGCCCTAAAGCATCCAAACACACCCTGCTCCCTAGTGACTTATTCTTAGTTTCTCTTGCTCCTTTCCTTGCCTTGCTTTATCTTCCAGATAACTCTTGATCCCATTGGCTCTTCTATGGGGATGGCAGGTCTCAAAGACAAGCTTTGTTCACTGACCAGGCTCATAAGAAAGACCATCTCAGTGTGTCAACAAGGAAAGGGAGCTCAACCCTTATCAGCCATCAGAAATTCTACACTAGAGAGAGCTCTTAAAGGTATCCAAGATGTGAAAAACACTTCTTAGTTTTCATGAGATACAGGATTAATATGGCTAGGAAACTGACCTTCAGTAGTAGTAGGGTTTATGGAGCTACTTGCTTTATTGCAAAGCAATAGTTATTTTACTCTGAAGGTACACGGCTGCATTGACAAACAGCTACACATTTCTTTGTAGTGTCGTGGTCAGGCATGCACTCACAAGGGTTTTTAAGATAAAATCTACCCATACTACCTGTCAGTGAAGAGGTAAATAATTAGTCTTTGCTCAGTTGTCTTTGCATGTTCTTGCATGCAAGACAAGAACATGTCTTTCATGTTCTTGTTTGTTTGTTTTTTTGTTTTTGTTTGCTTTGTTGGAGTTTGGGTTTTTTTTGGTGGAGGAGGGAGGATCTTGGCTTTTTCTTCAAGGTTTTCTTCAACATTGTAAAACCCTTAGCAGAACTGGCCACCTACTTCCACAGCGGGTAGGGCGAGATCACAGAAATCTTTCATGGCCTCTCAGAGGAACTCCTAGGTTGCTGGTAGGAGTCTGTGAGCAAAGAAGGCTTGATGCCAGTACCATCCCCTCCTGCATGCGCAGCTCTAACCACCAAATTTTTCACAGTCATGGAGGAAGATGTTTGATTCTTAGGTCCAAGAGTGTTTCCCAGGCAGCTGTTTCCTACCTTCTCAGAGGAGACACAGTGGGCTTGAAGGAAGGCTGGTTCTGGTTTTCAGACTGCCAGCGGGACCTCCCTGGTATGGTGTTGACATCTGGACAAAGTACAACTCCTGTATGTTCTCTTCGGATGGTTTATTTCTGAGTGTGAAAACAAACAGGAAGAACAACTCCTAAGTCTGGAGGTGCACAGGTCTCACTACATCACATGGGATCTGAAACAAAAAAATCTTTATTCCTTCATATCACAGAATCATACACTGGGTGGGTTGCAAGGAACCACAGAGGGTCATCTGCTCCAACCTTACTGCTCAAGCAGGGTCATCCCAGAGAACATGAACAGGATTGTTTCCAGATGGTCTGGAATATCTCCAGTGGGGGACATTCCACAGCCTCTCTGGGCAACCCATTCCAGTACTCAGTCACCTGCATAGTAAAGTTCTTCCTCATGTTCAGGTGGAACCTCCTATGCATCAGTTTCTGCCCATTGCTTCTTGTTCCATTGGCACTACTGAACAGAGCCTGGCTCCATCCTCCTGGCACCCTCCCTTTGGATACTGACAGACTTTGGTGAGATCCCCTCTCATTTGTCTCTTCTGGAGGCTGAACAGGCCCAGCTCCCTAGCCTTTTCTAAGAGAGATGCTCCAGTCCCTTAATCATCTTTGTCATTCTCTGCTGGACCTGCTCCAGGAACTCCATGCCCCTCAAGTACTGAGGAGCCTAGAACTGGACAGAGCATTCCTGGAGCAGAGGGACAGGATCACCTCCCTGAACCTGCTGGCAATTCTCTTCCTAATGCACTCCAGGACACCATTGGCCTTCCTGCCCCCAGGGCACTGCTGGCTCATGGACAGCTTGCTGTCCACCAGGACCTCCAGATCCTTCTCCACAGAGCTCTTTCCAGCCTGTGCTGGTGCAGGGGGTTATTCTTCCACATGTGAAGGACCTTGCATTTCCCTTTGCTGGATTTCAGGAAGTTCCTCTCTGCCCATCTCTCCACCACGTCGAGGTCCTCCTGAAGGGCTGCACAGCCCTCTGGGGTATTGGCCACTCCTCCCAGCTTTGTGTAGTCACAAAGTGCACTTGCTGAGGAGGCATCTGCCCCTTCACCCAGGTCATTGATGAAAAGTTAAACACTACTCTTAAGTTAAACGATATCACTCCCTGCATCAAAGGGGAGAAGTTTCCTGTGAATTAAAAGGCATGATATGCAAGAGAGTTGCTTCATCTTGTTTCAGTTAATAACATGAATATACCACATTTATGAAAACAGCCTTTTATTAACTTAATCTTCCAGCAGATAATTTTTTATGTTGTGGCTAAAACTGTTAGCTGGAAAGGACTGTTCCTCATCACTATCCTGAATCTGGCTTGAAGAGTAAAATATTCACTTACATGTTCCTTAGGCCAGTAAAAAGGAGCATAATTTAATAATTTTCTTTCCAGTAACTCAGGCATTTTCCCCTCTCCGAACCTTTGTCTTATGACAGCTGAACCATAGATCATAATTATTTTTCTTTCAGCCTTTTCCAGGTATAACACTGGCTCTATCCCCTTTGACAACACCTTCTTTTCCTCTTCTTTCTCTCTTTTATTATTTCATAATCTACTCTCCAGTCCAGACATAAAATCCTAGGAGACACATATTGTTTATTTACTAGAGTAAATGTGTCTTCTAGAATTTTTTCTCTCAGCTCTTTTGATAAATCCTATCCAAGTAAATAAAAAATAATCTGTAAAATGGTTGTTTAAAAATAATGTAGCTGGAGTTTTCCCTAGGGTCAATAGCAGCAGCAACTTGTGAGACAGTACAATTAAAAAAGGTTACTGAAAGACCATCCTTGAATATTTGTTTCAAGGCTCTCTGAAGGACTTTCACAAAACTTGCTGTTAGTTCATCTGACACTAGGAGACAAGCAGGCAGTGCACTGCTGAATTTATTTGAGGAATAGTTGGAAATTTCTCAGAACTGGGACAACAAAGGACAGTTGTTGGCAGAGGCATTTTAAACCTCATCCTTTTGAAGTTCAAGGTGCAATTCCCACTGGCCAAAATGTTACCTGTCCTATACAGTCAGGCCATAGGTAAAATACCATATTCCCTACAACATCACTTCATACAAGGGTCATTTGGCTTTGTGTTTGGTTGGGGTTTTTTGTTTTGTTTATTTGTTTTTGTTTATTTTGTTTTGTTTTTTAATAAATCTTTACAGTCAGCCAATAAAGGCCGTGTTTTACATTTACAGGATTAAGTAATTTCTTCACTCACACACTTACAGTTTAAGGGACAGAAGGGAATAACATACAATCATCTAATCTGACACATGCCAGAGACATTAATCCAGCTGTTTCAGTAATGAGTCCAATAACTCGTGTATGCTTAAAATAATGTATCATCCAGTAAGGCATCTGATCTTGATTTGAGGATTTAAAAAATGTGCCAAAGCCAGCCTACTTTTGTACTCCATTCTCAGATTTGTTTAAAAAATCCAAACAGGTCTCATTTCTTGTCTGAATTTGTCTGTGTCTAGCTTAATGTTAGGATTTGTTGGCTCATTTTTCTCTGCCATACTTAAGACCCCATAAGCAATGGACAGTTCTCTTGAGGTGTACAAATCAGTTAGTCACCTCTTGGTCCCCTCCTTGATCAGGTGAGGAGACTGAGCTACCAATACATTAGTCTCCTCACCTTTGAGATGTGTGAGCTGCCCTCTGTCATGTTCTCTTCTGAGTCCAGTTTTCAACCCATGGCTGTGTACAGAAACAACTGAGCAACACAGAGTCCCTGTGCTTTGCTGATGCCATTTTTGATGCCTGTGCTTTCCCCAGCTGGGACAGAGCCTCCTGTCTTACCCATAAGATGTGCTCTCTGAAGCTGTTTAATTTTGGCTCGTGTTCACAGCTTTTTTGGGGGAATTCCGTCATATAACTGAGCCCAGAAATCTCTGTATGTTCCCAATTCCTTATGTGAACAATCTGCAACTTTTTCTTAGAGGAGGATTCTACATAGAAGCAAGTTCTGGAAAGCTCTTTCATTCAGCTATAAATTTGAAGAGGTTTCTTTTCCTTTTTTGAAACCCCAAACTTTGAAAACAGCTGTTGTCTCCATTTGAAAGAACACAGCATAAATAAGCCATCTATGAAACTGCATAACTGTGGGAAGTTGAATAACGTTTCCAGACATTAAGAAACAGACATTTGGACTGAGCTTGGTGTGAAGTTCTTTGAGGGATGAGAAGCTTGTTTATTTTTTTCAGACCAAAATCAGTCAAAAACACTGCCATCAGCTTATCCAGTGTAAGAGGACATTCCCACAGTAGCCTTCCTCTGTATTGCAACTGAAGACTACTTGAAGCTGATCATGGATTCTGTTCCATTTGGAGGACTTTCACATGCTTTAATCTATTGAGATTTCTGAAACCCTCTCCTCTTTGCAATCTCCTTCTGTGAGTCACCTCATAGGAATTCCTGAACAAGTTTTGTCTTCACTTTTACCAATAAGTGATGCTCTTTGTGATCCCCTGCGGAGCTGTGGAGCTAGAGAAATACAGGAGCAAAGGATATTGGGAAGAGGGCCAAAGCAACTCAGATGTGATGCATTTGTTATTAGGGGGCTGTAGGAAAAGCCCTCTTTCCTTTACCCATCCCAATTTTCTTTTTTCATTATCCTCCTGACGCTAACCTCTGAATAACTTCTAAAGTAAACCACCCATAAATATTGCACGAGTCTCCAATACTAAAAGCTGATAAAGTTTATAGCACTTATAAAATAAATAGAAGGAAATGCTTTTCAGTTTCCTATTTATAGGTCTCAAGAGAGATCTCAGGTATGATTTATCACTTCAATTTTAACTGTATTAGTCTCCCCCTATCACATACACACAACTCTTTTCCTTGGTCATTCTTTTTTTCTCACACACAGCTGCTTCCTCTTTTCCCTGTAGACATGCTCACACCCACAGAGCCATTTGCCCTCCACATCCTTTGCTAACAGGCAGGAGACTGTGCTCTTTTACAGAGTGTTGAGTGCCATCAGTTTTCACCAGAGTCAGCAGGCATTGAGGGTTCTCAGCATTTAGTGAGGGGCTCTCAACCACACGTAATTCAAACGAAAAAGCTACTTTTTTCAAGTGATCATGGCACGCGGCCAAAGAAGGATTAAAAAAGAGGGAGGCAACATTTTGGACGTGGGTGGATCATTAAAGCACAGAAAGTATAGTTAACATAGGGTATGTTTCTTTTTAGGGCATTCCTATATGCTTTCCAAGTGTTAATGTTTCTAAGCATGCAGTATTCATCCTCAATTGCCAGTACATTGCACTTGAGCAGATAAATGGACTGTGCCTAATAATACCCTTTTTCTTGGAGGAAATGAACATCACTCCCTGTTTTATAAAAGTGGAGGCACACTTCTGGCCACGTATCGTGTGCCTGAATTAGCATTTTATTTTGGTGCAAAGGTGCACTTCTGAAGTAAATATCCTTGTTGCCCCCATTTCATTTATTTTCCCATTTAAATGGAAACATTTGTTCTGGAAATATATCTGCTAACAAGCATTCAACCTATGGGGTCAGACTACAGCTAAACCAACTTAAACTCCCCAAAACATGTAAATGTGGACATCAGATTGTCAGTGCCAGCTGTTTTGCTTAAGAGTTCCATTCCTATTACACTGCAGCACTAGCTAATGTGTCAAGCCACATCACTACCACAGCATTTGACACCACTGCATCCTAACTGCATTTTCCTGTCCTGGTTCTACATTAAAAACCAACCAAACAAAAATGCCTTTCATGACTGTGATTGAAATAAATACATTTATGTTTGGAATTCCCACAGACTTCACTTCCAGGGCTTCCCTTCCCAAAACCTTCAATTGATACTGGAACATGAAGAACAGTAAAAAAGAGACCACAAAAGCCAGAAGTCCTCAAAACTGAAGTCAAATTTGCTCCAAGGAAATAAAGGAATTAAAACTGGTGCTTCTGATACTCCTTATGTTGAGCTGCCCATCTACTCATCACAGGAGGGAAACTGAAGTTTAGGTGACATGAACCTGCTTGCTAGAAGGACCCATGGTGAAAGGATAGGTGAGGGGGTACAGATAATGGAAGAAAGGTTCAACACAGGAGAAAAAAAATGACAGCTGAAAATAACTGCATGCAGTGAAAGGGGAATTCTTTAAAAGCAAATGCTTCTCTTACTAAAAAAACCCCTAAACAAACTGATGTGGGGTGAGGAGTACTCTGTAGACATACAGAATTCCTCTTCCTGGGTGTCAAGAAGTGGCATTTCTGCTTGAAATTTGCAAAGCGATTCCTACAATTTCTTCATATATCTTCTGATATTGGTCTCTGCACATGAAAGGCCACTGAGAAAATGTTACTTTCGGTGAATTATGCTCAGTTGTTCAGCTGAGGCTCTGCCTCGCTGATCCTCCCTGTTACAAAATACTGCTTTGTCAGCACTGGCATTCTCAAGGGCCTGTCCCCTTCCTCTCCAGTTGCCGCTGCTCTGGCTAAGGCTTTGCTGTTCTTGATGCAGGAGCTCTCACCTCTACCATGTCTGATCAAACTATTGCCTTTCTGTTATTCAGCCTGTTAGGCAGCACAAATAAACCTTTCACCATTTACTGCTTTATACCCCACTGACCATGCTGTTGTCTCATATTGACAGCAAGCACAGCTGCATTTTCCTACCTGCTCAGGAAAAAGGCAACTAGTCAATTAGTATCAACTCTATTCCTTTCCAATTCTGTGGTTGTCCGCTTGTCCACTTCTGGACACAAAAAGTAGTATTCTGGTTTAGCTCATCATTTATCATATCTGAAAAATTGACCTGCTGGATAATATTGGGATCTATTCATTATCTTCTGGAAATACTGAAACTGTAAGAAGAGAGCTGCAACTTCAAATTATTTATAATTCCACCATTTAACCCCCCTGTTGTCATCTTGAGACTGTCAAGCACAAGGTTTGTTTCAGCTGGGTTCAGCCACCTAAAACCCAGACATGTAAGTGTGAAGTCAGAGTCCCTCTATAATCACTTGTGATTATAGAGGAGACACAAGTGGCTACATGTGATGTTGCTTCCATCTGTTAGAGACACCTCTTAGGATGAGATAAATGCTGCCTATGTTAGGAAACCCATTTGTCCACGTGTCCTGTATTGTTAATAAAATGAGAAGACTCCTTCAGAGGGGTGATTCAAAGACAGATCTTGCTGCTTTGTGTTGCAGGAAGAAGCTGGAGAATGCACAGAGAAGGCCAGTCTGTAGTCACAGGTCTGGCATGCAGCTACCTCTCTATGGAAATGCTTCTCTTTCTAAAAGGCACCCCTGGAAATCAGAAGGGTGGTGTCTTTTGGTTGTCGTCCAGCCCCTGGTGAATAAGTTATTGAGGATTTTCATAGCAATAAGGGAATTCCTGAGCTTCTTACACAGCAGTTGCCTACCATTTCTTCCTTCTAAACCTTCTGGGCCATGGCTCACCCCCTTTCTTTGCAAGGCCTTTCTGCAGTGCGTTTCTCCTATGGCAGCAAAGAGGTTAATGAACAAGCCACACAACACTGTCTGCTCAGGATAACAAGAGACTCAGGCACTCAACTGCCTGGCAGATACTGCCAGGCCAACAGCCAGTGAATACAGGAGCAAAGCAGAAGAAGTGCCTGGTTGTTGAGGGAAATGAACACGGCCTGGAGATGGTTGGGGGAAGCAGCCTGACCGACAGCCATCAAAAAGCAGGTGGATTTATTAGCCTGCCAAGAAGCAGCTTGGTGAAAGCAACATGTAAAATGTAAATGTCAGTAAGCAACATGAGCTGTGGAGCTCTGTGAATAGGCTCTAAAGACCAAGCCTGATGTGCCAAAGAGCCTTTATCTGCAGAGATCAATTCTCTCACCTGTTACTGAGTAGGGAGGATGGACTGAGCTTTCCAAGACCAGAAAATGGCATGGTTCCTATCAAACCATTTTATTCTGTGCATCCCTAGGGTAAATTATGCCTCTCAATGAGTGTACCACTGGTCATAGAGAACTGCAAGCACTACAGAAGAGCCCAGTCAAGGTCCTTTGGTCCTATAGAGAAGATTGATAAGGATCACAACAAAGAGAATTTTTTTTCCTGAAGCCTGACAAAATTGGGAACAAGATACCCAGCACTAATGTAGGGCTTAAATCCTCCCTGGTTCCTCTCCTGGAAGAATGGGTTTCTGCAAGCTCAGTAATCGTCCTTTATCACGCTTGGTCCAAAAGCTGAAAGATATTATCTTCCTCTGACAAACACATAACAGCAGGCCACTGAGCCCTGCATTTTCCTTACTGTGCCTCAGCACAGGACTGGCAGAGAAGAAATATCAGCATGGAGACTGCTCCACACTCCATTCAGCCATGAGCCTCTCTGCTGAGATTGTCAATGAGAGTGAATGTAACGAGCTCCAAAGAGCTGTGGTTTCAGTGGTATGGGCACCTGTCCACTAGGAAGTGAGCTGAAACCTCCGACGCATTTCACAGGTTCCACCAGAGACCCATCAAACACTAATAACATTCAATCACTGCTAACCAAGGCTGATTTTGGACCAAATGCTTGGAAGTGAAATACTGCCTATCCCACCACCCACCCTGCCATAAGTCAATTATACATTGCAGTATTTGAAACCAATAAAAAAGAGCTTTTTACTATATGTCACGGCTTTCTTTGGAAGGTACTGCAACCACAGCTGAGTTTGGAAACTTCACACATAGCTTATTTTATTTTCTTTAATGACTTCATACAAATATATCTTGTTACCAACCTTTTTATCCACATGATGTTGCTAAATTTTTTTTAAATGGCAAAGAGTATTTTGTTTCCTTGTTTCAGTTTGGCAATGAACTATATAATCTTGTTCCTTATTTAGATGCATTTGCTCAGACAGCTTTCGTACTGCCCACAATTAGATTCCACTCCAATTCAAACACCATCACTTATCACATTCCAACCCACTCAATACAGTGCAGTGGCAGAGACGTTGAGGCATCTGTTGAGAGGACCTAAAACCAGAGTCTGAGCTGTGGTTGGGTCCCATGCAGAGCCCTGCACCAGCTCTAACGGTGTGCAGTCACTTTGGTGGGCAGTCAAATGCCACCAGATGCAGATCTCTTACATATGACCTATGGGTCAGCAGGGATTTGTAGTGATAAGGCCTAATCCAAAATTAGTTCTGCATGGGGACAACCAGCTGCTGGGTTCAGCTGGCTTTGAAAGAGCCCCTTAGATAACAAGGCAGATCTTGACTGGAGCATAGGTAGCTCTGTGTGGTGAACAACTTTATAACCCTGATGTTTCCCAGAAGGAGAACATCTGTCAGCACCCCATTAACACCAGGAAGAAAGAAAATTTCAAGACAAAAGATGAAAACTGTTGTTTAGGTTTCAGCTGCATTTATCAGATGAGGTATATCTACAATTTCAATGCTTCAGTGGAAAAGAGCAACAGTCCTTAAAAGTGAAGGGAAGCAAAAATAAGAGTGGCAATTTTTTTTATTAAAAGAGGAAAGGGATGAAAGGTGAGGTGATAATTAAGTACAAAACAGTATAATGTGAAAGCACACTAAATAAAAAGATATTCTACCTCTGTCCTAGAGAGGTTAAAAACAAACAAACAAACAGACACACACACAAACACACAAACAAAATCAAGGAAAGCCATTTAGTGATTATAAGAAAGTATGGTCCTTGAGGGACAGGGAATTGTCCTTCTGTGGCAAGATGAGGACCAATTCCCACCCTAGGCTCTTCAGTCCTTCCTCTTTCTTGACCCTCTTGCCTCCCTTCCCCCTTCACCTCCCCCTTCACCAGCCTGGCCTGCCGTCCCTCTGCTGCTGCTCTCCCCTCATCCTTTGCTGTCTTTTTGACTTTTCGCAGTTCCCTAGCAACAGCTGTTTGCAGCTGACAGGAAGAGCTGTGGACATTTTGCAGGCATAGCGACGAGCAGGGCTCGGCCCCGGCTTGCGGGTGATGGCTGACCCCAGGACCAGGGGACACACAGCAGCCCCAGGGCAACAATTTCTGCACCAATCTCTGCTTACAACCTGAAACAGGGAAGCATCACTTAATCCTTAAGCTTCAATTGTTCTTCCTGCTGGTTAACAAAAGGTTCCTCATTCTGCTTCACTGGAAACACTTATTTCCCCTTGCCGAACACTAGGCTTCACCCAATGGAAAAGCCTGTCAGACATCATCAGTGTGGCAATGCTATGGTAGGGACATATGTATTCAAACAAGGCACAGGCATCCTCATTCCTCTCATTAAAAACAACAGCTCTGATTTTTATGTGCTGGATGCTGTCCTGACTGCCCTGCTGTCCAGCCCACTTTGCTGCTGGAGGCTGCTACTTCTAGCAAAATGTGAATGGGACACGTGTGCTGAAGTTCAGCTCTGCATGTGATACCCAGAGCCACCATGGGCTGTGTGTGGGGACAGCCAAGCACCCAGACGTGTCCCATTCCACTGGCTCGGCTTCTGTGACAGCAAGGCTCTGTCACGGGGGAGGATGGGCAGCTGAGGGCAGCAGCATCACTGCAGTAGTTACTGGAGCTCAGCTAAAAGAGTGCTAAGCTATCATTATTATTGATAATATCATTACTATTATTATTGTTATTGCAGTTGTAATCTCCTTTTAATTTGCCCCAAAGAAATCAAACTTATGTTACTTTATATAGCAGCCATTCCCTCACTACTCACAAACATGTCCAGTCAGAAGTGCTGGAGGTACTCTGGAAAGTATGATGCAAGTTTTTAAACCACTTGATAAGGACTTTTGAAAACCCAACTCCAAGTCATTACACTGCAATAATTCAGTTACTCTGGAAGAGACTAGTAAACCAGCTAAATTTGTAAGGTGGACATATACTTAAATCAACCTATAATGCCAAGTGATCAAGGCATCTGAAAGATCACACAGAGTAGTTATTTCAGTTTAAAACAAGAAGAAAAGAGACAAGGTTTCTCTGTTACCCAACAAAATGAATGGTGATATTTTTTATGAGGCAGCTACGAATGTTTGAATTCTGTGATAGTGCCTCGATCACAGGTTTTTCCCCTCGGTTTATTTCTGAGCTTCTTAACCATCATGTTGAATAAAGGTGCAGGACTGTCTGGCATGACAGAAATTATATTTATTTATATGGCTGTTGTGAATCCGACCTCATTCTCAGCCTTGTCTTTTTCCAGAGAGGTGTTTTAGCTGTGCCTTGCTCATCCCTGGATGGGCTGGGGCTTGGCAGCCCTGCCAGCAGGTGCACCTTATGCATGAGACACCCCAGCTACCCCACCTGCCACCACCTGGCACAGTGTCCACATCTCTCACTCTCCCTGTTCAGCACTCCTCACAGTGCCCCTCTCTGGCACCCTGTGTGTCTGCCAGCCACCTGTGTCCAGGGCTGGGGGTCCCGCAGCAGGAGAGAGGCTGCAGCCTCTACAGCTGCTGCAGGGTGTGTGACTTCCAATGCCCATGTGTGCTTTGGACAGGAGCAGACCCACCCCTGCCCATCCCCAAGTGACTTGGCATACTATAGTGACTAAGGTAGGCAGCAGTATTAAGACAAAGCTTCATAAAGGGCAACTTGGTGCCTGTTCTCTCCTACCTGGAGAGGCCCAATCTGCACACTGCCTTTGCTGCCCTCTACATCAACAGCAATCATAATTTGCACTTGTACCCCCTTCTCCTTCCTCTACTATTTCCCCCTTTCTAGCTCTGCCCCTATACCTCCATTACTGGAGGAGCTGTTTTGCAGAGTGGGATAGGATACAGATGGATGGAGGAACTATGTGTAGGCAGAGGGCTGCTCAGGTAGAGAGAAGGGATTGTGGGGCTTACGGGAGGTAGCAAATTGGAAATGGAGCCCATGCACTCCAGGGAGTAAGAAAGGAATAAAGGGCATCAGGGCAGAAGCATCAAAAGAACTGGAGGAAAGGTGACAGACCCTATCACCTATCTGTCATCTCCTATAAATCTGAAAATCCCACTGCCAACCTCTTTTGTTCCCACACCTCCTAAAATCTACTATCCTTTCCATCCAACTGATGACACCCAAAGTGCCACTGATCCTTCGCACCCTCCCCCACTTTTCAGCCTTTGGAACTGCCTTCCTTACCTTTTTCCACTGCCGTAGAAAATCACTTTTCTTACCCAAAATGTGCTGGCAGCAGGAAAATTCTCTGAGGCTGAAAAACCTTGAGATGCTGGGGTTGTGACCTGATGCTTGGGAGTTTACCTCCCAGCTTTTCATTTTTTTTACACCAGCCTCACAGGAGCTGAGCTGTGCCAGCTCTCAGCTCTGCAAACAGCATCTCCCTCTTTGGTCCTACCACCAGCCACAGCTGAGACCTCTCTGTACGGGTGAAAACAAGTCCATGTCCTAATGCCACATATTTTTGCCTTTATTTTTCTTCTGGTCCCTGTTCTTCTGTAAATCCCTGTGGGGTTTTTTTTTGTTGTTTTTTTTTTGGTTGGTTGGTTTTTTGGACTATATTCATTTTTAGTCTTATCTGCAGTCCTAAGCTTGTCTCTTTGTCAATCACCCTGGCTTAGCAGCAAACCACTTAAGTCTAAGTGCCCTCATTAAGACTTGAAATGAGATTAATGGTAGAGGACAGGAGTTTGTACTTCCCAGGTAATGTTTTATGCTATGCATTGTCTCAGGTAGAGAACACTGCTTTATTTATACAAGCTCATATTTTATAGCTTCTCTCCCAAATCAGAGGGAAAACTACTTTTGTTTCCAAAGAAATTCTTATATTCTTACAACTTGAATATGCCATTTGGGCCACATAAATGTATGTTGGCCAGATGTTTAATATCCTTGTTTCAATGTGTTTTGCTGACAATAAAAGAATAATGAATGTTCCTGCAGGACAGCTTGATGTAGATTAGGATACAACAAATGCATTTTGATTTTTGAGAATTCAGAAACAGCAGAGACAAAATAATGAATGAAATGTAAATTCTGTTCTTATTTTTCCTCTGTGAACTTCATATTTTATCCATAGATTTGAGTACAACATGCATTATGAGTTGACCAGCCATATACTGTAAAAACAAGGCAAATATACACCTCAAGCCCAGTCACAAGGAATGCCACATAAATCACCCCATAGAATGGGTCTATGGAATCTGCCCCTCCTAGCTATACTCAGTGGATATCTTCAGCTGCCTTCCAGCAAGGCTGAATTCGGTGAGGTAAGTGACAATCTGGAGTGTTTATGTGTTCCACCTATTGAAAAGATGAGTGTTAAAAAAATACTGACACTACAAGGGATCAAATTTTGCTGTAATTTATATATCTTAAAATTCTCCAGGAGCTACTGGGTGTGTGTTGGTGTACCTGAAAGCAGCATTAAGCCTACGATTTATGGAAGCAGTTTAGTACAGCGATAAGCCTATCAGAGATTAACACACACACAGAGTTTCTGCATTTTGTAAACTGCCATCAATCCCCCCTACTGCCACCAGAGAAGATAATATCTTCTTGTCTGCAATAAAATACACTCTTTCTAAATCTGGTACCAAAGATATTTATTCCTTGCACAGCTCAGCCACATGAATAAAGAACTCAGAATGACTAGATCAAGTCCAACACAAATCTGTTGGTATGAAGCGTATTTTATGTCATATGGCGTTTTTTAAGTTCCATGCTCAAATATGACATGAGACAACATATTGGGAAGTTGGAATATGAAATCCTGGTTCTGCTAAAATCATGGTGGTCTAGTCATGTCACTGCTTCCCCCAGAGTTTGTGTCTGGGCAAGCCTCAGTTGTATCAGTGCTGGTATCCTTTTACAGAGCATGGACTACAAATGAAACTGGGAGGTGAACATTGGTGTCCTTGAATTGTATTGTGCAGCTAGGGCTGCTCCCAAATGGTTTATTATCCTCTAACTATTCACCTCCTTTAGTCCTTAACGGTGTGGCAAAAGGGAAGAAAATGGTCACAGTAATTAATACAGAGCAATAACCACCCCCAAAAGCTGAGCTGTTGTCCTGTGTCAGACAGCACTGCTTTTCACCGGAGGAAAGGGCATTCAGCTATGAAATCAGGAAGCACTTTTAAATAAACTAGAAAAAAACAGCATTCTGAGGTAGGGCTTAAAATGAGCCTGAGACTGGACCAGGTGGCGTGATATGGGTGGTTTGTGTGGCATCCTTTGGGAGTTGAGAGATGTGAACTAGTTTTTAGCAGTTCCAATGGGACCAACTTCTCCTCAACTCAAGCTCCCTCTCTGTTCTGCTGTGCCTCTTCTTCTGTTTATCTTCTTTTCTTGGGAATTAATCCTTTTGAGGGAACAACTCCTCTTTTTTCTAATAAGGTACTGCAGTATACATTACAATAAAGACCTGATCTCTGCTACGACACAAAGATCATCCACCAAATTAAATAAAGGATAAACAGGTGAAGATCTAAGTTCCATCTCTGGAATGAGATATAGGAATCCAGTGTCATTAAAAGCTGATGTCACTAAAGTCTCTTTAGGAAAAGCCTCTGTTTCCTGAAGGTGGGATTTCCCTGTGTGGACGTGTTTAAACCTAGAAGACTCTAGTATCATCCTGTATTATGTAAGATTATATAAAAGCAGCGACAGCACAGGCAACCATTCTGTGCATCCCAGAGTCCTCTCTGACAGTGGCCAACAGTGGTGCCTTGGTAAGAGTAGAGAGCAGGGCCAGCATATAGCAACCCATGCCCTGTATATTCTTCTAGTCTCCAGCAAGTTTTGGCTTAAGAACTCCCTGTAAAATAGAGCAGCAGAACTACATCAGGTAGCTTCTGATGTTTGCTTCTTCTAGGATTGTATTGGATTAGTTCTGAAACTCACATGAAGTTGCAGCACCCATTATCATAAATCCTGAGAGAAGGTACTTCAGGGCTTAACTGTGCATGACATAAAGAAGCTATTTCTTTGCTCCACTTTGAACCCACCACCTGCCTGCCTTGAACATGTGCTGTGTGATTCCAGCACAGTATTTCCGGGCTCTCCTGCAAGCTGAGGCAGAGGAAATCATGTTTGCAGACTCAGCAGTGTTAGGTAGCACACAGCAGTATCAGAGAGCCACACAGCAGATGTTGTTATTTTCACACCACTCTTCTTGGGCTTTCAAGAATCCAAAGACTCCTGGTGTTCTGGTCCACCTTATTGACTGGATCTGGCTTTCTGGGTTTTGTGGATGGATATACATGATGGCAAGCCTTCCTGGTAAAAAGAATGGCCTGGCTATCCAAAAGGAATTTGAAGAGTCTGTTAGGATTTTCTTCTTTCTTCTAATTCACAGTCATGTTTCATTTCACCGGCGAAAAGCCCTGGTGTGACATAGGAGGTTATTCAAGGCCATCCCATGGCAGTGCAGCTGAGTAAAAAGTATGGTTTACAACCCCTCTAGCAGCCGAGCATGCTAAATACACAACACTCTTGCCAGCATGAAGAAAGCATGTGGCTCCAGCAGCTATTTCACTGTAACGATGGAATAGATTTTCCAAGCTGTGCACAAAACTGTGCAGTACAATCTCCTTCTTCCCTCTGAATCGCTCTGCAATCGGTGTGAAGTAACACAACAAGCACTTTTAGAGCCATGTTAAGCCCTTTTGAATTTCTGATAAAGGCAATTGTTATAGAACCCCCATCCATTACGTGCTTTTTCAGACCCAAGTACTGTTTATTGCACAAGGGCAAAAGCAAGATTAGGTCTGCAACACTGAGGGGGCTTAAGGAGATGACAGCCCTGGATTGTGCCCTCCCATGTCCTCTCATGCTCCTTGCCCCAGTACAAGCATCCCCTGCAGGGACAAAACATCAAGCAACAGAAAAAACTCTGCACCCATCTAGCATTACACTCTTACTGGGTTTTTTTAACCCTCTCCCAAAATGATCTCTGTTCCTCTCTGGAAGAAATTAGGCCTCTTCCCTTCTTCCTCCTGAACATCACCAAAAGGGGAAAACACGCGTGGTAGTAAAAAAGTGTTGTTAAAGCATACTAGAGGTTCTAGCTGTTCTGAAATATTTGGGGAAATGTGTGAATATAGCACCAAAAACTACATTCTACAGGTTTCAAATATCACACACAGAATTGCTGCACAGAGAGTGAGTGAAAAAGGGTTGTATATTTGCTGGCTGAAGTATTGCCAGTCTCTCCCCCGCCACGAAACATGTTCTCGATGCCTAGACATAAAGTTCAGTGTTTCATTCCATCTCAATAGGGATTTTATGACTAAAGTGTCAAGGATAAGAAAAGACCAATTTGTAGTTTTATTGATCAGGCTAAAGGTCAGGGGCAGAGATGTAGGTCATGGTGCTTCCTTTGAACAGACCCAGGACCAAGCGCCTACCTTCTGAAAGCTGAAGAATGAGGCAGGGAGGGGGAACTTGCACTGATGTAACATCTCAGCTGAGATGTCAATCATGACCAAATTGGACAGGCTCAGAGATGGGAGGCCTCGCAACAACCGCAGCTTTGCCCCCATGCCTGCATGCTCTGGCAGAGGGGCCTGTATATGTGTGTGCTGAGCTGTGATGTGGTGTATGGGCAAACGCCAGGATGCCATTTAATATCATAAAAACATAATTCATGCTGACAGAGTTTATGAGATCAGGTTTCCCAGTCCTAGCTGAACCACATAAAGCATATACTGTCACTACAGGCATTTTGGCTGAAACAGTAGGGGCTTCTGCTTCATGGAGATAGCCTGGAAGGTATTTGTCACCATGGCCCACTCTGGGCTGGCTGCAATAGTAGAATAACACAAAACTACATTGATTCATTGTCAGGAATTTAGTTGAGACTTAAAATGCCATGAAGTGAAATGGTTTCCACAGCAATGTCAGTTTTTCTCCCCTACTTACATTAATTTTGTCCTCATTTGCCCCTGTGAATCACCAGTGAAAGTGAGACTTGGTCTCTGTAGTATGTGCTGTTCCTGGTCTCTGTGTTATGCTTGCAGTGTAAAGCTGCTTATGGCCGAGACTGTGCTTGCTGTGCACAGCTTTTATTAAAGATGGTTTAAGCTGACTTTTGTTCCTGCTGCTTCTGAACCATGCCCAAAAGTAATCTTCGTGCCTCTGAAAGGTCCCATACCTGTTCTCCCTGCCTAGCCCACCAAGAGTAGCAACGGAAGGAGACTTTCATACTTTCCCACCATTTAGGATAGATTTATGCAGGCCGGGCAAACATTATTGTAAGTGGCTTCATTTAGGTGTTGCTTTTCCTGACCTTGTTACTTCGGATGTAGTCTGTACAAAGCAAAAAATGGGTTTTGTTTTACGTCAAATTCAATCTTCATGTAAAAAGCAGAAGGATTCCTAAGTCACAAGTAACGGGCAAACACAGCTAAGCTCTTTGAAGAGGAAAGAGAGAGCTAAAACCTTTCCTTTTGTGTCTTTTCCCTACACTGAAGGCAAACTAAGACTGAAAATAGGCAATGCTCCAAGTCCCTGAAGAAGGTTTATCTTTGCATGTTCAAAATATCTCTTAGGTGTTGGTCCCATCATCCAGACTATATCCAACTATTCCACTGCATTTGTAATGAAGGAAACAATAGTGGCCATTTCTTGGTCTCTGATCCTGTTTTCTGGCAGAGAAGATGAATGACAGCTATGTCAGTGTACTAGTATCCATCTGAGCCCTGTTTTCTCTGAATTTGGAATTAACAGAGCCAGTTAAAGGCCCTGAGAATTAGGAATTAGGAATTTAGGTGTGTTAGGAACTAAGATGGTCTAGCATACACTTGCACATGCTGAAATGGAGAAAATACCAAGTTTTATCCACATTTTCTTATTCCAGATCTCACATTGGCTGAATTTTTCTCTGCCCGTATCATCTTCATCCTGATGGTTTTTGAACTGCAGACAAAATAAGGCTTTATCGCACACATACCTTCTAGAAATCTAATTCCTCACCCTTCTTTTTATGCTATATTTCTCTCTTCTACGTGTTGATCAACTGAGTAATGAAGTTCCATCATAGGTTCTGGTGATTTTGAGACCTGAGTTCTTATGTCTTGAGGCAGACATTGGCACAGCTAGTTCCACAGTTCACTGCTACACAGCCTGGTGGCTTCTAAGTGCCTGCTGCACTACCAGTCACTTGGAGCTTCTTCTGGCCACGGCAATTTCATGACTGTGGCCAGCTGCAATAGTCACAAAAACATGGATGTCTTGTCAAAGAGCCCCATCTAAAGAAAAAAGTGCAGTCATATGATAACACAAAATCAAATAAGTGTTATCTATACCTCAGTTGCAACCTTTATGCCCGGCAGACTTAAGAATCTGATGTAACTCTTAGCACTCATCTCCCCTGATCCATACCTCTCCTACCCTCCCACAGCAAGGATTGAATAGCCTGGGCTCTGCGTGTATTCAAATTACAGCTTCAATGCTCCATTAATGTGCATTTCTATCACCTTCACCACTTACATATTTGAATGTCTGCTAAATAGGTTGTTCTAGGAAAGAAGGAGAAAAGATCATATTTACTTAGTGTAATAAGAAAATAGAAGAGGAGCAGAAAAATGAGAGCTGCCAGCAACTCTACCCAGCATTTTGCAGCTGAGGGGGTTTGCATTTAGAGGGGGTTTGCATTTAACAGCCAAGCCTATTAGACCATATCAGATCTTCTAATTAGCTAACTGCAGTCGGGGAGAGACATTCCCTGGGTTAAGCCAAACAGCAGCTACAGTGCCTGTGCTGTATCATTTCAGGGAGTGGCCCATCAGTGTCAGGTTTTGGGAGGACAGTATCAAAGAAGCTGCAAATTGCTCAGGCTATGGAGGAGATGGGGTAAGAGGCAGAGATCATTAGAGGAAAAACATGAGGAAGGAAAGCTAGGGGCCAACGGGCATCAGTTTGATTTAGAAGAGCAGAGACAATAAAGTAGCCTCATGTACAGAGGCAAAATTTTAGTCTCAGAAGCATCTTATTGGTATGGAGAAAGGCTCCTTTTGATCTCTCATATAATTGCTGGTTAAAGACACAATGAAATATTACAGAGAAATTGGGCAGAAAGATTTCAGCAGCCATATAATGAGGGACACAAGAGATCAGGATGAGATTTGTGAGAGTTGAAGATGAGGGCAGAAGATAGTTTTGGAGCTAGAAGAAAAGAGAGTTGGAAAAGAGAGTCAAGTTCAAAACTGGGACCCTACTCTGACCTTATAGGCAGAACAGTGTAAAGACTGTCAGAGCTGAAACTGGAGATAATGTTTTGCTAGCTAGGACAGTGCATTTGAGATAAGTGTGTTTAAAAAATAGGACTTGTTTCACTATGGACAATTAATCAACACAGCTGAGTTTCCTGTTTTCAACCTACTTTCAGGACATCCTTTGGCATATGTTTCCAGCACCAGGCCAACTCTCCAGGTGGGCACACAGATGAAAGTAAAACCTGACCTGTTCCCACAGGGCCTGCTGTCACCTGAGCATTTTGCAAGGGCTTCTGGAGCCTTTCCCTACTCATGCTGCACAGTGCAGCTCTTCCCCAGGGAGCTGGGAACAAATGTGCCTGTTTGGGCACACATGGGAGCAGTGCAAAAGGATCTTCAGTGCAAAGAGACTTGGGTGGGCTAGTGACAACTTTTGCCACAAAGAGGATGTGTTACAGCCCAAGTGAAAGCAACTTCCATGTTTTGGTCTGTATCTCAGGGTAGGTCAATGCCATCTCATATAAAAAAAAAACAAAACAACCCCAAACAACAATTGTGTGTAAGGTATTTTCTTTTTTTTCAGTTGATGAAGAACAATTTTGTCACCTGAGGATAAGCCTGGTTCATCTCCCCAGAGAAGGGAAGCCCTCACCAGAACATAAACCTGGGTAGGGGAGCCACAGGGGTTGCCAATTACTGCCAAGTGTAACATGTAACGTTTCTGGCGAGTTTTTCATCTGAAAATCTTCTTGGAGGTGAACAGAGAGGAGAACAAAGCCCTAAACTCAGCTCCATATCCCACGTCAGGGTCAGCAGATGACTCGCCTACACCTCTCTTTTAGAATTCTTAATATTGGAAAATACCTCTAAGATCAAGTCCAACCATTAACCCACCATGATCAACACGAAACCAAGTCCCCAAGCACCACATCCACACATCTTCTGAACATTTCCAGGGACGGTCACTCAACACTTCCCTCAGCAGTTCCACTGTTCATAGTTCCCTGTTCCAATGCTTGTCCATCCTTTCAGTCAATTTTTTTCCTAATATCCAATCTAAACCTCCTCTAGTGTGACTTGAGGCAATTTCCTCTTCTATCACTGGTTGCCTGGGAGGAGAGGCCAACCCCCACCTGGCTGCAGCCTTCTTTCAGGGAGTTCTAGAGAGGTGAGGTTCCCCTGAGCCTCCTCTTCTTTAGGCTAAACACCCCCAACTCCCTCCGCCACTCGTCATAGGACTTGTGCTCCAGACCCTTCACCAGCTCTGCTGGCCTTCTCTGGACAGGCTCCAGCACCTCAATGTCCTTCCTGTCGTGAGGGGCCCAGAACTGGACATAGGACTCGAGGTGCGGCATCATCAGTACGGGTGATCTATCACTACCCGAGTTCCGCTGGCCGCGCTATTGCTGATCCGGGCCAGGATGCCGCTGGCCTTCGTGGCCACCCGGGCATTTTCAGGGCATGTCCCAGCCCGTGCTACCCCCTGCAGCGCGGGACTCGCCGGGCCGTGCCCGATTCCCGAGGAAGCAAAAGGGCTCCTGGGGCCGGGCCGCGGCCGCCTCAGCCACCGCCTTTCCCGGCGAGGCCGCGGCGGCCGGAGCGCAGCCGGCAGCTGCTCGGGGCTGGTTTCCATGGAGACCGCGGGGGGAGCCCTGGTGGAAGGGACATGTCTGCGGGGACATGCGGGGGGAGCCCTGCGGAGGGGACATGTCTGCGGGGACATGCGGGGGGAGCTGGGGCGGCGGCCTTTTAACCCTTCGCTTGGGAGCCAGAGGCTTCCCCGCGCCCCTGCGGCGGTGCAGGGAGCCCGGGATCGCTGAGGCGGCTCCGGCTCCGACCGGCACAGCTCGGCGGGGCACAGCCCATAACGCAGGGCAGTGGCGGGGTGCGCAGGGGAAGAGGGGAGGATGGAGAGCACGAGGGGATACTGCTGTGCCCGGCTGTCACTTTCATGGACGCCTGGCCGGGTGACTGCTCAACACAGCCATCCTCCGCGGAGATCTCCCGCAGCAGGCTTAGGGAAGGCACCAGCCATTCTCCCCGTTAAATATTTATCAGATTAACCCAGCCGCATCTTCTGGTGGGAGCGCCGATGGTGCCTGTGGTCACGCTGTAGTGTTGGAATACAGGCTGCGGGGAGGTGGTGGCGAAGCTTGGGGTACTGGGTAAAGCCCCAGCAGGGCTGCACAGCCAAAGGAAACTGCTCGTGTGTGAGTACAGGGGCCTGGGCTTCACACAGCAGAGTTGCACGGTTCAGGGTGGTGGTTACCTACGGAAAAGTGCTTGTCACCATGGTGACCAAGCAATGCCGCATCTTCCTGGGAATGAAAAGCGCCAGTCCCAGAGCTTTGCTGTGTGAGACCAGTGGGTTAAATGCAGCTGGCTTTACCTTTCGAAGACAGGGATCACAATCTATTCTCGATTTTGATATATGCCTGCGATGCAAATTGGTTGGAATCAGCCTGACACCAACCAAGTGACTGTATGTACACAAGAGGGACACCAGGAATGTGTGCTAGTGTCCACTGCAGGCTGTGTCTTCCTAAAAGAACCTTACACAAGTGTTAGCAGCAGTCGGGAGTGCACCAGGGCACAAGGGTGGAGGTGGTAAAGCTATTGTCTGTCTGGTACTTTGGATAGTAAACTCAAATTTATCTGAAAGTTAACATGTGTTGGTTGGTTGGATGAGGGGCTGGGACTCACCAAGTTTTAGCTAAGAGCCTTCAGGACTACAAAATGTTCAGATTTATGTTTTAGGTAGTTATAAATGCATCAGTGTATGTTTACGTATCAGTTTAACATAAATGTGTTGAATGTTAAGCCCAAAAGTATCTGATTAAACCTTTTTTGTTGGATGTTGGGGTTTTTTCATTTGTTTGTGATGCATTCAAGTAACACTTATAGCTATCTATCTTGGCGTGCCAAGAGCTTTCCTGGCATTTTGGAATTTGGGGGTTGGTTTTTTGTTTGGGGTTTTTTGTTTGGGGTTTTTTGTTTGATTGGGTTTTTTGTTTGTTTTGGTGTTGGGGGTTTTTGTTTGTTTGGGGTTTTTTTGTGGGGTTTTTACTGGTTGGTTGGGGTTTTGGTTGTGTTTGGTTTTTTTATGGGAAGGGAAGGGAAGGGAAGGGAAGGGAAGGGAAGGGAAGGGAAGGGAAGGGAAGGGAAGGGAAGGGAAGGGAAGAGAAGGGAAGAGAAGGGAAGAGAAGGGAAGAGAAGGGAAGGGAAGGGTGAATTAATTCTTACCTGAGTCTCCTTAGGGTCTTGGAGAATGAAGTTTGCCTGATGGAAGTAGTGGCAGATTCCTGAAGCATTCGGGGAGAATTTTTAGCAGATGAGAGGGACTTTTGAGTCCAAGAACTGCTTGCACTTCAGAAGAAAATGCCCATTAGGGAGGTGAAAAGCAGCTCTCCTGTATGAGCTCCTCACAGTGTGTCCATCTGGGTAAGGCAGTGCTGTGCTGCGAGCACTTGAGCATGCCCCAAATGAGCTGTGATACCCAGGCAGAGGCATGATCCCTGGAAGGAAATCAGACATATTAGCATGGGATGACATCAGGGTTAACCTCCCCCATTTCTGAGCAGAACTCACTGGGTCTCCAAGCACATGTGGCTATATTGTTTCCCTCTCTGTAGTTATTTGGGACACTACTGCCCATGACCAACTCCAGGAAATGTAGGCAGTTGCTGCAAGAGGTGCTGAAGCACCACCAACCCTCCTGTCAGCTCTGCCAAAGCTAGGTTGGCAACACCCCTTAGAGAAGGGCTGAGTTGTGTACAACAACATTCATGGCTGAGGCTCCTGGTCTCTCAAACATCCTTGTTGCTTCTATTTCCTTACTTCTGGAATCTTGAGAGATACAATTCCAGTTCCTTTCTGCCTTATTTCCCAATCCTTTTTCTTTCTTTCTCCTCTTCTTGTGTAGGAATAGTGCAGTGGAAATCTCCACATCAAAACTGAACTTTGCCTACATTCCTCAGAATCCACCAGCTGCCTCTGGCACTGCCTTGGGGGATGTCTGCTTGGTGTAGCCACATCCTTTGAAACCATCCAGCTCAGGTATGTTTGCTGTAGCTAAACCTGGCAGAAAGCCCTGCTCCCTGTCACCCTGCCTCCCTTCCCCTTCCCAGGACACTGAGGGAATGGCAGCTGCAGCAGAATTACCTGGCTGCTTTTCAGAGGAATGTATCCCAGAGCAAAGTGAGGCAGTGGCCTCAGCCACTCAGTATAATTAAACTCAAGCATCATTTTTTGTGTAGCCTGTGCCGTGGCAACCGCAGCAGTTATTCCCATTCAGCTGGAAGGTTTAGAAGGCAGAGCCATGGTGTTTCACAAAAGATCCTCCTTGCAGGCAGGGCCTTAAACCATTTCATTGAATGAAATATGCTCAAGAAGCAAAGAGTGCCAGAAGGGAGGAAAAGCACACAGGATAGGACCACACTATTTCTGGCTGTAGTTCAATAACAGTTCTTGAGGCAGCACCTGATATACTGTTAGGGTGAAAAAGGCTTTTTATACCTAGTGCTTTGGCATCCTGATAGCATCTCTGTTTTTTTCTCTCATTCTCCCTTGAGTTCCCCAGAGAGGCAATATATTGTCTTCCTTCTAGTTAAAGGGAGTAGGGGCTAATTGCATAGACAAGTCACTCTGTTTCTGCTGAAGGTGAAAAGCAAAGGGGTTGCTAATTCTTGCACACAGACAGGAGGATGTAGCAGTGTACTGTCAGCCATTCCAGGTATCATCAGTAAGGCAGGGTGAAGCAACTTGGCACAGTGCATGCAGCACTTGCAAGAGCAAACCTCTGGGGCAGGGTGGCAGAAAAAGAAATGCTTATAAAGAAAACCAGTCAGAAAGGAAGGGAAAAGCAGAATAAAAGACAGGGAGTCAGATTACTTGGTTATGATATATGACCCTAAATTCTTCTAGCACTGTTACGGGGAAAGAAATGGTGTCACCACAGTACTATTGCATCCCAGCTATTCTGGACTCTTAACACACTCAACATACAAGCCAGGTAGTGAAATTGCCAAGGACAGAGCAGCAAGTACAATGTGGGATGTGCCAAGGGAACTGTGAGATCCCTTGCCACGCAGGATGGGCTCTGTGTATTATGCTGGAGGTCCTGAGACAGCCAGCCAAAACCTGGGTCAGGATTTGCTGAAAGGAGCAGCAGAACTGGAGAGCCTTGAGCTGGAGCTCCTGCAGGCCAGGCTTGGACTTCTTCAGGGCTTACAGTTTGAGTACTGCTGCCAATGAATTCAAAGGAAATTTGACAGTCACCCTCAGCTACTGCAGGAGAATAATACCACGTGAGTCTTACATAGTGCTTTTTAACAGGAGATCTCATATGTGTGTCACTACTGATAGTTTTTTGTCTTAGGAAACAGCTTTGTGGACAAGACAAGTGAAGCTGTCCAAAATTACCTGGTAAACCAGGGGTAAAACAAATAGGAAACCTGCTGCCTCACATTGCCAAACTGAGTCCGCTTGTCACACACAAGGGAACAAAACATAAGGCTGCTGTCTTCCTCTGAGTCCTTCTGAGCTAAAGGAGAAAGCTCTCTCTGAGGCTGTGGATACTGAGGTGTCCTGTGCCAGGATGGCAGATGCCTGCGCTGTGTGGGTCCCATGCCCTGTGAGGATCATTGTCCAGACAGCATGTCTCACTTTGCAACTGGTCTGAAGTATTCCTTCCTCACATGGCATGGCAAATGGTGGGAAGGTAACTAGATTGATCTCCCTTGTAGGCCTTTCCCTGGGACTTGGTACACAGGTTCCAGATGGTACAAAGCCCCTGCTGCTTGGATCTGCACAAAAACCTGTGTCTTCTTCAACCTATTTCACAACAGATTTGGCTCACTCTTGGTTGGTTGCTATTTGTACAAATTAAGCTGAGCTGCCAGGAACGTTTGCAAACAGTGAAAAGCAAAGTGGGATGCACAAAGCAAGTCAAAATAGGTCTCAAAACTGGCAAAATGCCTGCAGGTGCTAATAACATTTGACTTAGTCTAGCCCATGTTTTACCCACCCACACACTCATTCATCCAGCTTTCTCCTGCCCTCACACCCACACACACTCACCCTTCACAGATTCATTCACCTTCTCTTCTCCCCCCATTTTCTCTTCCAAACACAATCATTCCCACACAGAAATATACCCTAGACACACTCTTTGTTCCTCACACACAAGCACACACACATTTTTGAGTGCTGAGTGCAGTGACTGTAGGTGGTGTGTATACATTCATATAGCAGACGCTGCTGTAATCTTATACCTATGCTGTGAAAAAGCCCTCGGGATTAGTGAGCTGAGAGCTCTGATTGCTCTCACTTTCACGTAAAATACCACTAATCCAGTTTATGGGGCTGACTGTTTCCATCCTTCCCTGAACTCTGCCATTGTTTTCCAGGGGATCTCTCTTTCTACTCATCTTCCTCTTGCTTCACTTTGCCTTGCTCCCTATGCTTTTCCTTTTTCATGCTGCTGCCCCACACCACAGTGTTTCAGAGAGCTTGGCCATCCCTGTATCTCTCCATGACCTAACACTAGCCGTGATTACTTCACTGAGAGGATGAGCAATGAGCCTGCCATGCAGTGTGGGGCACAGGGCAAGAAATCCTGCAAGGTATGGTGAGATCAGAGGCAGAGATGGTAAGTGGTGGGGTGGATCCTGCTGCCATCCGAGCAGTGCTGAGCCTGCCTGGCATTGAGCCTGCCTCTAATGGAATGTGACCCACCGCTGGGAATGAGCTCATCTGTAATCCACTTAATTGAGTTTTATGAGCAGGACTCTCACATCAGGGAGCCAGCCTGCCTTCTTCCTAGCACTCACCCTCCTTTGCTTGCTGCCTGGGGAGGAGAAGGGGAGTGGGGGATGCGTGCACTGCTCCACCGAGCTGGTGATTGTCTGGCTTCTGATTTTCTGCCTGCCCTGGAGAATGTGCAGGGAGCTGGACAGACATGCTCTTTAAGACACCCACTGCCTCATGGTGTAATGTTGTTTGCTTCTGCTGCGGGATGCTCAAATTTCCATGTGACTATTGGTAATGCTGTCAGGACTGCAGAGCCTTAAGTTTTCCCAGCATTTTGGTCTCTGTGCAAGTGCTGGGTACTCAGAGGAGATGCTCTCATGAATTCATGAGCCATCTTACCTGTGAGTCCAAATGTGATGGGAGAGAGTCCCTCTGATCTCACTCCTGCTTTCAGTGTGCAATGATCTAAGTGGTGGAGCTGTCAGGATCCCGTAAGAGCCTTTGTTTACACTGTAATGTCTTGCCATCTTTAGCATTTGCATCATCATTTGTTTGTACTATGTGATTTGGTCACATCAGAGCCAGCTAACAGAGAAATCTGGCTGCTGTCTGCCAAGGGATTTGCAGGCTTGACTCTGTCTAGTGAAAGATGCAGCCTTTTCTCTTGGTGAAGCAGAACAAAGGGAGAAAGTGAGGGAGGGAGGCTTCTCCCCAAGGGAATGTTACTTTCTTTAGAAAAGGCTAGTAGAGAGCCTCTGGCATGTGAAATTTGGGATGTATTCCCTTCAGTGCTGGCATAAATGTCTATATTTGAAATAAGTACTGGCTACAACTACTGCTTTTCTGTCACTTCTGGTCTACTTTGTAGAAGAAAACTTTTCATGATTTCAGATCAAGTGTTGCACACACATTGCAGAGCAGTAGCTCAGCAGTTCCACAAATCCATAACTTTAAGGAAAGGTCCTGGCATACGGAAAGGGAAGTACACTTAGACGTTAACGCAAAGCCCATAACAGACCTGTGCTGGGAACCACAGTGTCACCACTGTGAATTGAGTGAATCCTCAGGTGTTCCTTAAAATCCCCAGACACTGGATTCATGGAAATACATGTAAATAAAAGATCTCATTTTTCTAAATGTGTGCTTTTCATCTTCATGGTTGCAGACAATACTGAAAAATTGTACTAGAGGAAATCTGAGGATTTAAAGAGAGTAAATAAATAAAAAAACTATATGGATTCTTCCATATGTGGGTTTTTTTGGTCGGTTAGTTTCATTAGGTTTATTTTTGGTTTTTTGAATGGCATGTGTTTTAAAGCAATCTCACATGGAGATCCAATGACTTTCTATTGACATCCCAATGCTGAGCTGCTATAATGACTGTTCAGGATGGTTCATTGTAACTGTACTGCAGATGAAGTGCCTATTTTCTTCCCTTCTGCTTTCTGAAATTCAGGGTTCCTTCAGTTATAAAATCATAGAATCATAGAATAGTTTATGTTGGAAGGGACCTTTAAAGGTCATCTAGTGCAATGAGCAGGGACATCTTCAACTAGATCAGTCTATTCAGAACCCAGTTCTGAACCTGAATATGAGTTCACCCTGAACTCACCCTGAACCTTGAATATTTCCAGGGATGACACATCTACCACCTCTCTGGGCAACCTGTTCCACTATTTTACCACCCTCACTGTTAAAAATTTCTTCCTTGTATCTAGTCTAGCCTCTTGTAGTTTAAACCCATTATCTCTTGTCCTGTCACAACAGGTCCTGCTAAAAAGTCTGTTCCCATTTTCTTATAAGCCCTCTTTAGGTACTGAAAGGCCTCATTAAGGTCTTCCTTCTGCCATCTCTTCTCCAGACTGAACAGCCTCAACACTCTCAGTCTTTCCTCGTAGGAGAGGTGTTTCAGCCCTTGGATTGTTTTTGTGACCGTTCTCTGGACCTGCTCCATCAGGCCCATGCTTTTCCTATGCCATGGACCCCATAGCTGGATACAGTGCTCCAGGTGGGATCTCATGAGAGCAGATCAGGGGCATAGAGTCACCTCCCTTGATCTGCTGGTCATGCTGCTTTTGAAGCAGTCCAGGATGTTCTCTCTGGGCTGAGAGCACACACTGCTGGCTCAGGTCCAGCCTCTGATTCACCACTATCTCCTTCTCAGAAGGGTTGCTCTCAATCCCTTCATTCCCCAACCTGTATTGATGCTGGGTTGTCCCGATCCAGGTGCTGGATGTTGTACATGTCTTTGTTGAACCTCCTGAGGTTCACACAGGCCCACTTCTCAAGCTTGTCCAAGTCCCTCTGGATGGCATCCCATCCTTCAGGCATGTCAACCACACCACTGAGCTTGCTGTCATCTGCAAACTTGCTGAGGTGTGCTTGATCCCCTGATTGTATTGATGAAGACATTATACAGTCCTGGTCCCAGTACAGACCCCTGAGGGACACCACTTGTCACTGATCTCCATCTGGACATTGTGCTTGTGTTAGTAGTTGACTGCTACCCTCTGGATAGGATTATCCAACCAGTTCCTCATCAGCTGTTGTTTTTTAAAGAAAGTCTTTTTGTCTCACAGTCACCTACACTGTGACTCTAGCTGGATCAGCAATTCTAGTGTCTTTCTTCTGTTTTCCAGACTTTTGCAAAATAAGCACTGCAGAAATGAGACATTCTTCCAGTAGCCAGCATCTCACTCTCACATTTCCCCTCTGTCCTAGCTCCATGTACACATATGTGTGAGGAATGGCGTTACTCACATACAAGGACTCTATTACTCTACTGCTACCAACGCAACAGATAAATTTGTTGGAAATCACTGAAAGACTGGTATTCAGATGAACAAACTTAGACAGACACTGCCTTGGAGTCAACAAAGATACTTTTTTTCTTTCATACCATTTACTTTAAAATCTGCAAACAGTCATCCCAGCATTATGTGAAGTCCCCAAATACCCATGCAATTTGGATAGAGGTAACACTGTTCCAGTGAATCCAATGCTGGAAATATCTTGTCCCAACTTAAATACATTCTTCTGCCATGTCCTTTCACTGTGAAACTCTTGACATGATGTTCGATGCTATTTTATCCTTTGAATAATACTTAGCTTCAGAAATGGCAGGAGACCCTTGGTATTGCCTCTGGCTCTCTCTGTTTGTAGGATCTGCACAAAACATATGGTACATGGAGAAAGGGAGAGCTGTTAAAAGGATGAAAGCTGTTCCAGTAAATGTGGTTGTTAAGAGCCAGTGCAGTATCTGTCATCGATAAAAGCAAAATATTTTAGGGTATTTGTACTTTATGGCACAAACATTTTTTAGAGAAGTTTGGTAAAAATAATTTTTTTGAGAAGTACGCTCTCCAGGAAATTTCTGCTGTCATGTCTTGTAGCACTAGAAATGTCAAAGTTTCTGCAAAGATCTGCACATTGTTTCACTCCACTGCCACTTCAGTCCCAAAGAGAAACTTGTGTATAGTTTCCTACCTGTCCATAATAGCTGGCCTAAGAAAAGACCCTCTCCACAGCATTTGCCTCATGTTTAGATGTTCAGTCAATACAAGGAGATGCCTTGTTTATCTAGGACAGAGACAATCTTGAAGTAGCTGAGACTGAAATAATTGCTGCTCTTTCCTCTTTCTTCCCCCACTAAATATCTCCCTTCCATGGTGATTTTCCAGATTTGCTAGTGTGGCTGAGCTAACAGCAGGAGCCAGTGCTGACAGGGGCTGTGCTGTGCTGTGGGGGTCCATAAGGCATCAGCTGTGGAAGGTTGTGTATATCTCCACTCTCAGTGATAAAAACACAGCTTGGCTCTTCAGCCTCGCCCTCCCCCAGTGAGTTCTGCACACACATCTACAAAACACCCACTCACGTGTATGCCTATAAACAAGCAAACAAATCATGCCACCTAAAAAAACTAATTGAACAATTCCTCCTACAGCCTGGGAAGGAAAAGAAGAAAAGAGTATGCTGGTCTTTTCTATTTCTGAAATATTGAAGAACTACTTGGCTACTGTTGTGACAGAAAGGTAGATAACTAGGTTGATGACACAGTAAGAAAGGAAGAGGAAGCTGTGGAAGACAGAGAGGAAGAAGCTTTGTGTTGTGTCTCTGTCAACTTGATTAGTGGCTTTCCTCTGAATCCTGAATGGAGTGGCCTCCATGGGTCAATCTCATTAGAAATAAAAATGGAAGAGCTGCAGGAATCCACACTGAGCTTTACCTAGAAAATTTGACAGCAGGGCCACTGCTCAGGCTTGGAGGAGCAACAACAAGGTGAGGAGGTGACTGAGGTGGCTGTGACAAAGCAACCACCACTGTCCAAGTGACCTGTGGAAACCTATTTGTTCAGGAAAGCTCCAAAACCCAGGTTTGTTCCAAACAACAAATCAGTGGCAAGACACCATGACAAGTAGATGCTGAGCAGACAGTTTTCCAAATGAGCTGACTAACCCACAGGTGACATTTTCCTACAGGTTCTCAGAGAATGCATCAAAGGTGATTCTAAGAAATGAATTTGTTTCAGAGCCAGTAAGTATGGTTTAAAGGTCAGCAGCCCTCATGGGGCAGCGTGAGGCCTACAAAATTTTGTCAAGGAAAGACATCTAAAGAGCACTCAAAATCATCAGGATCCTTAATGTCATGGTATTTGATATCACAAAGAAAAAATCAGGAAGGAGGAAAAAGTCTGGAGTTTCTGAGGGCAGCTGAACTAGTATTCCAGTCTGTTTTCTAGGAAATATTTTCCATGCAGAAGATTATCGAAAGGGGTCAGGAAACTCATGTGCTGTATTCGGTCTGCAGTTGCTATATGCAACTCCTCTGGGTTTCTCATTGTAAAAAGGGGCTGAGTGATGCTTTCCTGCCTCACGGATAGAGTGACATTGGGTCCTTCTTGTGAAATGTTCTTCCATTCTCTAGTGCAACACAGCATGCCAATGCTGTGAACAGAGTTACAGATAGAATTGTGGATATTTAGTATCTGTTGCAGGGGGAAAGAGGCACATGAGGGTATGTGGTATGTGGGAGAAGTTAGTGCTACATCTGCTCCTGCCCTGTCAGTTCTGTGGAGAGGAAGAATCTGACATTGACTCTCATTGCATGGATTTTGTAAGGTCTGTGGTGATATGAGCTTTCTGCAATAGATTAGAGTCAATTTCTGTATTGTCAAAAGTGGTCATGTGTTTTGTTTTAGGTATTTTTGTGGTAGCTGAAGGCTGGTTGGTAGTGTCAGAAAACCACTGCTTCACACTTCCAATGGGATTATAACTTAAAAAGGGCCAAGCCTGGGCATGGAAGTTTCCTGTGACTGCTTCAGTGCTACTTACAATGCACCTATCTATAGCTATCATAGCCAGAGGTTCCACACTTCCACCGTCAAACACAGAGACCCTCCTAAAATGAGATCCTGTGTCTATCCTGTTCTTTGCCTACATCCCTCCACTCCAGTTGCCTGTGATTCCAGTTGGTGTTGACTCAGCAGTCCTTCTGTTGGGAGCTTCTGTTCTGTGGCCCTGTGCTGATACAGGCAGTCAATATTCTCAAAGCTAGGTATGGTTAATCAAAGCAGTATCAAAGGCCATTAAAGGAAAACCTTACTAGTCCCTCCTGATAGTAGGACAGATGCTTTTGCTTTTCCAGTCCCTCAGTGGATCAGGGTTTTTTGTGACACAAAGGTATTTCCTTTCTCCTGTCTCCAAGGAAATTGTCTTAAAGCCATATTGATGCTTTGGTTCAAATTCTTTTGCAAAATTCCCCTCATGACTTAGAAGTAATGTTTTTCCCAGGAATTATAGCAAGTTACTCTTTGTTAGGGACCCTTGTTGTGTTTAGTTAAGGTGCTTATTTAGAGCTAAGACAATACCTCTCAAGCTGGTTTACTGATATTTTTTTAAAAATAACTCCTTCCCCTGCAGTTTTTCTTTAAAGACCTCTCTAAGAAGGTAATAAAAACCCTTGTAGCCCAACAAGACCCTGTGAAAAAAATTCCAGTTTACCTGCTCTATAATATCACTGATCAACTCCAGATCCTTCATTATGTTTTCATTTTAATATTTAGTTCTGTTATGAGGTAATCTGGAGATATCAAATGAGGATATGAAACTCAATTTTGCAGAGGTCCCCCCAAAATTGCCAGCCAATTACTCTGGCTCTGAATCAATGGCATGCAAGAGAACTGCTCTGTGTTGCATCCTCTAATTCTTAGTGTTGGCAATCTCCATTGTGTAGAGAAGCTCGCAGAGGCAGACGTTCATTTTAATATTCCCATTAGAACAATCCTGCTAATACAAGTGATTTAAGCACAGACTTTTGTTGTAGAAATAATAGCTTAAGTGGAGGTGGAACCTCCTCTATATATCTTCCTTTTTCTCCTTTGAAATCTCAGGGCTTACAGCATATTATATGTCACAAGAAATACCAGTGTAACTGCATATTGTAATTTTCTTGCAGCACGCATTGTGGAACGTATCAATGAAGTGTTTGACAATGATAGCAATACAGAAAAATTTTTTTTTGTGATCTAGCAGGTTTTTTTTTATCAAGCTGTTTAAGTCTCTTACTATTTGTTGGTGGTGTAATATCATAACAAGAAGCACTGTGTAACTAATGCTGCATCCAAAGAGAAAACATTGCTTATAATGTCTCCTGGCTTGTAAGTGCCAGAAAAGGCCTCTTTACCTAAGAGACAGGCGTTTACGTGATCAAGGACTTCCCTCCACATCCTCCCATCGCTGCAATCAATTGTGTAGTTGTGAATGATGGAGTCTACAAATGGAAATGTCAGGCAGAAAGTGTTTATGCAATTTTGAAAATAATGTAGATACTGTAGTTGAATCTCAGAGAGATAAGATTACAGTGTATGTGTCTGTTTTTGTGCCTGTGTGTATGAAAGAAAGAGCAAGAGGGAGATTACATTGTGTTCGAAAAAAGGAATGACAGTGTGTATTAGAGAGAGATAAAATTGTGTTTCCAGGGCCTCTGTGTCAGAAAGATTTCATTGTGCAGGTGTGTGTGTAGCTGTCCTTATGCTAAAGAGAAGGTCTGTGTGTGTTTAGGGGCAAGATGATGGTGTATATGCATTGTAGGAATGCAGTGTGTTAGAGAATGTATGCATGTGTGTGTATGCTTGTGAGTTAGAGAGCCTATACTGTGCATTAAACATTTAGGAAAGTCATACCACGTGACTCTGTTGCAATTTTGTTTACAAAGGAAAGCACTGTCAGAGTTTTAGAAATATTTTTCTGAAATTCTGAATTTCCTGGCGCATCTTATGATTTTCACTCAAAGCAAATTTAGTAGTTCCTATTAATGTATCTTTTGAAGAGGCAAAGCTGTATCTAGGGAAATACGAATTATAAAATTCTGCCTGAAAAAAGTCACTTGGACTAAATGTTCATTTCATTGATGAACAGCACTTGGAGTAAACAGAATAAAACAAAATTATCAGATCTTGCATTTTGCCCAAAGCAAATGTTAATGTTACTTGTTGGGTATTTCATGATAAATTCATTCAAAACAGTAAGTTACCAAAAAACATCTTTCTTTCCAGGAAACATGAACATGTAGTGGTGATTCAGAAGCTGGGAGTTGTGATATATACCTGCATTTTTAAATAGAATGCATGATATCCTTTTTCACAAGTAATTTGTGAATCTAAACTCCCTGATAAAAGCACTCTTTAATACAGAAAGTAGTCATGTGAATGGTGGATTTATCTTCATTGAGAAGAGGTAACATTTTGGATATGCTAGAGAAAAAGTATGGCTGATACATATGATGGGGAATTAAAATGTGCGGAAAAGAGGAAGTGGACTTCTACTGTCTTCTCCCTCACTTGCACTTCCCCTGCATCTGGACAGCACTGTCTCTGCTTCTCTCTATCTGAGTCAAGGGCAGCTCTCAGCACCAGCCACCCTCTGTCTGACAGCTCTGCTGGGGGCACATGGCCCTTTTGGATGCTCCCACACTGTGTTCTGCTTCCATGGACATGGGCTGAGTCTGTGAGGCACTGTGGCACTGGGACACACAAAGCTGAGCCCACTTTCTGTGGCCTGCAGTTTAGGCACTTTAGCTATTGTCACCTTACTCAGGAATAAAGTTGAAGTGGGCTACTGATAAATGCTTAAAGTGCTTTAATCTGACCTTGGCTTTGTCATGTAGGTGATTTAGGCTGCTTGTGTTGCTGTGGTTTTATCCTACGTGCATACATATTAGAGGAGGTGTCCCTGTCCTCTCCTGCTTCCAATCCCCAAGGGGACTGGGTACTCCAAACTACTCACATAGTGGGTAGAGGAGAGCTGAGTGGTCAGGACTTGCTTCTGCTAATCTGAATGCAGCATCTGCACGTAGGCTGGTGTTCTCCACAATTGTGATTCACGTGCCCATCGCTTTCATGTCATGACAACCTTAGAAAAAGCTGTTGGACTGCCAGGACTGTCACCACACAGGTTTTTAGAGAAGCACTTGGCATCCTTCACATCTGCTTCTAGTGAGGGGAAGAAAATCTTCCTTGAAGTGTGTAGAGGTCTTCCAGCCCTGCAAAGACCTGTGCAAGAGGCAGGAAGAAGGTGGTAGGGGGCACAAAGGGATATTTGTGTTCAGTCAGCAATGGTTCTTGTCTCTCTGAGATGGAGTCCAAACCTTACTGCTGGCAGCCTTTTCCTATCAACAGCCGCAAATCCATGAGCTCCTTGTTATTAATTGAGGTCCCTCTGTGTCATTCTGTAGGACCCTTGTTGTGATTCAGCAGTGGTTAACTTCTGTCTAAGTTTTCCTTCTTGGTCTATAGAAATCTCACTTCTGGCTGCAAGTTTGATGACAGGCTCAAGGTGTGAAGAAGGGTGAGACTGAATATTGAAGAAAAGGAAGTGATGACAGAGCACTTTCATCTGTTTCAGCACTGACCCAAATGGAAGCCATCCTGCAGCTGTGCAGGGTAGCCATTAAACACCTGCACCACTTTGTGCTATCCCATGATGAAACTCTCCTTATATCTCATGCTCAAGTAAGATGATACGCAGACAGTTAACCCTCTCTGTTCTAATTTTCCAAGAGAGCTAGGCTGTCTAATTTGGGACCATGCAGGTTTCAGTGGTCATGAAATGCGGCTCTGCTATGCTCAGACAACACCTGCACATCTTGTCTTAGTGACTGTGTCTGTCTGCCCAGTAACACCCAACACATCCTCCCCTTGGTACTGGCATGCACTTTGCTGATTCTTTTGTGTGCTTTCGTGTTTATGTGCACTGCCAGGTTTGCCACCTGTCAGCCCCTTCTTGTGATTCTTCTTACGTTTTCTCCTTTTTTGCAAAGCCACAGCTCCCAGAGTCGGGTGGTTGCATGAAAGTGCTGGCTGTCAGTTAAAAAGAGGTGCAGATTTGTAGCTTTTCTGGTTGTGGAAAAAGCTTGTAAATGTAGTGCTATAATGGATTAAAAGAAACAAAATGAGAAGACACACTCTTTCTTGTTTAATTGCTGGATTTCTACTTTAACTTAATGATTTTTGGTGGGGTGTACAGCTCAGGTTTTTATTTGCCCAGTGTAGATTTTGGTACACTTTTGTATGCACATGTACCTTCTCAGCTGTATATATAAAAATACACTTGCATTTCGTGTAGATATACATGTGTACTCCCACACCTGCCAACTGCACAGATTCTCTTCTCACAGAAACCTTCTCTCCTACTCTGCTTTCTTCCACACATTTCCCTTTCCGCAGCTGCTGTCCACCACCTTCCTCTGAGTTATGGAATCTCCACTATTGCTTGTACCGAGTAACCTTCTCCCCCACTCTCACTCCCTCCTCTCCTTCACTCCAGGAAAGCTCTTTCTGATTATCTTTTCACCGGTGTCTGGCATTCGTACTTCTGTAGACAGAGAATGGTAAGAAGACAGTGACGTGAGCAGACAGAATAACTGGGGAATAAAAACGAGTTGGTTGAGAATCTGTAATTAGAAGTCCAATTTCCATTTCCTTCTCAGGCACTTTAGAATCCCTTTCAGGGGTTTCTTGACTGTCTCAAAACTGAATGTCATTGAGATTTTTTTTCTTCTTTTTATTTTTTTTTTTTTATTTTGCATCCTCTTGTTTCCTTGGCAACAAGTTGGTGATGCAGGGAGCTAGAAATGTGCTATGTCTCCGTGGAGATGTTGGCGTGGGTGTGCCATGGTGACATCCAGGATGGACGCACAGCTCTGCCAATCCTACCCCACCCCTTGTAATAAGCACCATGGGCCCAGCCTCAGAGGTAACGCTTTTATTTTTAGCTTCATAGGTGTTAATCTGCTCTCTTTTCATGACGATCGGTCCAGACGTCTCATTAGTTACATCAGCACAAATTGACTGACTTGAAGAGGGCTGTTAAGGCCATGCCTTTAGGTTTATATTCAGGAACTTAACTCAGAAGAAATTACACTCCTATCATGGATTGTACTCATTGTAATGGTTTGAATCCTTCCCGTTCTCTTGGGGAAGAAAGTTACCAGTCATTAATGAATAGGACTGTGAAACAGAGCTCCCACGTTTCATTTTATTCTAAATGAAGTTGTTTCACCCTTTCATACCTTGAGGGCTGCTCATCTGGAATGCAAGGAAACTGCTATCACTCTTGGCCTGGGACATGGGAGATAAAACTTCACTGAGAGTTCAGCTGGGAGGTTCCAAGGCAACTTACTTGTATACTTCTATAAGACAAAACTGTCTCGTCTGAAGAGTCTGTTGCTCAGATGGCTTAGCCCTCATCTGGGTCTGCCCAAATGACTCACTGTAATGTTCTCGCCCCCTCTAGTTCAGCACACTCAACATCTTTACAGTATGTTTTTTACTGTGCATATAGCCTGTTCAGCCTTCTTATTCTGTATTTTGTCTTCATCAATATTCTGGCTGCAAGCCAAGACCCAAACTCTCCTTTGACGTAACTCTTGATACATACAATAGTGAAGTAAGGGCTAGCCTCAATCTCATCAAATATCCAGAGGTCCTGCTGCCTTTTTGGTTTGTTTCATTTTCTAGGAGGCTTTATGACATCACACAGAGACCGTGATGTCAACAAGGAACCCTCTGGGTAGGCTTTTGAGAGGTTGCTATGGATCTTCTTACTGCCAAATGACTGTAACTTTATCCCAATGGGATTTGCAATAGGGCTCATCCATGCAGCAATAAAGCCAAGTATCGAATTCTTCTTGCCAGAAAGACCAATTAAAGGATTAAATGTGAAAAGCTAAAACCCATAACAACCATACTGACAGGGTTTTCTTTTCCTTTTTAGACTGTAGTCATCTTTGCAGCATATTGTTCTGGGGTCAGCATCCTCAGGGATACATTGGTGCAGCAAATGATGGAAAGAAGCTGGAGAGGAAAACCGCAGTGAATCCGGCCAAGGCAGGATAAGCTTCTCTTCCAGCCATGCTGGCAGATTTCTTTTGCCTTCTTTCCTATACTTCTTAAATGTTTCGAGCACAGACCAAGTTTATTCAGCTTCCAAGATGTGTGCTTGTTCAAAAGGTATTTTATTGTGTGGAGCTAGAGGAAACATGAGGAACAATCAGGCACCAATGGCACATTAAGAAGATGTGTCATTGACACAGCATGTCAATGAGGAGTGAATCCAGATTCTGTTTTTAAGGACATTATGTTCAAGTGAGGCACATAAATCTGACTAAAATGCCTTGCTCATTGGATCTGAATCCAGCATTTAGTCCTGACTGCCACTGAAATCCAGGTCAGATTTGTCTTTTTATTTGCATTCATGTTAACAGATGAGAGGAGCTGACACATCTGTCTCGCGCCACCATTCTGTCTAATGTTGTCTAAAGGAGGTCTCCTGCCTCAAGGAGCCAGCAGCCCTGAGGTGTGATCTGATGAGATGCAGAACACCATAACAGAGACACTTCCACTAAGTTTGGTGGGGGAAAAGGCTGCAGGTTTGGCTGTGTATTTGCTGGAAATGGAAGTGATATGGTGGTGCCCACAGCCTAAAACCTATTACGTGATGAATTACCTGGAATAAACAGTAAAGGCAGTGGAAGCTGTTGTTGGAATACTCAGTAGAGGGACTTTGTCTAAATCATGTGACTAAAACTAAATAGATAGAAAGATGAGCTCAAAAACTTAGGCAGAATTGTCCTATGGGACTTTTTTTTTCTTTAGTCTTTTTTTTTCCTAAATGCACTAGCAGAAAGCATCTGCAGTCTGCAGAAAATTTTAAATAAAACACTGCAGTGTTTATGTTTCCAGCCCAATAACTGTTACTGATTTTGCAGGAAGAATCAATTTTTCCCCAAAGAAAAAAACGTCTTCTTCGTCGCCATCTCCCATCTCTGGAGCTGTGGAAACGAACTCTACACTTACCAGGAACACTGCAAGAAAGATCCTGCCAGCTCAGATTCTTCTTCATTTTGAGTAGTTAGAGGGAGATCTCAGAGCAGTTTTACCCATACCAAACAGCAAGAGATACCTCATGTCTTTTGAAAAGAGGGTATAACATTAACTATAGTTTAGTCCAGATTCTTCTCGCACCTTTTTCTGCTGTGTCCTTCTTGCACTTGTTAGCACCCCTTAGTGCTAGGGACTATGTGCACAGAATACATGAGAGACCTCACCCTGTCTCCTGCCCCCCAGAGATTAGACAAGTGTGCACCAAGTATGGGATTGCTTTGATATCTCTCCTCTCTCCTCTCCTCTCCTCTCCTCTCCTCTCCTCTCCTCTCCTCTCCTCTCCTCTCCTCTCCTCTCCTCTCCTCTCCTCTCCTCTCCTCTCCTCTCCTCTCCTCTCCTCTCCTCTCCTCTCCTCTCCTCTCCTCTCCTCTCCTCTCCTCTCCTCTCTCTTCCCCTTTCAGTTTTTCCCATGACTTGAGATTCAGCAGCTTCTGCAGTGTGACAAGTTCCTGTCAGCTGTCAGGGCACTAAAATAAGGCTTTATCTTGTCTCCACAGCCGCGAATGGCAGGGCTGGCAATAGGTACACTTCAGCCAGGCAGCCACTGCTGCCATATGCTCTTCCAACCTCACTGCATGCTAACACAGCAATCTGTAGCCTGGCAGATTTGCTGTTTTTCCTTGCAAGACCTGCAAAAGGAGGCAACCCTGGTTCCTACCCCTTCCTATTGCAGTATCTTATGCTGGATAGCAACCCTATTTTTTTACCTTCTTTCTCCAGCATTGGGTGAGAGTCAGAGTCAGACTACCTGACTCCAGCATTCTCTCAATGCTGGAGAATGAAAATCCTGCTAATTCTTTTAAACCATAATTGACTGAAAAAATGGCCTTGGGGCACACATCATAAATTGAGTTGAAGCCATGCACCATGCAGTTGGAGGGGGAAAAAAACCAACCTATCTTCCTTTAGGGAGAGAGGACATTAGGTATTCACACTTCAAGCATGCCAACTAATCCTCCTTATTCCACAAGGCTAATTCCAAAATAACTTTTATATGGCATGGTTTGCTGGGGAGGGCACTGATGAATCAGTTAGGTGCCCTTTTTAATAAGCACAACTGCTTCCTAGACTGCTCTTTTCTGCTGCCTTGTCTGCCACTCATCTCTGTGCCACATGCTCCTTATTCAAAGGGCACCTGTTGAATAACCATGAAGCAAAGTTACAGAGCAAGGGCAATAGAAAAGGTGAAGCACAAATAGACAGTGCAGTTTTAACCACAATATTTCTGTGGTCTTGCCATAGGGACACGGGGATTCTGCTGAATGACTGTGCTGATGCTTGAATGAGGAATGATAAGCCTGTTATTTACTTGCATGGCAGTGTGACTGCTTCCTGCTGAGTAGGAAAGCCTAGAAGGGTGTTTTGAACCCTAACAGTGCTGCAGCTCAGAGCAGTTCTTTGCTATCACAGGCACCACACACACCGTTGTTTGAATGAGCCCTACACCACAGGTTTGGGTTAAATATTGCTGCCCAGTAGCAGCTGGAAAGTCCAGAAATTGCAGAAGGAATATGTTTGCAGACAGTTGCTGTGGGAGTAGCTTCTGATGGGTCTGAAATGCTATTCATTGATTTGGAAACTCTTTCGTGGAGCAATTTATATTAAAAGTGCACTACATTAGCAAAGAAACCTACCCAACATGCTGGTGATTCTGCTGACTCAGAATGTCAGTCCATCCCTGTCAGCTCACTATCTCATCCCACCCATGTCTGACAACAAGACAGCAGTCACAAAGATAGCTCACCATGCAAGAGTTTCATAAATATCATCTCTGGGTAGATGGCAGAGAAATATTCAAATTAGTGAAGGAGAGGCAGGGAAAATCAAATATTACTCATTTTCTTTAGCAGCTTGAGAATGACCATCTTTGGGTAGACCAGAGGAGCATCTAGTTCACTGTCTTTATTCAGGAGCCAAAACTAGGGATGGAGAGAAACATTAAAAGAAATAGCAAAGATGCTTCTCCAAGACACTCTTCTAGTCTGTAAGAGTTTTCAGTTCCGATACTTTCTGAGGTAGAGAATGTCTGACTAAACAGCAGACACTTAATTCTGAAAGAGCAATAGCAAGTTCTCTTTCTTCCCTTGTGGATAGGCCAAAAGAAGTTATTTGGGGTTACAGGAGTCAAATGAGGGAACCATGCAGGTTCAAGGAGATGGCTGTGTCAGGGACAGTTTATGAAAAGTACAGTAGAGGGGAAATTTTAAGAACATGGGGTAGATTTGGGGATACGGCGTACCACAGGGTCACAAAATAAGGGTTTTTCCACATATGACTTCAAAAGAATCAGCTTTGAGACATTTCAAAAAGTGTCTTCATCACATGCGTAATGTTAATTACCTTAACCATGAATATGTTTGGCAGCAACTAATAACAAAGATGAACTATGATGTATTTCAAAGGGACTTAAAGATCAGTGAGGATTTTGTTTTCTCCTTTAGGAATGTGGTAATTGAAAAACTGAAGTAAATTTATCAAGGTCCCAAAGCATGTTAGGAGAAGTAAATACAATGCTGCTCTGAAAAACAGATATGGAACTATTTGAAATTGTAAAAGAAATGAGTGAGTGCTTTCTAAACACTGCAGTAAAAGCAGATAGCTTTTAAATAATATGAACTCTGGACTAAACCTTAGAAAAGTAGTGCTGTTGCTAGGGCATATGTGTGCATACCTTAAGAAAAAGTTATTGTTGCTCAGTTTTATACATGTTCCTGTTAAAGAACATGTTCCTGAAGTCTGTGAAAATGTCCATTTGTTTCAGGAGATAGTGTTGATTTACACTAAGCTTTACTTCAGAGCAATTGAACACCAGGACCAGAATAAAGCAGCAGAGTCTATTAGGTCCTTGACTGGGGTGGCTGAGTAGAGAACAAAGAGTGCCTGAAGTCAACGATAGTGTAACTGAATTCGGTTCATTAGGATGTTGCAAAGATATTTGAAAAACTGAAAGCAAGTGGTTCTGCATCCAAATTTGAAATCCACTTATAAACTAACATTGATCAAGGCATCTTTTGGATGGTCTGAGGACTTCTAACTTTGATCCTTCTATAGATTTACCTCCTAGGAAGAAAAAAGAAGGATCTTAGAAAAACAGGATTCACAGAAGATCCAAACATTTCCAGTGAATCAAAACAAACATGCAAAAAAAAAAAAAAAACCCCAAACCAAAGCAAGCAAAAAAACCCACAACAAAACTATGCAAGCAAAACCCCCATGGGTTTATGATTGAAATGCTTCAATAGATTTTACAGAAATACACGATTGCATTGGATATAATGAAAGAATTTTAAATCTTCTGTAACGTTACTGAATGTTGCTTTTGGGGCTTGAAAAGCTGAGTGTGATTACTAAGTAGAATTCCTGTCAATTTAATAGCATTTCAAGAGAGGGTAGAAAGATTTACCATCTCTTATACTTTTTAGTAATGTCTTTGTGGAAACTGGTGAAATTCTCAGTATTAGGTGAAATGACATGTCCAGCACAAACAACTTTGATATGTAGATTACTTTACTGCTACAAGAAAGACAGAAAATATTGTACAATAGAATGTTGGAGGAAGTGACAGTAAAATAGGATTCAAGATCAGTTTTAAGTCAATGAAAATAAAACAAATGCTTCCTAAATCTGTTGTGTGTAGAGGAATAGGGCTTTAATGCTGAGCATGGTGTAATTTTTGAAGTACAAAACCATCCTTTAGTTTTCCTGGGATGTGACACCTGTGTACTTACATAGAAAGGACCTGTTGATGTCCTGGGAAATAATGAGACACATTTTGAGCCAGTGAGGTTGCACTGCATGTGAAGAAGATCTAATAAGAGCCTGCAGGAGTTTTATGAGATGGTAAAAAGGGGCATCCAGCAAAGTCCCATTTTCAGTGGGCAGAGTATGATCAAAATTAAGTCAGACAGAGTAGCCCAGCATCCTTTGGGAGACCATTTTGACTTCTTGGATGACTAAACATACAAAGGAGGCAGCTTTTACCAAAGATCTAAGAATTAATAACCTTCCCTGGCTTCCAAGCAACAATACTAAATGAGCTCTGTGTTTCAGCAGCTTTCCTCTCCCTGTTGGGTTCCCTGTTGGGAACCCTTAGTTCCCAAGGGTTGGAGGAAGTGCTGGAAGACCTTGAGGGCATCACCGTGCCTCAAGCCATGGCTTGGTAACTACTGAGCTTAATACAAGAATGAAAATGGTCATGATGCTCTATTCCATGTTAATGGCTGATTGCTAAGTAGGGAAGGGCCTGGCCTGTGTCATGTGCAACATGGAGATTATCTGATACTTTCAGGTTGTCTCATTTTTGTGTTTCATGTAGCCTGAGGACTAAGTGTTTTGTTTTCTCTGTTTTAATTTGCTTTTAAGATTTTAGCCTTAAGAAGGAAATTAATGACATACAAAGTCTTAGGCAGAACTCAGCACTGTTCTTGAACAGAATCATAGAATGGTTTGGGTTGGAAGGGATCTTAAAGATCACCTAGTTCCAAATCCTTGACATGGGCAGAGACACCTTCTACTAGACCAGGTTGCTTCAAGCACCATCCAACCTGGCATTGAACACTTTCAGGGATAGAGCATCCACCAGTTCTTTGGCCAATGTCTTCCAGTGCCTTAACACCCACACAGTAAAGAATTTCTTCCTAGTACCCAGTGTAAACCTACTCTCTCTCAGTTTAAAGCCATTCTCCTTTGTCCTGTCACTACATGCCCTTGTTAGAAGTCCCTCTCCATCTTTATCTTCCAGGTACTGGAAGGCCACAGTTAGGTCACCCCAAAGCCTTCTCTTCTCCAGGCTGAACAATTCCAACTCTCTCAGCCTGCCTTGTTGGAGATCCCTCTAACCATCTTAGTGACCCTCTCTGGACTCGTTCCAACAGGTCAATGTACCTCCTGTGCTGAGGACCCCAAAGCTGGGTGCAGCACTCTGGGGGGTTCTCATGAGAGCAGAGCAGAGGGGCAGAATCCCCTCTCTCACCCTGTTGGCCACACTGCTTTGGAAGCAGTCCAGGCAGTGCCAGTGTTATTTCTGAACTGTGACTAACTTTGAGAAAGCTGGACATATATAATCTGCTTTTCTAACTTTATACAGACCTAACACAGATCCCTGACTTGAAAAGAACTCTAAAATGAGAAAGCTCAGAATTACACTTCCCAAGGCAGATAAAATTGTATTCTCTTGTACGTATTCTTAACAATAGGACCTTTCAATATATGATGATATGATACAGATAAGATTGTCAAACTCTCCATCATTTACTATGGAACATTGTTCATATTTGAGCTTAGCTTTCATAACAAACAGAGAATGAACTTCTTTTACATCCTCTCTAGCTGAATAAATTAGGGCAACAAGGAAGTATTACTCCTCAAATTTTACAGCATATTATAATAAATTTAAACTTGACCCCACTGAGATGAACACACATGAGAAGACCATCAAGGTCAGCATACTTGTCTTCTCTGATGCAGGTGGTATACAAGTGCCTTTTTCCTCCTTTCTCCCTCGAGCTGAAGGAGACCTTTCCCTCTCCACTGAGCCCTGCATCTGCTGTGTCATTACCAGAGCAGGCATAAAGGTCTCTGTGTGCTTGACAGTGGGTCCTCGTCACCTCCCTTGCTACTTTCTGCTGCCTTCTGCAGACTAAGAAACCCTCTCTGGCCTCTATGTGTGTCAGGTTATGTATCAGCTACTGGGCAGAGGGGACTGACAGCTCTGGGTGGCAGCTACACCAGGGACAAGCTGAGTGAATTGTGCATGCAGGTTGTAGGGGAAAGAAAGGGATGCTGCAGGTGGGAAACACGACTGGCTTCTCTAACAAGTCACAGTGCCAGGCAGGCATGGGAAATGGTGCTTTGTTGTATAGAACAGTTCTGTCAGCTAGTGAGTGGGACTGCTTTGAGAAATTAGGCTGCACCTGTTCAGAAAGTTTCTCTTTTTCCTTGCCACCAGAATTGCTTGGGGGAGGAGCTAATCTCTGAGATTTGCACAAAAAATTCACCATTATGCTTGGAGCAACTCCTAAACCTCCAGAAAATCACAGTCCAGAAACACAGTTCTGTATCCTGTAGAGCTGAGCTAAAATAGGGCCTTTTGCTGTAATGCAGTTTCCATGCACAGGGCAGCAGATTTGGATTCCCGCCTGCACAGACCTGGACTCTTAATAAAATTCCATCTGTGTTTCCTGCCCTCTGGGGTGAATTCCTCTGGCTAACAGTGAGGTCTTGGAAAAGAAATAATAATTGCTGTACCAGGGCACCCTTAAGAAGGTTGGGTATGGTGTGGATCTGGTAATGTAGAACTCTTTTAATGCATTCACACAAAGCACAGCTCTGATGCTGCTGGATGATAATCTACAGGAATTTTAGCTATGAATTTCCATTATTCACTATTGATGATTTTATGGATGAAATGGAGGACTTCTTAGCATGTAAGAGTGTTTCAGTCCCAACGTGAAATTCATGTAGGTTTGATACTGGATTGCATCAAAATCACTATGAGTCCATCCCTCACTTCTGGCAGCAGTCTAATTAAAGGGAATTGTAACAAAATTTTAGCTGTGGTGAGACTGAAGCATGACCCATTCTCTGTCCCAGCCCTGTGCTCTGCATTTTGGACTGGGGAACTCTTCCACTTTAATCAGATGCAGCGAGTTTTGTGTTGAGGATCCTACTGCAAGGGAACAATCCTCTGCAGATACTATGTCCGCCTGGCAGACTGAGGGATCTGGACTTTCCTCTTTCCTCTCAGTGGGTATCTTGTGGCTAAACTAAATGAAGTCAAGGCAAGGAGAGGGTCTTTTCAGAACCTTAAAGGCAAGTGGATGTTTACAGTTTTCCTGCTCATTTAATTCTTGGTAGATCTTTGCTGTTCTAACTCCCCCATGTACAGCTCTGGATAAATGAAAGAGTCCTGTCAGCACACTTCACCACTCCTCCAATACAAATACTTCCTATGTCCATTAACAGTCTGTGTTTTGGAGTTTGCTTCTGTGATCCTGATCAATGTGTGACCTGGTCACCATGTGCCTGTGAATGAAGCATGACCATGGTTAGAAATTTTTAATGCCCATTCCTGAAAGGCTGAAGGCTAAGGCAGATTTGGCCTGTTGGGTACTCTTCATATCTGGAAACTTTACTCCAAAGTTGACACTGAAGTGCCAGTTAAGGGCATAGGAAGGTCTTCAGCTGTTTTCCCTCTCATTCATTTCCTGTCTGGGTCCAGGGTACCCTATGTACCTTCCCTCATGCAAGCTGCTTCAGCTCAAGTCAACTCTTTTGCTGGAGAGAAGAAGGAGTCTGGTCAGCGGAGGGGACAGCTTAGAAGGAGGATGAATCTGTCCCTGCCCACTCTCCCTCCTAGTGCTGAAGCATCCAGGTCATCATCCCAACCCTGGAATCCATGAGGGGCGTTGTAGGCATGTGCATAGCAGGACCAGGTGGTCCAAAGCAGGCTCAGGAAATTGTGCCTCGCACCATAATACTGTAATGTCATCACACTGGTATCACTGGGCAGCTCCCATATTCAGCACTGCAGTGTCAGGGGTGTGGCAATAAATCAGCAGAGGAAGCCAAGAAGGGAGGAAGACAGAACTGAGGGTAGACTTTTCTTCTCCAATCGTGTGTGCAGTCAGAATGTGGGACTCACACCTAAGCGTTTGTCTCCATCCCAGCCCCATCACACTCCCGAACATGGAGCAGCACGAAACAGCACAGACATCCCCACGTGGCACTGGGAGGTGTGAGCCTGGATACTGACAGCAACTTGTCATGGCACTGCAGGACTTGGAGTGAAGAAGGGTGGAGCCAGCCTGAGAAGCAGGATAAATTGGCCCATGCTGAGCTCCTGGTTGATAGTGATTCTCGTTCAAAGCTTGCCTTTCTGAGCCTGTGCTACAGCAGGAGGGACTGTACAACAGCACATATTGAAGGGTCCCTGGAGAAGAAGAAAGGGGCTTCCTGGGTCATCCTGTCTCACATTTGGTTTGACTTGTAAAGTATCACATTCTCCCATGGCAGACTACAACTACACTGAGAATAATAGCTGATAGGTTGACTGCTTTCTGTGATGACATTTTTCTTTCTGACAGACAAGCAGATGAGATTTCATTTTATTGAAGAGTTACAGTTTCAGCAGTAAGCTGTGCTGGGATTTAGCTGTTATGTTTGTATTTTTGATGATTCTGAAACTCAGTAATAATTAACATTGACCCAGGGGTTGTACAGATCATTTTTGTGCATGTTAGAATTATTCTACCCTTGCTTGTACCCAGGAATTCAAGTTTGTATACACCACACAATTTACAGAAAACACATTTTTTTCTAAAATGATGAAAACGGAAATTATTGAGGCCATTTCTTATGTGTGATATTGTAAAGTCAGGTGTCTTCTGTGCAGTGAGCCCAGCTGTGCAGGCATGGGAAGAAAAATGGAAATCACAGGGAATGAATGCAGAGCACTTGTGCACATCTCTGTGACTAGCTTGGGTGGCAACAAGTGCTAATGTCACATGAGTTCAGTATCGTGCAGGATAAGTAACCCAGAAGTCTTGAAAGACACTGAATGAATTAGAGCACTCCTGGACTGGCATTTTCTGAAGCCTTCTCTGCAAGAGTGAGTAAGTGGCACTGTGGCTTTTGAAAATCACAGCTTGAAAGCCTTGGATTTTGGTCTTAGGTGAAAATAAACTAGGCTCTCCTTTTCTAATATTAATAATTCAGGATTAACCGAAATCCAAGGTAAATTGACATAAGTGATTCTTCTACTGAAAAATGGGTACTCTTCCAAGGAGATTCATGACTATGTCTAAATAATTTAAAAAAGGAGTTTGGTTGTAGTGTTGCACTATACTGTTTTGTGTCACTAAGACGTAGATGACTGAAAGTGAGGCCAAATGTGACCAGAGCTGCAAAGCTACTGAGGAGACTGAAATTGCAAGTGGTCCCACAGTGGGATTTTCAGAAATGCCTATTCAAATGAGGATACAAAAAATCTTTACAAAAATTGGCTTTTTTCCCTCCAGCATAAAAGTTGGCTAACAAAAGGCAAGGCTACCACTATATGTGGAACATATGAATAGAGAGAAAACCCAGTCTACCTCCCAATGAAAGCAAGTCGCTCACTTCAGAGCTGTTTTTACTGAAGCTTTAAATATCCCTAGTAACGGGACTTTCACAGTACTTCTCTCAAAGAGACGCCTCTTCAGTTTAGTATGGTTACCACTGGGACAGCTCTTATAGGCAAACTGTTCTCTTCTTGGTTTCATTTAGTTTTGTTTGGCCAAGGAATCAACCTGATTACAGTCCCAGGAGCACGTTGCAACTATGTCCTTCTTCAAAATGAAACTGAATCTGATGCCTTGAAATTGAACCTAAATTAGTGGTTGGACTGAAGAGGATTTTTCTTTCAACCTATAGAGACCTCAAGCTGGGGAACCTTGCAGCAGAACTGAACAGGCTTAAAAAGCACAGTTTTGTGTCTCTTACTCCACCCACCTTATTTTGTAACAACCACTAATACATCTTGTTACTTTGAAATGATCTTTACCCTTTTAAATTGAAGACATGACTTAGAATTAAAGGAGTCTCCTTAATAATTACTTTGTATGAACCATACCCCCCTTCATGGTGAAGCAACATGCAGCATACACTAAACAGTGGACTATATATCACTCCAAATGATTTTCTTCTAGAGGCTCATTGCTTTTGAAAATATCCCTCTTTTCCACCTCCTTAGCTGTCATTCAGTCAAGTCTCACAGATGAAGCTTTTAAAATCTATGGTCATTGTTCACTCCCTTCTTCTAGCTCACTTCTCTGGTCCCTCATTCATGTTATTCTTTGGAACTGCTCTTCCTTTTAGTAGTGTAGATTCAAAAGCCAAGGTCAAAGGGGCCTTTCAGGGCATGTTTACTCCGTGTGATGCAGTGTTATCCTCTGACTCTGAAGGAGTATTGAATGAGCCAGTGGAGAGACAAAGGTGTCATTTGGATGAAAACATCCCATCTTGACTCAGACACTTAAAGAGCTGGAGATTCACCTGTTCTTCTTCCCTTAATTTTTGCTTCAGATTTTCATTGATTCCCTGGCTGAAGTTTTTGCCTTTATTTCCCTCTCATTCTTTTTGGCCTTTTCATTGCTGTGGACTTGTCCTTTCTTCCTGCTGTATTATGAGACAATTTACCTTTCTGCTTGACGTGAAAACAGCCAAAATGGCAGGGCAAAGGATGTTGGGATATGATTTTCAGCACCATATTATTTGCTGAAGAATTTTGCATCCAACTTTTAAATATAGTTAAAGGGTCTTGATTTGAAAGACAGTGGTGTTAGGAACTGACATGCCCTGAAAATTCGGTTTTCAACTTATGGCTCTTCCATATAACAAGATTAATTCAGAGGAAACACGGATGTGAGCCTACAGTGGACTGGCCACTCACCACTAAGTCTGTATGTTTGGGGAACGTATTAAGGGGGTTTTGTCTATGTGCCAAAAGTTCTTTGTGATAAACTGGAGCGTACAGTGCTCGTGGGGCTGGGCATGAAGAGAGCTGGCTCTGCCTTTGGCTGTGACTGAGGGGGGTGAGCACAGGAAAATGGCCTGACCCTCACTGACTGCACCAGAACAGTTCTGCTGCCAGCCTGCTCCTCCTCCAGGTGGGTGTCTGGGAAAGATGGGGGCTGGGAAGGCTTTCCTCGTCAGGGCTCCCTAGCACAGGGAGGTTCCCTAAAATGGCCTTGTAAGTGGGAAGAAAATAAGCTTCTACAACACTTCTGAAGTGTGATTTGTCTGACCTAGTTTAGGCTCCTGCTTTAGGATGATCTAAGTCACACCCTCAAAGTTCCTGTTTCCCTTCATTGTCACCAAAGGGAGACCCGGTTGAAGTTCTCAGACACGTTTGACTAGGGGACTCCCATCTCCCAAGGGCATGGGGAACAGCTGTGTGGGTCGGCAAGTGCCCACAAGCTCATGACACACTCTCTTCATCATGGAGATGAGCCCCCAGCAACTCCAGGGGCCAGGGCAGAGGCTCATAAGTCCCATAGGTGTAATTCAAAATGCCATTGCACTGTTCCTCAGTGCCTTGGCATGGTGTCACCAGCAGTGACATATGTCACAGAGATCCCTTCCTCAAATGTGATGTCCACTGCTTTCTACTACTCCATACCTCTCTTCTTTCATATTTGCACAGTTTGCCTTCTTTTTCTCTGCATGCATTTTCTGAAGCTGAATCTGATTTTTGTTACTTAATCCTTTGGTCTACTTCTGTGTCATCTGCTACTTGCAACTCTTCCCAGTTTAGTATCTTCTCTGAATGTCATTACCATATAATTACTTTCTTTTTCTAGTCTATAACCCAGGACTAATGCTGATACCTTCTTGACCCAAAGGACACTTTCTTAAATTGCATACAGATGTAGATAGCTAGCCAGATTTTCTTTGAAATGCTGTTTGCTTTTCTTAAAATAAATGGTGTACTGGGAACTGCAATGATATCATAGCAACAGGATATGATTATGTAGGAGTCTGTACTGAGGGGTATTCCAGAAACTATATCTATATATGTATGCATTTATTTGTATAAGTGTGCATGCATGCGGGAATATTTGTGTTAATGATGTATTTAGATGCAATTAAAGAGCAAAGACCTTAGTAATAACCTAAGACTTTTTTTTTTTTCTCTTTTGCAGGCAGTTTTATATTCAAAATAAATTAGAAGTACCTCCGTGGTGTGGCAGAGAAGCTGATGTAGTGACATTAGTGCTAAATAGAGAACAGCATCTGACTGTGCCTCCCAGACTCAGTAAGTGAAATAAGCGAAATTTGAATTTTGGTAGATGAAATCCTAAAAATCCAGCAGTTTTTAAAAAATATTTTTAACATGCTCAGCATTGTCACACTTTAACTGTTTGGGATATTTTTTCACAATGACAGATAGAGCTATCCAGCTCATGTATATTCTGAGAAAACACAGTGCTATAACTTTCCAGACGTGTGCTTGGGAGCGAGTGCATGTGCGCATTAATGTTCGCTGGGGCTCCAGCATCGCCATCATCTCCTGTGCATGCAGCCCCATGCATTCCTGCTCCCACACGTGCATGGGGGGGGTGCCTCTGTGAACATGCACATCTGCCTTGCAATAGTTCATAGCAATTTGCAGGCACAGATCAATTAGTGTAGGAATTACTTGGACACGGAAATTAATTGAGATCTAGACGGAAGGGAAAGGGATGATTTCTGTGGATTTGGAAGCTATTCTGTTTGAAAAGAAAAAAAAAGTATTGCAGGAGTACTATCTTCTGTGCCTGTGGAAGGTCTGTGGGATGGACTGAGGGAACAAGGGAGAAAGTTGTCCCGTTCTGTGCTGCAGGACATCACTATTCAGGGTTTATGCCTGCACGTATGGAGAAGGCAGCACGTGCATATAGGTTTGCGAGTGTGCTGGGGAGAGGGATTTTTACCAGCCATTGTAACATATTTACCCGTTCCCGTTCAGCTCGCAGCTCCCACCTACGGTACATCACCTGTGCATGGCATGTACTGCCTGCTGTGGCAGTACCTCCATTCCCTCTTCTCCCCTCCGTGCCCACCCCACCCCACGCTTTCTGCACTCATAAATCCCACTCCTGGCCGTGGCCGGGGCGCTTCTGCTGCTCCGGTGGGAGTAGGGCTGGGGGCTCTCCAGCCTCCCCGTCCCCTCATCGCCCGGTGCCTCCCAGACACACCCCAGCCCACCCCACCCCTCCGCAGCCCGCAGTGTCCCCTCTCCCCTGTCGCCTCTGTACAGTGGGAAAGTCGTTGGGTAATTGGGTCCAGATTGAAGATTTTAATTATTCATGAGGCTGGCGAGGGACTTGGGGGGGGTGGGGGTGGCTGCCGGGGTGGGGGTGGGGTGGGGAGGTGACGAGTCAGGGAGAGCTGGTGAACAATTCTGGGAAGGGTAGGGAGGGAGGCAGGGAGAGGCAGCGTGTGCATGTGTGATGAGCAATAGCTGTGGACCTTCCAGTTGCTGCTAACTGCCCTGGTGTGTGTGCGTGTGCGTGTGCTCGTGTGTGTATGTGTGTGTGAGCGAGAGAGAGAGGGAGAGAGAGAGGGAGGGAGGGAGGGAGGGAGTGGAGAGGGTGGGGGGGAGAGATAAGAGAGAGAAGAGGAAAAGGAGAGAGGAGAAGGAAGGAAGAAGAAGGAAGGAAGGGGACAATACGATCATGCTGTGCTGTATGAGAAGAACAAAACAGGTAGAGCTTAAGATTTTTATATTTCTTTCTGTTGGGAAATCTCCCAGGCTGCTGGATGTCCGTGGGGTGCGTGTCTGCCTGAGTGTGTGAGGGGCTGGGGTAGGGGCTGGGGTAAGTGGGGGAGGAAATTTCAGCTGCTTTCAGCAGACGTCTCTTTTGCAATTCTTTAGCATCTTGCGACTGAAGGTTCTTTTCACACCCTGCAACGTGACTGTTTTGCCTTTCCGGGGCTGGTGATGTGGGGAAGGGGGGTGGCCTACATCCACATTTGGGGGAGCTACCAGAATCCCCCCTCTATTCTTCGTATTATTTTTTTAATAGGGGCAGTTATATTGCCTGGGATTTTCTGTCTGTGGTTCTGAGGGTGTGGATGGGGCGGGGGGGGAGGTGGAGGGGAGTGTTGCGGCTGGCAGGAAATGTGATGAGATCTGGCTCTACCTTGGAGATAAAGGAAGCAATTCTTCATCTTATGCCAAAAAAGAACGGATGCCCAGTGAGCCTTGATCCCTGGTCAGAATGCTCTCAATTGCTCCTGTTTCTGATGAATGGGAGATGCTTTATGTGCCTGCGCTGTAAGGTGGCTCGGAGGACAGGTGTATTCATTTTTTTGTGTTACAACAATCTGAGCAGGAATTAGCCTGAAGGAATTTTTTTTAAACCTATGTTATAGTGAAAAATCCAATTAAATAATAACAAAAGCATTAGCCTAAGGAGGGGGAGAGTCACCCTCTTTGCAATACCGTGCATAGTACAACCAGTTAGACAACTGTGCACCAGCTGGGAAAGAGACAGAGGACCACGCCTCTGTTAGCTCCGAACTCGGGTGGGATAAGAGAAGCTCGCAGTGTGAACCTGTTGGAAACCCGTTCATTTTCTTTCCTGGGACCACCTGGCTTTTGCTGTAAGGGATTTGGGATGATGATGAGAAGGTTTGGGTGGTGGCTAGTTTTCAGTGTCAACATTTTTGTGCCCAAAATGATAATGAAATTGGGGAAAAAAAAAAGCTACTTAGATAATTTCCCCCTTACCCTTCCCCCTTTTATTTTATGTGAAAGCCCAAACCTGCTCCTGATTAAGAGAGCCTTTTTGGCTGAACCTCTTGGACTTCCTTGGGAGGATGTTGGATTTATGCAGTTGGAACTTTGAGGCAGGAACTGACCCTAGATATCTTTACAAGGCATTTTAGAAATTTCCAAGAATTATGGATTTGTAGGTAGTGACGAGGAGCTTTGGTCCTTTTTCTCAGCACAAAACTCAACTCAGGCACAGCACCATGCTGGTTACTTTCTTTATATATGCGTACATTTCAGCGTCTTTTACAGCGTGGCACTGCAGTGTTCTGTTCACACGCTGATGTGAGTAACTACAGTTCCTGTGAACAGCACAGTGGTGAAAGAAGATTCAGGTTAAAGTGTGTTTCTGAATGGAGATGTGTGTGTTAGCAAACGAAGGAGAAATTTGTAGAATAATGGGGAGGGGCAAGTGATGGGGATAGAAAGAGACCCTGCGTCATCCTGTGTTTTTCCTCATGCAGGTTTTTCAGATGCTTTGCAATTAATGATATGCTCACTAAAATCTGGAAGGAGGGGGTGAGGGCTGGGGAGGGGGGGAACACGTTGCAGTCAGCCAGCAGAGCACGTTCTGATGGCAAATACAGGATGAAAAGAGCAGAGGAGGAGAAGGAAGGCAGACAGGGAGGCAAAGTGACAGAGCAGTGGGCGGAGGTGCAAATTTTAAAATAAAGTAGGAGCTCTAGGGTTCTTTGGAGTCAGAAGAGAGCTACAGGGGAATGGGGATCATTCTGCCCATACCATCGCAGGCTGGGCATTAAAGCTCCCGAATATTGTGATCTGTTCTTTACGTCTCTCTGGGTTTGCTCCTGCCTTTTTGCATTTTGTGGCGTTTTTAAATGCGTGGCATGCGGGTACCTCGCTCACACACAGCCCCGTGTCCCCGCTCCCGCACGAATCCACCGCATGGCACACACCCCTTTGCGCGTGCACGAGCAGCGCACGGCCCCGCCGTGCGAGCGCTCTCCCCGGTACTACGGGAATACGCACAGGCACACCGTGCGCTCCTTCCACACGCTTTCCTGAGCCCCCATCGTGCCTGCCTGAGCGTACTCGTGGATGGTGCCGGGCTCAGAGCCCAGCTGCTGCTCCTGTACCTGAATACACGCCGCAATTGCCAAACTGGCAATACAGCAGCTCGCTCGGGAAAGCTGATGATACACCAGAGAAAGCTCTGATTGGGGGAAGAAAAACGCTTGGTTTTCAGCTTGTGCTCTTCCTCTGTCCCCACCCAGACCTTTCACAGAGAGAAAAAGATAGAATAGGTTCTTCAGCACTGGCAGGAGTTTCCTTCCCAAAATAAAGACAGCTCTCCTCAAATTATTTTTCAGGGGAAGTCCCTGGTGTCCCGCCTTTCTGGCAGCTAAAGAGCAAAATGTTGAAATTACAGGCTTGGGCGTGGAAGAAATCTCTTCACATTTGTGTCTAGGTGTGCCTGTGTGTGTCTGTCCTCCCACCCCTCAGAGACAAATATGTTCACACACTCATACCTTGCAGATTATTCTTTCTTGTGGGTGCGATGCCAGTGTGAAGAGTGAAGTATTTGACTGACTGACTGACTGTGCCCGCCCATGAGAGATGTAGATAGCTAAGTGTTGTCATTTCTGCCTACAGCTGACTGCAGCTCTGAATCTGAGCCCACAAAATATTCAGCTGAGAGGTAGCATAACTGAAAGGCTGGGTTGAGTTATATCTGAAAACCTGAACTCAGCCTTTCCTGCCAGCGAGAGATGCAGTCAGTAACACGCAGGGCTGGGCAGTGAGATAGGTGCCTGGAAATGCAAGTGTTGCATGCGCTGCATAGTAGAACAGATGGACATTATGGGGGTATGTGCTCAGTATTGGATTGCATGAGTGATTAAACAATAACCCGCAAGCAGGTTTCCCACTTGTGGGTGAGATGAGTCTCATTCATCACCAGCTATAGACTACGGCTTCCCTCCAGTTCCGTCCTCTCCTCCTCACCCCAGCGCCGGAGAGCCAGCGGCTGCAAAGGTTTAAACCTGCCACACCCATCAAATCAAAGGAGGGAGAGGGGAGAAGAGGCAGTCTGCATTTCTTCCCCTTTCCACACGAGCAGCATGAATAAACAGGGCTGTACCTCTAAAGATGCAGTTTAACGCAATTGGAGAAGGCAAAAGCATTAGGGAACTATTCTAGCAATTACAGCCAGCCGGTGAGGTGGCTTGTCGTTCCAGGAACTGCAGAGGTGTACAAGAAGGAGGAAATGGAGAAAAAGAGAGAGAGGAAGATGCATGCAGAGTTAAGGTTTTCTTGCCTCAGGATATTAAAATGTCTCTGGCTTCATTTAGGATAACTTAATTATACTGCACAGTCCAGATGCTTCAAAACTTGCAAGGAGTGGTCTTACCTTTAAACACCACTGTGGACAGAGGAAAGGGGGTATTTTAAAGGAAAGTGTCTATCCACAACCCTCCTCCTACCACTTGCCAGCATGGTGTAAATCACCACAGACTGCTGACTTCAGGCAGAGGCACTTCATCTGCACCAAGGGAGAGTCTAGCCACTGCCTCTACCTTTCTGAGAGACATTGAGCAGCTTCTTCCAGTAAACAGTTGTTCCATGGAAGTTTAATTACTCCAGGTTCTTACTATTTCTTTTCCTGGGGCAATACCCCTGGGATTTCTACCGAGAGGGGAGTCTCCAGAGAAACAGCCCTCCCATCACCCTCTCCTCCACTGCCTTTGCTGACTATTAGAGACATTGATTTCTCCTAGATCATGTAATGTAACTGTTCTTAATGGCACAGACAAGCCCCCTCCTCGGGAACTAATTGCAGGCGGAGATTCCAGTGGGAGAAGGACAGCAGTAGTGCTTAGTCGGAAAGAAATCAGTCTGTGGATCCAAATTGTCTGTGGATCCAAATTGTCTGTGGCCACTTGCTCCTGAATCGAAGTCCCAGCAAAAACCAGTCAGGCAGTACCTGCTGGTGTGCAGAGGCATCCCTGCCTAGAGAGCTGCACTGAATCTTTTGTGTGACCATGCCAGGCTGGGGACACGTGTGCAGCCCAAGGAACCAACATGTATTGTCTAAGGACTTGTCCTGGCACGGTGCTGGGACTGCCTGGATGATTTCAGAGCTGCTCCTGCCTCAGGATAAGGAAGTGAGCTGTAGCTCCAAGCTCTGCTGAGAGGGTGGGCATTGCTTGGGGATGAGGATGAGAGGGACCCCTCTGGCCATGTGGTTTTCACTGACTAGAAGGAGAAAGTGCAAAGAGTTTTCACCTCAAATCCACTCTTATTTCAGGCCAGCTGTGCTGGACCCTGAGATTAGCTCGGTTAGAGCATGGTGCTGTTAACACCAAGGTTGAGGGATCAATCCCTGGGTGGGCCATTCACTTAATAGCTGGACTTGATGATCCTTGTGGATCCCTTTCAACTTAGAATATTATCTGATGTGGATTCTGTGATGCCATCCCAGGATCATCCTGCACAGACATTACATTTCCCTCTCCCTGTTTCCCAGAGAGCAGGAATTTCTCCCTGCTGGCAGCTGCCAAGTTGCAATGCCTTCTTGTGCTAGTGGGAAGGTGAAGAGGCCCGTTGGCCCTTACAAGAAGGCAAGCTAATAGTCTTTGCATGATGCAAATGAAAGATGTGTATTCCTGCTTGGATTTGCTGTGCTTGTGCTGTGTGGCACGTGCTCCTCATAATGACTCGTGTGCTCCATGTGCTGTCCATGGCACAGGACATGGGGCAGAAGTGTGTTCTGCCTGATCTGCCAAGCAGATATGTGCCTGCTGAGGGATTGGTGTATTAACAGGTAAAACAGCAGCTATAGCCTGAAGGTTGCCTCTGCTTTTGGCGAGATTATTTGAAGCAAAAGCACCAGAATCACAAAATGTTCTGAGTTGGAAGGGACCCGCAGAGATCACCGGGTCCAACTTTCACGTGAATGGTCCATGTGGGATGAAACCCACAACCTTGGTGTTATTAGCACCATGCTCTGTAAGCTGAGGCCTCTGCATGGTTGTGGAAGGCTGGTGGTGCATTGCTAACTGCCATTCGCTCAGTGCATGCACTGCTAGCCCATGCATCCTTCCTTCTGTCCAACCCTCCCATTGTCCTCTTCCTGAACATAAACGACTTGGGATTCCTTTGTTGCTTTGGGTTTCCTCCTTATACAGGGAGGGCTTTCTTTGGATTTGAGGATGAACAACAGCTCTGATGACAGTGCTCCAAAGACACATGAGGATGAGAATCCTTTTGATGGCAGCTCTCTGTTTTGATGCCCTTTGGAAGTCACTGTGTGATTCCCCTGTGTGCTGTGAGTCTGACAGGTCTCAGAGGGAGATTTGGCAGCAGTCCTTACCTGTCTGCATCTAAGTTTTGAAATACCAGTTTTCAGTGTTGTAAAGAAACAACCGTAGCCCAGTAGCTCTACACAGAAGAATGTTGGGCTGATAAGAGGAGGTTGGTCATCCAGAAAGGCATGGTGGAATGTACAAATGCTTGCTGGTAGAATATCTTGCTGTGGAAGTACCAGAGCAGGTACCCAGATGAAATACCTTTCAACATCTGAAGTCCAAAATCAAAGTCAGGAATCCACCCACATTCATTTAATCTGCAGTTCCAAGATCCTCCTGAGCACACCAGGAGGTGACATGTAACCTCAGAGCTCTGATGGCCTCATGTGAAGAATGTGTTTATATTTCCTTAGGGCTCTTTCCATCACCTGCTGAGTGTGTGTAAAACTCGATGGCTTTTCATGGTTGTGAGCACCACGGGCCAGTATACAGGAATTGGTTTAAGGAGAGCTGGTTTCTCTTTCTGGCAGTGCTATTAACCTGCTTTCTGACTTGATCTAAGCATACATTCTCTGACTGTTATGGCCGTCTCTGCAAGATGCTTCTTTAATTTGGGAACTAAACAATTAGTGTGGGGGGAAAAAAAGGGATTCAGAAGCCCTCAAGTGAGAGATGCTTTAGACAGGCAAATCTCTGCTTTACCCATCCTTAGTAACTCCTGCAGTGCTAGGATGTTTATTAGCCCCCTGAGTTCCTTTAACACAAATCATTGCTTTGCTTTTCAGACTCAAGCTTTATTACAATGGACCAGAGCCTCAGAGTAGGGTTACAGCTTCATTTTCCCCCTGCTACTCACCAGAGTGGTAGCTCCTCCTGGACCACCACAGTGATCCAGCCTACGATATGTGTATGGGGTGAGGGAATAATGTAATGAAAATAGTGTTTTGTTTTTAATACAGCAAAAGGAAATTGTGCTTTTGGAGTTGCACTGATCCTGCTGTCTCCGCCTGTTACTCATTCTGTCTCCTCTCCCCATCTGTTCTGTTCCTTGCCTTCCCCCTGCTCCCTTGACCATGCAATCCTCCTGCTGCTCCTTCTCTGCCCCAGCTGGGTCCCAGCCCTGCATTACGCTGTGCTTTTGGGAACTCCTGCTGGCAGCATCGGCCACTACTGCCAGGGTCTGGCTCCCTTCACCTTTCCTGGCACTGGTATCCAAAGGAAAACTGGGGTCCTTCTTTGTGCTCCAGTTGCTTTTGTATCTACCCCAGTTCTCCACTTGGGCAGAGTTGCAGTTGACACAAATGAACATCCCTAGACAGAGACAGAAAAGTGGTGAATCTTCACTTCTCACCTTGCTGTTGGCTTGATGCAAAAGGTAAAAGGTTGCCCAGCCACAGCAGCAGCAGCTGGCAAGGGTATGGCTGCAACAGGAGCAATGCATGCAGTACCAACTAGTGTCAGCATTCCTGCTTTCCTGATGGTGCCTGCTCCTTCCAGGCTTGTCCCTTGGCTTCTGATGCCACTGTTGGGTGGCAGGCTGTGCTACAGCTGTCTTGTTGGCCCAAGACAGGATGTCCTGAACCTGCCAGCCAGGGTTGATTGGCATTTATGTCTCAAAAGGGAAGCCAGGATGTACTTACAGTCTCTTAAATTATGACCAATAAATGTCAGTCCCATTCATTACTCATCTTACATCTGAAGTTTCTTGAATTCCAGCCATAATCACAGTATATCTCTATTTATAGAATGCTGGAACATCTCACAATATTTAGGCATTCTCTCTGGAGGATACACCTTTCTGTAAGAGCTGGTAATTGGTAAAGCTAAAAGGCTCCAGAAGAATCTCACTTACTTGGTTTGAATGCCCCTAAAATTCAGGGATGCAAGGGAGTGTGTTTGGATCTGAACCCCACTCTGAAACTAGTTTTATTCCACCCTTCCCATAATTTCCTAGACATGCTACTGTGCTCTCAGGAACTTCATGTTTTTTATGAATTGGGATGATTTCTAATAATTGGTAATGTACAGAATAATTTACAGTTCCAATTATTCTTATAACCGTTAAGATTTATCAATTAGCATTCAGTTCATCAGACTATTGAGTGGAGTATAATCCATTTATTTTATTAATAGCATCCAATGACCTTATAAATCTGCAATGTTAAGTATTCCAGGGTGTGCAGGTTGGTCACCATGGTGCTATGCTATGCTCTTTTGCAGAAGAGGCCAGTCATTTATATTAATTCAAATTCAAACCAGCAGGATGTAAACCACAATGGTTTTGAGCTGACCATTGTTCTCCTTGTATCATTCCACCTTCTGTCTGCCCACAGCTTTAGGAATACATTCACTGGTGGATTTATAAACAATTTAACAAAAAATCATCTAGGTTTGGAAGGGTAGACATAAAGAAACAGGTGTCAGTTGTGGATTTGTGACAGTCAAATTGCAGCCATTTGGTTTCATGTGAGAGTGAAATCCACTTCTGGAAATCACCTGCTGAGCAAATGCAAGGAGGGCATCACCTGCTCAGCTGTGCATGAGAACAGTGGTGAAGCTGGGAGACACTACTGGAGTGATGGGAAACTGAGGCAAAGGGGCTTTAGAAGCTGGAGCAAAAGTTTACTCCCAGCAGGGACACTTCACTGTGTTCCCTAGAACTGGGGACACCTTTCACGTTACCTAGTGTAAACATTTTAATTCTTAGCTTATTATGTTGGAGAAGTCAGACTGGCAGCTTGCAGCAACCGGGGTTGCACAGGCTGAGATGATTCTGTCAGAATGGAGACTTTGCCTGATCAAAGATGAAGCACTGTGGGTTTAACCCTTCCTGCTGTTTGCATTTCCTTTGGAAAACCCAGGAGAATTTCAAGTCCTACACAGAGTTTTGAGGACTGACAGCTGCAACAGGAAATTGATGTTTAGTGTTGACTGTTAAAATTACAGTCAAAATCATGATAGGGATGGAACCAGTCCTGTCTAAAGCACAGCACTGGCAAATGGCCTTTCCCTTGTATCCTAAATTCCACTCAGAATGCCAGCTAGAAGAGATAAAACCCTAAGGAAAGGACAAATTGAGCAAGGAAAAAATGATCTCCCCCCAAAATAACTGAAGACCTGAAGTCAGCTGAAATCTCCATGAATTAACAGAAGTTGAATAACTTCCAGAGAATAGTTAGCGAAGTTAATATGTGAAAAAATACTTGAAGCTCACTCTTATATGGTAAAACGGGATATGCAGCTAAAAGAACCCTCCATTATGATGCCAGTGTACAAGATTCTGTAGAAGACAAAAAAACCCTCTAAATAAAAAACCCAACCAAAAAACCAAACAAAAAAACCCCCTGAAAAATCCAACAAGACAAATTAATGAAAAATTACCCTTGATAGCTCATAGAAACTTCTGGCAAATCTTCTTTTGAAGTTCAGTTAACTCATACTTATTTTCATTGTTTTCTTCCTTTGACTGGTATGATTCCACAAATCAGGAAGAGATACCATGAGACAATACCTTGTCTTGTAGAATTTAATTACTTTTTAATCAGGGTGTGACTGTAAAGAGGAGTCTGAAACCTATGACAGTATTTTACCATTGTTCTGAAATGAGAAATAAGGGATTGTTCTAAACGGAACTATGTTCTTAGAGGTGTCTGTCACAGGCTGCAGAACTTCAGGGCTTCCTTCTTTTGTAAGGGTGGAGGTGCCTAAATCCCTCAGACAATTACACTTACAAGTGTAAAGTCCCCATAACATTAACAGGCTGCTTACTGGCATGCCTAGATGATCCTTTTATAAGCCATAATCAGTTCAATACACAGACGAAATATTAATTGAGCCAGAGCAATAGAATGAAAGAATATCATCCTGACTCTCTCTGTTTATGGTGTTCATAGAGAGGAGGGAAGAGCTGTGGTTGAAGCTTTACATCCAGCATTGTCTGTAAGGCCAAAGCATTTTATGCCCATTTTGCATATCTTCAGTAACATGATCAGCTGCAAGCTAATGGCTAACAGAGTTAATGGGAACCACAAAGGGGGAAGATCAGAATCTAGGAAGAGGGCAGAACAAGTCAGGATGTACTGATGTAAGATGGTTCTTTCAAGTCATCCTAGCTTATTTACTAAGGTGAGGGAAGCAATCTCTGAACCATAAGCTTTGAATGCTTTGAAGACTCATGAGGGCTGGATGAGGTGTCAGAAGGCTGAAGACAAGCAGAAGATAAGAAATTGCAGACTACTCAGTTTAACTTCATTCCTGGAGAAAAAAAAAATGGTGGAAATAATCAAATAAAGGAGATTATTAGGAGCCAGCACAGATCTGTCAAGAACAGATCATGTCAAACTAATTTAGCTTTCTTCTGTAACAAGCCTTGTGGATACAGAGGAAGTAGTTGTCATACCTTGTCATTTGTAAGGATTTTGACATTATCTCACAGTCTTTTATCATAAGTGAAGCAAAGAAACATATTCCAAAGGAAGGCATTACAGCAGGGATGCAGAACTGGTGTAGATAATGTTACTCAATGAGCAATTCTCACTGATTTCCTGTTGAAATGGAAGACTATTGAACAGGTTGCCACAGCCTCTCAATTCTGTGATTCTGTGGCCTGCTAGTGCTTCATATTTTCATTAAATACATTGTACTTTATATTATAATTTTAACCTGGGTAATTGTCTAGAGGAAGTGTTTTATAAAATCTGCAGATGGCATAAACCAGCTATAGGCTGGGGGAAACCACTGTAATTCAAGAAAAGCTTGTCAAACCAGGGACCTTGTTTGAACAACATCAGAGTGGATGTGAAGTGTTCTCCATGGGAATGATTAATAACTTGCAGCCACTTCTGCATGGGAGACCACAAGCTGTCCTTCAGGAGGGGAGACAGGGTCTCTGGAGGACCACAAGTTCAGTGTTAGGCTGGAACCTCGTCTTGTTGCCAAGAAGGGGAGCACCATCTTACCAGGCTGTACAAGTGGGAGCACAGTCTGTCAGACACATCTCATGAGCCTTCAGCTCTGATGTGCACATGTAGGACTCAGCTGAAATGTTCTGCCTTAGTCTTGTGCTGCTCTCTAAGGAAGTGTGGTCCAGTGGGAGCGTGTGCAGACTGGGATAGTGAGATTTGCTTGAGGTCAAAGGAGAAAAGACAGAAATAATTAGGATTGTTTAACCTAAAAGGAATAAGGCTGAGTGGTCCAGATGCTAGTCTGGCAGGTGCAAGATAATAGGAGTAATCTGTTCCTGCTGCTCATGATGTATAAAACTAGGAGAGATGGTCTTTAATGGGATATCCAAAAAGACTGTGATGCACTGGGATATATTGAGTAAACTATGGCAGCTTCAGTCACTGAAGGGCTGCAGGGAGTACCTCTGGACCAGAGGATGGACTAAATCTCTCATGCTCGTTGGCACTATGTCATATGATTATTATCAAATATTGACTGAAGCAGAAACTGGACCCAGTCTGTCCTCTTGCAGGACTGTGCTTAACCAGTAAGATATAAAGTGGTTTTTACTTCTGTATGCTCTCTGTCTCTGGCCTAATGATTATTTAATTCTTCCACGGAAAAAGCCAAGGAGCTTAAGCAGGAAACACTAGAATCAGCTTGCTCCAAACAGTCCTTTGTAGGAGGGAGGTAAGACTTGAGATCTTTTCAGGTACATTAGAGAGTTGAATCAACATCTTCCATAATTTAGGGAAGCTAGTGTGTCTGCTGAGATACTGAATAAATACCTATCTACTGCATGTTGTCTGAGAGGAACTAGATACTCTTTCAGTGCAGGGGTTCAGGTCTTGGATCCAAACCAGAAGATATCTCCCCAATAACCAGAGGAAGATGCCTGAACCCAGACTGTTTAGATAACACTCTGTCTTCAGCATTTATTATAGGGAGATTCAAAAGGCATTCACTTGGTGTATTATGGCACTGAGGTGCCTAGCTGTACCCATATTTTCTAGTGGACTTAAGACTATGGTTTCAGAAAGACATCTCACCTTCTTCCTAGACTTAGCTCCAACATCCATCTTCTGAGCACAAACATCTGCTGGAACTCCACACTGAGGTGCCCTTTTCATCATCTTCATGGGAGAATTATTTATCAATTGGTGGCTTCTTCTACCTGCCTGACATGAATTGTCTCAATGCATTTGTATGGCAGTCACTCAGAAATTCCCAACCGGAGTGCTGTACTCCTACTAGAAGTCACCTTCAGTGCTTAATCCCCTCTGCTGCCATTATGATGTGTCCTAGTGGTTGCTGGGAATACAGAATAAAACATACTGAGATATAATATTCACCTTCTTTGGATGTATTCTCATGCAGCTGAAGAGCTATTGCTGCATGGGAATATAGGACTAAAGCTGATCTGTGGTATCTTCCAATATCTCATTCTAAATCCAAAAACCCTTAGGAAGATACCCTTTGTTTATTCCTGAGTCTTTTCACAACACAAGAGGGGGAACAAGACACCCTGCCTATAGTCAGGATAACCCAACTTCTGGGAGATGAGATAAATTGCAATAGTCAAAGACTGTCTTTTCATCTACATCAGACTTTGCTGAGCTTTTCCTGTTTGGACAAGAATTTTCTTGGTAGGGGTCTTCTTCAAATAGACACTATGGTTTTTTAATTTATTTGTCTGTTGAGATTAGAGGAATAAAGCTTTGAAAGCACAAAGAATTTTGCAACTATTTAATAGGTAACAGTTGCACCTTTATAATACAAAGGAGGAGAATGTTATGATTTCAAATGATGAAATTTCCTATTTTCTCCCTTTTTAGTTTACATTTAAAAGATTAAACACCTTTATTAAGCATACATTTAGTTTTCAAAGTCAAACACTTAGAATACAGAAAATTAATTAAAAGGGTTGCCTACCCATCTTTAATTTCTCTCATGAATAGACATAAAAATGTGGTTCTTAATTATAAGATCAAACACTGGTACCTTTTTTTTTCAATAGGATCCCTGTCTCATTCAGTGCACAGAATGGAGTATACTTAGGGACTGAATGAGTTTTGCCATAAACGAAGCTGCTTTCTAAAGGTCTCCTGTTTCATTTACTGCCAGTGATGAAGGTTATGTATTGAATTGGGCAGGGGGCTGTTCAAAAACAGAAGAATGGTCTTATATTTTGGCAATTGAATACTGCCCTGAAGAATTAGGCTTTTTCCTGCCTTTTGTCACAAGTTCCTATGTGATATGAAAAGGCCCTGTAAATGAGGTTTTCCATGGGTGGCCACTAATTGGTGTGTTCTTGTTTTCTGGGTTCTCAGTTTGAGACACCTGGGGTCTGACTTGCAGAAGTGCAGAGCTGATATTGGTTGGAGGTTTGCTGTCAAGACACACAGAGCTGGGGAAATACTAATCTGAGGCATCAAAAATTAGGGACCCAAAATTCATCGTTGCTCTGGCCATTTTGACCTTAGACTCTTTTTGTTTGATTTTAGTGTCTGTAAAATAGAGATAACAACCTCACCTGTCTCCCTGGGAGAATATCCATTAAGGCTTGCGAAGCAATGAGATATTATGGCAAAATAGCAACACAGAAAAATACTGTGAGGAAATCAGTATTCTCCATTCAATGGTGGGTTTGAATGGTGTGTGACAAATAAGGCACTTTGCTGTGCTTGAAATTAGGATAACAGGAAAATACTGAATTGCTACCCACTCTGGAAGCTCTGTCTTTTGTAGTAGCTGAGGTGGGAGACACTTTCAAGGATAAAAGAGATACAATAAGGACTATTAAAAAGGCATCTGCAGGAGGAAGTCAAAGTGAGGTTTCAGGGGTAGACTCCATTTTACATTTTCTGCTTCCACCTTTTCTTGTGCCCAGAAAGATGCTTGTAAGGCAGGCTTTTTGTGTAATATGTGAATCACATTACTTTTGACTTGTGCCTGTGAATGATGGGCTGCAAAATAATTGGGAAAATACGGGCCAAAGGTGTTATCAGTGAAACTAGTACTATACTTTTCATTGATATTGGAGGTTAGATCCTTAACAAATCAATCCTGGAACACTCCTGTTATTACTTCATTTGAATGTGAGGAAACTGAGGCACAGAAGAAAGTGGAATCATCTGCTGCAGTAATTCTGCCTGTTTTCTCTGTATACACCCAATAGCTTTTAAACTAGCATTCACATTCCTTGTGAATGCATTAATCTGGAAGGGACAGAGGAAGGGTAGGTTTGTTCCTCTCTTCTTCCCCTCCCTGGAATAAACTGAGTAATGAAAATAATTTGTTTGCTTTATTTGCCAGTCGTTTTTTATTTGTGTCTCTGGGATGGGACATGTATCTGCCTACAGAACTCCGTGGGAGGATCTCATAAGGAAGAACAGACCATGAAGTAGAGGAAGCAAGCAGGTCTATGTTATTGTAGGTCCTGTATTCTGAGCTTGTGCTGTGCTCATGAAGTTCAGGCTCCTGGTTGCTGCCCTGGATGATCTCCAGGTGGGGAGGTTGTGCTTGCAACAGGATCTGGATCATAAGCTCCACACCAGGATGGGCTTAAGAAAGACATCAGAGCCTTCAAACTGCACTTAACAGGGAGCCTCAGAAGAGGCAAGAACCTTGGTGTTACACTATCATACACTTTCATTGATGAGAGCCTTCTCCAAATCTGAATATGCTGTTGCTATTGTGGAGACCATGAATATTTGCACTCCCTTTCTCAAATCTCTGGTGTTTAAGAAGGGACACAATTTTCTGGTCAGGCATAGGCAGGGAATTTTTCTGATCAGGTCTATGCATGCTAGCTGCTGCTGAACTGTTGTGTTGCTACCTAAGCCTCTGTATCCATGAATTATCTCCAGAAGAAAGTTACTTCTCCAAGGGGTGCACAAAGCACTAGTGCAGAGCTGATAGTCAAGACAGAGTGATCTGAAGAGAGATTTCATGGATGCAGTGTAGGTGGCCAAAAGAGAAGGTCTTGTTGGCAGGTCTGGAGGAAGGACACTGCCCCTCTGCCACTAAGAATGGAAGTGGAAAAGCTGTCAGTGTAGGGAAAAGAGATATTGTTGCCAAGTGAAAATGTGGTTGTCTGTCTGGGCCAAACCTGATGCATGTTTGCCAGGAAGGCAGTGGAAACGTAGATCTTGTGTTAGCCTTTGTGAGATGGTGGGGATTTTATAGTCCCTACTATTTCCAAAGCTGATGGAATTTTAGGCTAACCTTGTAGCAGCTCTTGCGGAAATGTGCATTGGCACAGCTCAGAAATGGAGGGGTTGTCAGAAAAGGTACTGGATAGAGTCAGGAGATAATTTTATTGGAAGTGTCTGTGATCATGGGGCTTCACTGGCTTCTTATCCCCCTAGAAGGAGAAGCATTGACCACAGCAGATAATACTGTAACTTTTTAGCACCTGCTCTGGAACTGAAGGGGCCTTACCAAGCTAAGGTCAGCCTTCCCATCTCACAAAGTGCAGTAAGTGGCCCCACTGGCAGGACTTGCTTGCTTCTTATCTGTGGTTCTGAACTGTCCCTGCAAAAGGCAAAATGAGCTTCATATTTCTCTGCCTCCTTATAGCCATCCAGTTCCATCTTTCACATATGATTCATTTTCTCTCCGTTTCATGCACTATGGTATCATCAATGCTGATATCCCCAACTTGTAATTTTTCAACTTCTCTTGGGTACTTGTCTCTAAACTCTTCTCGCTGTCAGGTGCTGCAGACAGCAGAAGATACTGAGTACCTCTGAGGGGTACCATACAGAGAACTTCTGCTATTTGGAAATCCATTTGTGAAAGCTGAGCAGCACAGAAATGCCTGGAGAAATTAATCAGAATTGGAGATAGGTACCGTTTTTTTAAAAAACCACAAGCTTCAAGTACTGTGGTGTAAACAGGAGGTCATTTTACTACCAGTGGCAGTGAAATAGTGCTCAGTTATACAGAGCATGGAAAGTGCTAAACAGGATTTCTGCCATTCTGTTGCTCCACTTTAATCAACACCCTGTGCTTCTGCCCTGCAGCAGCCCTGCTATTCCAGCTCTGATGTTCCAGGGTAGCTGCAGAGCTGACAAAAACTAGGCAAGGGTATAGCTGATCCTTTGAACAAAGTAATTCTCTGTAAGTAGCTTTTTTGTACATATTAAATGATTAAATCTTTAGGGGGCTTTTCCCTGATGCAGTAATTGTGCATTCATTAAACTGCCAGATAAGATGTACTTTCTATTAATTTATTTTTTGCTGAGTAAAACCCTTGATTTTCCACTGATAATCCACTGATAATTCAAGGGTGGACAGCTTGTGGCTTTGGACCCAGAGGCAGATACTGAGTGACTGATCTATAACTCTCACAATGGAATCCTAAGAAACACAGAATCATTTAAGTTGGAAAAGACCTTTAAGATCATCGAATCCAACCTTTGTCTGATCAGCACCTTGTCAACTAAACCATGGCACTGAGTGCCACATCCAGTCATTTCTTGAACACCTCCAGGGGTGGTGACTCCAACACCTCTCCGGACAATCCATTCCAATGCATGATATCCCTTTCTGTGGAGAAATTTCTCCTCATGTCAAACCTGAACCTTCCCTGGTGCAGCTTGGGGTTTGGGGACACATTGTATTACTGCCAGCACACTGCAGCTGTTAGGGCTGGTTTTTTATCCATATCTCCATGTGGGAGGAAGCTCCCAGGGGCTTCTGAGGCCACCAGCTTCCAACAAGCTCTGGGACTCTCCTGGGCACTTGGACTCATCCCATCCCACACTGGATTCTGGCATCCTGGGGAGCCATTGCTTGTTTCTGCCTAGGAGCTGCTTGTTGAAAAATCCCTGACCTTGCCTAAGGTACTGAATAGGTGCTTGTCACCTCCTGGACATTAAAAGTTGTTTTGAATTTTTTGGAAGATGCTGATGAAACCAAGAGTATACTCCCATGATGTAGTTAATTACATTTTAAAAAGTGAAATCTGGGTAAAAGTTGAATTATCCCACATTATTGGGAGTGGAAATAGATTTAGACTTCAGCTGCAATATCAGCTAATATATGTGTGGTAAAGACCACGGAGAAACTATGTTAGAAGAAAGTTATTACAGATGCTAAGGCAAGTATAAAAAAAATAAGCCAACACTGGGAATTTAGTTGCCTGTGCAACCTGGTTTCCTCTTGTGAATGCACTTCAGTACACTTCTAATAACAGGAACACATTTTTCTTTTCAGGGATTCTGACTGCATTCAGGTCACAGAATGGACAGTGCTCACTTAATGAGCAGTTATTCAGTATTTTGAATTCTCATAATAAGTCAGTATGTGACCCCACAACTTTTGTTAATAGTGTTCAAACCTGGCTCTGAAATCAGAAATACTAATTTCCTCCTGAGCTGTCTTGTGATTCTGAGCATATCCCTAACATTATTTAGTAAATCTTTGCAACACCCATGTGAGATAACTGAGTATTTTTACTCCATTTTTGCAGGTGGACAGCTGAGGCATGAAGAGTTTGGTCAGCAGGACGCCCTAGTTTTATGTCCTGAGTTTCAGAAACAGAGGGCCTGACCTTTATTCATAGTTTTTGTTTTCAGTTGCACATATCTGAAAACATCTCCCATTACTGTCAGCTGCAGCTCTGAGTGCTCGGCACTGCTCCAAATCAGACTCAAGGTGTCTGAAGTCAGCTACTCAGAGATGCAGAACTTGTCACTAGGAATGACCCCATGAGAAGCATGGGCCAGGAAAACAGAGAAATCAGCAGCTAAGGTGGGGCAGGGGTGTAGGATAGCCATCTGTCAGCTGCCCTAACCCTGGCATCCTCTGTTCTCCTTTGCCAAACTTCTCTCTCCTGCATTTTAACTTTCCAACTTCCAACTGCAAAAACTAGGACCAAGATTTTAGTGTAATCCCTTTATACCCCCGAGTTTCCTAAGCTCCAAATATCCAGATTTCCTACTAACACTGTAAGTCTTCTTTAAGCTACTTTGTTTTACTTTGCAATCTCACAGCAGATATTTACAAGCCTTTTTCCAAACAGTGGCAGGGTGGTATTAGGTAATTTACAGAACTGCCCTAACAAATAAGATTTATATAGGCAGGAGCCTAGCAGGATTTTCAGAGAGCCTTGGTGCCTAATTCACACTGGTTTCAATAGGATTAAGGCAATGAGGCATTTGTTAAGATCCCACTATTCATTCCTTAAAATCTGGCCCTTTAATTCTTTTTTCAGTTAAGTTTATAGGGAACCACTAGAGCTAAAGCATAGGAATGTATACTAAAATGTTAATAATTCATGGTAAAGTTCTGTGAGAGTACAATCTGTAAAGCAGGCGTCTTGGGGGAATGTGTTATATTTTCTTCAGGCTTCAAAATAATTGCTTCTGCAACCAAAGGAAATTACTTGTAGAAACTTTTTTCTCTGCTTTGCACTGAAATCAAAATGTTAGTCAGCTGAAAGCCCCAGCAGGTGCAATTCTACATGAGTGTTCTCAGGTATTCTAAAGATCAGGCAGAAATTCAAAACCTTAGTGGCTGGTTTGAGAGAATACAGAAAGTGTTTGTACATCTATAACTCATTCTTCCTGGAAAGGATCAAATGAATCTTGCTGAATTTATTCTGTTTGAAAGTATTCTCCATCTAGGGTTCATTTCTGATTTAATTTCAGTTGGATTTAGTGAATTCATTATGCAAACTGACTTCAGGCAGTGTATTGGTTGTAATTTGCTCACTTACTCCATTATGTTTTCACATATGTGTGTGTTTGTGACATGCAGTTGGTGATACTTGTACAATATGATTTCCTCTCCCTGACTGGGAAGGAGGGAAAAGAAAGAGGTACCAAAAAGAAAAAAAAAGAAAGAAAGAAAAAAAAAAAAATAAACCACCACACTCCTGGGCTAAAATTTTAGATAGATAATCATTCACTATGATGGAATTTGCATGATTTGTGTCTATTTTCCTGACAGAGGGGCTGGTTAATTTGAAAAATATAGTACAATAAGTGACATGATCTGACCACATAATGTAGGCATTTGCATACCATAATCTGCATTGTTTGAGCAAAACTATGATTTTCTTGACTCTAAAGGTGTGTCATATGAAGGACTTGGTATTTTTATTGTTAGTGGGTCAATAAATTGCTTTGGCAAGAACCAACCTTGTCCTGTGACTTCCTGAAGAAGCAGAATCATGTCTTTCTACCAAAAAATAGCACTATATTTAGGTGGTGCTAGGGAAAACAAGTGGCTGCTGTAGTATCTGAACTGTTTTTCCTCTGTAAACCAGTGTGCTCCCTATGCCCTTTCAAGACACTCCCATTGTCTTTTCTCCCACTGCTTGTTTCATTGCTTCCATTCCAATACCACATGGGAGATTCATGCTAAGGATGTAGAAATAATAATGGTTGTCAGGGTTATAAGTCCTTATGCATTTGGTTTTTCTTAGAGTGGGCACCTCTTTATCTGGAAGGAAGGATGATAGGAGCCCTGATAGAAATTCTTGGACAGCCACTGATGAGTGTTTCACATTCTTCTATTCCCTCTTTCTTTTCCTGCCTACTCCAGCTGCTTGACATCCTCAGAAAACTAAATGTGCTGAATAGTATTTGAGGGGAGCTGACAGGAAAAGGAGCAGTCAGACTCAGGACAGTGTTAGCAATCCAACCTGTGTGGACTGCTAACTATCTATAGAACATGGCCATTCATAAGTTCCTTTAAGCTTTTTTTCCCTTTCTTTTTCCCCAAGTGCTTAGCTATTTTCAGCTCCACCTATTTTAATGGCTGCAGCTTTTCCTCCTGCCTTTGGGAGTCTGATCCACACATTGATTTATTTTGAGCTATATTGCTAATTACTATTTTTGTAAGGATAGTGTTTCATTATTCATTAAAGCTGGGGAGACATTTTAGTAATTTCTCAGTAGAACAAATGTAAATTCAGTAATCAAGTAAGATCTCTGGTTAGGGTTTAAGAGGGTTAGGAGGAGTGATCTGATAAAGAATCTGGTATGACAACTGAGAGGTATTGATATATGAAAGAGTGTTAGTAAGAAAGCAGAAAAAAACTAATGTCAGCACGGACAAGATGCAGGGGTTGGCTGAAACTCTGGGAGGAATTCTTTACTTCACTGAAGGAATGATCTGCCACAAGAATCCAGAGAGTCATTTTTTGGGGCAAATGTCCAAAGACTGGTAAAAAACAGTCATGCAGGGTGGATAAACAAGATCAGCCCTGCTGCACTGTACAGGGAGGCTCTAGAGGACCCTGGGGATTTTCAATTATTTCCTCTTCAGTGTGTGACAAAGCCAATCAGTGTGAACTGGCCCTTATTAAGAGAAGAGGAAACACTTCCCATTTTCTGCTGTTAGATCATCTGTGTGAGTTCCCCAGTGCCTTCTATCTGGCTTTGCATGGCTCCTGAGGGAAGAAGGTTCCTATTCCAGAAACCCATAAGTCCTTCTCAGGATGAAAACCCTATTTTCATATCACACCTTCATCAGAGTAGAAAGATGTGAAAGCAGCTCTGTGAAGTCTGCCTGCCCAGCCATCCTAGGAGTCTGTACCAGGGTCCCTTTTCCCTCAGCTTCTCTGCCAGGAGCACACTGAGTAAAGCCCCCCACAGGCTGGGCTCCAGGGGTGTCTGGATGTACAGTTCTGCTACAGATGCACCAGATGCAGAGATATCTAAACTGTGTGCCTGGGGGAAAAACATTACAATATACAGTGCTTTGAGGCTACTGACATTCTTCCTGACTGAAGAATGGAAAAAACCTAGAAGACCTTAAGACCAAGATACTAAATACTTATCTAAGCCCTTTTTAAATAACAACTTTAAAACGGGAAGCCCAGGTGGTGAAAAAAATTGAAATAAATAACAGTTGTCCCCTTGCAGAAAGATTAGGAGTAGATCTGGATGACTATTTAAATGTGGCTGTGATATACTAGCCCTTATAAGTAGTGGATCCAAAGAGTTGTGGCTTTTTCTCTAGCACATCTATTCAACATGTTCCCTTTGGCCAGGGGTCTTTATAGCACTAAAATAGCAGGTCCCACAAAGGGGTTTTTGCAGCAGGCACTGCAGGCTTGCCTCCCCTCCCCCCTTTTCAATAGGGTTGAATACAGTAAAGGAGCAAAGGAGGAAACAAAATGGCTCAAAGCCACATGTGCATTTCCCATAGCTCAGTGCCAAGGCCTAGAAAAAGTGATTAAGCCCTGGGGCTACTAAGCCTCGTGTTCGGGATCTTCACAGTCAAAACCATGCCTGTACTCTAGTGACAACCCTACCTGGAGAGGGGAGAGGGGACAGGGGTATGGCACAACATTGTGCCCTCAGGACTGTGCTACTCAGGAGTGACTGCTGCAATCACAGTCCTGACTGACCAGTTTTACAGACCTTGGGAAGCACTGGAGTTACAGAAACTGGGCATGATCTCAAGCAGTCAAACCCAGGTTCTTGAGTGAAAGAAGCTGTGTCATGCACGTCCCCTCTGGAGACCTTTTCAGGTTCTGGCAGACACTTAAGCCCCCTTTTAGGATGTTCTCATCCTGCACTGACAGGAGGAAGTAGATAAGAGCACGGTTTAAATATTGCACAATGCTTTACTGAGCTACACAGCATGCATTTGAGGTTCTTGCAGAACTACAGATACTAATTTAATTATGTTCAGAGTCCTTCTGGAACTTAACAATTTGTAAGTTGGTTGGAGCAGCAGACCACAGAGGTCTTGTAAAAATTATCCTTAGCAAAACATCACTGGAATTGATGAAATGAAGCTCCACTTTCATCATCTGACATTGCTTTTGGCAATGGACTTCAAATAAGATTTCTGTACAACTGTTCGTTAATAATTTCTACAAATTTTGGGATAGAAGGATTAGAAAAAGATGGTTTGGGTCTTCTCACACTTTTTTGTGAGTCAGCAGTATCTAAGAGCTCATAGTGGGACCAGTGATCTGTCTCCTATATTTGATATCTTAAGAGTAGGTCTAACTCTTCCTGTTCTCACCTGTACAAGTGTCTAAGCAGGGAGGAAATATGGATCTCTCTCCATTCTCTTCTTCCACTTTAAACATGTATTAGAAATGAGCAGTAAATGCAGACCAAGAATAATTTCATGTAAGGTTTTCTGTAAGGTCCCTGGCATCCAAGACATGGAGTTGCTGTGAAGAATTCACATTCATAAGAGGGGTCCTGCTTGTGGTGAATTCATACACAGGTGTCATGACAGTCCTATCAGACACCTCGTAAGATCTGTGGGGCAAATATCAACACCAGTGCTGCCACTAAAGTAAAGGTGAGTGGAGACAATGGCCAGGGCAAGCCAGAGGATGCATGAGAGCATCCACCTAGAGGCATGAGGGCATTCTCTGGATCAGTCAAGCCCCAATGGGCATGAAGATCCACAACACAAATCAAAGCTGAAGAGGCTATGAGAAAGGATATCCTGTGCAGATCTGTTTTCAAGCCAGTTTATCAAATTGCATAGACCTGCAACTCTGATTTTGGGTTTTGCTAAGAGCAGCTCTGATGACTTGAAAGATTGTATGGTGCTCCCCAGAGAATGGGGAAGCTGTTGGCTAAAGGTAATGCTTGGGGCTAGGCTCTCTTTCAAGACTGGAAATATAAAAGACAAAGGTCTGACTAGGAGGTTAATGGGACAGTAAGAAAGGAAGTACTTACTTTACTGGCCTTGGCACATCCCAGTCAAGAATCCTGGTTTCTGCTTTCTTCAGCTCACCCTCTAATTTCAGCTGGGATATACACCTTTGTCCCTCCTGAAGTTTAATTGCTGTGTGTGACTGAAGGCACAGGTGGCAGCCACAGGGTTTCACCCCAGCCAGAGCTGCAGTTCAGGAGGAGAAACACCTCTTCTTTGTGCAGGTGCTAGGTATAAAGCAGTGGTGGTGTCACAAAGGGCAAGGCCCACCTGACTGACCTAGTGGTTTTCTGTGATGGAGTGACTACACCAGCGAACAGGGGAAGGACTACAGATGTCACCATTTGGACTTCTGCAAGGCCTTTAACATGGTCCCAAACAACATCCTTCTCTCTAAACTGGAGAGATAGATTTGATAGGGGAACTGCTTAGTGGATGAGGAATTGGTTTGACAGTTGCCTTCAGAGGGTAAGTGGCCAACTGCTTGGAGTCCCTATAGACACTGATGACAAGTGGTGACCCTTAGGGGTCCATATGGTGCTATTTAATGTCCTCCTCAGTGCCAGAGACAGTGGGATCAAGTGCACCATCAGCGTATTTGCAAACAACACCAAGCTGAGTGCAGTCAACAGGCTTGAAGGATGGGATGCCCTGTGTTGCCATGGAGGGAATGGGGTAGGAGCAGGACATAAGCTTCTGCTTCCTGTGGAAGTCATTCTGGAGACCCTGTATAAGCCTGGACTCTGGGGAATCTCAGCAGCTGTCTGCCCAAGATCTCAGGGGAGCAAGTCTGAGCAGGAAATTAGCCTCTGTGCCCTGGGTGCAGCTAGATCAGAAGCAAATGTGTCCAGCTCTCATGGGGGCAGGCACTCTGAGCCACCAGAGGCTAATAACAATTCCCTGAAACATTTTGTGGTGTCCAAAACTAAGCAAGCAAGGGAAAAAAGAGAGAGTGAGGGGGAAAAAGGCAGGAAGGGAGAGACATTGATAATTCTGGTTTTCATATCCTGCTCATGGTCAGCAGACCCTGGATTCAGAGCCTGAAGATGGTACTTCAAAATACTTCACAGAGCAGCAACCACCCTTGCCCTAACTGCCCCAAACACAACCAAGCAAACCACATAGGATGAGCTTAAAAAGATAAGATTTCTCTTTAGTCCAGTTACATGCAAGCTTGCATTTCTATCTAATCAATAATCACCTATTCTTTGAATGGACTTTTCCAATAAAATCATAGTTCAAGAGAAATTTTCCACCTGGTCCTTTTGCTGAATTTCTACAATGTGGGCTATTTTGGGAGTAGATTTACACTGTCAGCTTGAATACCTTCCTGCTTCCTTTCTAGGCTCTGATCCCTTGATTTAAATGCCTGCTGACTTGTTCCTTCTGGAGTGATTCAAGTATTTCCCTCCAAAAAAGGAGACTAGGCACAACTGACAGTACAGTATACACCAGGATCCAACCTCAAGCAAGAGCACAGATGTTGATTGTGCCAAACACTCAAAACCTTTGACACAGTCCCCACAGAACTTGTGCCCTGGAGTGCCCTCATACACTTAGGCCACACCCCAAGGTGTATACACACACCCTTGGCATGAACTATAAAAGTACCACATTCTCAAGCTCCAACCCAGTTCTGTCTCTGGGACTCTGGGTGCTTTAAATTGAAAGATGAGTGAGTTCACCTTGTGCCCCCCAACCCCCAAAGTGCTCCACAGAGCCCAGACCAGACCCAAGGCAAGTGTTCTCCCCTGTGAGCTTCTCTGCTTCAGAAAGCATGAACATCATCCTGAACATCATCCACTTTGCATCCCTTTCAGGGGCAAGGCTCTGCTTTCTCTCACCCAGACTGCAAAGGCAACATAAGCAGTACTGAGTGCCTTTTTTCCATCTAATTGCTGGAGTTGTTGGAGCTTCAGGGTGGTAGAGCACATCATGGTTGACCACCAGCTTAAGAGAAACAGGGTGACAAACAGAAGGGAGAGTCACAAAACAGGTAAGGAGAGTATGGATTTATTGAGAAGACTCACTAGAAATATCTTAATAGGTCTAGCTTAGATTATCTGCTACCTCTCTTTGCAGTCACTGTACATGAGTGAATAACATCCATCCATCTGCCTCACTGTCATCTTATTTTAATCTAGGCACCATGAAATAGAGGGGATGTTTCCTACATACGGAGAGGATCTTGTAGAGGAAAGGGTGGAAACTCCATTGTTAGAGGATTTGAAACTGGAGAGCTGAAACTCTGCTAGTTATACCCTGAGGAACAATCCTGCTTAGGCCTTCAGAGGGATGAATTAACCTTTTCCTTCTCAAGGGTATTTTACCCACCATCACCATAGTCATCCTGGGAAAATAAAGGAGCTCTGTTTCCTCGCCTTGAAGACAGGTTGTGCTGACAGGTGCCATCCTCTAGCCAGGTGTCTTCACACCATTTAACTGGGTTAAAAAAAGCTGTTCTGTGTGCTAAATTGCTTCCTCACTTCCCAAGGCGTGAAAGCCTTTTCTCTCTTTCACGTGTCCATGCTTCACTCCTTCTGGGGAGACAGCTGGTCCTTTTTTTTTTTTTTTAATACATTCTGCTCCTTAAATGCCGTCTCTGAAACAAATCAGGTCATGTGGAGCCAGGCCCATGAAATACACTGAGGTGACTCAATCCTGGGAAATCACTGGGAGTTGGACGCCTAAATTTCTTTGTGAGTCTAGGCCCAAGTGGCCTTGAGTTAAATCATTATGAAGATACATTGTATTCTACTCAAGAACAGAGCATGGGCTGAGATGCATCTTAACCCCACAAACAGCACAGGAGTTTGGGTGAATCAGCACTAGTTCACCTAAATAACTGAAGGAAAGGTTTCCACACATACTTTAGCACAGGTGTCATGAGAAAAGAATGACTTTGCACCCTTGTTTCTTTGCATAGAGAATACAGTTGTTTGCTTTGGGTTTTTTTTTTTTTTTTTCCCAATAACTATCAGGTATTGTATTTCCCTTGGGTGAAATGGGTGAAGAGGGTTATTGGTAAGTGTCAATGGTCCTATGGATGTCCAGGCTCTGGCCAGTATTGATGCCTTGTCTGGTGAAAGGTGTGTAAGTCCAAAATCTAGGCTCCCAGCACATGGTTTTCAAAATACTGGGAGATGGCCACATGTATCAGAGGGCTCTGCGATTTGGTGTCACATTTAAGAGGAGCTTCTAAAGTGAGGATAGAAAAGAGCAGGATACCAGGGTGATGGCTGAGCATACAGCATAGCAGTAGCAAATAGCATCCTGATCCTAGGATAAACATTAAGGAAGTTGAATCAAGCTATATATTGGAAGGCAGGGAAATACCAGGTAAAGGAGAGCTAGAGAGAGAAGCAAAGGAAGCTGTGTAATATTAAAGCACCTTTCAGTGAAACAGTAAGTTTTGTTGGTCTCTCCATCCCAGCATTCAAAATTCAAAACAATGTGATTATTTTTCCAAGGAAAGGCAATGGGGTACACCATAAGAGACAAGTGGACTAACAGCAAGCAAGGACCAAAGCACTCAGTCCTCTCCTTTCTTTGCCTATATGTGGCTGCAAACAGGTGGGACATCTAGAAAACACCTAGTTTCTCCATTTCTCCTTTCCTGAAATACTAGCACAGGAGAAATTTAAAAGGGTCTGGAGGTTTTAGTATTACTTCCTTAATTCTTTGCCATAATTTGTCCCCTCCTGTAAGCTGTGGGTTTGGAGATGGAAGGTACAAAAGCAGACAAAGATTAGAAATCTTCTTGTCATGGGTTCAGGAAATTTTGACATTTCTGGTACCTAAGAACTAACCTCTGCCCTGTCTTTAACATTAATTTCTTATCTCCTCTCTCAGCTATGTGATAGCAAGGAAAGTGTCACTTACAGGAACAGTCTGGCTGGGAAGGGATGTCCTAGAAACCTGGAGGTGTGGCAGACAAGCAGATGGGGATGGTGAGAGGATCATCCCTCTAGGACTGGAAAGGTGCTGTGGGCTGTGTAGATAGAGACATAAAAGTGTGTTTCATAGTGGCAAAGCTGTGCACACTGGCTTAATTGGGTATGTGAAGGTGGTCTGAATAAAGAAATGGACATGTTTGACTGTGTATGTTCTTTTATAGATCCATTTAGCTCTGCATCCACCTGCCTCAGTTATGTCCTGCCATTATGGGATCCATGATTTGTTCAACACTTAATGAAACAGAGGACATTTGCTCTGTGTAAAATGGCACTATCTTGCATATACCCTAACAGTATCATGAATACTAATATGTAGAAATATACTTATATGTATAATATACATAAATGTGTAAATGAAGGGAAGGGGGGTGATGGAATACTAATATCTGAAACCCATGCCTAGCAGACCTGGGAACTCTAGATTCCATGCAAACACTAGTAATAATAGTCACTTTATTCCAGCCACAGTACTACAGCCAAGATGTCATGTACGCTTGGGAGATAGATAAGACAGACAGATTTCTTGTTTTCCAGTGAGATGGTTTTGAATGCATCCTGGCAGGGCTGACTCACCCTTTTAGCTTTCCAAGGAAGACAAATTGCTTTCCAGGAGCTTCTGCTGTATACAGGTTATTTTTGAGCGCTTCCTTAATTAAGGTTTATCTGCTGTGCACACAATCCGCAGATTATAAGCCCTTGGGGCTTTTTTTTGTGTGAACAGAAGTTTCCCCCTGAACAACCTGTTTCTCACCCGACCCATTGTTATATAACACGACACACATTCTTCATGGATACCATGTCCTACCCCAGAAGCAGCTGAGGCCAGTAGCCTGAAATAAAGTAATTTCAAATGCCTGGGATGCTTCACTGGGGAAGGACTGAATAGAAACAGGATTCCTGAGGGCCACAGCTGGCAAAGACAAACTATTAGTACATTTCTTTCATCCATGATCTTGAACTCCACCTCTGCCTCAGTCTCATGTTTCTTGTCTTTTGTATCTGAAATTATGCTGAAAGCACCCTACTGGAAATACACTTTGCAGTTGCACAACTTGGGATCTGGCAAGGACTCAAATGAATGTCATCCCACTGGGAGAAGAGGATAATGATGTCACTGGAATAGCAAAGCAGCCTTTTAGCTCTGCCATGCTGTAGGTGTAGGTGAGAGGTTTCAGTCTGACCTCCTTGGAAAGTTGTTCTCTCCCATCCCCTGCCAGACCCAGGGCTGATAGGCACAGGGCCAACCCTGTGGCTCACTGTGCCCTGGGCTTTGGCTAGCAGGGGAAGGAGATAAACCTATACAGGGCTGCAAAGCCCAGGTAACAGGGCAGCTCCTCTGGAGTCAGAGAGTCAGGCATGTAGCAGTCCACGATCCATAGTAGCTGTCTTGGTTAGTGTAGGAGGTATGTGGGATGTGAGAGCAATAAGGCCAGTGAGAAGAGAGATCTCCCTTCAGTCAATGGTTTTCATCTTTGTCCAGGGATTAACAGTTTTATCATATTCACTAATGGTTTTGCAGGAATCAGGCATGGTGACTGGACCCTTAAGGCCTCGTAGTTATGTCTAAATTGTCTTTCCAGTCTCCCAGTCTTGCTGCTGTTTGAGATTAGCCGTAGTCCTTGGGGAGAAGCAGTCAAAGCTACAGCATCTAAGTGTTATACATTTCTCTGAAGGAGTACCAGTCTATTTTCATGTTGCTGTGGCTACGGTGTAATGCTGGCATACCCAAGATCTCCTTAAACCAGCTAGTTCAGGTATTAGCAGTTAGGTTGTCACAGCAACACAGGACTTACTGCAAGCTGCAAAACTTGTCTAAGGAACAGGATGGATGAGCCTGTGTGGAGCTCTGCACTACCCTGGCTAGTTTAAATGCACTTCCAATTTGTTTCTACCTCCTTATGCTGAAGTAGGCTGAAAAGCTTACCCAGATGCTGAATAACAGTGTTGAGTTGCAAGACACAGATGAGTGGTTGCAGCCTGCTGGTGCCTGCATCGTCTCTGCACATAACCATCACCTGCTCTCTGACACGATGAGGCAAACATGAAAGCCCACTTTCCATACTGTGTCATTTAATGCACTTGGGAAAGCGTAGACATAATGCTCAGCTGTGCGCCTGTGATTGGTACAACAACCATTTTGTCCCTGGGCATGGTCAGGAGCACAAAAACTCTTTGTGCAGAATTCTATGTATTAATCCCATTTACATATTCATTTACAGCCTTTTTCATCCCCTGCAGAAGCATCCTGGCCCCAAGTGCCCCTCCTATCTCACTTCCTTCTGTATACAGACCCATCCACATCTCTGCACAGCTGTGTGGGGTGGCTCTTTTCCTGATGATTTGGGGCTGCTCACTCCTTGGCCACCATACCCACTTAAGGAATGATGGGCACTAGTGTTAGGGTGAGGGATCTGTGCTCACTGGGGACCCAGTGGGACACAGTGGGTACCACCTCTGGAAGTGGACATCAGATGGGTTCCCTGGTTGAGCATCACTCCCACGTGTGCTTGATCCTGTCTTTTGCTGTGGAAACGATCACTTCCAGTCTGTTTCCCAGGAATTGCTGCTACTATGGCCACTCTTCTTTCTCCCTCTCCACAGGCATGATGTTTCCAGTGGCACATCTGCACATTGCAGTGGCTTCTTCTTCCTTCTTCCTGCCACACTTTTATTGGACATGTTTGCAGGTTGTTCCCTCTCTCTGATCTCCTGGTCGGGAGCCTTTCCCCCGATGGCACATCCGGGTTGCAATGGCCAAAGGAGTGGTTCCCTCTTCCCACAGAGGAGTAAATGCTTCTATCTTTCCCAGTCAGCTTGTTTTCTTTGTCTTGTGACCTGAGCCAGTGTTGGAAACCAGGTGCACACAGCAAAGAGGCCGGTGGCTCTTCTTCCAAGTAGGTTTTTTGAATGCTTCCAAATGGGACTAATAATAGAACAGTGTCCTTTCATCAATATGCAGCTGAGCTCTTACTTGCCCAAGGGCTGCTAAATTATTGGGGTGAAGCATGGTCTGTCCTGTAGATTAAGTGAAGGTTTATAAGCTGAGCATTATCTCTCTGCAGCAGGCCAGCGTGAGGCACAGGCTCTGGTTTGGTCCCATTTAAGACTTTAATGCACGATTGAAGTCTAAAAAACACGGGGAATGCCTGCTCTTTGTTATAAAGGCTGAATTCCCCCCAATAGTCAGAGAAATAATAATAGTCAGCTGAAATTGGAAAGAGTGATATTAATCTGCCTATTAATCCTTCAGTGAAACCATGAGTGGAGAGCAAAGGCAGGGCGTTTGTGAGGAGTACATCCTGTGAATATCTGTGTGTCTGACAGCACGGAACTGCGGCGGGGTGGGCAGCAATCCTATTCTCTGCTGGCAATCCCGAGCCAAAAAGCTATAAAAGACAAAGCACTTGGTGTCATTAGAGTCACACACCTGTGAAACAAGGTGTCATTAAAAAGAAACACCGACTTGAAGACAGAGGTGGATTTGGAAAGACTGTGAAAATCTCCCTCAGGAGAGTGTTTTGAAAACGAGTAGGGGAAAAAAATTGGTATATTTCAAAATGAATGGGAAAATAAATCATGGGAATAGAGACAACCCAGCTGGCGAAAGCCTTTCCACACAGCCAAGATGCTCTCAGCATTGCTGACAGAGATGATGAGGTGCTTTAAATTTCTTTTACAAACCTCTGGCTGGAGGTTTGGCTGGAGACCTATGTCTGTCCAGCCTTAGGATGAAATTAGGGCCACCTGGCTCCAAACCCATACCAAATGGAAAGGCTATTTTGAAATTTGTCACTGATTAGCAGGTGGGGAAAGTGGGATATTCTCAATAAAATTAGAGCATCTGCTACACCTGAAGAAATCTTAACTTATCTCCTCCTTTTCTCCTCTGCCCTCCTCCCTTGTTCTTATTCAAAGGTTGAAAAAAATGAGGACGGAGACCAAAAGATCGAGCAAGATGGCATCAAACCAGAAGATAAAGCTCATAAGGCAGCCACCAAAATCCAGGCCAGCTTCCGCGGACACATAACAAGGAAAAAGCTCAAGGGGGAGAAGAAGGGAGATGCCCCAGCATCTGAGACTGATGCCGCCGACAAGAAGGAGGAAGGCTCTGCCGGCGGAGCGGCCGAGAACAAAGAAAGCGAGGCTCCTGCTGCCACAGAAGCGGCCGCCGCTGACAGTGCCCAGCAGGAGGAGGGCAGCAAAGACAGCAGCGCGCCAGCGGAGGAGAAAAAAGGAGATGGAGCCGCCGATACGGGCTCAGAGCAGCCAGCCCCACAGGCTGCCACTCCTGCTGCCTCCTCAGAGGAAAAGCCCGCTGCTGCCGCTGCCCCCGAAAGGGAAAGTGCCACTAAAGCTTCCACTGATAACTCGCCGTCCTTGAAGGCTGACGAAGCCCAAGACAAAGAGGAGCCTAAACAAGCCGACGTGCCTGCTGCTGACACCACTGCCACCACCACCCCTGCCGCAGAGGATGCTACTGCCAAGGCAACAGCGCAACCCCAAATGGAGACAGTGGAGAGCAGCCAAACCGAAGAGAAGACAGGTGAGTGAATGCCTCACTAGGGAACGGGCCTCTCCACAAAGGGATACCTCCCTTGGTCTCCTGGGAGCAAGAGCTGGTGTGGGGATCAGATCAAGAGTTAACAAGGGAATCCCCATGCTAGTTTTTAGGGATGGGGGAGATTAATTTCTTGTTTAACACCATTTTTCCTGCTTCCAATCAGCTTTTGGAAATACTGCAGCTCCTGCTGACGTTCCTGTTCCTCTAGATGGAGGTGCCATCAGCCCTTTTTGCCATGGTGGCAGGAAAGTGTCTGCCAGGCTTGGAGGGAGAGCTCCCCAAGCTCTGCATATGCTGAAGATAGTGATAAACCTTCTTAGGTCACACTAGCACAAACAGCTTCAGTGGGGCAACTTGGCCAGGTCCCTGGAGGCTTCCAGCTTTAGCTGAAAATGTCACAACACAAAAGCTCTCTCATACTGCAGGAGACCTTGCTGGTGCTATGTTCATGGAATCAAAAGGGTCTTTTGTCCATCTGCTTGTGTAGGGATGAGATTCTCGGTACAACCACATCCTAGTCAGGAACATCTTATTATCAGCAGTGCTTATAGTTTCATCCACACCTATACTTGTAGGGTCTCCACTTGGAGTACCTCATGCCAGGCAAGCTTGCATGAAGCTTTTAGTTGTGTCAGCTGATTCAGACATGGATAGTAAGAGAATCAGGTAGGTAAAGGAAAGATTAAGGGCCCTGACAGCTCAGTGAGTGAGGACACGAGAGGGTTGAATACCAAAGTCACTCTGGGAGGTGTTTTCAATGCCTTACTGTTGACTGAATGCAAGTCTGCTTAACCAGTTCCCCTGGGAAGAGGTGAAGAGTTTTGAGAGGCAAAACTGGATATTTTTTGACAAATGTATAAAGTTTACAAACAAAGAGCTGAAGAGCTGATTATAAATTGTGATACTGAGCTGAGTAGAAAATACATCAAAGCTTAAGGGTATTTTTCTCTCTTGTTCTTTACCTTTCTTATTTTATCAAAGAAATAGAACATAAACAAAAAAAGGTAACATTGGAGGTAGGCTATTACTCAGTTAAGAGGCAGTACCAAGCAAAACTGGCCTCCACATTCATTAAATACTCCATTGTACAGGGCATCCTGCATTTATTAGCTTGTTGGAGGAAAATGTTGCATATCACTCTGATGTTTATAAACAGCCTGATGTAAATTTTAGAGAGTCTCAGCATCCAGTCCTGTACCTACAGATGTTTCTCCATAATTTCATTTGGTCCACTACTTCTCCTCCACAAATTGCAACTCTCACTCTCCAATTAGGCGTCCCAGCTTCACAGCTAATGGGGGCCTTCAGGCAACTCTATTCCTGCTCAACAAAAGTGGACAGATAGGGAAGAACAAATATGCAAAAGGACAGATTAAATACTGGGAGAGGAACTCATGCAGGGCATTTGTGATTTCAGGTATGGGCAAGGGGAGCAGCCTTCAAGAGCATGAGTCTGATTGTACACAACTACAAAGGGTGGCTGGTTTTACTTCTGCTTATTTAGAAGTTTCTAGAAATAAATCTTGAAACTGAATTGCCCACATTTGCTTTTGTTGTCCAGGTCTCCAGCCATTTGTTCTTCATATGATGAGTTATGTGGCAACATAAATGTCACATGATTAGTGAAATATAATGTGCTATGTTGCATACTGTACTTGTGTTGGTTTTATACTTGGGCAAAGGTATAAACAACAATGGCAAGAATAGGGCAGGGTGAATGATTGTGCTTTGAATTGACATTCTGTTTTTATTCAGATTAATCTGCTCTAATGGATAAAGCTAGTGCATTTATAGTAGCAAGCTATTTGATTTCAATTTTCATTTATTTTACCTGTTTTGAGTTATCACTCATATTCTGAATAATTTTCACATATCTTCCCCATGCTCTTGTTGGTTTTAACATCATTTGAAGTGGCCAGCCATTCGTGGACACATCATTTGAAGTGGTCATTTAAAATGCACAGTTTAATATGCATTTGCACATGATACTATTACTTATGTAAATATCTAGCCAACAGAGGAGGCTGGAAAATCTACAATCAAATGTATATTTAAAAATGAGTTTTCAGTGATCGAGTGTTCAAGACCAGTATGTGCATCCATTTATACTTATTCAGTATGCATGCAGCAACACTCAAGCTTAGCAATGTTTGCAGAAAGCAAACATGGAAGGTGCGTGGCCAGAGTCAAGCTGATAGCCTCTTTAAAATGTTAATGAATATAGATTTTTCTTGAATTCCTATTCCAGTATGATATCAGCCTTCCAGTCACAAACCCGAACAGCTGGCTAAGTGACCCCAGAGTCATCCAAGACAGAAATGCTAAAAAGATTAAATAGGTCTCCTTGTCCATCTCTCTGAGGATTCCAGGCTGTGCTCTGCAATACACTCTATAGCACAACGTCCACGATAGTAGGAAGCTGCTTCCTTCTTAAAGAATATTCCTCTGAAGAGCATCATCACAGTACAAAAGTACTCACAGACAGGAAATACTTCCTGACAGAAAGCCTGTGTTTTCTTTTGACCATCTTTGTCCAATTACTCTCTGTTGTATCTTTAAACCTCTCTGTCTCAGCACTTACTCTTTCCATAGACTTAAACACATTTGTCAGGTCTCAACCTTTCTCCCAGTCTTCCCCCAGCAAACACAGCACTGATGGTAGCTGGCATGGCTGCAATGGTCATTCATGAAAGAAGGGACATCTGCCACTTCAGTGCTCCTCCAGCCCAGGGACAGATCCTCTTTCAGCTTCATCTGTCCCCTTGGCCTTCAAAGGTCACCTCTGATCGTTTCTGTGATTGAAGACTGGCACAGTAGTGTGCAGTGTCAGGCTGCCAAAAATAAATCAAATTGGCTCCTGGCCAGTGTCATTGGTTGGCTAGTTGCCATGGCATGCTTGGCTGCTGCTACCCTGAGGCGTGCCGACCGTGCTGCTTTGGGGTGGTGGATGTTCATCTGCCTTGAATTACTACAATGGCTGTATGGTGCTGTCTGTGGATACCTTCCCTAGTGAAAGCACAAGCAAAAGACAAGGGTATTTAATTCATACCCAGGAGAGATTTTTGCCTTTATCTATGGTCAGGACAGAAAGTGGGGAAAGGAATAACTAAGCAGACAAAGACAAGTGCACAGTTTTTAATGCTTAATATTTCTGGAGTGGGGGAGAGACAGAGTGGTTCTTTGTGCCAGTGAGTAGCTCCCCTGACAGCCCTCACCTCTCCTTGTTACTCAGTTCTACATGCTCTGTCTGTTTGTTGGTAATGGCCTAGGAAACGGCTTCAAACAACTGTCCTGTATCCAAGAACAGTTGGTCTAGAACCCAGGCATTCCCAGTTGTACAGTAGGGCAGTTCCTAAGCAATCCTCAGTCTGTCTAAAAGTAGATGGAAAAAAGAGATGGTTTCCAACCTGGGTAAGGTGTGAAATGAGTCAGTGGGCTTTGTTCAGTGGCAATGAAGGAGTGATGTAAGAAGGACAGTCTCTCAAACCTCTTAATGTCTTTTGGTGGATGACAGGAATGACAAGAAGTTATCATCTGAGCATCCTTGTCAAGACTTAGGTTTATAGGTTTTCTTCTTGTGATCCAGGTTTTGCCTCTTTGGTGTTGGTATTATGCTTAGAGAGGCTCCCTTAGATGCCAACCTACTCAACAGGACAAAATCCAAAAGTGGTGGGGGGAATTTATACATTACATATTGATGAGGAAGTGAGACTCTTTCTAATCTTGGCTGCATTGGCTTAAATCCAGAGAGTCTCCATGAAGGTTACTGGAAAGAGTCTGTTAGTGCAGCTTTGAAAGGAGACCAGCTCCAGCACAGCAGACTAAGGAAGAAGATGGGCTAATGGGCTACAGTGTCCTTCCCAGGGAGGAGAGGAGGTGAATGTCACACAGTGTTAGATTCGATTTGTACTTTCACAAGTTTTCAAGTCTCACCTCCAAATTTGGTTGGCTCTCACATCAAAGCACTCTCAGATTGTCAGGTAAGAATACAAAGCCCAGAAATGTGAAAGAGTAAATTATGCCCAAGGAAACAAAATAGATCTTCTTTTGTTAGGAAATGAAGAATGCTTTTTCCCACTTCATGAAATAGCTTTACGGTGGAGAAGCTTCACAGCTGAAATGAAAAATCAGCCAGGTGACAAGTGCTTTGCATGTAAGCAGGCCAGCAGTTCCCCCAGGGCCCTGTATCCTGCAAGGAAGGAGCACTGGGAGGCATCATCTTCACTTCCTCAGAGGGAGCAAGTCCCTGTGGATTCTTTTTTATGGTTTACAGTTGAATCACTTCTTTGTTTTCAGTTCAATCCCTATATTGACAATAGGGGACAATACTTGGTGCACTTTGGGAGCATTGGCTATATAAAGATTTGGAAAGGGAGACTGTCTATTGTCTTGTGCCTGCCAGAACGTGCAGCCTGCACTATGCAAGAGGATTGCAGCTGTGTGACTTGGAATTTCAGTCTTGGCCCATGAGTAGCTGGCATGAGGCAGAACAACCTCGCTGCCATTCCTGTTTCAAGGGAGCTTATCTCTGCTGCTACACCTGGCAGCCAAGGAAAGTGATGCAAATACAGTGGTCTTCCCATGACTGCCCCAGAGGGAGCAACTCTAAGCAAGCATGGCAGCATTTTCTTGTCTGTAGTACTACTCTAGCAACAAAGTAAGACTATATAAATGCAGTTTAGGTTGTCTGACACATGCTGAAGTATGAAGTATGTGTCTAGTCCTCAGTTGCTCTGAAATTTTAATCTTTGCATTGTGTCTACATGGGTATGAACATCTCCAATGTATTTCATAGCTGGGTCTGCATTGGTGCAAATAGCCATGCGAGGGGCAGGGTGAGAAAAGTAGAATGTCACAATTGTCCTACACACAACCTGGCACAGGTGCAGGATTTCCTTCTCTATTGCAGTGCAATACTGTCTCTTGTCCCGTGCGTGCCTCAGGTCTGCTGTTTCCTAATGGGATGCAGCTTGCCCTGTAGAGGTGGGAACTGCACTAGTGGGCCAGTGGTGAAGCGTTACTTGACCGCTTTTAATAAAGTCATAGGTAACATTAAGCATATTTACTGATGACAAGGTGGGGGCCAACTCTGGAAAAGGCCTCTTGAGGACAGCGGGGTAACCACTCCTTACCTAAGAGGTATCAGTTCTTTTGGAACTGCAGTAAGAAATGCATGGACTCTCAGGCTGGTTGACTGGCTTATTTTGTGAAGACTGCAAATTACAGAAAAGGTGACAGCAATCTTTACCTCTCCTGGTGTTGGCAACTACAGCTGTTGCTCTTCCAAAGCACACGTAAGGGTGACATTGTTTACGGCAATGCCTGCCGGTGTCAGTGTGTGTGCCATGTTGTACAGTAGTCACTCATGCTAGCACACACCTCTCTACAGCCAAGACCAGTGGTTGGACTCCACCTAGGTTTTGCTCTAAATCACTCTCATTGCAATGTTTTCCACTGTGGCCCACTGCATCTGCATTCAGATCATCTTCAGAAAATGCTCGGTGGGAGGAAGGCTTTCTGTCATAAATGAGAAACAAAATTTCTGCTGAGAAGGACTTAAATAAATAGCAGACCTGTGGACAGTCTGGACAGACAAACAATGAAATTTAAGTGATGGCTGTTTGTTGAAGCTGCCAGAAGTGCTCTGCACCACTGTCAGTGTCATCTCTTTACACTAGGATCAAGAAGACTGGACTTTTCAGATAGATATAAGCTTGCAGAGTATCAGCTGGGATTTACAGCTCCAGGAAGCTCAAATTTAAAAGTAGAAATTCTGACTCTGTGGTACAGATGACTGCCACATGCAGAGGAAAAGGATTTGGAAAGTTCACCAGGTCAGCCCAGTCAGATTTGTTAGACATTCCTCAAGAGTTATTTAATAGGTGCATTAATACTGGATTATCAATGTCAGTGCAGTGATCACTTCCAGTCTCTGTGGAAATTTCATGGACTCTGGCAAGGTGAAGTTGCACTCACAAGAATCCATGCAAATAACTCGTAGAGGAGCACAGAAATTGCCCAGCCAGGTCAGAGCTAATATCCATTTATTGTACTTCTTGCAGTGGCTAGCACAAAGCACTGCTATGGACAGATCTTGGGTAAGCTGCTTCTCTGCTACTGGGACTTATCCCTGTCTTTTACTGTCTAAGATTTGGTTTAACAGGTAAAGCATGATGTATTCTCTCTTTTGATGCTAATATAACTGTGGTGTTATATGGCATATATATATATGTATGTGTGTGTGTATGCACACAAAATGTCTGATTGACTAAGTATCAACAGCTTTCCCAACTCCAACCAACTGTACCATGACCATTAAGTTTGGTGACAAATTGGCCACCATTGCCTTAAATACATTTGTGTACTTGTCCTATGTCACAGAAACAGCAAAAGCTTGTGAGAGCCCTACTTCATGCCTTTGATTGTGGTATATAATATCATACAGTATGCATTTATGCACAAAGGGCATAGTTTCATAGCCCTTGATGTTCACCTCTTTCCTGATGAAAACATAAGTAATGCTTTCAAATGCTTTTTATATTAAATTATTCCCTTGCCTTTTAGGAACTCTCATGCTTTTCTCTGCAAATCTGCTTTTCTCCCTTCAAATCTGCAAATCTATTTTATGAGATGGAATGACAGGCACTCTTCACAATAGTCCAAAAAAAGCTGTAACTTTTTACATTACTTTTTAAATATTCCAGAAAGACATTATTTCCTCTGTTTTGTTTCTCATCCCTGTCCTTATGCACACCAAACTCTTTGCTTTTTGCAGACAGCTACCTAATGAGCACTGATGACTGCAGTGGCTCCTTTTATAGACACTACTGAAATATTTTATTTAGCCATGTGATGATCTGTGAGACTGGGCAATGGCCAAGACAACCAGGGAAAATGTAAGCAGTGACAGAAGGCTTACAGGTCAGGCCACTGGCATCAGCTCTGCGGGATAGTTTCTACCTCCAGTTCTGGACCTTCAATAGACCTGTGAAAGACTATATTACACAAGCTCAATTTGAACAGGTTTCTAGACACAATATTTCTCAAGACTACTTTCATGCTGCAGGCTTGATTTAAAGAAGGACTTCCTCATTTCTTAGCTTTCCTCTCTGGATGTCTTTCAGGCAGAAAATAGGTAAGATATTAAAAATAATGTGTGTGGGAAACCCAAATGATGGAGACTATTGCTTTGGTTTTGCAGGTTACTAGAACTGTGACTTCTTTCCTACTTCTGTATTCCCTGCCAAAGGCTCTCTTTACATATCCTTTAGCTCTAATGGCCCGTACCATGTAAAGAGCCTTCGTTATATCATCACCCAATGTGAATTTGATCTGTGCAAATGTTTCTTTTTCCTTTCTGTGTCCTTAGCTACATCAGTGTCAGCATGGGACATTGGAACGGAGTGGAAAATCTCAGCTGAAGTCCTGGCAGTCAGGAGTCCACCTTGGACACCTGCCCTTTGCTAGGCTGTAGTGTAGTCAGGAAAAGAACTATGGAAAGCTGGACAGGGTCCAGGGATGTAAAGGAAAATGCTGTTCCCCTAATGACCAGAAAAGTGAGACTCAATGCTTCATGCAAATAAGTCTTAGATAAAGGTCATAAGGTCCCAATTATCCAGTGTTCAAAGAACGACAGACTTCCCAGCTGTACCTCGAGGCAATAGCAAATGAGTCCTCTTTTCATTATGAAAGAAAGCAGAAGGTGGAAGACACTATTCAAGCTCTCTATCTTCCTTCAGCAAAACACAGTAATTGGTAATGCTAGTAATGATCACCGGACATTACCTGTAACCTACAGGGCTTAATGAAGAAGAAAATCTCTTTGACATTTGGAAGAGCATCCAAATCCCAATGCTGAAGTGGGTGCAGTGGTACAGAACCAAAGCTGATAATGCACTGCAGGTACAGGGAAAGGGATATTAGAGCAGGAACAAGAGCTATGACCATTATGCAGGAGCATTCCCCAGTGCTGCTGACTTTGACAAAACTGTCTTAGCAGCTGTGAAAAATGTTTCAAAGACTTTACTTGATAACCACTTGAGGATATGGAAGATGGAATAAAGTAAAAGTAATTTAAAGTCAGGATGGTGGCAAGTACTTGTAAATACATCTTTAATGTTCTTAAAAGCTTGGGGCACACATTGATTTGGAAATGACACAAGCCTCTAAAAGGGAGGTGTGAATGCAACCTTGTGTGGACTAAGTCCATAACTCTCTAGTTTTCAAATGGATATGGGACTCCATTCTCTTAACTGGTGTGGGCTTAGGGAAAAAAAAGGGTATGTATTCCAGTTTAGACATCCTGTGTTACCTATCCTGCTCATTTAAGGCTAGGATTTCACCCATGATTGCAGCCTCAGTGTCACGAGCAGTTCAGAATAACCTCCTGTCATTGGTTCTGAAACCAGGGATATGTCACAGAAGACCAAACCCTGGGATTGGGTTTGCTCCCCATCAGAAATACTTGTGAGTTGAAGGAGTCTGTCTTAATCTTAGATCTGCTCACGAAAGGTCTCTGTGTTCCTCCCCCTGGAAGGCACTCAGTGCAATCCTGTAACATTGGTCCTCTGCTTTCCCTTGTTGTCAGAAGGGATGGAAATCCCCCACCTTCATGGGATCTGATTAGAGGGCTGCTGGGAGTTTATCTGAAGCAAGGCTGCTACAGTTCAGAAGAGCAGCAATTCTGTCTGGCCCTTTCTCTAATTGACAGTCCCTTATTCAACCAGGGATTCAGCTGGTGAAAGGAGGTAACTCCTTTATTGCCAAACAGTGAGGAGGCATGAGTGTCACCTTGATCTTACAACTCTGTTCAAACACTGCAAGCAGGTTTGACACCTGCCTTTAAGCTTATCTTTGGCGATGAAGGTATGTTTCCACAAAGCCATCCCAGCACTGTTGCCATGCCTTTGTTGGGAGACTTACCAGTGTGGCCAAGCATGGTGCCTGTTTGGACTAAACTTGACCTCTTGTCCGTGACACAACCTCTCCCAAACACAACTGAGGCCCACCAGGGAGGCACAGGGAAGAAATGCACAGCACTCCTGTTGAGCAGCAGACTTTGGTCTCCAGAGACACTAACCCAGCACTGTTCACTGCACTCAATAAAGAGACAGAAAATGAGAAAGAAAATGGTATTTTGTGCCTCAAGACAGAAACCTTTTTCATTGCTGAAGTCAAATTACTACAAGGAAGATGGATGGAGTCACTAATATTTACGTCAGGGAAGGAGAAAATTCCAGATGCTCCTAACAGATGTAGCATGCAACTACTTCTAGGTCTCCTTCTAGCAAAACACATAGATGTGGTTCTCCCAAATAGAGGAGTTAAACCTGATAGCAGTTCAAACCACAACCATGCAGCTTCTGAGTCCTGATGGACTGGAATTTTTCTGTGATAATCTTGTTTTCATTAAAAGACCGTATAATTATTCAAACCCAAACAGAGTATATACCATTACCAGGAATTACGGAATTTGTAGAATAAAATAGTAAGAAAATCTTTGCCTGCTTTTAGCTAGCATGTGAGGGTCAGGTCCTCCCTGAGTGGGACAGAAGACAGGATGGGCCTTGTGCTAGGAAGCTGTAATCCAGTGAGCTTTGCCAGCAAGCCATTGGGCTGCTGGACACATTTTCCCCAGATCCCTCCTGCTGGAGCCATTCCACTTTGTATAAATTATTTATTGTTTGTTGGAGCCAGGATGTGGCATTTGGTCTCTCCTATTCCAGATGAGTGCCCTCACCACTGGTCTACAGAGTCAATGTTTTCCTCCTGCCCAATAAATATTTAATGGTTTATGGAAGTGGAACAGCTCCAGCAGGAGAGGAAGAGTAAGAGAGACGTGTTCATTCACATGGATACCTCACAACATCGCTCCGTGACCAGCAGGCAAGACCCGAGCCAAGGACCTTTATAGCAAATAAAAGCAGCAGGAGGAGACAATAAGAGCACAAAATGGTGGGGTGCCACTTCCTACACCTCAGAGCAATTTCAGAGCAGCTCAGGCCTGATGAGTTCATGCCTCATATCAGGCCTTCATCTTCTTCTGACAACCATTGTCAAAATTATGGTGCTCAAGCCAAAACTCTGGTTTCATCTTACTGGCCAAAAATGTACAAACTCTGCACGTGGAAGCTGTGGTAACTGACAGCCTCCGTGCAGGACTGGGCTTCATGGCAGACTTTGGCTGCACACAAGATAGTGGAGAAACAGCTACTGCTTGGTCCCACAGCTGAGTCAGGGCCAAGAAAAATGTCCTTTGATGAGGACATTGCAGACTAGCTCAGCAAAGGGCTGTCTTAGCTCCTTGTAAGGGTACTTTTTTTCGCCATAGTGAATGGTACTGAGGAGCTGTTGACAACCCAGACATTCCTGCTGCTCCGAGAGTTGGTGCATCCTGGCCATGGCACAGCTGGCTGTGCACAGGGCATGGGGCTGCCTGGCTGTGTCCCTAGGTGGTCTCCCCAGCATTTGCAGCTGTCCCACCGAGTGCCCTCATGTCACGGCTGAATTCATTATCTGCCTGATGGAATTGTTATTGTGAAAAGCCAATTAAACAGAGATGGCTACTGTGGGACAGCTGCATCGGTTCGCTTGGCGCAGCACTCTGAGTTCAGAGACTTGATAGTCTCTCTCCAACTGGGAGAAATGGCTCTCAAAACTGGTTAAAAAATAAAATAAAACAGAGCTTGCCAAATCTGAATTAAAATCAGAATTACTGATGTAAGCTGCTGCCACCTTCACAGAGAAGACTGGTGCTGGCAATAAGAGCACTTACGAGAAGTTTTCCAGGCAGCTCCTTCGCTCCTTCCTGCTGTACAGCTTGGTTCCTTGAAAATGGCCAGTGCCAGGCTCAGGGCTGCCCACCTTCTTTTCCCTGGAGCTGACCACTTACAGGGCAAACATCACACACCTCTGGTCACAGAGATTTCTTGGAGGAGAAGGGATGACCACACAGTCCAATCTCTCATCTTAAGTCAAACCAGGAGGATCTGACCTTTATGTGATCTGGGGAAAGTGTTCAGCTGCCCACCCAGTTTTTCAGGATAGGTGCTGTGACTCCTGATCTTTCCATCCTTGAAAAAGCAGTTGTTAAGCAGTCCCAGAAAAGGGATTTTAAGAAGAGGGGAGAATTGCTCTGCACCAGCAATGCCACTGTGATGTCTCCAAAACACTTTCGCACAAGTGTTTGCAACTCAAAATACTTCTTCCTGTGTCTGAGCTCTCCAGCCTCCTCCTGATGAAATGAAAAGCAAAGGCTCCCAGGAGTTTCTCTGGGTACAGTGTGAAGCCTGAAGTGCCTTCTGGAGAGCAGTGCCTGTGTTCCATCCTGCACAAAACATGTTGGGATTCTATGGGTGTACACCAACCATGCGTTTGAGAAATATTAGTAATTTCTTTGCTGCAAAGAGCTGGTGTTGTTGAAGTTGCAGCTGCTGGGGACAGTTATCAAGAAGATGGCTGTGGAAAGCCTGACAACAAGCATTTAATTAATTTTAGCATCCAATTTCCAGAGCCTTGCTATATGATGATGGACGGAAACAAACTAATGATCTCTAAATGAAATTTCTCCTTCATTTAAACTCGAAATGGGAGGATGGCAAAGGGAAGAAAAAGAGACATTTTATAGCCTCTCCTTGATTGTAATTCCCTGCCTTCAGCTAGATCAATATCATTTCTGCTGGAGATGGAGGCTGCCTCTGGTTTCCATGGCAATGTGGTTGTTGGAGGCTTGCAGGCTCCATGAATCCCCAATTTATCAGTCTTCTAGGCTTTAATAATGGAGACCAGCAGTCAGGCAGCTTATGAATGGCACATGTCTTTTGGGCTGGGGGAAGGGAGGCGGGAGCATGGTTTGTAGTAAGGGCTGCAGCAATTTGTTTTCCTGCCACCGACAGCTGAAGGGGGAGGAGTACGAGGGGAGGAGCAGCACATTAATTCTGGATGCACTGAAGGAATTTCTAGATCATTTTGCTGCAATTACAGATGATTTCCTCCTTTAGTTTCTTTTCCCCAACCAGTTTTGCCGGGGAGGAGAACAGCTTCACAGCCAGTCCTGTGTGAGGAGGTGGGAGCTGTAGATGGAGAACCCAAAGGCTCTACCACTCTGCACGTTTCCTTCTTCTTCTTAACCCTCTTTATTTCAGGATCAGCAGTGTGTGAATGCCAGCAGTCTGCCACAGTTTCAGGTTCATTTTTATCCCCCTGCTGATCCTACCACCTTTGCCAGGCTGCTCAGCAGAGCTGTGAGATGGGCAGACCTCTGAGGACCTGATCTGTCTGTCAAACTTCTGTCACTTGCTGTGCTATTCTCTGTGCATCTGCTTGGCCTCTCCAAATTCAAACCTCCATCCCCAAAGTGCTGTAAGCTTCATTCCCTGAACTAATTACTTTTCTAGGAATGTCCTGGCTGTAGAACAATCACTATCTGTCACTTCAATAAGGTTCAATTGGCCTATATCTATTCAGGGTATTTCCATTTCTTCTTATCTTTCCTCTGATTTTTCTCCTATAGTCTCACAGGGCAGTTGCTCTAAAGAAGCTAAAGAATAAATGGATGTGTCTTAGAAAGACCTTGTTCTTCTGTCCACTCACATGCCCTCTATTTCTAAACCATCCTCCAGAACTTAAACCAGCAAGGGAGAAAAGATGGGTGACACAAAAGAATGGTGTTGCATGAGATGGGGACATCTTGTTTTCCAACATATATGCCAAGAGCAGCTGTCAACTGTTACATTCCACAGCTGGAAGGAAGTTAAAACCTCTGTATTCAAGCTCTTTGAATCATGAGGTATTTAAGGAATTAAAGAGTACCCTCTCTGGTCTGCAGGACCTATGTGAAATCAACAGGGGCAGGGGAGAAGGAGAGTAAATTATGGGTAATTTTTTCTAAGGTTTTCCCCAGGTGAAGTAATGAACAAGAGATAGAGGGGCTGGTATCTTGCAACCACTCCTGGAGGGAGCTCTTCTTGTTCATCAGGACAGCTGAGCACCTGGTTGTTCATCAGATCAACTCTGATCCCAGCTGATGGCTGGGGACACCCAGCTCAAGTAACTTCCCATTTCTCCCCTTCAAGCTCTATGGCTGTGAAAACCATGGAACCTTGGCAGAAATCTGTTGAGGTCACAGCACCTCTGAGGTCACAGCACCTTTGATGCTGTTTGGTAGGGGGCTATTCAATGCCAGTGTAAAATATCTGTCTCCAAGGCACTCTCATCCTGAAAGATCTCTTTTACCTTGCCTTTGGCCACTGTCTGGCCACAGCCTCCCACCTGCCCACCACTTTCTGGTGCAAAAGAGCATCCCCACAGAAGCAGCGTGACAGATGACACTGTGGTCAGGTGGGAGCACCCTGTCCTCCCTGGAACTACCTTTGCTTGTAGCTGTGACAGTGGCCAAGGGCCTCGCCTTGCTAAAGGAGATCTTGCTGTCTGAAAACCTAACCTTTCTGGTTGGCTTCTTCCAGTTCTAGCTGGACTGAAACTGCCCAGTAATGGGTACAGTAGGCAGGAAGTTTGGGACAAAAGTGCTGGTAAAATGCAGTGATAAATGAACAGTCAGCAGTAGGCATGTCATTTTTGTCAGCTTCCATGTCTGGCTGCATCCATGGATGTGGGAAAGAAACTGTAGTGGAAGAAAGAAAGAGAGCTGCTTCTTTCCCATTCTCCAGGATGGAAGAATATTTGCAAACGTAGCTGTAACAGGGTTAACACCTCACATTCACAAGGAACATCCTCCCTTTTCTCTCCCCACCCTCTTCCTCCATCACTCCCATTTCTCTGGAGACCTCAATGCTCTCTCCCTCAGCCAAAGTTGGGGAGTTTCCGTGGCAACCCAGCAGCTGGTGTCTAGACACTGTGAAAGATGCTTTGCAATGGAGCTGTGAGCCTGACTCCCCTCGACACCCCCTCCCCACTGCTGCGCACCCTGAGCATCTCTCCCACCATTCCCTCCCTTTCCATCTACTGCACACATGGATGCCAGTGCAGGCTTGGATTTCCATGGTGGTGCTGGAGGAAGAAAGGCATAAGGTGGGATGAGAAGGAGTAGAAATCCCTAAGCCACTGACTTTTCTGCCTGACAAAGTACAAAGGCAGCTGAGGCAGCAGAACTGGGTCTGACTGTCCTCTGAGGATTTATCAGGATCAGAAAAAGAGGCAGCTGTCCAAGCTTGGACCAAAGTTACCATCCATGGGACTTGCAGAAGTTGTAGGTTTTTGGTTTTTTTTTCTCATTACTGGGGCAACTGAATCATTCTTACATGGTTCTGGAAAAAGATGAGGTGGTACAGGAACAGAAGGCCCAAGCTACCATGTATTGGGGCCACATTAACCTTTTTGGTTCAACTTTAATGGGCTGACTTGCTTGCTTCTTTCCAGTAATTACTGGGCAACTTCTCTGTATCTCCTGCCTGCTACTTGCACTGGGGACATTCCTCCCCAACACCTTGTTGCAGGGTGTGCCAAGAGTTTGCAGGTCTCCCAGGTGCCATGTGCTCACCAGGACCCCCAGGGCTCACAGGATCCATACCATAGGTCTGTCTGTAGAGAGTGAGGGATTCACCAGGGATTTGGGAGAAATCATACAAGTTGATACCCTGGACCAGACACAGCCACTTACCTGAAATACCCAATTCCTTCATTTCTCAGTGTTTAGCTGGGGCAGCAGAAGTCTAGCAGTTTTCAGAAGCAGCAGGTTGGGAGGGTGGAGGATTTCAGCTCTGCATATGATGCATCACAGGGCTGACTGCAATGGGCTAACATGGATCAGAGAGAGAACTGTGTAAGCAACTGCTCTGAACCTGAAGTGTGTCTTGCTTCAGCAGCCTCAGACCTACCATCGTCTGCCTGGAATAGACTTCTGGCTGGCTAGAAGGACAGATGGATTGGGACAGATGAATCAAGCTGTGAAGCCTGGATCCAAATCTGGATCCAAATGTCATTAAAACTAGGAGATGCTCAGGGCAGGGATTTTAAATGAGGCTTTCCAGTGCTCCTTATCCTCAAAAAAAAAAAAAAAAATTTCTAAGTAGAGTCATCTCTGGGTCATGTGGGATCTGCTCATAACAGGGCGGAAAAACCCGGATTAATATTTGGGAGCAGAGTTAACGACCGGATGAGGAACAGGTTTTCAATTCCATCTCTGCCCAAGCTGTAGCTGGCAAAGGACAGAGAAAGGAGGAAGCACAACAAATGCTAGAGAGAGCAATGTCTGAGTAGATTTGGGCAGTACTTCAGTGTGGATGCACAGGAGAGTTCTAGCTACACAATCAATATCAGCAATAATTATGCAAACACTGAGAAAGCAGCAAAAGCAAAATCTCTGCATCTGTATTAGAATCCCAGAGTGTTGTGCAATTTCTCATCTCTTGGCATTAGCTGTGGTAATTTAAAGATCTGCAATGGAGCAGAGACAAAAAGGAAAACAAAACCCAAGCCACCAGCCACAAAAGAAATGATCATCAGAGAGGTTGCTGCTACTGTGGTCATAAGCTGATGTCTGCTCTGATTTAATTAATCTTGGCAAGTCAGACGGGAGCTGGGCAGGTCCCAAGAGACAGTGTTTTACCCGGAAATCCACTCAACCTAATTTCACTAATGTAGGGCAGTGGAGAGACTTGGAGAGGAGCCTGCACGCTCAGCCATTAGAGCACAGCGTCGGCAGAGGCAGCTGGAAGCAGCACCATCCAGCAGAACTGCTGCTTGCGTGCCTGCCTCGGCTTCACAGCAACCAGAGCTGCATATGTTCCAGGCGTTTGCTCCCCAGCAGGGCTCGCAGACACGGCTCTCGCCCCTTCCAGGAAATAAATGGAGTGCTGAGGAGCAGGAGCTCTCTAAGACCCTATTGCAGCAAGGTTCTGTATCTCACTTCCATGTTGTTACTCTTCCATGGGTGAGGTTGTTCCCCAGCAGGTGCCAGTTGGAGCTGTAGGTATGAAGCCTCTGACACAGGCCCTTCAGCTGGGAAGCAAACACACATCAGCCTCTCCCACCATGCAGCTCTACCCTTCAACAATTCAGCTTAAGGTTTGTCCAAAGCTGCCTAAAAGGTTTCTCAACTTGACTGCACCATCCAGAGTGTTAAATGGAAGTGAGAACAGTGGCAGCTCAGCTCACAGATGTCTGTCCCTTTGGCAATTATCCTATGCTATAAGATGATCTGGACTGCAGCATAGATTTCCAAAGATTGAATTAAAAAAGCAAGGGTGTGACCACAGGACTGAAGTAACCACGAACAGTGCAAGTGATGACTGGTATGCATTAAAAGAACAGTAAGGGTGGTAATTGCAAGCACAAAGCAAGTTGGTTTTGTTATTGGTTTGAGGTGATTTTTTTTAGCTTTCTGACCTAGCCATCCTTGCTTTTTCCTTCAGGACTGAATTGGTTTTGGCACCCCCTCAAGTTTTTGTTTTGTTTTGTTTTTTGTTTGTTTGTTTTTTGTTTGTTTTTTTCTTTTTTTGTTTTTTTTTTTTTTTTGTTCGTTTGTTTTGTTTTGTTTTATATTACAACACTGCCTCCCCTCCTGCTCTCTTTCCTCCACTCTCATTTTGTGAGTTTGGGTCTTTCTTTTTGCTTTGTAGATGGAATGCTCTAGAACAAATGTGGATGTCTCCACTTTGGCTTGCTGCAGGTGTAGGTATTCCCAGGCTGAAACTTGACCTAAAGTAGGTGTCCAAATAGGACAGGTTAATAGAATCTTAGAAATGTCCTATTTATTTCCACTAATTAGGAAGGAAGAAGAGGGGGAGAAGGTCAGCTGCAGATGTCTCTCTGTAGATGTCTGGAGTTAGGTGAGATGTCCATCCACTCTGATGTCAGGTTTCTCATTTCATGATGCCACCGTGTGCACATTGATGCTACCCCAACCCAGGCCCATCTGAAGAAAGATCTCACTGCTTCCTGCTTGTTCTGTCCCTTGCAAGTGGACACAAGGGGCTCTGATTTTGCAGGAGATCTCACAGTGCTGGAATGTTCAGAAGGGAGGCAGTTTTAGACAGGTGGAACTTTGGCTACCCAGGACAAAATGCTTTTGTTCCTCAAGTAGGGGACAGCCTGAATTCTCAACCCCTTTTTTTGTCACCCTTGCAACAGAGCACAAAGTGAATGTAAAATGCCAAAACACTGCAGTTCTGTATATATAATGTCATCTGTCCACTAGAAACCCACAGGTATGATAGCCCAGAGTAAAAAGAAGTGGAAAATCAAGACTAGTATTGGGTAAAAAGCAGTATAAGAAATATCCTGTCTGATGTATGGAATCCCCAGGATAGCTATCTACTAATCTCCCTGGGGATACCTTGCCCTCCTTTGCTTGGACACTGAAAACAAGGCTGAAGAAAGCCCAGAAAACATACTGCAGAAATAGCCTGCATCAAACAAACTGGTGAGTCAGATACAGTCTCACCTCTCCTCGTGAATCAGAAACTGCTATTAACTGGCCCTGATGTCACTGGGGTTGTGATGCATTGCTCCCATTGTGCATAGTGAATCCTCTTCTTTTACTGCTGTGGTTTAGCAGTGTCACAACTTGAAATTTATTTTTTTGTGCTGAATTTTTTTTCCTTCATGATATTGCTTCTTGCTAAAGTTCATTACTACATGATAACACCAGGTTGCTTCTTTTCCCTCATCCCAAAGATTGATGAAGTGCTGCTAAAGCTGCTAGGAAATAAGACATAGCTTAGCAGGGTGTAGCAGTATACAGAGTGTTTCCTCTTACTGCTTCAGTATCATGCAAGACAAAAGAGGGAGAGTGATTCACTGAATTTTGTGTGATAATTTTTATTCAAAAAGTTAGAGTTCTTGTTTATACTTGGGATATGCACAGTCCAGCACTTCAGTTGTATGATTTCTCTCTGTTGACTTGAATTTGTGGTGTAGTGACCTTAAATTGTTCCTGCTGCTCCATGATCCCAGTTAGTCCAGCCTGTGTCATCCATGGCAGAAATCAGTGAAGTCTCTGGCTTGTTTCAGCAGAGAGTCATTGGCCTGCCACTCTCTGCTCCCCAGAGAACATTAATGGGGACAGTGAGGCACCTCTGTGCACTTCCTCTGCCAACGAGGGATCTCTAGGCGCCATGGGCACTCCCTGGAAATTAGATTTGCCACTGTGGTGAGCTAACAGGGAATAAAACATGGCAGAAAATTGTGTTTCAGCTTGCCTGCTTATCCTAAGAGCAAGGACAGCATGGGAACACTGTGAGCTAACCAACATCACTGAGGTTGCCAGCTCCCCCACTTTGAGTGTGAGCAGATTTCCTGCCCACCCCACCTGGAGTGCTGTCAAGGGGCCCACCACTGTAGGAGCTGGACCCCACCTTCAGCTGCTGATTAACAGAGCATCTGTGTGACTTGGTAGCATGGCAGATGTGTAGGACCCCCCAGTGTCTGTCTGTCCCTCTGCTTGCTGTGTTACAGGCCTGTCTGTTGTGCTGTCCCGAGGGGGCTGTGGCACTGCCAGCTAAAACTTGTGCATATTTTTGATAGGAAGACACAAAAAGTTTCAAACACAATGAAAACAGTGTCAGGACTTGTGCTCCTGAAGCCACGTTACGTCTCTTTGTTGCTCTTTCACTTATCTTCCATTTACGTGAGGAGAAAACCCCAGAAATTCTCCCTTACTAGGGTCGATCAGAGCCTCCTAAGAAATCAGACTTTGCTGCTGGCTAACAATAGTCTTTTTGCTCAAATTTAGGGGTAGATGGTTACACACTGGGATTCTACTCTCAGCTTCTTAATTCAGCGTGTCTCCTACCATGAATGCCTTGAAGAGCAGCATTAAACAGACTTTCCTCCCTCTCAGTGATCAAGCCATTGAGGAAAATTAAAAAAGTAGGCCAAGCTTTGCCTCCCAATGATACTTGTTACAATCCTATTTTAATCAGTAGCCTATTTTGTCTCCGGTCTGTGGTGGTAGCTGTACCAGATATAGATGGAGTCCTTGATCCTGCTTAGCTGTTCAGTATCAGGGGAAGGAAAGTCCACAGATGTTTTTGCTGACAGGGGGTTTGCAGATGCAGTGGCTGAGGCCATGGGGATGTTCCCACAGTAATTTTTTCTTTTTGGAAAATCACCAGTCAGAATTTACTAAGTTAAAAAGTATTTGAAGACCTGGAAGCAGAGCCTTTAATGAAGATGATTCAGAATGGAAAGTAGCACACAATTTAAAGGTGATTCATAAGGAAGTGGTGCTTAGGAACATGTTTAAAACCTAGGCTAAAAAAGCTGAGGAGAAGAGGGAAGCAGGAATGTAGCACCTACTGCCAGTATTGGAAGCAAATACAAGTCTGCCATCTGATGGCATCAAACGGACCAGGCCAATATGCATGAATGGTGTCAGGAAGGAAAGTTTCACATCCCAATTAGCATTCCCACCAAACATGCATATGAGGATGTTAATCCTCACAAACTAAACACTTGCAAGTGCACATCCACATTGTTAGGCTGACAGCAGAGGCCCTGGTGTGATTTTTGTGTACACCAAGTAGCTTTGCATCAGACAGGTCCCAGACACAGCTGCCCTGTTCTGGAGAAGAAGAGAGTTTAGCCATATGGACATAAGCTGTGTGATGCCAGCCAGCCTTGGGGCCAGGAAGCAGTCCCTGGCCCCTTTTTATTCACTGGTACAATATACTTTGATAGCCCATCAGAAAAGCCAGGAACTGTTCAGGGAACCCACAGTGCTCTCTGAATGACCACTGTGTGTACAGGTATGTGTCATACCAATGACATGTGGTAGGTCCCACGCCACCAGCCCTTCTGTGCTTATTTATTTTCTCTGTTCTTTATCCAAAGTCTGTATTGCTGTTTGTTTGGCCTCTCCTTGGGCTGTGTATGTGTGGGACTGGAAGCCAGTGAGGAAAAGGGAGAGATGGCAATGGAGCAGAGCAGTCACTACAGTGTGCTATGATCCTTGTGCATTATTCTATCTTACAGCCCTGCAGCCCTGGGTCCACTACCACCTTGTCCTGTAAAAAGCAATCCACACAGTTCATGCACTGTTTCTGAAAGAGGTGGGAACATGTTAGTGTACCCTGATGAGAGCTGGGCAGTAGAAACTCAGAGACAATTAAATCTGTCCTGCTGGAATGAAGGAGGCATGGGCTAAATGAGCCCAGCAGTGAGATCACTTCAGCTTGAGGGGCATTCCTTTCGTTTGCCTTCCTCCTGGCTGCCTCTGCCTTCCCCTGGATTCTGATCCTCTGTCTAGTTCATTGTGGTTTTAACTTCTCATGTGAATGGTGTGCCAGAACAAGGTGTCTGACTGACAGGCAGACCCAGCCTCCAGTTGTACTCACTGCTTCCCCCTGGGGCAGCTTTGCTTCTGAGAGACCAGAACACTGGAGAGATGTGGCAACCTCTGGATGAAGGCTCCCATTCTTGAAGGCTAGAGACATTTTGCTAGATCTCTGTTCAGTGTGAGGGAAGTCTGAGTTACAGGGTATAAACATTTTCCCTCTGGGTCTTGCAGGTTTCAAGTGTGTATAGAGTTTTTTCTTTGTGACCTCTTTAAGTCTCGGCTGGGAGTATCCATAGCTGTAATTGGGTGACAATGATTCAACAGTGGTTGGTACAGTCAGTGGGTTCTGTAAAAGGCTGTGTGATCTAGCTGATACACCAAGAGTCTTATCAGTGCCCCTAATGAAATGAACAGTGGCTGTCTGGCACATCAGCAGAGCAGCTCCTTCCAGTGGCACATGCTTTCTGGCTGAAGGTGTTTTGTGAGAACTACGTATTTGCCTGCTGGTCTGAACCTTGGCATGTTCTTTCCATGCTGCAGAAATTCCAGGGACTTTGAGACCTGGGTGACTTTTGGGAGAGAAAAGCCTGAAGCCATGCAGTCCATCAGGCTGTGTGCACGTGCAGGATGCTCTAGATCATGGCTGACTAACACTGGACCATCTCTTTCCCCACTAGATGCTGTAGAAGAAACCAAACCTACTGAAAGTGCCCAGCAGGAAGAGGTGAAAGAAGAAGAGAGCAAGGCGGACCAAGAAAATGCCTGAACATTAAGAAATGACTCCCCATTGCCCCTCCCTCCCTCCCCCTATCCTCTATCCTTCCTTCCCACCCCAATCTCGATCTCCCCCCTTCCTGCTCACATCTGTGAGCCTGTCTGTCCCTCTCCCATTACCACTTAAACCCTTTTTCTCTCTGTGTGGCAAACATTTAAAGAAAAAAAAAAAAAAGCAGGAAAAATCCCAGTCAAACAGTGTGGCTTAAACATTTCTTTGTTTCTTGGTGTTGTTATGGCAAGTTTTTGGTAATGATGATCCAATCATTTTGGGAAAATTCTTGCACTGTATCAGAGTTCTTTGACCTGGCGCGTGCGTGTGTCTGTCTGCCCACTGCGAGCGCTCTCTCTCTCTCTCCTCTCTCTCTTCTCCAAGTGTGTGTGTGTGCAATGTTACGTTCATCCGAGGAGTCCAGACTTACTGAGTGAGTTAAAGCAAAAGAAGGGGGGGATAAAAAGGTTCTTTTCTTCCTTTTTCAATGTGATGGAATGAACGAAAGAAAAAACAAACAAAAGACCAAACATAGCAAACAAATGAACAAAAAGAGAATACTAAACCCCAGTTTGTTTTCAGAACTAAAACAACAACTAAAAAATGTGCCAATTAGCGTAATGCTTGGCTCCAGGCTCCTTTTTCAAACTGAACAATAATTATAATAAATGAGAATAATTATCATTAATACCACCGTGTCGCATTTCTATGCTGCTGTACATCCTGCTGGCCTGTGGTCTTTGGTGGGCCACTTCTTGCGTGGTCCAGCTGTGCTCCTTGGCTACCAGTCAGTGACTGACTGCTCTCCCTGGCATTACTGAGGGGATTTTTAAGGGGAGCAGACTTGGATTTTGAGCAAGATGTTAGCACTGACTAACATAAATTATGAAAGTAGCAAAATCGGTTTTAGAAAAGAACATTAAAAACATCCCTCTAGGAGACCTCTAGGCCCTGATTTGCAGAACTGTGGTGACCATGGAGGTATGAGCCTGCAGAGGAACCAGCTTTGATCCATGCCCAAGGTCTAACCCCTGCCAAGGGCTGTGCCAAGGGCTGTGCCAAAGGCTGTGAGGGGACAGGGCCCTGGGACCTGAGCTTCTCCCCACAGTAGGATGATGCTCACCCCATTGGGCTGGAGTTGAAGTCCCTGAGTAGCATAGCATGGCCCCCAAAAAGGGTTCTGATTGGCAAAATAAATTGGGCCAATGCATTGAATAAATAGGCCCACAGGCAGGACGAGGCCTGGTGGTGCCGGAGCTGGTTGGCAGCACTTTGAGAAATACCTCATTCCTGCTCCCTGATGAACCCCAGGGTGCTTCACCCAGCTCTGATGAGGGCACTTCAGCTGTCATTTATGGCTGTGGGCAGAGCACCACCTCCTAAATCTCCACCACTGCTTCCCACAGGTTGCGGGCTCTTCCCTGGTGCCACCCAACCTGTCCCAGTGGAGGACTGACAGACACCAAACCCTGAGCCTGTACAGCCATCTGGGTCTGCTGCTGTCTTTATGAGCTGTGAGAGCAAACAGTTAAAATACATTTAGTAATATCTGGGCTTTCGTAAAAGTCCAGTCATTGGCTATTACTGCTCTTTCACTGCCCTGATTATTTTAATGTGCTTTCCCAGCAGCTCCTGCACGGTTTCCTGGCCTCATTGGCAATGACAGCCAGAGTACCCTGCAGCATAACTGTGTGATGCTGGAGGATCAGGATTAAATTGTCCTCACAGCAGGAAGACCAAAAGATGGGAATGCTGACAGCTCCAGTATCCTTTGGTGGCCAATGCTTCTTGGAGTGGCAGCCCCATGGCCTTCGAAGGGCTGGCTGGCAGTCCTTGTCCTGCTCCTTTGTTCTCCTCCATCTCTTTGTTGGAAATAAGGAGAAAAGATGAACAGTGTCTCCTCAGAAATGATCACTTTGAACATAGACTGCTCACTGGAAGTGCCATCAAAAACATGTCAGGATTCATTTCCATGTGCTTCCTGGCATTCTGTAGAAATAAGAGAGAGAGAGACAGGGAGTTTGTTTTTTTTTTAAAGAGAGGGAAAGAGAGAGCGGGAGAGAGATTGGACAAAGATTTTTAAAAACAGGGATTAGAGAGATGAGGGGGGGAAAGATTTTTGAGTGGATAGATGGATGATAGGGAGAGAGAGGGGAGTATAGCTAGAGAAAGAAAGATTAGAGTGAAAAAGATGAGAGAGAGACAGGAAGAAATTAGATAATATGGAGCAATAGATGACTGATAGAGATAGTGAAACGTAGATAGCTACAGTAGATTAGACAGACTAAATAGGTAGAAAGATGGGCTGACTGACAGATAGGTATTGTGTCATACTTCATAAATGATATATATGCTAATATTCCCATGTCATGATGGGTGGTAAACCCTGAGACACCTTCCAGCCTGACCTCAATTCAGCAAATGTAGCGCAGACATCAGGCATTGCTTGGACCGTATGTCAGGTCTCACCACCCCACCCGTGTCTGCTGTGGAAGCAGCAGGGTGTGGATGGTGTTTGGGAGGGAGAGCACTCTGAGGGACACGGGGGCTGAGGCGTAGGGAGGAGAGGTGTACGGTTTGTTTGCTGTTTGTAGCACACAAGGGGCCCAGCCCAGCGCAGACACCCCATGTCTCTAGCACCGAGTTGAGAGAACTGAGGTTCAGCTCTCAGGATTTGTGGGAGAGGTGTTTGGGAGGAGGCAGGAAGGAGAGACCATGGTTTTTGTTTGGCCTTATCTCCTGTCGTGACCATTTTAAAAGGTTTTCTGTCTTGCCTGTTTCTGCAAAGACCATGTGGTTTCCCTGCTCTTCTGATTTCAGACCCCAAAGTTTTCATCTTGCCTCCACTTTGCTATTACTATTTTTAACTTTATAATGAGAAGAAAACTGCTTCTCATGTCTTCCTGAACATAGGCCTTCCTCCCTCCTCAAAAAACGAAACAACTTTCTCTCCCCAGGGACGTTTTATCTTTGTATTTCGCATGTTGCCTCCCCCTTGGCTGATGGTTGGGGCATCGCGCGTGTTTTGTCACCGTTTGTAAGAACATACTTTGCCATGTTGCTTAGAGAACAAAGGGTTGGGTTTTGTGTTTTGGTTTTTTTCCCCCCACAAAGAGAACGGGGTATGTGGTTACCAACTGCAAACCTAAATAATTTAAATACTAATTCCTCTCCCTTGGTTCCAGTTTAAAATTACTGGTTGTAACCAAGCACCCCCTATCTTTATTATTGTACCATGTCCTGATCCTGCCAGAGAGTCAGGGCAAAGAGAGCGTGAGAGAGAGCACAGAGACAAACACTGCCTTGAGCAGGCAGTGGTTTAATGTGTAATACACAAGATTTGTATAGGAAGCTGGGCTGTCTTCAGGGTACAGGAAGAGAGCAGAGAAAGCATTTGGATTTCCTTGAGTTGCCTCTTCAGCCAGATTTTCAAAGGCTAAAGGAAACAGTATAAAGGATGCAGCATGGGACGGAAACTGGAAAGAGAACAAGGGAATTTGAGGAATGATTTTTCTAGCAAGACATCAAGTGAGCTGAAAGCAGCAGAAGAGGCAGGAGGTCCTAGAAGTAAAGAGTGGGGCAAAGTCATCAGCAGAGTAGTTGAAGCTTTTCTACTACTCCTGCTGTAACAACCAACAGGAATTCCCCAGGGAGTATGTATTTAATTCTCTCTCCCTGAAGAGGATATAGCTTTGCCTGGAGGTGTCTGTGGTTGTTATTTTATGTAAGAAAAGGGCAGGGCATGTCAGAGTGACTCACACTGGGAATATGGTGCCTGACCTCACCATGGAAATTCAGGGTCCTAGAGGGGCTTTTTCCATGCCCCTGTCGTAAGACGTGCTAGTGACCCACAGCTATCCTGAATGCTCATACCAACTGTAGGCCAGCTCTTGACATTTCAGTACTACATTTCACTAGACTAAGCCTTGAAAGAGTGAAAAAATTCCAACATAAACTCCCCATCCATGCAGTAGATCGTTTGCATGAATTTGGTCTGCCTTGCAATGCTTGTGGCATCCTGACTGTCTGCACTGATAGCAGATGAAACCCCACAACCCTTGCAATAGTTGCATCAGCCAAGGAACTTCTCTGTGAGCCACATTCCAAAGGGAGGGGAAGGGCAATCTGCTGGGATCCCTTCAGACCCAGTGTTTTCCAGTCCTAAACCCTAATGTAGCCCCATGAGAGGCTTTAGCCAGAAGGAACTAACCTGTGGTGACCACATAAATACCATTGCTTGGGAAACATTACTCTAGATGAAAGAAATGGCCATGACTGACGGAGAGGAGTTTAGGAAAAAAGGAAAAAAAAAAAAAAAAAAGGAAGAGGTAATTCATACCAAACTCCCCACAGGAGTTATTTCTTTTTTTCCTGTGGTCTCCAAACGGCAAACTAGCACTTGTGACTTTTCATACTGAAGGTCTGCTGTTTGCCATAGGTGTCTTAGGAAGGAAATTGAGTGGCTGTGGTTTGCAGAAGTGGAGGGAAGGGTTTGAATGAATGTTTTTGTGGCTCCTCTTGGCTGAGAAGTCCGCTCGGTGGTCACCTGCAGCTCAGCGACACCAGAGGTGACGTTGGGAGTCCTCTTCCAGGCCTGTGCTCAGATTCCCTGCTTTTCTGCATTGCCACATTAGCACTTTCACTGGATATTTAGAGCACCTCAGGACTGGTTCTCCTCTCGCTCACACTGGGGTAACTCAGGAGTCGCTCCACTGGAACCAGTGGTGTTAATCTGGTGTGAAAATAATGCGAGAGGAGGATTCAACTCCTCGGGGGGGGATTTTCCAGGTCCCCGAGGGGGAAAAGAAATCAATGGGAGTTACATGTCTAACTGCCACTTGTGCCTGTGAAAGTCTGCCCCTTATCTACCTATATGTATATAGGGTACAGTTTTCAGAATAACCTAAGTGACATGGGCACTTGAGAGCACACATTTCACTGGCTTTCAAAGAGACGCAAGTTCCTAAGGCCCAGATGCTGAAGGATGTCCAAACTCCTCCCTGCAGTGCATTTGGGGGTCTCAGGCCTGAAATTCTCCAGTCATTTCCCAAAATGGAACTGAAGATCATGAGTCATTTAGGTGGTCCTGAAAGCACTACCCTCTATCCATTTTTCAGGGTGTTGATCTCAGGTCATGTGCGAGCCTGCATTCTTACCTACAATGCTTTATTACTACATTCTTCTGTTGAGCAATACTTGGAAGAAGAGGTGAAGGTCGAGATTTGCAGAACAGGCTAGTGACCCCAGTGGCTCACATCTGGAGTGCCCAACTTGAGAGACACCTCACTGGGGTCCAAGCCACAGGTCCCCTGTATGCTCTGAACATCAAGATTCATGTATTACACACCCAGAACCACAGGTCACTTCTTAAAAAAAAGAAATCCCAGCCTGAGACCTAGACTACTCTCACAAAAGAAAATCCCAGGTGAACTATTCACTCAATAGCTTGGTTTTTCTGCTCATGCCTGTTCCCGATGAATAAAACAAATCCCTGTGCATCACCTAAGCCCTATTTTGAGGAGTTCCACTGGCATACAGCTGAAGTAACACAGTAATAAATCGGGGCCTGAAGAAGGTGGCTACAGCCTAGAGCGTATCAAGAACTGTGATGTGTCTGGAAGCTAAAAAGAGCAGAACTTGACGATTAGAGCGGCCCATTTCCGATGCTCTTGTGTGAGGATCTGGAAAGAGTCTCTCACTCATTGTACTTGTGCATTATGAATGTGTCCATCTGCAGAGATCTAATGTACACATATGTCCTGAATATTGTCCTAAGGTTGCAAGCTTCAAAAATGAGCAGAAAACATTCCCGAGAAGTGAGAATAATACAGATGTCTGTATTTGAAAAATTGGTTCAAATAAAGTCTCTCACTTATAGGTATGTGTAGTTGTGTGCAATTATTTGCTCCTGGAATAGAAATTTCTCCCTTGTGTAGGATTTGATGCTTTTACAAAAAAAACTCATTTCATTCTCCCTTGACTTCTCAGTCAAGTCCTACAACTATGGAAAAAATGCTTTCTACTTACTCTGTCTGGGTAAAAAGCTTTGTTAAACAGAATCGGTGAAGTAAAAGGCCGGGCATGTTTTTATTGTGCTTAATATCCATTGAGGTAGAATATCTAACTGGCCTGATGGAATATGTGGTCTCCTGTGCAAAAGTCCTGGGTCTTTATGTTACATGACACAGACATCCTCATGGATGCCCTGATCCAGGAAAGGTCTGTGGCTGGCTGGGCACTGCCTGGAAACTGCCTGGAAAAAGGCTGAACTGAAAAACATGGTGCTTGGGCACCACAGAGTTGCAAAATGTCCATGGCCATGTCTGGGCTTAGGATATTCCAAGTTAGGGAATCTGCTTGGGTGTAGAAATGGGAATGGGGGTCACCAACCAGTACTGGTTGGACCTCTAGGGATCATCCATTCCAACCCCTCTACCATGCCAGGATCACCTATATCAGGTTGCACAGGAGCCAGAATGTCTCCAGAGAGAGAGAGACCACGACCTCCCTGGGCAGCTGTTCCAGTGCTCTGCCACGCTCAATGGAATGAAGTTAGGCAACCTTGTGCAAACTTACCTAAAGACATAAATTTCCTCATTGGATTTAAATCTTCAGTAGCTCACTGGGAAACCCCAGAAGTTTCTGAGACAGAAGTATATATCTCAGCACCCAAGGAGCCCCACCATTATTTCCCTCAGTATCAAGTTTGTGCCAAGTGCAATGATAGATGAACAGAGCAGGAATTGCTGCCTGGGCTGTGCTGGGCTTCTGATTTAATCCTGAGCTGTATCTGTCAGCAGCTCAAGAGCAGAGCTGAAATCAAGCATTTTTGTCACATCTATTTATCCCAGGAAGCTTTGCAACCACTGTTTAGAAATCACTTGCAACTCATCTATGAAATGCAGCAGCTGGCTTAGCAAGGGCCCAGGAAAATTCCTGATGAGGCTCCAAGGAGCTGCCTGGGAAACAGAGCAGACCTCAGCACCTCACATGGGTTCTGGACAAAGTGCCAATTTACAAATGACACAATTAGATGTCTGTATTCTTGTATATAATCATCAGTTGCCTCGTGGCTTCTCCAAAAAAGGCGTGGACTACATCTTGTGTGCAAACAAATATTAAGCATTCAAAATCAAGTGTTTTCAATTAGCCACATCACTAGATAGCAGGGATCAGCCCTGGCAGATTGGCTTTGCTTCTGTGGGGCAAAACACCACTAAAGGGACACTCAAGGGCCTTTCTCCAAGGAAATGGTTGTCGTGAGGTAGCAAGGCTGCATTGCACTCTTTTCTCTGCTGCACAGCAGAGGGGGAGGGCAGGAGCTGAACAGTTGGCCCAGGGCATGTGTGTCAGCTGAAGCTCAGTCTAATGTAAATACCCACCAGAGACTTTCTAACAAGGCACAAAAAGTTTGCCCTGCATGATTTCCAGAGTTACATTATTGCCACTGCAAGTAGAAATAAACTTGCTACCTGAATTGTAGAAAATGATCCATGAGTCACCTTGGGTGTCCAGCCTTCCCCAGTTGCCCAGGTAAACTCCCTTTGGATGCCTTGCCATATCCATGGACTGCTACAGCAAAGTTCCCAGGTTTCTGAGTGAGCAAAGTGTTTCCCATTCCTTTGGTGGGCCCCTGGCTTAGCCCATTCTGGGCTGGGGGAGACATCCTCTCCTTGGGGAAGCTGCAGCAGGAACTTCAGCTTTTCCTGGTTTTTGACAATGCCAAGAGCTTCACAGCGCACTTATCACCTTCACTGCTCTACTGAGGTCACAGGCAAACGACTGTAGTTTCTTAGAGAGTCACTCAAATTTCTAAGTCTGCTTTCCTTTACCCAGCAGGGAATATGAGACAGACAAACATTTACAGCCTCCCAAACTGCAACACTTTGCCCTTTTTTACCATGGCATACAGAGTTGGCATCAAGTCTGAACAGGGCTAGTCCCACGATGGAGATGAGCAAAAAAAGCGAAAGGAAATTATGCACTTCTGTACCTAAGATCACTTTTGTTTATTAAAAATGAAATAATTTTTCTCCATGTAGGGCCACTTTTATATATTAAAGACGAAATAATTTTCCTCTAGCTTGGCATGAAATGGCAAACATAAATAATAAGAGAGGCAAGGAAGTGAAAGCCCATTTCTCTCAGAGGAACACCACTGAGTCTGTGGATAAGAGGCAGGGTTTGCAGGGAGGTGGTAGCTTGTACAAGACAGGCTGGGGTACTAGAAATGCATCAGCCTAGAATTCAAACTACCAGCTGCGTACAGGTAGAAAGGCACTGCTTAATTTAATTATGATAGTTGATTAAGCAAGTTATGAGTAAAATGTAATTTGCACTTTGGGAGCAAGGGGTGGATGCTAAGTCAAGAGAGAGAGAAGATTCGTTATCCGTGGTGAGAGAGAGGAAGGGTGGTACAGGTCATTAGTGGCTGGATAACAAGGAAGGGTTAATTGGGGGGAACTGAAAACCACTGGTGAGGCCTCTCTCTGCTGAGCCCATAATTATGCTTTTCTTACCTTGAGACAGTCATCTGCTGAAGGGTTTTGTGGCCACCCTTAGGATCATGACACAGAGAGGGAAAAATAGTTTCTCTCACTGGAGGTGAGGTCTAATGAAGAGGGTTCTGTTTCCCCCCTCTACACCAGGTGTCCTCATCCTTGCCCATTTGTCTGTGTCCAGTCTTGTGGCTTAAATGTCAATGAAGCCTCATTCAACACCTGTCTGTGCAGCAGTCAGTGTGGAGATGATTTCAGTGTGGGTGCTGTGGGGCAGAGGCTCCTTCCTTGTGTTTGCCCAGGTCCTGAGCCCTGAGCCTTTCCTTCTTGTGTTTCTTCCCTTTTGAGGCAGACCTGAGTGATTTAGGAAAAACAGAGTGAAAGCTAAGAACCTGCCACAATTCCTGGTGGCCTAAGGGGGTGCTGGTGTCTAACAGCAGAGACGCTTGAGCCTTTGGATGTGGAAGACCAATGTTCCTGGAAACCATGGAGAAGATATCTGTGAGGGGCAGCTCTGTGAGTGATGACTGGTCACCTTCTTTATAAGTCACTTAAAGACCAGAAGACAATTCCTTTTTGAATGCCAGCACCAGGCAAAGTGGGGAGCAGTTCCTGCATTCTGGCACTTTGGCTTCCTTGACCCTGCTGCTCCTCAGTAGCAAAGAGAGAGAAGACCTACAGCTGTGGGCTGTCTCCCCCAGGCTCTTCTTTGACAGCCAAGCCTGGTGCCAGACACCCACAGGGCACGTTTGGCAGTCAGGGCTGGAGGAACAGGGTGCAATGCAGGGTGCGTGGTCTGGAAAGATCTCACATGCTGACTGGTATTGAGGAAAAAGTCAAAGGCCTCAGGGGCATCGCCATTCCATCTCACATCCCAGGGAAGGGTTCTGCTGGCCCCAGGGCACGGGCTGTGGCAGGATGCTGGTGGCTGGGGAGGGCTGGCTCTGCCTGGCCGTGGCCTCTGGGCTGCTGGCATGCGCTGCTCGCGGCCCCTCGCCGGCGCACACACCATTAATAAGACTTTCCAGCCTGTCACTTCCACGCTGAATCCTTTGAAAGCTGTGCTCCTCTGGGCCCATTAGAGGGAGGAACTGTCTCTGTTGAAACATATGGGGCTGTCAGGCTCTGTCTGTTGCTCTGAAAGCTGCCGCTGCTCTCGCTGTTTGCTGATTGGGGGGGCAGCAGCTGTCTGGAGGAGGCTGTGATCAGGATGGGGGCTTGGGAGAGGCCGGGGAAAGACAGCAGGTGAGCTGGGAGAGATGCTGGTAAACAGTGTGCTGGTAGCCGGTGGGCTGCTGTAGGACACGGGGATGCTGGGCAGATCAGGAGGAGTCTCTCATGCTGTGAGTGTGATGGGGGAAGAGGTACAAATGGGTGGTGAATATCAGGGGGGTGTGTAGGGGCAGGCTGAGGCAGCAGGAGACATGACTGACAGCAGAGATGTTGGACTTGTCTGGGAAAGGGGAGGGTGGCAGCAGTGTTGGGGGACTCTATGGGGACGCTGCAAAAGGGAGACTTTGGAAAGCATCATGCGGTCACATGGAGCTGGAGTTTCTCATTAAGCAGCACACCCGCCCCCCCCAGCTCCATTTGCAGAGACTGAACAGGATTTAATGGAGTCCCTTGACTTTTTCCTCTGAAATATTCATAGGTTTTAGCAGTCCATTTCGTGCTCACCTCCTTCTCCATTAACGAGCATCAAAGAGGGACTGGGTGGAAAGTAGGCTGCTGTGGAGCCAGGGAGACAGAAAAAGGGACCTGTGCCTCTGACCAGGGACTGCTGGGAAGTGATCCATTCCTGGGCTGCTCCATGGCCCTCTCACTAGGCCTGCAAAATGACTGGAAATGAGCCCTGGGCAGCATGCACGGGGAGGTGATTGGGAAAGGAAGGAAACCAATTAAGCAGAGTGTGCTGTCTGGAGCTGCTGCCCCCCGCCCCTGTCAGACACACCCATGTCTGTCTCCCTGCCTGGCTTCTTAATGTGCAAGGCCAAGAGCTCTGTAAGAATCACACAAGCTGACAAAGATGCCTGGAGGCAATTAGTTTCCTTTTTGCCTTAGCACTAAAGCTGTGATAGGATACAGGGAGAGTCCAAAGCTTCCATGAGACACAGGAACACCGAAGTTGGACTATGGATGCTCCATCTGCAGTACTTGGCACAGCAAGGATCCTGCTGGGAAGTGTGGAGAAAGGGTGTAATAAATAGTGCCATTGCACTCTAGCGTATGAAATGTCCCAAAAGATCAGGGCAGGTGGGATCTCAGAGCATTTTCCAGACCTGCTAGGTACTAAACCAGGGCTCTAACTAACTGATATATTCCCACCAAAGTCTACAACCAAATATCTCTAGGATTCTAAAGAAAGGTGGCCCTGCTCATGACAGGGGGGGTTGGAACTAGATGATCTTTATGGTCCCTTCCATCCCCAAACATTCTATGATTCTGAGGGTGGGGGCAGGTGCAACTCTTACAGCTCTGCTCCAGAGTCAAACCTTTTTTGCAGCAGTCACACTCCTAAAAGCATGCTGTTTAAAGTTCTAAGTAAGGATTCCATGGACAACAGTAGGATATGGACAGGGCTCTAGGAAAACAGAGTGGTCCTCCACCCATGCTATCCCTGCAAAAAGTACAAGAGATGCTCAACTATGGGCTTCCAAACTCACTTGGCTTCTCTCTGCATGATTGCTTTGAAGAACAAAAAGAGCAAAATCTGCATGCTGATGAGCTCTTCACTCTGGCTGACAGAGACAGAAAGCAGGATTATAAATGTACCATTTCCTGTGGTTCCTCCCTGCTGGATTAAAAACCAAAACAATGTCACAGATGCAACAGCACCTATTTATTCTTGCTCTCACAACACAAGAAATCAGGCTGCTTCCCCTTCCCTCCCATACACCCATACATGTGTGCTTGCGTGTGTCCTGGAAATCAGATGTTTATGCAAGCATTTGCAGGATGTTCCACATCTCCCTGGAATGACAATCAGCGTGCCCAGAATCAGCTTAATTACTAAACATTCAGCAAACACCCACAGGCTCTTGCAGGGCAGCTCCACGCAGCATCTCCATGAATGAGTCTGCATGTTTTTCCTCCACTGCCACACACGGCTCCTGATCAAGAGCTCAGGCCCTCACATCTGAGCTGCTGGGTTGTCTGGTTATTTATTCATTTCTGGGAAGGAAGAGAGATGTTTGTAAAGCAGCAGCAGGGCATGAGCAGGCAATGAGAGTGTCCCAGGGTAAGACTTGGCTACCTCTGATTTATGCAGCATTCTCTCTATGCAGGATAGAGACATGAATGATCCCAGTTTAAACATATCAGGTCCTTAGTCTGTCAATCAACTGTCTCTGTAGAAAAGACAAAAGTCTAAGTACCAAGAAGTGTGGAACGATGGAGTTTTGCCATCCATGGGTTGCAACCTGGCACATTTGGGTGCTCAGCAGATAGGCACTTTCTAAAGAAACAAAGGACTGCTTGGTTTAGCTGAGGTAGTCAGAAAACACGCTGCTGAGGTGAGAAAAGAAGGCACTTTCTGAGACAGCAAAATGCACTGCCTGTAAGAAAGAGCACCATTCACAGCTCTTCGAAACTTTTCTGAAGGATCTCCTGGACTTAGGCTGTGGGCATCTACAAAGATCATGGCCATGTCTTTGCTTTTAATCAGTGCACTTTCTATTAGCCCCACAGCAAACAGTCCCTCATGGAACCTCTCTGGTGATTTCACGGAGGATTCATGCTTCCCCTCATCGCTCTGTAGTTACCGTCTGTGACTCTGACAAGGTTTGGACTTTTCAGACAACTGTAGCTAACTTAATTTCCTTCTCTGTGGCACTGCACTAGCAAAACCCACCTGATGATCCTGTCACCATGTTATACACACTGGAAACATTTAGGGCTGTTAAGGTCACACTTCACTAATTTACTGCCTTTTTGTGGAGCTTGGGGACCACAGAGCCCAGAACCAGTGAACCTTTTCTGTCTCTATTGTGCTTGTCATCACATGGCAAGAAGTCTCCACTTAAAATACAAGTCCTGGTGTCAGAGAGACATAATCAAACCAGCATTTTGATCTGAAGCATGGGGGAAGTCCCGAAACACAGGTTCACTTTTCCACCCAGGCATGTTTACACAAAGAGAAGTGACTTGTCCTCTCTGTCCAGAAAGGAAAATTAAACCATTTTGCCCAATCTTCCACATCCCAAATCACCATCTATTCAAGACCCTGTGTATGTTAGGCCATTTCACACACAGGCACTTGGCTGTTGGTGGCCACCACAAGTAAATGAGATGTTCCAGCAGCATTTGGGTGCTCAGGTAGCTGGCCAGCTCTAGCTGTTCAAGTTTGGTGTTAGTACTGCCAAGACCTGAGGACTGTCTCACGTTGCTGGCAATGTCTCCAGACCTCAGAAGTCTGCCAGCCTCAGCATCACAGCATTTCTATCACCCTGCACCCGGGAGCTGTCAGAACTCTTATCAGTGTTATCTGCACAACCCCTGGAGCACCGTAGGAAGGGTAATTATGACAACAGAGGGCTGTGAAGGCTTAGACCCTCCAGATATTTCGTGGCACCTTCCTTCTGGTTGGGCAGCAGGGCTCTGCCGCTTGCCCAGGGGCATGGGATGAGGTTGCGGCAGAACACAAAACCGAGCTAATCTCTCAGGATTTCGGGCAGATCAACTCACATCAGTAACTGCTCTGCCCCGAAGTATTTATTCTGCAGGGAAGGGGATGGGAATAACACATACCTTTAAGCCTTGTTAAAAATACATGCCATGAAGACAGCTCTCCTCTCAGGCTAAAACTGTCTCCAGGGACGATCTCTGGGGAATGCCTGAGTAAGCAAAACACCCACCAGGGAAGAGGTTTCTCAGGGGGCGTGTCTGTAGGTGAGCGCTCCGCTAGGGGGAATGCCTGGGGAGAGCACGTTCCCGCATGATGTGCTGCCTGCCTCTCTGCCTTTCCCGAAATAGCGCATCCTGTCCTTGCGGCTCGGAATACGCCTGTCACAGAAAAGTCCGCACATGTAGGGTAGGACTTTCTTTTAGCTCATCCCTAGCAGCTCGTAAGATCAAATTTTAAACTAGAAACACCTTCAGAGCTCACTCAGCTGCTCGTCAGGAGCTGCTCTGTGCCAGCTGAGCTGTGCCCGGAGCCTTGGCCCTGCACATGGGCACAGCCAGTCACCCTCTCCTCTTCTGTCAATATCCAGGTGTAAATGCCACTGCCATTCAACCCGCAGTACAGTGACACAGCCATCTGCACTGGGGCAGCCTTTGCCACGTGTGATACAGTAGCTGGTGTCATAGGGAAGGAAAATGAGGATTTTAGGAGGCCTTGACACAGGGAAGGCAAAGCCCTACTGAATCAGTGACTGGGGGTGCACACCTTGCTCCCTGCTGGGGAATAGGGGAGTCAGGGGCAGCAGCAGGCATTGGAGATGGGGCAGCCAGAGAGCCCTGCAGCCTGCATGGCAGCCACAGCAGAGCATCCCTGTGCTGCTCAGGACAGCTCAGCCCTGTTTCTGCTGCCACTGAGACTGCTGGAGGGGAAAATTAGATTTGTCTTTTGTTCAGCCAGCCTCACAGAAAGCCTCACTCAGCGGCTGGGTGAAAAGCAGAACCCGCTCATGGTGCCTGCACTTGGGCATTGGCTCAGCTGAGAGGGACCCCGAGAACTGAGCCTCCTCCTCTCACAGCTGGCTCTGAGAGCTCATGCTGGGGTAGAGGCACTGTGTCCCTGCCACAGAGACATCAGGCTCCCTCAACAGCTATGCCTGCTGCTCTGCTTGTGGTGGAGAAAGCCATAAAGGACGACGGAGATCCTTGGGACCTGTGCTTTGCTAAATGAGGCTCAGGACCCATGGTGCATGTGTGTACTCACTTGGCTGACTGTGGGTGCCTCCCAGATTTGCTCTGCCCTTGTCCCATTTTGATCTCACCAGAGAATATCATGGCACATCCTGACAACAGGCAGCTAAAGAAGGGGACAGAGTGCTCTCCTTTCCTCACATTAACCACATTCTGTTCTGGCTGGTCACCTCAAAGGCAGCTCCTGTAACATCTTCTGTCTGAAAGGCACTGATGCTGGAGCAGCATTTAAATTTATATTCCCATATAATATTTTTTCCATAAAACATTTTTTTCATAAGCCATGGGACAGATTGGAATCTGACACATACAGCTGTTGCTGGATGAAGGGAAGAGCAGAAGTGGTAGGAAATTTTTAGGAGAACTATATTAAACTCTGTGTAGGATTTTGATTTAGTAGTAACAGTAAAATGAAATTTCAGCTGATATTCCATTATCCTGTTTGCAGTGCACTCTAATAGCATCTCCATTCACAAAACAGTTCAGCTGCTGTCCTTTGGTGTTGATCTATTTGTTTTGCTCTAGAGCAGTTTCCAACACACAATGAATTTGCCTTACTGCATACTTAAGTATACGGGGAAGGGACAACACCTTTCCAGGCTGCCAGCCTTGTTGGATCCTGAGACAGACTGGATCCTCCCAACAGCATATTTCATGTGGGTGACCCTTTGCAAATGTCTTTTTGAACATTTGGCCAGATGTATTTCTTCCCCCGTCTTCTGGACTAGTGGAGTGCAGTGTGAGCAGATAGGCAACGAAAAGAGAGAAAACACAAAAAGCTGGGCTAGGAAAGGGCGGGGGCTGAGGAGGCAAACATATTTTCTGTTTCCACCTGACCACGTTCCAGTGACCCATGACAAGTGCGTGACTTGCCTGGTTCTGCAGAAATCACGGTATGTGGTCTCACCGGAGGGTTGCGAGGCCTCTCCCACTAAGCCTGGCTTGAACTGGAAATCTTTTGTTCTTTTTGGCTCTGCCCTCACTCACAGAAGTCAGGCTGTACAGCCAGCACCCAGGCAACTGTGAGGCATCTGTGGGTACAAAAGCAGAGGTGTCATGTTCTCATCGCACTCATTTCCTTAAAATTGCATCCCTTCTTTTTGGAATTTATAATAACGGGCCTCACTCTTTACTGATATTTTCTTAGGAACTTTGCAAGGTGAAGGCAAAGCACTATCAAATCCCAAAGGTAATATTTTACTCTTACTTTCTGGTGGCATTATAGATAAATCACCGTTTAGAGTGGGTTCAGGCCTATTTGTCTCCCCTCCCCACACCCGTCCTGTCAGACACTGAAACGCCTCAGCCTCCTTCCCTGTCTCCCAGCTCCTGCAAGACGTGCAGCTTCTTGCAGGCAGCCTCTCTCTGCACCAGCGTTAAGTTACTAAGCAGCCGAGATAAAAGGTTCCCACCTTCATAAATAATCAATGTGGGCCAAATGGCTTGTGCTTGCTCGACAAACTCATGCATGAGAAACAGAAAGGGAAGAGACAAACACCAACCCAGCAAGGAAATAACCACCTCATGCCAATGAAGGTGGAAAGGAGATTCTGATAACAGAGAAGCAAGCGAACTACAGTAAAAAAGAAGGGAGCTGAGCACTCACCAAACACTTCTTTAGTCTTTATTTGCAAAGTGTCTGGAGGCTGGTTTTGATTTAGCTAATTTACTCATTAAAAGGAAGTTACTAGAGCAGCCTGGTACCTGCCAGCCCCTGGGTGAGACTCAGCCGCTGCCCACACCTCTGATGGGTTTGCCCACAGTCATTTGTTGGCGTTGGAGGGATGAAGATGTGCAACCAGCCTCAGAGGGAACAGTGAGCCCAGCATCAGGGGTCCTGCTGCAAACACAGAGTGTGCACAGAGCAATCACAGCCCAAGCAGCCTTTCTCAAGGGCTGCTGTACAAAGGGCAGCTCAGCTAAATGGGCTGTCCTGCAAATTAAGTTTTTGGGGTAAGATTGCCATTATCGAACAGCAAGACTTCAAGCTTCCAGAGCAGATGCCACTCCTGTCCTTTGCCTCTGTGGCATATGTCAAACACAGACCCATCACTATGTGACACAGGTGAATTCCTCCTGTTTGACAGGTTCTATGTGTAATAACTCTGCCGTGGGAGAGGAACTCACTAGCCAGCCCAGCAGACCCATGGGTGCTGGTACACCAGTGCTGATTTTCACCACATGGCTGCCTGGCCCTTAAAGAAGGTGTCTATGCTGAGAATCAAAATTGCTCAGTAATGACAGAAACCTTTTCACATGACAGAGCTGATGGTGAGCACAAATAGTGTCCCTGTGCTCCTTCTCTTAGGGTGATCCACAGACATTGGTAACGTGCATATAAGGCAAACCTCCCCCAAATTCATGCGTGATTCACCACTGAGCAACCTCTCACTCCAAGATGGTGCCTAACTTTTAAAGTGAGGCTTAATCCAGGGCAGTGAGTCAGGTGTGGCACAGTTAGCTCAGGAGGTGTCAGTAAGGACTTTAGGCAGGTACAAGTCTACCTCTGGTATGAATCCCTACAGTTTATAAGCACTGGACAGAAACTGCTGCCACAGTGAGAGTCTCAGGCTGCAGACTTCCCACTCCCTAAATTACTGCTTTGCTTTGACTGAACACGGGACCCTGGCCTGGCTGTCAAGCCTTGTTCCCTGTTCACAGGTGACTCTGGAGTCAGTACCAGATGCAGAAGGATGCACAGAGCAGGGCACAGGCTCCCTCCCCATGACAGGCACCTCTTCCCATCCTTGACAAGCTTTTGTCTCTTAGGGCAAGAGGATACAAGGCTACAAAACAAGCACATGTCACAGGCACAAAGCAAAAGAATGCAATGGCATCACCAGTGCTTTGGAGATGAACACAGTTCAACAATTCATTAATTTAAATTGCCCAGCCGACTGAGGAAGGGGACTATTCCCTCTGGTATACAAGCAAAAACCACCTCACACAGCCATTCTCCTTGTGTCCCAAGCCAAACCTCCCTGACCTTAGCTGTGATCAGGCCATCCTAGTTTCTCAGTCTGCTGTGCAAAGCTAAACACAACAGATTTTGGCCACCGGAGTAGTGATGAGTTCCTGCTCCTGTTCATGTTTGATGCAGTAAAAAACTGCTGCAGACACAAATTTTTAAAGGTAGGAGGTAGGAGGGAGGATAGCACCAAAGCAAATTCACACTCATGCTCTGAATAACTGTTTTCTCAGCTCTAGTATTTCTATAAGAGCAAGGGGAATCACTAAAAGGGCATGAAGAGAGAGCTCCCAGAGTACAAACAATGAGCAAGGGAGTGAGGGAGAACACTGGATTCCTTGGGAGATAAAGTTTCATTGCTATGGAATCAATCTTCTGAGCTTCTCTTTGCAATTTTGTCTCATTCGGTGCCTCTTGAAATGAGTTTTCATTTGTCTGTCTGGTGCTAATTTTCCCTCATTTGCCACATCAAAGCTATCATTAGAGGCACAAAGTGCCTCCAGTGCCTTTTTTCCCCCTTTCTTCAGTTATTCTCCTTAATATCTCTTGGTTTGTTAACTCAGCTATCACTCAGTGGCAATCAGATGCTGTTAGTCTGATCTAGCTGCCTCTGGATGCCCCATCCCTCCTGTTCCCAAGGACACATTGCTGCCTGGGGTAGTTGCCTGGGGCAGGGGCCAGGGAGATGCTTTAGAGCAATTGCAAACTTTTATCTGCAAATGTTACAGCTCCTTATGAGAGATGTTTGATATCTTTCTTTATTTCCATTTCAGTTAGCTAATGGGGGTGACAAGAAAAGAGGAAGGGTTTGGACAGCATTGAAAATGTCTTCTGAGCTTCTTGAGGTCTTTGCCCTCAAGCTGATTCAGGTTTGCTGGAGTCAGGAGCTGGCTTACAAGGAGTGCTCACCTCTGCTCGCAGGAAGTGGATCTGTCTCTGCTGCCAGCAGCACAAATCCTCACATCTTTTCCACAGCCCTCTGGTCCTCGAGCACTCCAGGAGGTGCATCTCCCTAGGGGGATGCCCCACTACATCATCCTCAAGCAGACAGCAGCCCCAGAGTGTGCTTGCAGAGCTGTTTCTTCCGCTTGCTGCCAGATCACTTGGCAGCAAAAGGCCTGGCTGGGCTCTGGTGCTCGATCTGCCCCATTAAGAGAGCACACACTGTGGCTTGTGCTGGGTACCGGGGCCAGCTGCAGCCCCATCCTGCAGCGTGGGAGGCTCGCCCTGATGCCTGTCAGCAGCTCTGCTGTGCCAGCAGCTGCCCCAGAAAAGCCTTGCAGAAGAGCCCTGCACCACCAGCAGCAAGAGCAGATTGCTCAGGAGCGTGGCACTGTGCTCATCCCCTGTGAGCTGTGGGTGGAAGCGGCAGCGCTGCTCCTGCTCTGCCTCCACAGAGAGAGGCCACATGCCTACAGAGGTGCCAGGGTGCAGCCAGGGCTGCCACCAGCAGCTGCCTCCAGCAATGAACCTCTGCACATCTTCACTACTGTGCCATGGGGAAGAGCTTTGGTCAGTGGCAGGAGGCTGTGCTGAAGGGGTGCCAGGCTCTGCGGTGGGAGGAATTTCAGGCTGAGCAAAGTATCGTTTGCGGAAAGATGTGGAGAGCCCATTGCTCCCTTCACTAGACAGACAACCAACACACCGGCTCTGGTGCTGAGAAGGGGGCTGTCTTGGCTCTCTTACACAAACCAGTAATGTCAGCAGCCAGTGAGATGATTTGGGAGAGGTTTTACATGGCTGGAAGTCCTCAGGCCACTCTACAATGGGTGATGGACCCACAGGCAGGCAAGGCAGCCTTTATTTGAGCACACTTCCCAAACCACATTTCAAAGAGGATGTACAGTCTTAGCTCAAGCTTGCCAGCAGCTCGTGGGTGCTCTGGATGACTGCTCAGTGCCTGTTTTCCACAACCTGTGCCAACTGAAGTCACACCAACTGAACAATATGTTCCCCACAGGAATGCAGGGCCAGGACTGGAAGCCAGGTGCACTGTGAGGAACTGAAGCTCTGCTGGATTCCTGCATTTGTGTCAAGTGCCTTGAGCATCCTCACTGACCCTCTGTCTGTGTGGCATCCTCGAGAGGCTCAGATGCAGGAGTGATTTCTCCATCCAGGAGGACTGGGTTGCAAAATGGGTTGCAAGCTAAGGAGAGAGCCTGAGAGGCTGGGCTCTGAGAGATAGGAAACCCAGACTGATATGCTGAGCTGGCAGAAGAAGGTGGGATCATCCACTTCTACCAGTGATTTCTACAAACTCTCCCAGTGCTAGTACTGCATGCTGTCAGCACAGGTACCAGGGGACTGCAATCTTAAAATGCTGGGCACAGATCTGGATAAAAACATCAGCACCCGAAGACGGGGCAGCAGCAGATCAATGCCGAGGTGTGATTTCCAAACCAAGCCTTGCTGCCCTTCAGCCCTGTAAAAATTTTGGAGTAACTTTCAGCTGGCAGAGTAACATTATTCCTGGTCAGCATTTGGTAATAATTTGTAATATTTTAAAAGACCTAAAATCAGATTTATCATCAAGGTTATTGGAATGTGTGACAACTCTATTATGCATTTCAATTAGCACCTTCCTCTTTGTGATAGTGGTTCAAACATTCATTCTTCTAGTTTCCTGGTCAATACACCATTTTTAAGCCAAAGTGGAAAGGTGACATGTTTGAAGAGGAAGCAGTAAATGTTCTACAAACTATATACTCTGAAAGTGTTAAGCATGAGAAAGCATTGTGTAAAGCTCATACTCCCCAGTGCGTTCTCATGTTTTTACAGATACCACACCTGCCATGTGTGGACAGAGTTCACAACACAGACAATGCACCAAGAAAAAGGTATTAGGTGCAGATATTTCTCTGCAATTTCCAGCTTTCAGATGAAAGCTCAGTTTGTTCTCAGTCAGTTTGCAGATGACATTAAGTGTGGTAATATTGGTCTGCTGGAGAGTAGGAAGCTCTGCAGAGGGATTCTGGTCAGGCTGGATCGATGGGCTGAGACCAGTATGAGATTCAGTGAGGCAAAGTGCCGAGTCCTGCCCTTGAGTCACAACAACCCCACACAGTGAAATAGGCCTGGAGAAGAGTGGCTGGAAAGCTGTCCAGCAGAAAAGGATCTGGGGGTGCTGGTTGACAGTGGCTGAACATGAGCCAGAGTGTTCCCCTATGGCCAAAAAGGCCAATGGAATCCTGGCCTGTATCAGCAATAGTGTGGCCAGCAGGATCAGGGCAGTGATGGTCCCCCTGTACTCAGCACTGGCGAGGCTGCACCTCAAGTGCACCTCTGGTGCACCTCTGGTGTTTTATCCATCACAGTTTATCTCTCTAAATCCAGCTCTTTGTCCATTCTGACAATGCCTGCTTTGGATAGTAAAAGCCAGTCATGGCTGGATTGCAAGATATTTTCATGGGCACACATTTCCCATAGCCTTTGAGTACCATAACTCTTAACTAATTTCCAATTGCAATTTAGCTATGCTTGAACATCGTTCAAGTTTCTCGGTGAGGAAAGATGAAGAACACAGTCCCCCAGAACATCTCATCACTTTTTTTACTCTTCTGGAAATTTTGAGTTAAGGTAAATGCTAAGAATTCAGATCCTCATTTCTGGTAGGCCGGCATCACTGCTAATAATTTCCTATGTACATTTTGCAGGGAGAATGGGGTACATCTAATAATTGCTCTTTACACATACAAAAAGCACTTCATGGTGGTAAAAGCAGGAATTAATGTTAATGAGTCTGCTGTTAGCAAGGAGTACTATTGGTGTTATGCTCACGCCTCACCAAATGCAAAGCTTGTTTGTTAAGCAGATGCCAATGTTAACAGCCAAATTCTCTTCCCATGGATAACTTAGTGTTAGTTAAATGTACCATTAAAAATAACCATTTAAAATGTTAATGAAAAGAGGGGCTGTGCTTGCCAGGGTTCATCTTGTCTTCTTTCTAACCTCAGCTTTAAGGTGGTGGAGGTAACAAGGCAAAGACAGCTGTTCCAGGTGCGTTCAGAGCACACACACTGAGGTGTGTACAGCACCACAAGCCTGGCCTGTTCCCACCTCAGTGACCAGCCAGTAAAGCTCACTACTAACCTTGATAGCCATAGAGCACAGTGGTACCCCCTGTCCTGGCACTCTCCCCACCAGATCTGCTGTGCTCCTCCATGCTGCACTTCCTGGCTCTCCCAGTGCCGTGGAAAGGAACGATGGAGATGGAGCAGGGTTCATAACACATTGTTTCTCTTTGGTCTCAAATAGAAAAGGTGTGGTAAGTGCTACTCACGTTCATGTGCACCATCCTGCTTGCACCTTGTGCTCAGTGATGTACCTCTGCTTAACCTGCTGTTTGTGCTGAGCTTCTGAGAGCTCTGGTTTTATTTAATTTCAGGCAGTTTAAGAAACAAGTACTCTACTGGAAACCAGGCTTACACCGTCCTATGTGTTATGTTCCAGAAACAAAATTAGATACTTTTCATAGATATTCCCCTGTTTTGTATTCAGGTCTCAAGTCTCTAGCCCAGTGGACTGTAAATAGGCAACAGGAGAGACAGTGGAAGGTGACACAGAGGCAGTGAAGGCACCACAAAGGTGTGGGCAGAGCAGACCCAGAAACAAGAAGCCCTAGTTTTTCATGCCCCAGCAGTGAGCGAGGATGAGACCACCTCTCTATCAGAGCTGCAGCCAGGCTCTCTTGCAGCCCAACCTGAGCTTGGCCATGTGCAGCCTTGTGGTGCTGCCCTGGTGTTGGGTGCAGGCACAAGCTGCCCTGTGCAGTGGCACAGTTAGCTGTGCCCTTGGGGGCCATCAGGAAATGGAGATTCTCCCTCTGGGAAAAGTGTTGCCAGGCTGTGACAGCCGGGTGGCACTTACATGACAGAGAGACACTCCAGTTGTAGTTATTTGGCTGTAGATGTCCTGGATTCTCCAACCCTCACATTTAAATTGCCCAGGTGCTGCTTTTTCCTTTGACCAGGTTTTTCCTGCTTCTTGGTTTCTTCACCCCTTTGGCTGTTTGCTTGTAAACTTGCCCAGGCTACTCTGATGTCCTCTTCTTCCTGCTCCCTTCTAACCTAGTTCTTTCATGTCTGCTCGTGCCCATGGTACAAGACTCCTGCCCCTCTTCCCCTTGTCCCAGCTGCCCTCATTCCAAGCCCCATGCCCTCCCCATTCCCCTGCTTCCCCACTTCCTCCTTGTTATAAAACCTGGCCTCTCGAGTGCTGCATCCTGCTGTTTTCTGGTCAGCATTTCCCACCTCCTTCCCCACCACCCCCCTTCTCTCTCTCCACCATCTCCACTGTCATGCTCTGTTTTTTGGTGCTCCTGTCCTGTGCTCGCTTAAGTAGCTCAGCCTCAGCCCATTTCTTCCATCAGCTTCCTTCTTCTTCCCCTCCTGGGACTACAGCCTTGATCCCAACCTCTATCTGCACACAAACACACAATCAAGCAATTTATCTAATTAAAAAAAAAACCAAACCAAACAAGAAGCTGAAGGCAAGTGCTGACCTCAGGGCTGTGCACTGCAGTTTTGCCTATGTCACCTCTCCTCTCCTCCTGGCAGCCCTGTTTCCCATCTATTTCCAGCCAGCCTGCTTTCTTCATCCCCAGGCCCTGCACTGTAGGGGCCAGACTGCTTGGGGTGAAACAGCATCCTCAATCCAACCCACTGGTCCCTGCCCCACTTGCAGCCCTGCTCCTCCAAGGAAGGTGAGGGAAGGGGTAGCCTGACCCACATTCCCCCTGTGGGCTGGGAAGTCATCACTAGACACGATCAGAGAGGAGACAGGCCAGAGTATGCAAGGAAGGGAGGGGAAATGAAGAAACATTACCTCCTTTTCACGTTTATTTAATTTTTGTATTTTTTTGTATTTTTTTTTAAGATCACAGAAGAGCAGAGCATTCATACATGTAAAGAAACAGAAACGAGATAACAGAAGTTAAATACATTGAGAAAAGAAAAAATAAAAAGCTTCTTTTTATTTTTTTTTCCATCACTGGGTTTTGTTCATTTGTTTGTTGGGTTGTTTAGTTTTTTTTGATTGGTTCTTTTACACACACACTTGCGCTTTTAAAACTTTCTTTCACAGAGCTAGTTTCAAAACCAAAACAATGGCAAAAAATAAAATGGCCATTTTCTCGTTTCATTAAAGAGAAGTTCAGCTCATGTCTACAGTGCTGGGGAAAAATATATATAAAGATATAGATATATATATATATTTATATGTATATAACACTGTTAATGAGGAGAGTTCTAACCACCCCACCGTGTAGCAAGAAGAAGGGACTGGCCTTCATTCTCAAGGTCTAGAGGATGAATCTTGGCTCCAGCTGGGAAGTTTGAATGATTTTGGGAGGTGACGGTGGCACTGCGGAGGCAGGTTCCTGCTCTGTGCCCCCTCCCTTTCCTGGCACACAGGTGTGCTCCTGCAGGCACAGGCACAGGCACAGGCATGCCTTCTCCTGGCTCCTCAGGAGGCCACCACGTAGCTGTGTGTCACAGATAGAGCCACTGCCAGCAGCGGGTGGCTGAGCACTGCCTGGCTGTGATGGAGGGTGTGGGGAAGGAGAGCGCCCCAGGAGCGCTCCTGCAGCATGTGCGCGGTGGAGCTCGCGGGGTGTGCGTATGCGCCTGTGCGTGGCCGAATGAGGAGCAAATGTCACACTTCTGGAGAAGGACAGCCTCGCCTGGGACATGCTGTCCTCACTGGATGGCTCCTAGGTAGGCCTTGCTCCTCGTCTCCACCCATGACCCTTCTGTTACGTACAGAAACATCCACACGCCTTTCCTCAGGACATGGCTGGAGCCACCGCGGTGTCACACTGCTTTACTCACTGAGGCCCATTTTGCTGCATGGTGAGCATGCCCTGGGAGACAGGGAGGGAGCTCCTGATGCACCATGAGGACAGGCAGGGAAAGAAGGGCCCTCCTGGGATGCAATCTCTGCCCCTTCTCCAGCTGCGCTGCCCAAGGAGCCCTGCTGCTCATGCAGTCCTTATCACCTGTGCTGCAGTCATGTCCCCCTGTCACTGCTCCCTCCTTCTCTGCTGCCTGGGCACTTCTACAGGACTTGCAGGGCAGTCTGAGTTGCTGTGGCACCAGCCAAGCCAAGCCTGCAGCAAGTGAAGGACCCTTTGCTTCCCACCTGCCTGGGCTAATTAGAAGTAATTAGCTGCTCGTCTCGCCCAAGCCCTGCCTTGGCAGGTCTCCTTGCTCACTCCATCCCCCTGACCCAGAGGTACAGAGCACCATACTGACGTACTCTCACCAAAAGGAGTTCTGCTGCCCTGTTACGACGAGTGAACCAATAAGCAAGCACCATATATTGCCCTAGTGGGAGCCAACCTTTAGGCAAAATTTTGGGGGCTGTGGGAGCTGCCCGATCATTGTTCTAGCAAGTTACAAGAAGGAAAAGTGAAAGACATTTTAATGGTGTGACACAGCTCTTAGTCAGCAGAGTCATGCAGTTTAAAAAAAGTCATCTTCTGGGCATCCCACTGGAAATGAAGCCACTCTAAGATTAGCGTTGAGAGGCCATGGTCTCCTCGCTGGTGAACCTGAGAGTTCTGTGCATGGACGATGGACAGCACTCATCCCTACCCTTTTCCACCGGCATGACATCTTGGAAATGACCATCCAGCTTCTCCATCACTTCCCTGTCTCAGGTTTTGCTCTTCCCATAGGACAGTTTGCTCCCGGCATCCCTAACTCAAGAAGTTTTGTGTCCTTGAGTCAGAGAAGCATTAAGATTGTGCACCATCAGAAGAGAGAGAGAGAGAGAGAGAGAGAGAGAAAGAGAGAGAACTGCTCACCTCCCTGGCACCTCCTTCCTCTGTCATGCTGTCTTGGTCAGCCATCCCCCATGTCAGTTGCTACATCACATCAAGCACCATGATGATTTGGGCTGCAGGTCAGTGTGCTTGGAGCAGAGGAAGCAGAGGTGTGAGGGGTTGGGAGGAGAAGAGGTGTTTCCTGTGCCCATAGATTCCCTCACCAGGGAAGGGCGAAGTGATGAAACACTGCACAAAAATTGAGCTGAAATATCATCTGCTGGTGGGGCTGTGAAGGACTCTAGCATAACTCCTCCGACTTCCCAGATCCTCTTGTTTCATCAGGACTGCTGCTCCCCCAAATTCCTTCCAGATGTGTAGGTTCTACTCAGCCTGGAGACCATGTGGCTTTTGATGGTGGCTTTGTCCATGCTGTGTTCTTGGACTTTCAAAACGGGGTTGCTCGGCAGCTGGCCTGGGGCAATGGTCTGGATGCACCTGGAGCTAAGCAGAGCTGGTGGGGCTTGGATGTTCTTTGACCAAAAATGGGGCAAGCAGCAGTGCACGAGCGATCTGCCCAAGTGGTGAACAGTCAGTGGTGTGAGAAAGATGTGCAGACAAAGACTAACTCTCGACACAATGCATGTCACCAATGAAATCTCCATGAATGGCACGTTCACATGCACTCGGGGCTAGCATGGGACCACACAACTTCACTGGTGGAGAAAGCGGGTATGGGGGAGGAGGAGAGGGCGCATCACTGAGCAACGAGCCCGGGAGCGTGGGGCTGCAAACAAACAGAAATGAACACAACTGCCAAAGTACAGGTGTCGGCTGGAGCATCCCACGTCGCCCTTCCCAGCCGCTCAGAGACAGGCGTTTGCTTCGTTTTCCATCTGACCAGGCACACGCTCCAAGCAACATGCTACAATCATGCATGGAGTTCATGTGGCTCGGGGTGGCTGCATTTCCCCTGTGCAGTTCCTTTCAGAAAGACTTGCCTTCACCCCTCCTCTCGGTCATCCGAAAAGGGTTAGAAATCTGCTAGCAATTATGGGGCCATATATGAAATCTAAGTTTTTGTACCTCTGCTTGGACATTACCAGACATCCCATGTAACTCTTGTAATATTTACAAACCAGTAGAAGAAATACAATTTTTTTTTCCATTTTGTTCATATCTTTTTATAACACTAAATGTTTAATCTCCATCAATCAAACACAATTACACTGACAAGCTCAAGGAACTGGTGTCCCATTCCAAACTCCCATCTTTCCCCAGTCCCCAACCGGCTGAGAGGCAGCAGAAAGCAAGAACACAGCTTTTTGGGAGGTGATGGGAAAGACAGCAATGTAAATGGGGAAAAGAGATGATGAGGAGAAACACTTTCAGGGAGAAGGGCCTGAGACATGAGAAAAGCCATTGCAACATCTCCATCAGAGGGTGGAGGGGAGAAAAAATGGGAAAAAGCATTAGACCTTGCCTGTGTTTCCTATGTTCATCTGGGCTCACCTCTCGACAGGTGCTTTCAGCAATCTCTCAACATTCAGGAGAGTTTGAGTTCAGGAGAAACAGGGGGATTTTCAGAGCACCCTGTGAGGCACACTGCAGCTCACAGGATTAGATTCTTGGAGAAAATCAAGCTCCAACCTACCCACAACTCCTCCAACCCTGCCAGGAACAGGCATTGCCAGGAGTGGGATTCCTGGCACTGCTGCAGACAACAGGCATACTTGGTGTTGGTGGCTTTTCTCAGAGAAGTCTGCAATTAACTGGCTTTCACCCCGTTTCACAGCTATGCAACAGAGGCAAAGATCTGCTGAGGGCCTGCAGGGAAGATCAGATCCCAGCACTGGGGCTGGGGCCATTTCCCCCACTAATGGGCAGGTGGCTTCAAAAAATGGATACCTTGCTTTTAGTGAGAGATTTCCCTGTGACCATAAGCCTCTGTGCCTTGACATCTAAAGAACACCCCCTCAAAACTCCTTTGAACCAAAACAGACGTGAGATAATGAGGTGCTAGGACTTGATGACTGCCACCACACCACAGGGGTCTGATGTGTGTGACCCCAGTGCCCAGGAGTGACCCCATAGTGACAAAAGCACATGCAGAGAACACATGGGACAGGCGCTACCATAGCAACCGGGTTGACATCAAAGAACCTAAAGTGGGCTTGACTCAGGAACAGCCTGTCACAGCAAGGCACTGCAGGCTGCCCACCTTTTTCACAAGCCTGTGCCAATAAATCCAGGCATAGGTACAGCCCCAAGAAGGAGCAGTGTGCTGTTTTCCCTCGTGGCACGGTGCAGGAAAGGGTGCAGCTCCCAGACTTGGCTTCTGGGACCAGGATCAGGTCATGGCTATAGCAGGGGAAAGAGGAGCCCTGCTGCAGCAGAGAATCTGGACTTTTTACTAAGACTCTGAATTCCATGGCCCTCCTGAAGGTTAGGCATGAGGGCTGGGATGTCTGAATGCTCTGAATGATACAGGGTATTTTTTTCCTGGGCTGACACTCATCAGGCTCCAAAGAAGATGCCCAAGTACCATCAATGACTGCCCTATCTTGGAGCAAAGGAGCCATCCCTGGACGCCTTGGGTGGATTTCAAGCATCAGCTGCCCACTTGCAACTTGCACCCTCTTGCACGTATGGCTTTGGGGTCTGGAGGAGCACAAATTACCACCATCCAATCCCACAGCAGCTCTACACCAACTCTGGCAATGCCCAGACTTCAGCCTCTCATGTCTGTCTTTAATAAATTTCCTTGCACTTCTGGCTGCCTGGGAGGAGCCCTTGACTGCCAGCTTAATTGCGTGCCTGCTGCTTCCTGGAACAGCTGAGCTCAGCAGCGAGGGGGCAGCGCCGGCAGTGCCGCAGTGCGAGGCGAAAGCGCCGCGCTGAGCGCAGGGAGAAACCGCACCGGACTGCGCCCCACCCACGCAAAGGTGGGGACGGGCTCGCAGGCAGCGATTCCCACTTTCCTTCCTGGCAGGGGACCACCTGGCGGGTGTCCCCTCCTGGACGCTGCAAGGCCAAGCTTTTTCCCCCTTGCCTGGATGGGAGCACGGCTGCCAAGCTGCTGCCACTGCCCCAGTGCCCAGGGCAAAGACAGAGGAGCAAACCGGCTGCTGCTTGAAAGCTGAGCGCCTGTAAAACACTGTGCTGTCGTGGGAAGGTCACTCGACTTCCGTGGGCTAAATCAAGCTCTCCCCTGCACATCCCTCTCTCCACAAAAGGCCTACCTGATAAACCCGGTGTTTTATCATCTTTGCTGCTGGTGGATTCTATGCAAGGGGACACAGGAGTCTTCTCTCCACTGCTCCGACCCACACACGGGAACTGCAGCCCCTGCTCACTCTGGCTCCTGCAGCAGACCTTGTGCTGGTATGGCAAATTCCAGCCACTGCCCAGCCTTTTCTCAATCCTGTTTCTCACAGCTTTTTATGGCCTCCTCACTTGGGAACCACTAAAGCCTCTCTTGTTGGCACCTCTGTATGTGATTCTGCCACGGGAAGCGTGATGGCAGCAGGAGTGCTCTCCCGCAAGATCAACACCTTTAAGATAAGAGAAGACCAGGAGAAATTGTGCTGCCCGCTTCTTTGCTGCATCATTTTAAGCTCCTTCTTTGTAAGCCCAGGATTTTGGACCTGACATTTGTTTTATTTCTTACATTCACAGGTCCTGGACATTTCCTGACCCAATTTCTTTCAAATGTAGAATTTGCAGTGTTTTGTAATAGCAGTGGTGTACAGCACACACACAAGCAGACACACACTCACCCTTACACAGCCTACATTTCCTTTTATACCAGAGAGGACAGTAAGAATAAAAACAACAGAGCAACCAAAAGGGGTATTGGCTCTATTTTTGCATGACTACCAAAATGGTTAGGAATGACCAGATTGTGGTTTTCATATTGAGGTATCGTTCCTATGCACACTATACCTAAAGGGAATGGCTGCTTGGTGACGTCCAAGGTCTCATCACTCACATCCCACCGGCCCAGCCTGCCATCCCCAGGAGGAATGGTGGCCGCATTCTTCATTCCATAGTGTTGTAGGCCAGTCCTGGTTCCTTCTGCTTGCTTGGACCATTGCACATGAGTGCGCACCCCCATGCGCGTGTGCGAGCACTCATGCATAGCACGGGCTGCTATGCTGGTACTTGGAGGCTGAGAGCCAAACAGGTTGGAAGTGGGAGAGGAAAAAAAGCCTAGACAAGGGTGCAGACTGACTCTTGCAAGCAAGGTGGCCAGAAGACAAAAAGCCAGTGAGGACACAGGAGAGGGGACACTATGTGAACCTGTGTTGCAGCTGCCCCTCTCTCCTCACCCCTCTTCTCTGCCTAAGTGATCTCTCTGCATCTTATCTCACACTTACAAGGCAGGACATTATCTACAGCAGGATGAGAATATGTACACATGGACTTTTCATTTTGCATGCTTAGAGAGAGCAAGAGAAAGAGAGAAAGAGTGAAGATGGAGCAAGAGCCACACATGCATGCACGCACGCACACAGGCATACACAGGAGAAAGAGAAAGACACCTGGTTGAATTGGGGGGGCTGGGGAAGGAAGAGGATTTAAAAAGAGAAAAAAGAAAAGTAGGCTTTCAGTACAGTTGACACAGGTTTAGTTCAGGCCAGCGAGGGTGATGTTGCATGAAGGAGGGGATAGGAAAGACGGTGTTTAGCAAGGGCTAGGTGCACATGAGCGCAGGGTGAGGTGAAGAGAGGAAGGGGTTCTTCACAGGACACCAGTGTGCAGAGAGCTTCAGGTGACTTGCTCTGGTTTGTGGCTTTTTTTTCTTTTTTTTTCTCCTTTTTTTTTTTTTTTCCTTTTTTTTTTTTTCTTTTTAATTTGTTTTTAAAAGTATGAACTGGCTGAGCATTAGCTCACAAAAATGACCCAGGGCATCCAAAAAGTTAAATGGCTATAGACACCGAAGCAAAGACCTCTTTCTGCAAAAGAAAGAAAGAGGAGGAAGGAAGGAAAGTGAGGGAGTATGGAAAAGAGGAAGGAGGAGAGAAAAGAAAAGGGATCTTCTGTTTGATTGGCTTTGTGGGTTTTGTTGGATTGTTTACAGTGCAGCATCCTCCGGCGACACGATCCTTGCTGGTGCCCCGTTCTCTCCCTTGCTTCGTGTTGCCTCCTAGGCAGTCGATGACTTGACAGCCAGCTTTTCAGGTTTTGGATTAAATGTTGCTGAGTCCTCTTTGCTGTAATTTTTCCTCTCCCCCCTCTTCGCTCCTGAACACACAAAAGTTGTGAAAGAAACAGTCGTCTCTCTCTCTCCCCCCCCTCTTTTTTCTCTCTCCCCTCTCTTCGCTCTGTCTCCTGTATAACGCGTTTTGTTTTGTGTGTTGTTGTTGTTGTTGTCGTGTTGTTTTTTTAATTATTATTAATATTATTATTTTAATTCTGATTTGTATTAACATTTGCTGAGTAGGCAGAGCAGGGACGCTGCCAGAAGCCACAGTGGGACGGCCAGACTCATGGAGCCGTTGTCTACTCTCCCTGTGCCGGGTCCTGTAAGGTGTGAGAAGGGAGAGAAAAGAAGACAAGATTACACGAGGCTGGGTGAGATGGGGGTGACACAGGAACACAGCGCTTCAGTCCCAGGCTGCTTCTGCAGTGGTGGCTTTGGGCTGCAGGGCACAGCCACCTTCCCACCTTGGTGAGCCTCCCTCCAGCCCTGCCAGCTCATCGGCATCCTCCTTCCCTCTGGCTGACACTCCAATGGCACATGGCTCTCCGTAAACAACACCCATGCTGGAGGAACAGGGCCTGGAGCAAGAGGGAAGGCTCAACTCTGGCTGCTGAGCACATCCCAACCTTGCTGTGCCTCCAGCTGGGAGCTGCTGGCCTTCCAGTGCAGGGATATGGTTCATACCTTTGCAGATGCAGCCCCTGGTCACCACCCCAAACCTGCTCACACTACCACCTTCCCAGTGGCAGCCCTGAGATGCTGGGACTCGTAATTCTGCACAGTGGCCAGCACCTGTCTGCAGGCAGACACCAGCTCTGCAGGAGCTGATTCATCACAGAGGTCCAATCAATAAAACATGGGCCCGACCAGCAGACACCTCCCCTCCCTCCCAGGGCAGCACCATAATTATTTGTTCCTGAATCAGGGTGGAGGAAGGCTTTGCTGCTGCACTTACAGCCCTGGGGCAGGACACCTATGGGGTGAGGGTGCAGGGTATGCCAGGGAGGCTGATTTTTCATGAGGGTGGGAAATGAAGTTGCACGTGTGTGCATGCGCATCCGCAGGCTCTGTCAGAGGGGGCAGGGTGGAGTGTGCTGCTGCAGCAACAAATAATGCATCCCTGCTCCAGGAATATTAAGCACTAACACTCCTGACATCTTCTCATTCATCCTCTCATTTATGGGTTCCCTTTTCTGGGCGGCTTTAACGACAGTGGTGCTGTTTTAAATTCACACTGGAATCCCAAGCCTTGGCAGCCTTTTCTTTGTACTTGGTCAGGGAGGTGTACGTGGCTGTGGCTCTGTAAATGCAGGCTCACCATGTGTGTGTGCACATAACGTGCTCATATATGCATGCATGCATGCACAGGTACATGTACATAAATACATATATGTGCATGTAAGATGCTGAAGTGTGGAGATGGAGATGGGTTTTTATCTTGGAACTGATCCTGCTGTGGAAGAAAGAAGTCATGCTTACTACCAAGAAAAGCTATTTCTGATGGCAGAGAGGAGCCAAAAAAAATTAAAAGAATAAAAGGCCCTATTCAGGAGAGCTCCGTGAGACTGAAGTACAACTGCTCCCTCACAACCTGCAGAGGTGAAGAGCTCCTCACTCTCCTGGGGGGAGCACAGGTGCCACTGGCTTGCTCAGCAGCACAGTCCCTATTAAACTCAAGCTGGTGACTAAAAGGCAGCAAATACAAGAAAAATGTCTCTAGAGTCCCTCAAATTCTGTTGCACTTTCATTTGTCTGATTTCTTCCTAATGTAGCTGACTAGAGTAGCTGTTTGTGCCTCAGTTCTATTCTTTCATTATTAAGTGAGTATGTAATGATTTGTGTGGAAAATTTATATTCCATTTATGGCTTCTTTTTTCAGCTAGTCCATGTGCATCTTTTATGGCTTGTCACACAAATCCTAAAACAGTGGTTTTTTTACTTCTTTTATTTCCTCCTCTAAACTCAGGAACAAGTTTCAGTTCAGCTACTGCCCCTACCTCACCTATGTTTCAGAAGAAGCATCTCTCACAGTTAAATAATGGTGGGGAGGCTGTTTGGGACCATTTTGGCCCAAAACATGACTCCTCTGGCCCAGCAATTAAACAAGAACACACCAGGCAGAGTGTGTTGCCCACAAAAAAATTCCAGCCACCACATTTTTACTATCTGGCTTAAATACTATTTGTCTTAACACATACATGGACATGTGGATTACACACACACGACAACCATCCTCCTCTTTGCCACTTTTCTAGGGTGCCCAGGCAACCAGAGCTAGGGCATATGCACCAATGGTGGCATGTAAGGTGCACCCAGCACAGCAGAGGCAAGGAGATATTTGGCCTTGGCTGGGTACTGCTGCCTTAATGCATTGAAATGCATGGATCAGAGTTTGTAAGCGTGGTGGGGACTGGGGGCAGAGGCATGGCTTGGTGTGACAGTGGTGTGCTGAAGAGATGAGCCTCTGCAATAGCTAGGCATAAGAGAGGACACACAAAGACACGTGGTGTGATGGAGGACTTGGGAGAGGGTCACACCAGCTTCTGTTCTGCTTGAGCTTGTCTGTCTAAGTTTGAGGGCATCTGAAAAGCCAAAACGCCCATCTCCAGAGATGAAAAATGATACATGTTCTCATGGCTCCTTGTGTGTCCCAGTCAGATGGTGGGGCTGGCTGCAGAAACCTTGCCACGAGCAGTCCTGATCATCCTCTGCGCCACACCACAGGCTAACAGCAGCAGCTGCTCTCACCAGTGGGCTGTCCAGGTGTTGGGCAGTGTGCTAGGCTGACTGGAAGGACTGGGATCCAGCATGGCCTCATGGAATGTCTGGGCTCTACAGCACAGCTAGCCAGAGTACACTCCATACGTGCTACATTTACTGTCACAAGTACTGTAAAAATGTGGGAAGGTTCTAATTCTATCACAAAATAATGTTTTGGGGGACAACAACTGCTCAAGTGTAATAAGAAAGAGAGTGAAAACGCTGGAAGAAAATAAAATATTTGCCTTTAAGCGAGATTTTATGCCGAAAATAGCCGTTTTCAATTCATTCTATCACTGCTGCCCTTCCTTCCCAGCCACACCTCAGGCTGTGCCAGCCCATGTTTGCATGACGACTTCTCCATGTGTGTGCATGAGCAGCTGTTGCTGTGGGCTGTGCACGCCACTGCCGCGGGCACCGAGGCATCCACACGGCCACGGGTGAGCGCCCACGCTGGGTGGAGCGCGGCAGCCCCCAGAGCGGCCACGGCGTGCTGCAGAACCCGCACACCTGAGCGCACACCCCGCACCTGCACACCGCCCTCCCCAGGCGTGCCCACCCCGCTGCAGGGCGGGACGTGCACATGTGGACAGGCATGGGCACAGCTCCCCCAGGTGTGCACACGCACGACGCAGATCCCGAGCGCACAGGCCCCCCACTATCCCCCATCCCTGCAGCGCCCAGAGCACAGACCCCCCACAATCCCCCCGCCCTGTAGCACATCCCCTCGCCATCCCCACACATCCCCTCTCCATCCCGGTCCCGCAGCCCCCATGTCACATCCCCTCGCCATCCCGCACATCCCCTCGCCATCCCGCACATCCCCTCGCCATCCCGGTCCCGCAGCAGCGCCGGTCGAACGCGCGGTCTCCGGCGCCCTCTGGCGGCCGCCTCCCGGAGCCGCCCCCTCCCTGTGGAGCCCCCCGGAGACCCGGCTGTCCTCCCCTGCTCCCTCTCCGCTGGCACCGGGAGCTTCGGGGCTGTCCCTGCGGTCTCCCGCTTCTGCAACCTTGAGCCTGTGCTCTGGGAATTTGCTGTAGTATCCCGGGCTATTCATCCCCCCCACACTGCCCCGGCAATTGGGCAGCCCTGCCAAGGCCGTGACCACGGACAGCTTTGAAGGGGAGGAAATTGGGTTTCTGATGCTGATGAGTTAATATGAATATCTGGCAGCATTTCACAGCTAAACCTCTAAGGGACCCCAGACCCTAAATGCTGCCCGAGTCAGATCCCATTAAGCAAATCAAGAGGGAGCAGACTGAAAACTGGCAAGGGCAGAACAACTGCACTGCTCTACCTTGCTCCAAATGTGAGACATTTGGATACCTGATGCAGAGGCAGGTGGAGCCTTGCCATGGTGCCTAATTGTGCTGCAGCAGCCTCATGGGACACTGCATCCTGTGTTCCCAAGGCTCTATTGGTGCCACACTTTCAGCCTTGGTGATCTGCACTGGTGCCATGCCACAAGCCTTGGCCAAGATTTGGGGAGCTGTAGCTCTCACATGGCTGAAGGGGACCATGTGCAGCCACTCCTCTCCCCAAGGAAGTACAACCCTAGCTGCATCCTTAAGTTTAACAGTGGGAAAAACAGAGCCACACCACTGTGACCTCACTGCTCCTGCCCACCTGCCTGTGTGCTACAGCCCAGAAAACCAGCCTGGCACAGAGTCTTTTCCTAATGCTTCTGGGAGAACTTCCACATACTTCTGATTGAAGAGGCAGAAGGGGTGGCAAGATGCTTCAATTTGGGACATCAGCAATTTCACGTAGTGCCTTACACTCCTGCAGCATGAGGCAGAAGAGTAGCTGCATGCTCTCACGTTCTGAGGGCTGCAAGCCAGCCTGGCCCAGGCTTCAATAGAGAAGATGTGGGGGTGTGTGCTACTGTACCAGACTTGGCATGGTATAGCTGTGATGCTTGTGTGTGTGATGGCTCAAGAACTGCTCCTACTCCTGTGAAGAGTGTAGGAAAAGTCAGAGAGAGAAGGGTGGGGGGACTTGGATTAGATGGCAGAGGAAGATGGGAAAAGCAGGGTGCTGCTTACATTCAGAGCAAACTGCAGCCAGATCGCAAAGCCAAGAGCTGCTCTCATCCTCAAAAACAGCCTGAGGAACACATCACAAGGAAAGATCTTTGCTGGGTCAGCCCAAGGGTCTTGTTTAACCTTCAGTCCTGTCCTCTGTGGGTGCTGGGTGGTCGCCAGCCAGGAGCACATGGCCAGCATGGCATCATGCCTCAGCTGCTTCAGAGTCATTATGAGCCAGCAGAAGCTGCACCCCTTTGAGATTATTACCTTCTTCCGTGAACTTGTCTGGTCATTTCTGGACTGCCTGCAGACTTCCATATCCACAGCCTTCCTCAGCTCTTTAAGAAGCACAGCAGCAGGAAGCTACCAGCAATGACGTGTCCCCACATTAAATTTGGGTGCTGTTCTCCTGTGACTTTAGGACTTTGGCATTAACAGGTGGCCTGGCACACCGCCTGCTATTCATTGCTACCTGAACTGGCTCGATTAAAACCGTCTCAGCCACTCCTTGCTCTGCAGCCTCCTCTGCTGGCTATGGGAGAGCCAGGCTAAGGAAACTGCTCAGTGTGGGAAGAATTATCTGAGGAGTGTTCAGATCTTCCTAGGAAAAGGGAGAGATGAGTTTTTTGGCGTGAAAACTTGCAACACACCCAGCCCCCCTGGCACTATCCGAGGTTGGAAGGCCAGCCCTGCACAGGCCCTACGGCATGGCTAGTGTTGGCCTCTTAAAGCCTGCAGTGCCCACTGGGGGCTGGGGACGGCATGAGGAGGTGAAAAATATGTGAGTGCATCTGGACAGAGGCACGGAAAAGGTTGCTGTGATGAGAGATAGAAGGAGGGGGTGATGAGGACTGAGAAGATAGGATGAGCCTTGCGCTTGTACCAATGCTGGACTACAGCACAGGAAACGATACCAGGGAAGATTTTCAACTGAAATGGCAATGTAGGAATGCTCAGCTCAGAATGTGGAAGAGGGCAAGAGGAGATGTCAGCCAGGATGAGGATGGGGAAACTGAGGGCATTACATAAGCATGAAGGTAAGGTAAGTAATGAGAACAGGTCCTGGGAAAGGGGAGATAAAGAGAGGAAATTAGGTCCTGACCAGGCACAGGAAAGCAGGGATAAGGGAGAGACGTAGAGGGGATTGAAGGTGCTTATAGGAAGAGGGCAGGCAGCCAGTACCAGCCCGGGCTCAGAACTGCAGGGGAAGAAGTGGGGTTTCCAGCAGAGCAGTTTAGGTGTGGATGTGGTGCCCGGTGAAGCTCAGCCGCCAACAAGCAGGTGCGAAAAAGGGCACGAGCAGCAGCAAGCGACGGTGGCAAGCGGGGCTGTGGCCTCATGCAGGGGTACAGCGCTCTTACATGTCCTGTCTGACACCCTCCCTTGGCCGGCCGCTCGCTGCGGGTCCCCCTGTCCCTCTGTCCCTCTGTCCCTGCCGAAGCACCACTCGTTCCCCGCGAGGTGGCAGCCGAAGGACACCAAACCCGGCTCGCAATCCAGGCACCTCCGGGCTGGGAACAGCACGGGAAAAGCTGGGAATAACACGCGGGGCTGGGCGGCTAAGGCCGGGAAAAGCCCGGGTCCCGCACGGCAGAACCCCCGGATCACGCTTAGGGAAGAATGTCGGCTCTGAGTTCTCCGAACCATCGCCGCTGAGCCAGCCACTGACGGCCGCATGATGTGGCATGGAATCTGCTCCCCACCAGCCTGCATCTTTTCACAACCACTACGCATCTGCATCCTCGGCAAAACCTCTTTGGAGGACACATAAAAAGCAGGACATCTACTCGCTACGGCAGCAGAAACCGAGGGTGCAGGGGGTGGTGGTGAAGTTTGTAACCCCCTCTACTCTTTCCACTCATTCTTATGATGGGCCCTCAGCATAAAAATGGACCTGTTGCAGTGAGTCCAGGGAAGGCCCATGGAGATTCTCAGAGAGCTGGAGCACCTCTCCTATGGAGACAGGTTGACAGAGTTGTTCAGCCTTGAGAAGAGAGGGCTCCATGAGACCTCACCATGGTGTTCCAGTACCTAAAAGGGGCCGAAAAGAGCTGAAGAGTTTTTTATATGGGCATGTAGCGATAGGACAAGGGGTAATGGTCTTACATTGAAAGAGGGTAGATTTAGATTGTATATAAGGAAGAAATTCTTCACGATAAGAGTAGTGAGGCATTCATGGAAACTGTGGTCATCACATCCTTGGAAATGTTCAGTGCCAGATTGGATGGCATTTGAGCACCCTGATCCAGGGGAAGGTGCCCTTGCCCATAGCAGAGCACTTGAAACTAGATGGTCTTTAAGGTTCCTCCCAACCCAAGCCATCTTATTATTCTACTTCCTCCACACAGATACTCCCCCTTCTGTCTGTTCCCTCCCTCCAGCTCCTTTCTGTAACACCAACAGCACCCTTGGAGGGGCCCATTAGAGAGGGGGATGGAGACTGTGCCAGGACATGTAAGCCTTGCTCAAGAGGCAAATGAGGCCCAATGTGTTAGTAAAACAAAAGTAAGTAAAAGTTAGTAAAACCAGAGGCATGCTTCCAAATGTGTGCATCTTGATCATCACCAGCAGAAACTGGTGATGTTACTGTTACTGTCAAGATTCCCAACACAGACCTTTAAAAAAGATCATGTGAGACGCAAGCACAGAGCAGATACATTCCTGAGGGAAAAATTCATCCACTCATCTACACATTTCACGTCTACATTTGCCAATCTCATCAACTGAGTAAACCAAAATGAAGGCAGGAGAAGAGACAGTGGGTGCCAATTTTTATCTTATTTACATTAACAAGACTCCAGGGCCTGACATATCTTCAGTTTGCTGATGGAAGAGAGCCCACAGACAAGGTTCAAAGGGCATCAGAGAGCTGCTGGCTCTTGATTTGCTTTGGGGAATCTGCCCTTGGGATCCTGATCCTGCCAGAGAGTGCAAGGTAAAATCTGGTGTTAGAGGGCAATTGATCCCCATGAGTTTCTGAATGGAAGAGAAGCCAGAAGGCAGCATGGAATGGGCTAAGAGAACTTGTCTGTGATGGGATGGAGGGACTATAGCCAGTATACTGGCTATACTCCCAAGTATAACCAGTATAGCCAACAAACCAAGTATAGCCAGCCTGCTGTTTTTCCAGATGCTGTCCACCCTGAGCAGCTCTGGGCTCCATGTTGTTGATAAGCTGACTCTACTTACAGTGAAGGCTGGAGTTCTGCTTCTTGAGCAAGAAATAGGACCAAAAATGAGAGGGGGAATTAAAAACCCCACCTCTAAAGCAGAAGGCACAAGGGAAAGAGGATGTGCATCATGCAGGTGTCTCTATTGTAGGCCTGTAGGGGTCTTAGGGTTTACACTTGCCAGCTGCTCTGCAGGAAGCAATTTTTCCTAGTCTGTTGACTCTCTTGCCAGGGCTTCGGAAGATGAAATCTTTATTATCATGAAGGCTTAAAAGGGAGGAATACTGTTAATTCCATTTTCAAGGTCATACTTTGAAAGTTATTAATTTCTTTCTTCCAGGGCTTTGCACTCTACTCTGAGGCTTTAGGGATTACCAGCTTCTACTTACTAGGGTTCATTTGGGGCTTTTTTTCTTACTTCTTTCCTGTTCCTCCCCCCCTCCTCTTAGAAGAAGACACTTTTGTTCCTTCCCTGTGCTCAGTGTTGAAGCTATTTTGCTCATTGCCTGCTCATTCCCCATTGTCACTACCAGTTCTGCTCCTGTAATTAAAACTTGGCTGTGACTGCAGTGGCAATAGGCTGCCTTTCCTAGAGGTGCAAGTACCACTGTGTAAGCTGGGGAGGATGCCCTCCAGCAACTCTCCAACAAGATTAAGGAAATGTCTCTGGTGTCTATCAATCTTTGCACTCGGTTTAATGTATTTCAGAATTTGCTCATGCTTTTTTAGCACTGAACAGTTCTTCCCCATGTTTTGGAGCTCATTCATGGTGTACTAAGTACTCATCTATCATACCTCATGTCTTAGAGGAATGAAGATTCATTCTGTAATGCAGCTCACCCATCCTTCCCTAAGATCTGAAGAATATCCCTGAAATTGTATTTCTCAGTGTCTTTCTGAGAAGGTCGTGGTGTTCGAGAGCTGTCTGCTCACACCATTTATCCTGGAGCTGGTTTACAGTAATCCTAGTCTAAAATTGAACTGTTATCCTGACCAGTGAGGTTGGTGGTGGCTAGAAGACCACCTTTGTTTCAAGGTTACACAGATCTTTCATCATCAGATTTGTCCTGTATATAAAAAAAGTTTCAATGTTTTCTCATGGCAGGAGGAATTTTTCTTACAGCCTTTTAATTTCCCTAGCAACTGAAGGTTTATTAAAAAAAAAACAAAAAACAACCCCCCCAAACCCCACCTTCCACTGCGACTGATACAAAACCAGATACTTAAAACTGTATTGTCTTCAAATCACACAATAAGGACTCTCATTCTACAAATAAAGCATCACAACCCCCCCTTCCCCAAAAACCAAACCAAACCAAACCAACAACAACAACAAAAAAACCCAAAACCAAACCAAAAACCAAAAAAACCCCAACCAAACCACATAGCACAGACTTTTTCAGATGTCCTGATGGGGAAGATCTGAGCTCTTCCTGCTTTTTGCCTTCCTAGGATAAAGCAATTCCTCTCCTGCTCAGCTCTCCAGCACGTGTAGGGCACAGCAGACAAAAGGTGATGCCAGCACATAACCCAGTGTCTCAATAGAGGACAAACAGCATAGCTCCCCTCACCCAGAGCACACACAGCCCTAGGAAGCAGGTTTCCTAATTGGAGGCTCTGGAACCTCTTGAAAAATTAATATTTCCATCAGTTTAATGTCTGTCTGTTTACTCACTTCATTCCTCCTATGGTTTTCTACAAGCCTTACTGAATATATGGCATGGGAAAGATATGAGTGGCTGTGGACAGAAATGAAGAGGCAGGGGACATACATAGGGGTGACTGGAGCAGAAAAAGAACTGAATTGGAGTGGAGAGTGACCAGTGTGCTTGAGGTTACTCTGGTACTGAAATCCAGTCCTACTGCAGCCTCTGCCCTTCCTATCTTTCTCTAGTACCTGCAGAAGAGTACTCTCCCAGCCTGTCCTTGAGGTTTTCTTAGGGATCTCACTTTCTGTTTCAGTGAATTAGAGATGTCATGACAGTCAAGCTGGGCCCATGGGCTGGTGCATGTCTCTAAAGTGTGGGATCTAAGTAAGTATTGCCTTGTGTTCCCTGTAGTTCTCATCAAAATATGGAAGTGCTGATGTGAGTGTGCAATTCCAGAGTGAGACTCCTGGTCACCTTAACACCCTAACAGTGTTAATGGCTTTAATACCTGGCCCAGGCTTGGGAAAAGCCAGAGCAGAAAGCCATCGTGGCTTCCCACAGCCCATTCCCAGACCAGTATTAAAAAGGGAAAGTTAATACAGCTTACACAGGCTGCTGAGCAGGCCTTCAGCTGGATGAGCTGGAGCAATGGGACAGACGCAGGGAGCTGTTCCTGTTCCTCATTAGGTGTTCCAGGGTGCCTGGAGATTGCTCAGTGCCTGTGGGCTGTGCCTCTGAGCAAAGGGTGTGTGCGGTGAGATGGCTGGGCAGTGTCACCGTGGGTCAGTGTCACTGTGGGTCAGTGTCACTGTGGGTCAATGTGCCCATGTAGCTGCAACACCTACCGTAGGGGCTGCCTGACCAGACGCTGCTGAAGCCGTGCTGGTCAGAGCACATCCTTCTCCAGGGCCTGACCCCTTCTCCCCCCATGCATGCGCTCCCCAGGCTGCAGAGGGACATGCAGGTGATGCTGGGGAAGGGCCACAGGCATTGCTCCCTGCTCACCTTGCCACGAGGCCTCTCCCTCTTGCAGGGGAGCTCTGTTGACAGACCTGCTCGCCCATGGGAGAGAAGACCTTCCAGGAGTGCTCTGCTTTTTCTGCAAGCCTGATTTCTTTGGAATGGCTGGGTTTTGTCCCCCATGCACACCCTCCTTCCCTCCCAAATCCCACACCTCCCTTCTCCTTTCTGGTTGTTTTTGTTTTTAGAGAGAGTGCTTAGACAGCTGTATTAATCATGCAAGCCCAGCCATGTGTAATGTGCTTTATCAACAGCAGAGCAGACACTGAATGGCAGCCGGTTCACAAGCGGGCCCAGTGCACTGCCTGAGCTGGGAAGATAAACCTGCTGCTTCCCAAACCAACTTACCGTCATGGGTTAGTGAATGGAGAGACTGTTCACTTGGGACAATAACCAGAGGGGAGACCAGCTTGTTAAGCAAATTTTTGAGTGGTTTACACTGGAAATGGAAGGGCAAAGAGGAAGAGGAGGAGGAGGAGGAGGAAGGTGGAAATTGCTCTGGTCATTTGGGGGTTGGAGGAGTTTTTGTGTGTGTGTAAGGATTAAATCAAGACAACAGTGGCAGTTCTTCACCCTCCTCCTTGCTGCCCTCTGCAGTTCCAATCAGCCTATCTGGCAGCTCAGCACAAGAAATAAGGAGAGCAAGAGGGAGAGGGCAAGGATTTAAGTGCACCTGCTGTGCAGTGGGGATAAGTTGCCTTCAACATCTCTAAAGGAGGCAGGTTCAGTTGATGACTTCAGAAACTCATCTAACATATAGATGGTATCAGGCTATGAGTGATACCATCTGGGCTGGGGATATCTGGCTCAGGAGGGTTAAAGCCTGCCCCAGCTCTGTTCTGCAGGGTAATCTGTCCATGCTATGACACGAACACTATCACTGTGCCTATCAGACTACTGATTTTCCACAGCAGTCGCTCTTCCATGGGTTTGTTTCTAATCTCTGCAGTGCAGTTATGTGTTTTCTCCCCCACTGGATCCACTCAAGCTCCACTCTCCCACCTGACTGCTGTGCCCTGACCTCTGTTCTGCAGGGCTGTTCTGTATGCATGCAAAGCCACACCAGTGACTGCACAGACCTTGAAACATCTTCCCTATCCCACTGCAAGGGCTCAGCTTGCAGGAATATTATTCTGGGACTTCCAGTCTCAGTTTCCAGCCTCTGCTGCTGATCTTCTCCACTCACTGGATCCTCCACAGCACTGTACTATGCAAATATATACAACCCAAGGCTCATTTTGGAATAAATCAATCTAAATTAAAATAATGAACAAAAGTACAGAAACAGATCAGGCAGTAAAACCATTTCTTTTTCTTTCCCCCTGTGTCTCTCTTTTTTTCTCTAAGAAAGCTTGTTTCTTTTCTCTACACTCTTTTTTGGGAGGGGTGGGAAGAAGCAGATTGGCTTTTAATTTTTTTTTTAAGCAATCTCAACAAACAGAAGCTGTCTGTTGCTATTCAGCAAAACCCACCAAGCAATGTTGGTAGCTTGGCATCAATTCTTGGCATGTCTCTTCTCTCTAAGATGCTGTTCTTGTCTACATCCCTACTACCTCCTTTTGGAAGACAGTATCATCACCTCTGACTTTGGTATTACTCATTTTAAACCACACAGCCAAAATAAGATACCCTTGCCCATCCATTGCCTTGTACCTATGAAATAGCAAGAAGCAATTACTGTGATGTTGGCTGCCTGCCCTCACCCTGCCTTGTCCTTCCTGTTCCCTTGGCCTGAAAGCCCCACAGGCTTGGCACCCAGTGCAGTCCCAGCCCTCAGTGCCTGCAGCCCTGGCAGGGACTGACACTGACCCTGAGCAGCCAGAGAAGCTTGGTCTGTCTGAGCATCCACCCTGCAGGGCCAATCCCTTCTGCACTCACGAAATGGACACTGAGCTCTTTGGAAAATCTGGATGGATATCACACGTGGGAAGGAAGGCTGTGATCAGCTGCCAATGCCCAGGGTTCAGGCAGCTTTCAGGGAAGTGAGGCATACCCCAAGCAGTCAGGCACACATCACTGTGGAGTGACCAGTACAGCTGAACCATGTCCCTCGAATGCCTTAGGATTTATGGGAATACCAGACTTGACATAGTTCCAAATATGCCCTCATGTGCTTTGTCCCTATGGCCATGATTTTTTTCTGCTCACAATTTTTTCTCTATTTCTCTGTTGGGATCACAAAAAGACGAGATTATCTATTTTGGTCTGTTTATGCTAGGGCTTCCCCAGCTCTGCCAACCAGTTTGTTTTGAAGGCCTGAGGGCCTGGATTTTCACTGACCCTTTTCTGGAGCCCAAATGAGAAAGCCGCCTCAGGCCTCAGTGAAGAGGACTGCAGAGGTGGATGGTCACATCCTGCTGGCAGGGCTGACTGCCTAGGCAGCAAACCCCCAGAAAGTGTTAACCCTTTACAGCCTGTGGTCTCTTTGTAATCCCCCACGGTTCTCTCCTTAGCTTTGATGGACTCAGATGTCCACCCTTTTGTCAAAGCAGACCCTGCTGGCACGAGAGCAGCTGGCTCAGCAGAACTGGCAGCACCATGCACTATGGAAAGCGAAAGGGGAGCAGAGATGGGTGGGAGGTGACCACTGCAACAGAGGAGCTCTCTTCTGCACAGCTAGGACACCCAGAGAGACGAAAGAGGACTGAGAGGGTATTAGAAAGAAAGCTGCTCTCTGTTTCCCACTCTGGCCATCAAACCCAAATGAACATCTCTTTGCTCCCTTCCCCCAGCTCCCACCCACCTGATGAAGGCATTAGTGACAGTACAGGCTACAGCTAAATGGAGACTATCTACGATCTACAGTCACACAGGGTCATTCTCCGATCAGTGCACGTTTTGGCAGAAAGGCAGGACTCCTCATTCTCCTCTTCCCTCCCACTCTGCTAATTGCTAACACACTACTGCTATAAATCTTGTGTCAACCTATTGATGGCCATGATTTCATCTGATCAGGCCCCACAGACTGACACACTTGTTGCCCTGTGGGCAGCTCTGGATGTGCTGCTTTCTGAAACACCACATCCCCCTTGCATAGCTCCCAGGGCATCAAGGTAGCCACACTGAGAAAGCCCCTCCTTAGCCTCTGGCAAGCCCTCATCACAAAACTCCTGTGAGGAAGACTCACAGGTTTTGAAGCCCATCAGTCTGGCTAAGTCATTCTGAGGTGGACACTAGGTGCTAATCAAAGGGAAGGAGTTCATGTTCAAAGGGCTGAGGACGAGGGACAATGAAGGACAAAGATGGAACTAGTGCCATAATTTTGACAGGTCCCTTTGAGGTTCAACAGTGGCCACACTTGCCCTTCCATTGGCAGATGTGGAGTGGAATGAACAAATTCTCTTTTTCCAGAAGAAAAATCCTTTTGGAAAGGCACCTGATGATGCAGTAAAGCCTCTGCTTGGTGGCAGTCAGGTCTTGTGTCAGCTCATTATAACATGATGTTACAATGCAGACAGAAAGATGTGATGATGTGGCATCATCCCAGAAGACATTTCAAGGCATTTTGAGTGCCTGGCTGCAAAATCAGGAGGGCTGGAAAATTTAGCAAGGACAACTCAGTTGAAAGCTGAATCAGCTGGGCTCCACCAGCATTTTAGGAAAGTGTCTCATCAAATTCAAGTCCCATTTGTTTAGTTGAATGGGCTGCTTCTGAGTCTCCAGCCTGCCTGAAAGCAAGATGTTTCCACAGCAGCTAGCTAATGATAGCAATGCTTAGCAGGACTACAGAGCTCTTTGTCTCAAATCACCTTCCTTTTAAATTAATGCTCAAAACCCCACAGGGCAGGGAAGTGTTACTGAGGATTAACAGGAATGAAAATTGAGGGAGAAAGAGGAAGAAGGCTGTGATTCTGGTCATTGAGGAATGGCTTAATTGAGGGCTGAGGACTACATTTCAGAACATAACTCATAGGAAGGAAAAGGTCTAACAAAATTTTATGTCCAAGGTTTCTTTGAAGGTGAGCAGCAAAGTAAAAGCACATGTGAAAAGCACCAGTATCTGTGCTGAAGGCCCACAATGGAGAAGCTGGTAAGGGCATTCAAGAAAACAAGTGAGGCCCAGCGTATTTAAACTCTACTTTCCCCCTCTGAAAAATCCTCTTGGTGTGTCCTGGCTCACTGGAGATACATCAGCATTTGGCACCACAAATTCCTGGAGACTTCTCACAGGAGTGGTGTCACATCAGGATGTCCTTCAAGATGATCTCAGGAGACTGGGGAGCAGTAAAAAATAACAGCTTCAGAGATGGAGGAGAAAGTGCTTTAAAGGATAAACTAAAGCTGTGCAGGATGGCCTTGGCAAGTTGATTAGGAGGTGTATTTGTAATGGGAATCCTGGCCCTGCTCACTCGCAGATTTTGCTTTATCATTTAGCTTAATGGGCTCCTAATTCAAAACCAGCTGTAAACAGGGCTGGCTATGAAAAAAATTAACACTGCCTGCCTGTGGAATTTAAGGATATATAATAAAAATAATCATAAAACCAAAGAGCCCTGGGTTTTTCATCAGACAAAAATATTTGTCATTGAAAATTCTGCTTAAAATAAAAGGACACCTAAAATTGGAAAACTCCTCAAAACCCTACATCCGAAACAGCCTCAGCAACTTTAATTTCATATCCAAGCACAAGTTTCATTTGCAATACATAAGATAATGGTGTTTAATTGGATTTATTTTTCCACAGTAGGTTCCCAATGGTCTACTTTACTCCTTTTCTCAGCTCCTTGAATGTTATTTACAAATCACTCTCTGGGTTTTAATTTTAATGGTAGCTTGATTTCTACCTCCCCCCTTCCTTTTTTTTTTAGGTACTTTTCTTTAATTGTATTTGTGGATTTGCCTTTTAAATAGGCAATTGTGACTACATCCTGAGCCTGAATAAGTTGCCAAGAGCAGAGCTTGATTTGAAAACAGCAGAGTAGTTAAACGGAGCATGTGTAACACCCAGCATTTATTGTTCTTTTCATGGGAGTACCTGCAGGTGCTTTGTTCAAGCAGGTGCTCTTTTGCAAAACAACATGGGTTCCTAATAACACTCTATCCCAAAGCTCTGTGCAAACATTAACAATTTAGGTCTCTGAGCAACCCATAAGTTGAGTGCATCCTGCTCATACGGCAGTAAAACAAAGATACTGAGGAGCTGTAGGCCAAGATTTTTTCAGTGAGTGCAGGGATATGCTGCCTTATTGTTGATTTAGTTTCAAACACCACTTTCAAATGCTGTAGCCTGCTTTCTGGAAGTGCCTGGTCTCTGTGCTTTTTCAGAATGAAAAGATCACAACAAAGCTCCAAATCTCATATGGATGTTGGGACCATGCTGCCTGCACCTGAGGCAGGAGTGGGCAGCACAGAGATAGAAAAAACACCCAGACCCTGTTTTGCCTTCATACCTTCTTCACTTTTGGAATAATGCAGACAGTAACACTTCACCATGTGCCTCTTTTCATGCTTTCTGCCTCAGATGCAGGACTATGTGACTGGAAGACTTGGAGAGGTGGGACAAAAGCATGAGAAGACAAAGTGTCCCACTGTGGATGACAGAATGCTCAACTAGAGTGAAAAAAAACTTCTGGCAGTGTTTTAATGTTTAGTTTTCCACTTGTCCTTTCCACCATCTCTGCAAAATTTTAGGTGCGCTTATGCTTTTGATGCAAATCTGAACAAGTGAGCAAAGAGAAGGAAAAGGATGGGAATTTGTTTTAGGAGTAGATCTGCAGGGAGACTGAACATCATTAAAGACTGTCCACAGCTGGGTGACAACACAATGTCATGGCTCAAAGCTTAGTTAAAGTTGTTGCTGTTCAGTTGACTGGTTTTTGAAGAGGGAGGGGGGAAAGAGAAGGATGAGGAAGGTGAGCAGAAAAGACAAAATGACACAAAAATGAGAAGGGAAAGCCCTTATTTTCCTGCATTTCTGAGCTGCTTTGCCCATGCCTAGCTCTGAGCATTTGTCAGGATGACGGAGAATGACCCGACTAAAGAGCTACTTCAACATAAAACACATACTGACCTGGAAAAGGATTGGGGAGTGTGGGTAAAACTCGTTCTAAGGGGGGAAAAAAAACAATAAGCAACATGCAGGAGAAAAGGACAAGCCACTTTTCACACCAAGCAAGCAGCAGATACAAACCTGATGGAGTTGTTCATCCCCAAATTAAATGAACTCGAGTAGGTTTCATATACAGAGCATTTTGCTAGCAACACGCCTAATACACATCAACATCCCCTGGGACTGGGAGTCAGAGAGAAGCGATTTGAAAAACTAAACAAATAATAGCCAAACAGCAAGAGGGATTAAGCACCTGCAGTGAAGGTAATTGGAGTTGATGGTCCGTATCTTCCCTCTGACTTTCAAGACCACTCATGTCATCACTCTACAGCTCCTCTTAGCTACACCTCTGTCTGGAAGCTAGTCTTGGCAGAGAGGTGAGTTCTGGAAGTTCTCCACGGGTGGTTGTTGCCTCCCCAGAACCTTCTCCACCATGAATTTCTTGCCAATGACAGGTCCCTTGAGGATTTGTGCATGAGAGCAGTCACCCTGGCGAATCCTCAAGGGCACTCTGCTTTTTTAGAATTTTTGTCCTCTGAGAGGAACAGAGCTTTTGCAGACTCATCATCTTCCAGTTCCAGTACACAGAGCCTGCTGTCTTGTTTATAGGGTTTTCATAATGTGTTATATGTCACAGCAGGACTTTGATATACGTCACTGCTGGCTTCATGTTTTGCTTCTTCCACAAAGGATCCCAAAAGAATTGCACAGACACTGAGGGAAAAAGCTAACAGTAGTTAATTCTGCTTCATAGATGGTGCAGGTGATGCACTGAGCAAGGAAGCAATTTGCCCAAGGTCAAATGCTGAACTGTTGGCAGAGCCAGGCACAAACCCAAGAATACAAGGTCCCCAGGTTTGACTTTTATCACTGGGTCTCTTTTCATTGCCTTCAAAGCTTGCTGTAGTGACTGAGATTGGTTCCTACCCATGGAGTGATCCATAGGTAGACATTTAACTGCAACAGCTGGTAGGCCTGGGGCAATGAGTTATCTCCTCACTTACCTGCTAAGATCACTGCTGATGGACACAGAGCTTGGCAGGATAAATCAGTAGCCCAGTATTATTCTCTGATCACCTAGGCCCAGCTGTTAGGAGACCAGTGCTCTTTCTACAGTATCTTTGGTGCAAAGAGTGAGCTTCTGTCTCACTGGAGCTCATGAGGATTGAGCAGGTCAGATCCATCCCTATGACACTGGCAGAACTCCTGCCCTCACGGTGGTAATGGAGTTGTTTGAATCCACAGCAGGCACAGGGGAGATCAAATACAAGTCTAGCCTGGATCTCTGTGTTTATGTAGCAACAGGGGACTATTGTTCTGCGAAAGCAGGCTGTTTGTGCTGACAAGACTTCCTTGTTATTTAGTTTGGTTAAATAACTCAACTCCCCTTTACCTTCTTCCTGCACAGCAGGCTGCAGGCTGCACAGCATAAGCAGTTAAAGCAAAGCACTACGGCCTCATTATCATGCTGCTTTCTATTCAAGGACTCTATCTCTGTTCCCCTCTCCCACTGCGTGCTGCTTTTATTGCTCCACCCTGGCTCATTAGCAGTGTCTCAGCCTTGCCCCCTCTGACTGTCAGCCCAAACCATTTTCCTCTCTCCTGAGTCTTCCCGTTTTTGACAGCCCTGGGGACAACACGGGGTGTGCACTAAGAGCCTCTAACAGGGATTTTGGCCACAGCTAAGGTTCCAAACCCCAGCAGCCGTAACCAAATGCTCAGGCACAACAAAGCGTGGGCAGAGTGGAAGATGGGGTGGCAGCGTGTGCACACTTGTGGCAGGATGCTAACAAATAATGACGCGTTAAAGGCTAATGCCAGCTTTTAGGAATGTGCCTTGCTGCAACCAAAACTGCTGGGCTCCACCTGAAGCTTCTCGAGTTGGCACTGTCTTGCCAGCTTCTGCTTCACCTCCGTGTTTGCCAATTCCCCAAAGGGTGCAGAGGATGCAGCAGGGGACCTGCTGATGTGGCAGCCTCCTATAATTGAGCCATCTGAGCCAGCAGGACTGCATCAGGATGTGCAGCACTGTGCTGCTGTCTCCTGTTTCAGCCTATGGGATGGGCTAGCTTGGCGGGAGGCAACTAATTTGGAAAAGCTTTTTGTTCTTTTCCCTGCTTTGCTAGAATGCACCAGGTGCTGCACCTGCTTCTGTGTGCCTGTGGAGGGGTGTGTGGGTTTGCTTGTACGTCACAGAGGTGCATGCCTATGTGTACATACCTCACAAAAATGTATGTACCTGTTCCTCCAGCAAATGCATATCTGCTGTGTGTATATATACATATACACACATGTATATTAATGTAAATGTATATATATACATCTGGGTAGCATGTGTTAAGATATGAATTGTGACTTTCGCTCATAGTGCTTTTCATAGCACTGTCAGGTGAGTAAAAAAAAGAAAACATGTTCCCTACCTCCTAGTACACTTGGAGGAAGAACCCTTTTCCTTCAGTTGTGACACTGCTTTTCACCTCTGTTGTTCTGTGATGGCAGCCCTGGCTTTGCCTCTCTGTCAGGTAATTTTCACAGACATGTGTATTACTGCCCTTTTTTTTTGTGCTTAGGGGTACAAACCTTTGTTCCCAGGCTCTGCAGAGCTGAATCAGCCTACTGGCTCACCAGTGCTGCCAAACATGGTCCTGCCTCCCAACTCCTCATACCCACAGATGTGTGAAAGAGCTTCCTCTCCCGCATGGCTTTGGTGCTGGTTGAGCCCAGCCATGAACTAGTTCAGCTCAGTACAACAAAATAAAACATTTGGGGCATTTTCGGGATATGAGCAGTAAAGCTCAGTTACCTATTCACTGGTTTAGCAGGTTGGATTGGCTCAGTGGGTTGTATACTGAGTGGCAGAGTAAGTGAAACAACAAAACCATGTGGCAGAGAGCAGGATGAGCAAAAGGACTGGGAAGGAAGGAATGTCAGCAAGCTGTTATATCAGTTGTATCATCAAACTGTACCTGAGTATCCTCTCTACAAACATACTCCATATTTGCTGCTGGAGACAGTTTCCTGGGTAAGTTAAACCTTTGGTAGGGCCATATTTATGTTGTTGTAAACTCAGTCTCCAGGAGTGAGGCGTATAAATCTCTCCACCTACAGCAGGCAATGCTGCTGCTCCATCCTTTAAGGAAGATCACTAGCTATCTATTCATACAGCTCAAGGGAGCTGCTTTTGTATTTTAATGCATCTTCTATCTATGACATTGACATCTAAGGCACTCAGTCTTTCTGAGAGTTTTTCAGTGCTGACTGAGATTTCATGAAATGGTAGCCACCAATTTTTCTCTATTGCTAAACTGTTCTTTCACATCATTTCGCTCACTCCCTGTCTGCCCTCCACCTCAGGCAAAGCTGCCAGTACCTCATTATTAACTCTCTGGTTGTTTCTTCACTCCTTGCTGCCATTCTTTTCTGTGCTGCAATGGGACACTGAGGAACCATCGCTGTTCTTACCTCCCCTGTGGGATGTTGCCCTTCAGTGAGCTTGTTCTCTGTTTAAAGAGGAAATAAGATCTCTGATTCCAGGGATGAAGAACACTCCCAAATACCTGAGTATCTGCTGTACCTTGCAAAAACTTGGCACTGCTTTATTTTTCTGTCTGGGTGTGTGGCTGGGAATGTGCACTACCTGTTATTTCAGCTACTGTGTGATCACTACAGCATTTCTTTCATCTGGGCTTGTAGGCTTTTTCAGCTGCTTTCTTTATCTTTATGAAGCTGGATTTCCTTCACTCATTTCCCCCCTGATTTCCTAACCTTCAAAATATCAGCTGAAGTCTGCCTGAATTTATTTTTTCCTCTCTCTTTCTCTCTTCCACACTAACTAGAAAACAGAGATTTCCTGACACAATATGAAGCGATTGCACACTGAAAAAGTAGGGATTAACCAAGCAACAAAAACAAGTTAGAAAGAGTTCACTGAAAAACATCAAATCTCTCTCAGCTCCTGCACCTCCATTCTCCTGGCTCTTGTGAAGTTCTCTAGTGGCCTCCAGTATAAACAGGCCTTGAATTTCTAAAAAATGATAAAATCCGACAACTTGTAAAAAGGAAAGAGTTCTTCATACACATCAAAAGGGGGCTAAAATACGGTCCTTGCTGTTGCAAGTCATCTTAAAGAGTTGCCACGTTTCCTCCTGGAATAGTTAACAGCAATTTTGCAAGGTTTCCCTGGGATTCTCACAGGTTCTGCCACTCATTTTATGACCATGGGTAAACCACTTCTTGACTCTGTACCTTAACTTCCTACTGCAAAACAGTGCTAACAACACTCACCCATTTCTAAATAACTCGTGATATTAAAATATTCATTGCTAGCAAATCCTTTGAGATCCTTTGAGGTGAAGTTCTGAAGTCATGCAAAATGCTTCTCTAGCAAAACTAACCCCCCAGCTAAAATCATATGTGCATATATACATTATTGAATTTCATCTTATATTTTGTTTCAGTGATGCATTTCAGTTCATCTGTGTAACAGGAACCAACAGAGAGGGCCAAATTTAGAATTTTGTCACAAATAATGGATTCTAAACTTAGAATTATATTAATATCAGCAAGAATAAATCTGGAGGATTTGAAAATTGTGTTCCAGATTGCTGCCTGAGGATTTTTTTTAATCTCATGACAGTCACAAGACCAGGGTGAAAAGACTTTCAAAGCAGAAATTTGCTTTGTGTGCTGCAATGCTACAGGAAATCAAATCTATGTTCTTTTATGATAATATCTGTTCTTCAGAAAATAACTGCCACAAAATATACCCAAATTTGCAAAAATTCAAACTGCCATGAAATATATCCAAAGGTGGCAAACAAAGAATGCCCATGGATTTATCCTCTTTCACAATATCTGCTAAAATAACTAAACAATATCTTTGGGTTTTTTTGTGGTTTGATTAATCTGACCACACAGAGCAGAAACTAGACTAAACTGCATCCCATACTGACTGCTTTACACAGCTTATTTTTTTTCAGTTTAAAAGGACATGCAGGTCATGGCATGAGTGTTTTAATTCAATTTGGGACCGTCAGAGGAACACTGCCATCAGTCACTTTTGTGTCTACGTGTCCATTTGTGTGAGTGGGTCATTTTGCTGCAGTGTATCTCTGATGCCAATAACGTGTGGGCCAAGTCTAGCCCAAGTTTTAGACCTGGAATTGGGAACTGCATTTTGAATACACCACGGTTTTTATGTGCATGTGGATGGTAGGTGAGGGGCAGGGGTTCTGTTTAGGGTCAGGTTTGAATCAGCTGCAAAATTCAGAACCAGCAGGTAACTCTGCTCTAGAGTTTGGTCTAGTCCCAGCTTCTGTCTCTTTATACTTACTAAGACAAACTCAGTATCTGAAAGGTAGCAGAATGAGATCCAAGGAATCTTACTCCATGTTTCATCTGTTGATTACGTTTTCTCTCATGTTCCCTATGGTATACCCCTTTAAAATAATTCTGTCTTTTCTCATTTCTGTCCCTTTCAGTTTCAAACCAATTTCTCTTCTTCTTGACTCTGTCTTGTTCTCCTCAGGCTCAGTGGCTAGTTCTCTCCATCTCTCTGAATTACTTGTCATTTCTCAGCTGTCATGGATCCTCTGAGCCCTGGCCTTCTGTCTACTTATTAAAGGGGCTGTCATTCTAAGAGTTTTTTTGTTTCCAGTGTTAAAACAAACACATTTTTATTATTTTAACAAAATCTGTCTTCAGCAAAGCCAGTCAATCAAAGGGCTTGACTGTAAACCTTTCGATTTGGCTGTGTTTGTGTTTCAAGGCAAGTATGAACACGTAGGTACCCGAAGCAGAGTGCTGAAAGCAAGGTCGTGGCTGGAGGTCTGAGGGGGCTGGGCTGTCAAGCAGATGCCTTCCTGAGTTCTGGCCACCATGTGCTTCCTGCACAGTTGTGCCTTTGCGAGAGCCTCCCTTCACCCTGTCCCGTACTTACTGTAAAGGTATAGGCTGGCATTTGTGACTCCCAGCTTGTTGGTAGCCACGCAGGTGTAGTTCCCGTAGTGCTCCTCAGTGACATTGGCCACCATCAGCAGAGACTGGCTCCCCGTGCTCTTGATCTCCAGACCATTGGCACTGTTTAACCTGGGAAGACAGGAGAGGTGTACAGTGCAATGGCAGCTGTGTACTGGGAAAGAAATCCCTCCCCGGCACGCAGCAAACCAAAGTCATACAGCCCAGCTGGCAGGTGAGGATAGAGGGAAGCAGGGAGCAGATGTGAGAGGAAAGAGATGAAAGAAGGCATGGATGGAAAACAGGAGGTGGGAATGAAAGGAACGTAGGAGTTCAGTGGGATGAAATGCCACTGGTAAAGCAGTGACGAACCAAGGAAAGACAAGGGAAAGGGAGGAAGCATTCACCCAGCACCGAGTCACTCTGGAAATGAACACACCATGGCCAGCTGAAGGCTAGCCTGAACTTGAACAAAATATTCTTAGTGAAACACACTGATTCACAAATATGTACATATGCTGAGTCACCCCTGAAGCTGGGCACTGGTACAGGGCTGGCTACCCTAAAATGTAGGGTAAAACCACAACCTTCTTAATGTCAGGAAATGCTCAGGCAGAAAGGACAGATCCCATCCTCTGCACTTCCTTCAGCATCTTCAGTGCAGGGGAATTGCCTCCTCCGGCCACGACCATGCTGGCTCTGCCAAGTCTTGTGGAACATTGTGACTCAAACAGATTGTAAGGAGCAATTTGTTTGAGAGGAGCTGGGGAGCACGATAGCAACTTCTCTTCAATGGACTGAAAAAGAGAGGAGGGAAGAGGCAAGCCAAAGGCCTTACCTGGTATCATCTCTGTACCACTCGAAGTCAGGCGTGGGCACTGCTGATGCCTCGCACCGCAGTAAGGCTTGTCGTCCCGTGGCTGCTTCATTGCTCTTGGACTCTGTGATGGTGGGAGGTCTGCAGGGAGGAAACACGTGGTCAGTCCACACACTTCCAGGTGGAACAAAACAGTGAAACTATGTCAGGGCTGGCTGCCTCATGCAAACTGTTCAGGTTGCTTGCTGTGGCCTATGTTCCCCCTGCTCCCTTGCAGAACACTGCTCTTTGAACTCTCCCTAATATGCAACATCAGCAGCACTCCTTACATGTGCTTCTCTTCAGCACTGATAATAAAGTTCTGTCATAAATGCACAGACATACACAGGCAGAGTTAAGGTTAATGATGGACTTCTGCAATTTATGAATATTTACCTATGGATCTGTAGTTCACATGGGCTTAGCAGAGAGAAGATGAGAGAAAGACTTCATCAAGGGTAAAGAAAGACAGCAAAAGTAAAGGAAAAAAGAAGGAATTTAACACTAGCATGAAAATTATATTCCATAAAAAGTCTTTGTCTAATGCCAAAACTATAATAAGAAAGGACTGAGGCAACACGTATGAAACAGAAATAAATTCATGGCTTAAAAGAGAAGAGCTTTAGCAGATGCTGTGGGTGCAAACTCTGAGAACCAGTGTTGAGACACTTCTCTTAGGTGTCCAAGGTTACAAATCCTGATCAAACCTTCCTGGACATGGTGCTTTGTGACAAGCTCCAGAAGAGCTTGCTTGTGACTGCCCTGCCTGAAACTTGCCCTCAGCCCAGCACAGTGCTCCCGCCTCTGCTTACTTTGAAGTCTGAGTGTTGTGCCATGGGCAAACCAAACTTGGAAAATATATTGGTGTGCTCTGCTGGAGCTTGGTCTCAGTACTGGCTGGATACCAGGTAGGGTAGGCACCAGCATCTTCAATCCCAGCCCCATGTTCAAAATATTAAGCGATAAGCTTTACATGTTAAAAGGCAGAATTATTTCCACCTGGCTGCTGAGAGGGATCAAGGAATAAGTGCCTTGTCTCTCATCACTAATACTTGCATACTCTGAGATTACAGGGCTGCGACTCAGACAGATATTTTGCTGAGACTCAAGTTACCATGAAACACACTCTGCCATCTGTATCTGTCCCAGAGCTGAAAGGCCAAAAAAAAAAAAAAAAATAAAAAAAGAAGCAGCAAAACGGATTGTGTCAGTCAAAGAAAAAAATAATTCTGTCTGGAGAATGTAGGGAAGGAAATTTGTTTGTGAACACATTAGCCATCTCAATATGATCCCTTCCCTGACCTTAATCGGGATTTTATGCAGGGCTTTAGGGATATTGCAGTGCGCCCTCTAACATCATAAATATTAATAAGTGTACATAAATAGGATCCTACATTCAAAGGCTGTGGGTTCATGTAAATATTTTAATTTGAAAAGGAGGAGGGATAATAAAAGGATAGCGAAGGTGATTTTTAAACCATTCTTATTTGATTTTTTTGTTTGAGCAGTATATCTTCTTGCTGTCTACAGCAAGACAAACCTTTCCATTTAATGAATCTAGCACAAGAGGTGAAACACAGAATGAATAGGCACCTTTCCATGGGCCTAGAAAATGATCCCAGCAAGTGTCTGCTCTCCAGCCTGCTGCCAGGGAGCCCAGCCCCTTGCTCTGAGCAGTCCCTATATTCACCACTTTAAAAAGCTGGTGCAGTGCTCTCCTGGAAGAAGGGGCAGACAGCAGTCCCAAACAAACCAGCCCACTGCACTTAGAAAGCATCTGCTCTGTGTGTAGCCATTGGCTGCCTGGGAAGCCAGGAGTGGGTTCCCTTTAGCTGTTTTCCTCCCACTCTCCCCAGGCCTCAGTTTCCCTGTCTGAGATGTGCAAGGACAATTTCTTGGGAAGCCTGAAGGTGGTAGTGTGAGACCAAAGCAAAGTGAGATGCTTCCTCCTGCAGTCCGAGCTGACAGTGCTCCACAGCAGATGATAAGAGATGGCCAGGAAGCTCGTGAGGTTGGACAGGCCCCATTTTCCAAACTTATTGTGGTTTTCCCACTTTCTGCTGCTTATGGTGTTGTTTAACAAAGCAGGATGAAGAAAGATGTATGCAAATATCTAGCTTTCATTCCTCAAATAGGACTGATTTTGTCCTGCATCGTGGTCCTCATGGTCTCGTAGATTTATTTCCCTTTCTTTCAAAAAGAAAAAAAAAATCTGTCCTTAAGGAATTTTATGGTGCTTACATTACAAATTACACCACATATTAACATCACTTTTTCATATTTTTCCAACAGTTAAAATGTTTAAGATCTTACTGTAGCATAGTTATTATGTGTTGAAACTAAATCAAAATCAAACATTCTGACTTTATACAAACAATCTGTTTCAAACACATTAAAGCACCACTGAAATTATGTTTCACAGAACTATTTGAAACTATTAATTGGTTCTCATGGAATGTCTCCAGCTTATAAACTCAGCTGTTTTTTGACACTTCTATACTTCCTATACAGAAAATCTGCTACTACAGTTCATATTTATGCCAAATTTGGCCCATGAGGCAGCTGATATTAAACCACTGCCACCCAATTTCTAAGGGAACTATGAAAAACTGTGGATTTGGAAGATGCTGCAGGGAGCCTATAACCTCAACTTCTAAGCAAGACAGAAAAGTTGATCTGATGTGATGGCCCACACCGCCCCAAGGGAAAGAAACAAAGAGCAAGAATGATATTAAAAGGTGCTATAATCACCTACAGTCAAATTAAGACTGGTGTTGGCTGAAACACTTGCTGCCATCACCTCTCTGCCCTAACCTGCTCCCTGACAATTCTACCTTTGAATCAAGGCATGAATATGCACCCAGAAATATGTCTGTAGCCATCTCCAATTTCAATTTAAGTTAATATTCTGGTTTAAGTCTCAATTTAAACCTGAAGAAGGTTGGGAGAGGATATACCTCCCATTCATCTATCCTTACTGCAAAGTTATTAGTCTTCAAGCAAGGAACCAAAGCAGGTACATGGGGATAGCTCACTTCACTCCAGTGGCAAATATAAGCCATACAAGTATAGAGGTGGACATACACACATGTAGGATTGAAGAGTAACATCAGTTTGAAGTATCTTGTGTTACTGTGAGAGGAGCATGCCAGCAGAGTGAAGTGGACATCTGTCTAAGCACACATGGAATGGGATCCACTGCACAGGTGTGCAAGTAAGCCACAGCTTACTGTGCCTCTTGGTGCTCTTAGGGGAATTGCTGCATCCTTTGGCCAAAGACCCTTTCTGTGTTGCACTGGTGCACAGAGGGTCTCTTACTCAGAGCTTTAAACTAATGACCTGAAACCAGCATGAAAGTTAAGTTTTTGCACCCTGTCATTAACACGTGCCTCTGCCCCGTGTCCCCTGGCTGTGATAGCCATGCAGGCACTGCTGAGATGGCTGGGTGCAGACAGGCATGTGTTTGCTCTGAGCCAGCTGAGCCCTCCCTTATCTCTCCTCACTGCCTTGGTGAAGCTTCTCTTCACGCTACTGTTCACCCGAATATCAATGAGTGAAAACAAGGCCTTGCCAGCATTTCAGAGGGGAGAGACAGGGACAACTCACAGCTCTTCTTTCTCTCTCTCCCTCTCTGTCTCTCTGTGCCACACCTCCCCAGCCCTTTCTTATATATTACCAGGTTTAAAGCACAAACTGTACCCTGTGGCAAGTGTCTGATTGCAGAGAGTTTCCTCAGTGCCCTCCCTTTCAGATTGTATAATCCAAACCCAGAAATGCTCCTGTGTTTATCCTGGAGTAACCCCTGCCTGTGGGCAGAGCTCTCCCCGTTGCCCTGCCCCAGCTGCGATGCACTCACAGTTCACAGTGACCCGGACTTGCTTGACGTCTGCTGAGGCAACTTCGTTGGCAGCTTTGCACTCGTACTTGCCCGACTGCTCTCGTGTGATGCCCAGGATCTCCAGGAACTCCTCCTCACCTTCAAACTCTCTGCCTGGTAGGACAGAAAAATACAAAAGGGTGGCTCTGTTAGGCTTTCAGATTTGGGAAATTGCTGTGGAGGAACAATCACAGTGTGAAGTCTGCAAACAAGCAACAGTCATGAGCCATTTAAACGTGATTTCAGAATCTGTATCAGCAAGATACCAGTATTTCATTTAATTATGGAAAACTGAAAATCTGGAAGGCAGCATACAGGTGGTACAATACACAGCATCTCACGGGCTGCCCAGGCCGAGAAGCAAAACCTCCACCACATGAGATCAGACTAAGTTCACTAGTGTGATGGCTGAGCACCACCAGAGGTTAGTCATTGCTGTGGCTGATGTGCTGGTTCAGGGCTAGCTGGGTCCTCAGACGTGCTGGTGTGTTGTCAGCACCCTTTTCTCCACTGCAAAACTGTGAAAAATGTCTTTGTGTCTCTCAGAGCAACCGCCACACTGAAGTGCCATCGATCAGATCAAGCTACCGTTAAACACAGCCCAAGTGAGAGAAACAAACTGTAATTTGATCTGCAGAGACCAATAATTATAACGCATCCCTGATCTACTGTACATATGAAATGACACATTTAAGCTGTGCTACCTCACTTACACACTTTGGAAAACAGTGACTTGAGTGTCAGTCAGGGGTTATGGATAGGGGCAGGAATCGGGGGAGGTCTGTGGCCTTGCTTTTAACTCACTGTGTGACCTTGAGTGAGTCACTCCTTTGCTCTGCCTCTGTGAACTGCAGCAAATAGCCCTCCCTCTCCCATCACCTCCTGGTTAGAGCAGGGCAGTGAGGTTAACCCATGTAAAACACATTACATTCATTGCATGAAAGTTGCCAGGGAAGCATGAAATATTAAGATTTGTGTATCTACTCTATTCCTTCAGAAAGGAAAGTAAAGCATCTCCTGGAAAAAATCTGAACCACATTTCCTCCTCTCAGAGGGCTGTGAGCACTGCTCTGCAGTATTGGAAACCATAACCTCCAGTTGTGTGCCTGTGTAAGTTTAGAGAAATTATCCCCAACCCCAAAAGGGTAAAACCCAGATTTGGAAAAAAAAAAATAAAAAATAAAAGGTCAGCTCACAAGAGCTCTCATTCAGGCTCCTCAGAGAGTGGTCAGATTTTCCAAAAAACTCTCTGCCCAGAAGATATTTTCTGCTCAACAGGTGCCGAGCACTTCTAAAATCCTGCCCATTCACAAAAGTGCTTACAGTTTTTGAGGGAGTTCAAAGCATGCCTACTGTTCCCCTTGGCTTATGGCACTGCACGAAAGCAGTGGGTAAGTCCAGTCTCTGGAACTGAACTTCCCATGGAGCCACCTGCAACAAATCCCACCCCAGAGGCACTGACTTGCTGCAGTGTCTCGGACAGGTCAGCCTGGCCACACACACTGGGGATGCTGGCTGTGTGCAATTCCCTTCAGCATCAGAGAGGGACTTCAGAAACTTCAAAATCTGCTCAGAACTCTGTCCCTTACATAATTATTTTTGTCTTTTTTTATTTTTCTTTTTCACAGGCAGTTTTCAGCATCATTCTAGGGGAACCACCCCCCGTCATGGAGACTCAGCATGAAAACAGCAGTGTATCTATTAAACGCGTGTAAAGACAAGGGCTCCCCCTCTCTTTCAGCAGGGCTAATCAGCAGTCCCTTTTTCCAGCTCCTACCAGATGTTCAGGTAGTGGAAATCTCATTGCTATGTCTAAAATTTACAACTGCTTTGGTTTTTGCACCCCCAGCAGTCTGCTGCAGGACCTTCCTGCATGGCAGCAGCATTTTGCACAAGGGAAGGAGGCTGCCAGGACATGGCTCTCTGTCCCCTGCTCTGTGCTGGGGCTAATGCCGTGGAGAGTCAGTGCAGAAGGAAGCAGGGTGGGGTTTTCACAGGTGTTTTTTATTGCTGGAACTCATAAATATGTTAGGGAATCCTAACCCCTGTAGGACCAGAGTTAGGTGAATCACAGCACCATGAAAGGGACTTCGGTCACCATCCCAGTCTCAAGGCAGGACACATGAATCATGTCAGGGACACAGCCATCCTCTGCCCTCCAGCGGCAGAGATTCCGCAGCCACTCCTGACAATGTTCCTGTGCTTTGCTGTCCTTACCACTGGAGCAGTTTCCCTGAAGTTTGACCTGAGTTTCCCCTGCTGCAATTTAAAGCTATTACTTTTGTCTTAGCCACTACAGACAAAAAGAACAAATCATTCCCTCCTTCCCTGCAATAGCCTTTTATCAACTTTTAAATCACTTATGTTCCTCCCTCAGTTGTCATTTTTTTTTTTCTTTTGGCTGAACATTGCCAGGGTCTTTCAACCTTCCTCTGTAGGTGAGGTTTTTTTAGGCTCTTGATCATTCTTGTTCTTTGCTTTCAGACCTTTCTGATAAGTTCACATTTTTCTGGACGTGTGATACCCCAAACTGAACACAGCATTTCAGATGAGTTGTTACCAGGGCTGAACACAGATGAAGGACTGCATTGCAAATACTGCACCGTGCTGCTGTCTGTAGAGGCAGAATATTGTTTCTGGTTTTGCTACAGCAGGGATCATTTCTGCTCGGGAACTCTCTTAATTCCCAGATTTTCTCACGGCATATTGCTCATATTGCTACCTGCTAATAAAGCACTTTAAAAATCCCACCCCCAAACTGAGCTGACAACCAACACTCCCTTCCATTCTCAGAAGCACTCCCAGTTGATAGGTCAGTCAGTTGACTGGAAAGTTAATCAGACATCAGGGAAAGACTCACAAAGAAAAGGTTAAAACATAATTTGCCTCTGTTTTGCAACTCATTTGCTCTGCAATTCTGCCTTGTTTATACACAGGGTTCATTCCAAGTGGGACTTGCTTCTCCTGCAATTTGCCCTTGTCACAAGACTGTCACCATAATGAAAACAGGGCTGAGGGTGACTTAACCAGCTCTAATGGAGTGGCACCCTCATTACGGGTGTTGTTAAGTCTGTCTGATAGAGAACCACATCAGAGGAGCTCCAAAGTAACCTACAAGGGTAGATACTTTCCCAAGGGAAGATGTTTTTGAGCTACTCCCCTGCACACATACATGCACTTGAAGTGTACTGTGTACCATGAAGGAGAGCCTCACAGAACCCCTCCCAAGACATGATGAGCTGCTGCCTTGCCCAGTGGAGTGCCCTGGAAATAAGTGAAAGGCGGGACTTCTGTTGTAAAGGGCATGCCAAAGACATCAATAACCCTATTCAGCTCCTCATTCCCCTGCTCTAGGACACAGATAAAAGCATAACGCTTCAGGGAAAGTTTCTGTGACAGTCTCTTGTGGAATAAGTCGTAGCACTGTTCTTGTCTCTGCACTGGTGACCCTGAGCATCAACATTTTGCTACAAGAACTGAGCTGCTCTCACTTTCAAGACAGACCCTTTTGCTTGCTGCCTTGTCCCCTCTAAGAACACATTAACCATTTCTAACAAAAAGCATTTCTATGAAATTGAGGTGTTGTAGTATGGATCAGGGAGAGGAAAGATGTATCACAGTGTGTTAGAGAAATGTCAGGTTGTGATATCTTGCAGAGAGCTGTAGAGATGTTTTCACTAATTCACTTTGGCAGCCAGATTAGGTGAGTCATATTAACTCTAACCTCTAAGGCAAACAGGGGGTGGGGGGAGCAGGAACAGAGCTTTATACATCGAGTGAATTTACAAATGTTTCCGCACAGGAGCCGGCTTTGGCAGGGAACTGATGGTTGTCACTATGCAGTTCATCAAAGCGGGGAGGGAGAAGGCTTGGACAATGCTCTTTGGTACCAATAACAATGAACATATTCTATTAGGTGGAAGAGGGACTGCCAGCCCCTGGCAAGTGAGCCACTCCATTCCCATTAAGAGAAGACATTTGCCTTGAGCAGATTACCAAGGGATGAAATTCTGACTGTACTGCCAGAGCTTCCTTGCTGACAAGGGTTGTCTTCTGGCTGTTCTGCCTGGTTCAGTACAGCCCTTTCCCAATGAGGGTCCTTTCAAGTCTCCCTAGGCTCACTTAGTGCACCTCTTCTCATCACAAACCATCCCCTTGCATGGCTTCAGGCAGCCTGCTTCCCTGCAGGTTTTTTGCCTTTCACATGTTCATACTTAGCTTGGTTTGTTGCTACAGCCCCATTAAACACCATCTTGCCAAGCAGTAGCTCCTTAACTCTGTCCCAGTAAATCAGAAAGAGGAGCTTTCTGCTCTGGAGGCTGGAGATAGAGAGAGCATGAGCCCGGGAGGCTTGACAATCAAACCAAGAGGGAACGACCCCGAGCAGTGCGAGCCAGGCGGCTGCTGCTGCTTGGAGCTGGCAGAGCCTTTTTTGCAGAGGGATCTGCGGCAGCAGCTTTGATGTGTGCAGGAGGAAGGCTTTGAAGGCCTGCTTGCCTCAGCCACATTTCCTATCCCCTGGCTTCCTAATTGGACCCAGTAAATAATGAACCTGAACAGCAAATCTGCTTGGCTATGCTAGCCTGCTGGTAAGCAGCCCTCCTTTCCCCCTCCCCTCTGGAAATAGCCTTGCACAACCCCACTGGCTCTGCACATTGTCCTTGTTGGTGTGCACAGCTGCCTGTGCTCTCATATGGATATGATATATATATTATATTCTGTATTTTACATACACTATGTATTTTATTTGTTTTTACATCTATAGATCTCCCTGTGTGTGCAGAAACACAGACTGACATGCTCCCCAGGCATTTATGGGCCCTTCTCACCTCCACCCGAATGGCCTCTTGTACTGCCACACACTATCACGCTTTCCTCAAAGGCTAAATGCTTCCTTTCTACAGATGACACACACAAATCCCACTTGTACTGTGTGCAGACAGCTCTTTCAGGTAGACAGGGCCAGCAATGTATTCAGTCACGTGCTCTATCAGTGAGGCCATTCCCTTCATGCCCTAGTTTTTTACATCTCCAAAGGGGAAGCTGATCTCCAGAGGTGGCAGCCACATTTTGTTTCATCTCCTCTCCTGTCCCTGCATCCAACACTGGGCTTCTTCTTGTGCAGAAATTACTTTAGTTCTCTTAATTTTTTTTAACACTGCTGTGGTCTTAAATTAAACTGAAATTCAGATCTGCTGAAAGTATCTGTTTGCATTTGGCATGTGCAGAAAGAGATCAGCCACTCTGCTCCTATGTTTGTTTTCTCTCCGAGCGTCTTTGTAGTTGCGAAGAGAGGGGAGCAGAATGGGTTATGCATCTTTGTTGGGCCTAAAACAAGATGCAAGGAGATAAAAAAGATTGGAAATCAATGGATGCCATTTGAAGTTTTTTGTGTGTAGCAACTTCTATTGCTGAACTGCAGGTTTTGTTGTCTCTGCACTCTCCATTTAGTGTTTGAGGTTTTGCTCACCTAACTTTCCTCCTTCCCTCTGCACCTTCTATTCCCTAGGAACAGGCTTCTGAAAGACAAAAATAGCTAAGGGAGCCTTTGACATGATTGTTTTGTTTTACCTCCAGCTGAGGAATTTGTTTTTTAAATTCAAAACTTTGAAGTTTTCATTTATCAGTCTCTGTCTCCTCAGCCATCACAGATTCCAATGAGCTTGGCATTTTTTTCCATCCCTTAGTCAAAAAAGGCTTGTTTTTAGCAAAGAGATCAGTAGAGAGAAGCAGATGGTGGATAAGCAAAGGGAGAACTAGTGCTACAATGCTACAGTGAGGAAGGCAGGCAGAAAATGTAGAGTAGCATGGGAAGTGGTGAAAATGGGGAAAGCTTGAGAGAAGACAAAAATAGACGGAGAAAAAACAGAAGGAGAATGAAGAGAGGGACAGTGGCTGGGAGAGAGAAATGCGAAAAAAAAGTGAGATTCTTCAGCGACTGAGAAAAAGAGAAAATGGTAGTCAGCTGCTGACAAAGAGAAACACACTGAAACAGAGTGAGTGAGAAAGATGGGAGGTGAGACAGTGGCAGACAGAGAGATGTACAGCTGGGAGACAGGCACAGCCATCCCTTGTGTAAAGGGAGCCATGAAATAACAACTGCCAGAGGGACAGGAACAGAGGGGTCACATGTAGTAAGGCAGTAATTACTCTGTTTAAGCAGCAAGGCACAGCAGGGTATTTATTGTTTAAGCTGGCCTCACACCTCCCATGCCCTCAGGTCTGTAGCTATTACACATAAACCAAAAAACTAGTGCAGTGCCAGGGAGGGCTCTGGCCTGGCTCTGGCTTCATGAATGAGAATGAGTCAGACCGGGAGGAAACACTCTGGCATGGTTTCCCCTGGCGTTCACCAGGACTTTGCTCATCAGCAATCACATTTGCACCTTGTGTGTGCCCTGCCTCCTGAGCCAAGGACAGTGCCCAGGGAGCTCCCTGGCTGGGGGAACACAAGCGCCTGCTGACATGACCAGGGTTTAGAGAATCTGCAATTTTCAAGAACTCTTTCTTCTCAAGCTCCATGCATCCAGCATGCAAAAAAAACCCTCCAGTCTGAGAGCAGCTTTCCCAGACTGAACAATGTCTCTGTGCTCTCTCTCTCGGGACAGCACTGACCAAACCACTTGGGACGACTCGCCCGTCGCTGACGGCTCTGCCCAGGAGCTGGAAGCCAAAATCTGACAGCTCAGATGCAGTTTGCATCCCGGCTGTGGGTGTTGTCAGCGGGGGTCTTCTGCCTGAGGCAGCCTCAGCAGAACGGCTGGATCTCTGAATTTCCACTCTCTCCTTTCCATAAATGACCACTAAGGGTCATCACACTCTCTCATACACAGCCCCGAGCCTGGGCACGGAGCAGGTGTGCAATGTACTACTTCATCTCAGCAGCTGATTAGATTTTCCATTCAAAATCCACATGTGAACACCAGAAAGAAAGGGAACCATCCCCTGAAAAAAAAATCCAGACCCATTTCAGGTCAAAGCCTTCTGTTTGACCAGTGGTTTTCTTCTTCTTTTTGCTGAACCAGAGGAAAGAATTAATGTTCTGCCTCAATTTAAGATATAATTTAAATCAGATGATTTCATGTTGAAGAAGATCACTTTTTTTTTTTCAAAATTACTTACTGAATTTAGCCCAAATTTGTTAACACTTTTTTAATGAACACAAACAGCATTTTTTGGATAGATTAATTGCTCTTGAACAGAACTTGGCTGTGATGCCAATGTATAAAGTAAATTATGAAGCATGAGGTAAATTAAGTCATGTAATGTCACAACTACAATATTATACTCCCTAAGTGTTGCATACTGCAATGCAAGTTGTCATGACTATGCTACCAAACACCAAGCCTTATTTTTACTGCCAAGAAAATGACATATAAACATGAACAAACCAATAGTTGCACTGTTTCTGCACCACGAAATTTTTGCCTGCTGCCTTTTGAAGGGTACTTTAAAACAACATGAGGTAGGAGGCATCATCACCTAGATGAATCAATGTCACCACATCTTTGAGAGCCTTAGGAAGGCAGGAGTTGGTAACTCATCAGGGCTGGGAGGGCAGTGGTGGAGCAGCTAATGAAATGGAGAAAACAGAAGGTCATCCAAAGAATCACAGCTCAGGTGCAGGAGTTGTTCAATGTGCACACATGGATGGCAGCACAGCAATCTCACTCCCAGCAGTGTAGTCAGCACTGCGGGGTCCTGTGCCCTCTTCCTCCACCACCTACAAGAAGAGGATGGACCAGCAGCTGTCCCAGGCAAGAGGAACATCAGCTTGTGTTTGTGGGGGTGTAATCAATAGGGTTTTGTTTCCCACTGTGTTAAGTACAAGATGGTAATGCAAGCCGAGAGCTGATGCAGGGGATTGAGTTTTCTTGCATTCTATGGACACTTATGAAAGGCATAAAATACAACAGCAAGCAGTCAGCTGTAACAGTCTCTAGTGACTCTGTCAGATGGTTTCCTTTCATTTGGCCTCATGTACTCCTTTTCCTACAAGTTTTCTTATTTTAGACAATGCACTTGTGCTATCATTGTTGTACAGTTTGAAGACAAGTTCCTCCTCACAAACACAAGACCAAAGAAAAGACTGACAGCAACAAGTCCCTTCTGGGGCAAGAAGCCTGACTGAACTGTAAAATTTCTGTCCTGCCAGTGACGAGCAGGAATGGATTGCAATACAGTCCCTAGTTTAATTCCACAAATCATTATGTCAACCCCAGACTTATGGGAAACCTCGTGCGATGGCACTCAGTGGTACCAACTGTGCCAGTCTCTTAATCCAGGAACTATAAGGTTGGTCTGTGTTTGGTGACATCTTTAAAAATCCTTGTTATGTTCTTTACAAAGTCTCTTGTGTCTTATGTAGCACAAGACATGCTCAGTATCCTGTTGTGCAGGAAGCAAGTGGCTTGCTTTCATAGGCATCCATCAGAATGTTTCCCTGTTTTTAAATACAAGGTGTTTGTTCCCTTCTGTCCTATGCCCAGTCGTACTTCTTGGGATGAGAGGGTAAAGATGAACCCAGAGCTTCAAGCTAACTTAAAAATTTAAAAAAAATTGACAATCCTCTCCTCCTCAATGATTCAACTTAGCCCATAGAATTCCATTCTTATATGTTTGAAATTTGGCAGAAGGTCTGAGAAATTACAAATTGGCACAAATTTACTCGAAATGGGAAAGAGCATTAACTCAGAGACTTAGGCACTGCTGTAGCTCTTTTTCTGCAAGCTGGAGCCAAACATTTCATGACCAGATAACACAGCCCCTGAATCTCCTGTCCTTTTGCAAGATGGCAATTCCTGTAGTTCATCCCTGTTTTCAGTGAGGCTACTCTGAACACCAAGTTCACAAATAAAACCTAAAGACTGGGATTTCTGTATCAGCCTGGATCTAGCCACTGATCTTTTAAACTGCTGTAGTTTTCAGCTGAGGAAATGAGGTCAAAGAGTTAAGCCACCCCTTAGCAAGATTTACCCTTTCAAAAACATGCCAGTGTGGTGATGCCTGGCGCCAATATTTGTATAGGTGGATTAGCTTCTTGAAAAATCGTTTTGTTTGCTTTTCTGTTGACCCCTCTCCTTGCTGCAATGTTTCTCAATTAGATCCAGCATAGTGATTTCCTGACACCATCCCCCATATCTGCTCCTGATGGAAGAAGTAAAGGGAATACTTTGTGGAGAGCACAACAAGGGATCAGGAGATGAGACTAACTGGTTGGATTTAGGATTGAGCAGGCATCAAGTATTGCCAAGTATCAAGGTGAGAATCACAGAGGTTTGAGGCAGGGTGGGGTGTGCTGAGAAGAGATTGTTTGGGCTCACATGCTGCAGAGACTTTTGATCAATTGGGCTGGCTCCTGTGATATTATCATCTGAGGTGTCTGCTGTTGATTCATAGTGATAGCAGTCCAGATAAATGATTGCTTCGGTCCGGGATATTTAATTCTTACGCAATTAGTCACTCCCTTGCTTTCCAAAGAATAAAGAGTTTCTCTCTCTCAAACTTGCAAGGCTGTCTGCAAAGGAGAAGGAAGGCATTTGCTCAATGCCTAATGTTGCATCATGTACAGTCCTACAGGGGAGGCAAGCAGAGAGGAAATACAGACCCTGATTTTGAGGTCTTGTAGCTCCCCAATGCAGCTACCACCATTGCTAGTGCAGCTGTTGGCTATCAGCACACTTGCAAATCATGACTGTGAGGCAGGGTTTCTCTCCCAGGGATATGGGAAAAAGAAGGGGTTCACCAGAAAGCGAGAAGGCAGAAAACTGTAAGTAGAAGAAACAGTATCAAAACAACTCCTTTCTGACTTACAGTTTACCCCATAAATTTAGGATAGGGTCTGAAGACAAACCTAAAAGATATCACTGCCTTCATCTCAATTCCTTAATCCTTGTTCTGATGATTACATAAAATTTCCAACAACTGTAACAGTGCTGGCATGAGAAGACCATAGCAAATCGTGTCAATCAAAACGTGTCTCACTGGGCTTTGCCTCTATGAATACCCCTGTTAGCATCATGGACAGGAATCCATTTATTTCTCTTCTCTAGACTTCCCAAATGCATTTGATTCCTGTGGGAAAAGAAACTTCTTGCTCCAACCTGAGCTGGAGCCCAAGTCAGCCAAAAGACCCAAGAAAAGATGAAAAACCATCCATTTTATGTTGAGGACTCTTTGGCTCCTTTCCACCAAGCTCCTGGAGAGGCAGGGGTCTCATTACAGTGCTTTTGCAACTGCACACCTGTGAGACTTTCACTGGAACTGAAACAGCAGTTGCTCTAATTAAACAGCACAGAGCAGGCCACCTTAATCACTGGCATGATTTCATCCTTGAGTAGAGAGGGGAAGAGGCATCAAAACTGATAAGAGAGAGGGAAGAAGGTGAAATGTACTGAATCCCTGGTTCCTCAATTTAAAGCACTAAGGGATGTCTCTCATCTCTGTAAAGATTAATGTGAGCTTCTGATGGCATGTTTTATTAAATGGTTATATAATAATTGATATTTGAAAGCAGAGTTTCCAAAAGCCACTAAATGCTTTAACAGGACAAGACCCAGTGGCTTTCAATGGCTTTTGTGCCTGCAAGTCACTCAGGTGCATTGGAAAACTTCACCTCTACCCTTTTATTCAAATGAGCGCCTCATTTACTCCATCAGTGTGACCTTGCCAGTCTGTGTGGCAGAAACCAGGGGCAGGGGTGAAAACCATAAGCCCTCTAAGGAGAGGGTCCGTGTTTCCTCAGCCTTGAGTGGAAGTAGGAGGTGCCAGCAGCACACAGCCTGAGAGAAAAATCCATCAGCTCAGGAGCAAGTACCCAGACACCAAGGACACCTAGGAAACAGCAGCATGATAATTCCTGTCCTGACTCTCCCAAAGCCTGTAACGGGGAGGCACATCTGTCCCTGAGACAAGGCACACAAGCAGGCCAGGTAGAAATGCTGCTGGCAAGCTAGAGGGCCAGTGGGCCAAAGCTTAATAGGAAAACAGCAGTGATTTGTCTCCACCACTATTTATGTTTCAAGCACATGACAGGTTGTCAGTGGAAGTGAGTGCTGCTAAATTTACTGCTTCTCAAATCCCCGCCACAGTTGCATACTTGACAAGTCACTTCATTTGAAGGGCTAGGTGTTGGGCTGGAATTTCCTCCCCTGTGCTTTCCTTCAATGAAAACCATAAACAGTTTTCTTTACACCACAAACTGATCCCCTTGGGGACTATGATATCAGGGTGTGAGTTTAGAGAAGAGGGACGTTCCCAGCATATTCATTTTTAACCCTGATACATGCTGGTCCTGTTCTGGGCCACTTGACTGCAGATGTGTGTCTGACAGGACACACACATCACTGAACTGAACAAGTAACAGCTTGGTTACAGCACTGGGCATTCAGAGACAGAGAACATGAGAGCCTGGGGAGCACAAGCGAGTACCAGCTGGGTGTGTGGGCGAGAGCTGCTGAGCATCATAAGGACAGCAGAGCCAAAGACTGTGGGGATGACAGAGGGAATGCAGGTGGGTGAAAGGGTGCCTGGGGATTGGACTCTGCAGATATGTGTGCATGTGTATGGGTGGTGGAAAAAATACATAGAATAATGGGTGTGGGACTGGAACTATGACAAAGAATTTAGGTGAGGATGTGCAGGGAGGAAGGCTGGCAGGCAGGGGAGAGGGTGAGCATAGGGTGTGTCTGTGGTCCTGCATGTGAAGGACTGAAGTGCAGAGTATCATTTGCCTCCCAAGTGTTGCATGGTGCCTGCATCCACGCAGCCTCATGCACATCTGCAACACAACACATTTGGCAGGTGGGAGAAGACCTCTCATTAATGGCTGAAAATCTGTAACACCTGGTTTCAAACTCTCCTGGAAAGCAGAAGGGGAATGAGGCTGCCATTTGATGATGGGGACCGTAAGAAGCTCAAACCTTCCCTTTTGTCTCCCTGACTTGTCTTCACTGCACTACAGAATCCTTGCTGAAGGGCTCTGCCCTTAGTTGCATGGAAGCTGCTCCCTGCTTTATGCAGCTGTGCTGCTGGACAGTACCACACCTTCTCCAATGCTCTGACTCCTTTTGGCCACAAGTATCAAGCCAAAGCTGTCAGGAATACGGTGTTATGAAAGACAGCCAAATGTGACAGGTACATCCTCCTACCCCAACCACTCCATCTCCACATGTAGTGGAGCTCCCTGCTTTCTCCCGCACATATCTTGATCTCATGCACAAGATCCTTTCATTTTGTTCCCTCACGTGCACTCAGTAAATTACACATGTGCATGGACACACATCCTGCAGAATGTCATGCAGAAGCAGAACATATCCTCTTTTTTCCTGTCACAGGGGTGCAGGACCATTGCAATTCTCCACCAGCCCTTTAGGAATCTGCTCAGCTTCCTCTTCCAGTGATGTAGGCCAGAGGCCCTTGTTCTGCAATTGTGCCTCACAGTTTATATGATTAAATGTAGCATCTGCAGCCATATTAGCTGGGCTATTAGTGACAAGTGCTATCAATCCTCATACTTCAGTAAATAAACTGATCACCAGCTGGGGACAGAAATCTCCCCTTGTCTCTCATCACCATAACATACAAACTGCTTTATGTGAGTTTCAGAGGGAGCGAAACAAAGAGAGGTGGAGTTAGAGGCTGACAAATAGTTTGGGGTATCTTCTGTTCTTTCTTTGGTTCTTTGCTTTCCAAAGAACACAATAGACGCTTTATTTTTATACGTGGATCCTCCAAGGCTGCTCTAAGTTTTACTGTGGGTGGAGGAAAACACAACAATTGTGCCCTCCCGCCTGGCCTCCAAGTACTAAAAATTCATCCACAGTAATCATCTATGCCTCTTGGATTGAGGCCCTCTGACACTTTTACTGGATAATAGCATTTCTTAATAACCAGAATTTCAATCAAATTCCTTTCTATCACCTCTCCAGCACCAGTACTCTGTCTGAGTACTCTGTATAGGCTACGACTCAGTAGGGAAAAAAAAAGGCTGCAACTTTGACCATAAGTTATTGAAAGATTATTAAAAATCAGGTTTTCAAGCACCCTCTCTTTAAACACTTATTTCTCAACCGCTTCCAAAACTGCTGTCCTTGTATTTCTAAGTCCAGCATTCCAAAAGGGATGCTGGGTTTGATTAAAACAACTTCCTGGCTTACAGGTTATGTCAATATCCTGGTGGGATTTTATGCCACTAATCTCAGCAGTCTGCAGTCTGCAGCTGCAGAACGGTTGAAGGAGAGGAGGAATGTCAACTATATTAAAATGGCAAATTCACCTGCAGACTGTATTTTCTCACTACTTCAGGAGTAGAAGGTCTTGAGATAATTTTCAGGCAGTTTGAGCTTGCATATACAGGGGGATGCAAGGAAGGAGAGGGGAGAAGAGAGAAGAAAGGAGAATGGAGAACAGGGGAAGGACTGTCAAGATAACAAATAATTTAAAAAGTAGCATAGAGAAGATAGTTTGTGAGACCCAAGGCTTCAGGAGAAGGACAGGAAAATAAATAAATAAATAAAGAGGCACAGAGCATGAGCCAGAGATGAAAGTTAGATTAAAAAGAAGCGAGGGGATGCAGAGGATTAGGGCAAACAAGCAGAGCTCTGAGCAAGGTGAATTGCCATGGGAAAGCAGTGGGGAATGCAGTTAGTGTTGGCTAGGAATACAACATACAAGGGGTAACTGAGGCCAGAGTCTTCCAGATGTATTACTGTTATATTGATCTGTGGTAAACAATTTCACTGCTCTCAGGCAATTCACACTGTTGGCAGTATCACTGAGGGCCTCGGACACTTACATGATGTGTATACATACATGGGCATACAAGGAGAAAAAAGGAGAAAAAAGGTAGGTTCCCATGACCTTTGGCAGTGAGGGCTTGGGATGGAGTGGGAATGTTTGGTGCTGGCTCCTCCTCCTTACTTTCTGCCTGCTTCATCTCATTAAAAGCAGATAAAATACAACTCATGAACAGCTATCCCATTTCTAAACAAACAAGTGCTCTTATTGCTACCTTTCTCAAATACAGACAGCTCCTCTGAAAAGTCTACAATTCATGGAGCAAAAGGACAAAGAAGAAACCATAGTTGTCCCCATCATTCCAGCACTGCAGGAGACCTAGAAGATAATCTCCAGCACTTTCCATGTAGCCCTGGAAGAGCCCCTGTGAATTTGTTTTCCTATTCATCCCCTA